>CM044001.1:103472287-104141714 GCA_024085815.1 Flaveria linearis
TGCTGTCTGTGTAACTTCTCGACAAGATCAATTTCTTCGGCAGTCATCTTCTTAAGATGCGCGTGGCCCTCCTCGTACACAACAGGATCGTGGTTGTGCGTCTCGTTTCTCACCTCTAACATCCAACTGTCACTCTTTCCTATGTACTTCCCTACGAGTTTAAAGGGACATCCTTTCTTTATGCTCCCAGTACGTCTACTTGTGCCAGTGAATTTAGGTTCACCACTACGATTGCACAATAGTTCCACATCCTTTTTTCGTGACCGACCCACCACAATGACGCACCCATGCTCGCGTCCTCTCATTTTAGCCCAGCTCTCCAAGTCCTCACGAGAATCAAAATACTGAAAAAATGATAAAGCTAGACATAAAATACAATATATAAAACAAATAAAAAATAAAATAAACAAAAGAAAAAAAACTCTTCGTACTTTATCGGTTTTATAAGAAACCGTAGCCTTTCTTATCCGATCCTCATCCCCATCATGCTCCGCGGTGTCCCCATGGTTTTCTTTGAGGTGAACCGAACCGTCACTCTCATTTGTGTCATTCCCATTAAAAGTATCTGACACATGTGTAATTTCTAGTTCTGACTGGTACGGGGGATGTCCGTAATTCAGCTCTGTTTGTGAGTGGTCCGTGTTCGGGGCATGCCCGTAAGAATTGCAAGGGGGATATCTGTACCCTTCACCGTAACCTGTCGGTCCAAATAAAGAGTTGTACGCCTCTTGAGCAAATGTGTTCGACGGGTTGGTTTCCTCCTCCCCCCACGGAGGGTGACTCCCGTATACGTAATATTCCTAAAAAAGATAATGGTTAGATATTTCAAATAATAAGTTATAATAAAACATATACTAGTTCAACCTGGTTCGAATCTTCGATATGTGGCACCTCATTCAAATCTTGGAAGCTTCGGCTTTTGATAATGAACTCCCAAACCCGACATTGTTTTCGAATTAACGTGTTTTTGGAATGACGAAGGCTGAAAAATCTCGAGTGTTGGATGAATGAAAGCTCAAATGAAAAAAATTCGAATGAGATGTGGAGATGAAAAAAATTCGAAGAAATGTATTTAAGGTGAAAATCTGGTGCACAAACCGTTAAAGTTTGGCCTCCACGTGACGGTTCGTGGCGCGAATCCCGGACCTTTTGTCAAAATCACGTCTACCTCGTACCTTAAACTGAGACTCGTACCCTAGAGGTCACGGTTAGGCCAAACCGTGACGGTTTGGTGACCGCTTTTCAACTTTATCATGCCATTTTGTCATTTTGTTGTCACGAGGTCACGGGTAGGCCAAACATAAACCGTGACAGCAAGCCCTTGCGGTCACGGTTAGGTGCCAAAATGTGACCGCAAGCCCTAACCGTGACCGTTTGAACCGGCCTACCACCAAAAACTCCAGCGGTGTCCCCATTAAGACCCTAATTATATTATGTAAATATTTCTAATTAAAAAAATAAGATATTGTGAACGTGAAGGTTATTGCCAGGATGGTAATAAGTTAGTTGCTCTAGGCCAAATGATTTCACCTTCGATAGTGACTGATTTCACATTTAAAATTAGGTCAGACATATGAGCGCAAACATGACATGAGTTTTTTCTTGTTAATGTGAACATCACCCTCTTAACTTGAAAATTTATAAACTTTTTGTAACTTGTTAAATACTAATACTTAAAAAACTACATATGTATATAAAGTAGCTACCTTTATACTATAAAAACCCAAAGTTCATTTCTCTTCAATTTATAAAATCTATCATAAAAATAATCAACCTGAACACCTGTTAGCTAAACTAAGCAGTTAAATCGGCCGATATATCGGTGATATATCACCGATATATCGGTTATCGGTGGTTGGGTATTATATCGGTGCAAAAAATGGGCAAAATATCGGTACCGATATTATCGGCCGATATGACCGATATATCGCCGATATATTGTCTTCTAAATATCGGTCATATCACCGATATATCGATGGGCCCGTTTTTGGGTTCTGGGCTCGTTTTTTGTCCAAGGCCCAAAATAAAAAACCCACTAACCCACTAACCTAATAACCAATAACCCTAAATTACTCACATATCGACCATCGGGAGGAGCTGTTCGATTTTTCAGAGCCAACATCGATAATCGGGAGCAACCATCGAGGCATCAAGCTGTTCCAAGCTGCTGCTGCATCGATTTTTCGACGCATCAAGCTGATGCATCGATTTTTCGAGGCATCAAGCTGTTCCAACAATCGGGGTCTGATTTTGCTGCTGCACTTGGGGTAAGTGTATCTGTGATTTTGCTGCTGCACTTGGATTATTGCTCAATATTGAAAGTAATGAATTGTGAATTGAAAATAAACTGTTTGTTTGAATGTTTGATTGTTATGTAATGTTATGTTTGCTGCACTTGGGGTAAGTGTATTTGTTTGAATGTTTGATTGAAAGGAAAATAAGCTGCCATTGTTATGTTTGCTGCACTTGGGGTAAATGTATTTGTTTGAATGTTTGATTGAAAGTAATGAATTGCTGCATCGAGCTGCACTTGTTAGTTGTTTGAATGTTTGTTTGTTTGATGGTGTATGACTATATCTGATCATTTGATTATTTAAAGATCATGGGGTCATTTAAATGGATGGTAATTATAAGAAATCTTATGTTTGACATTTGATTGTTGCTTTGTTTTTAGGACTGAGATTTGAGTCATTTGACACTTGATGATGGATGCTCAAAATCCATCTTCACATGGGTCCGTAAACCCTACAAAGTCAAACACTAATATGATGTCGTCTGATGCCAACACCGCCCCAAAAAGTTATAATAGAGATATGGCGTGGGAATGGGGAGAGTGTAGAGATCCGTTGAAAAAACATATTGTTTGGTGCAAACTTTGTGGTCATGAGATGAGTGGGGGGATTACACGACTAAAGCAACATCTCACTCATACCGGAGGACAAGTCAGTGCTTGTGGAAAAGTTACTGTCGATATATCAAAGAAAGTCATAGCATCAATTAAAGAAAGGGAAAAGGTACAACTAGAAAAGAAAAGAAATAGGGAGATACTTAGATCAAACTTGGTTGATCTTGATGAGGAAGATGAGGATGAGGAAGGTCAAGACGATGCACAAGAAGTTGGTATAAAGAAAAATGCTTCAAATAAAAAGAAATTGATGGGTTCTAGTAACGTGCGAGGTTCTCTTGATAACTTTTTTAAGACCGATCATGGGAAAACAAAGCGAATCACATTGGATAGAAATAATCCAATCAAAGAGAAGTTAAAGATGGAAGCTTGGGATAAATTTGCAACTTGGGCTTATTCGGTTGGTTTACCCTTCAATGCCGTACGTGACGAAGGTTTCCAAGATATGATCAATGCAAGTGGAGAATATGGAAGAGGTATTACTATCTTATTATGAGATTAAAAGTTATTGATAAATTAATAATTGATTATTGGTTACTTTATGTTAGGTATGCCTGCTCCATCTTATCATAATATTCGTGTGACATTGTTGAAAAAACGTTTAGAAGAAACGAGAAAGTTTGTGGATTCATTTAGACCACATTGGAAAGAATATGGGTGTAGCATTATGTCCGATTTTTGGACAGACGGGAAAGGAAGGTGTTTGATAAACTTCTTAGTCAATTGTCCTTTTGGAACGATATTTTTGAAATCAATTGATGCATCGGAGCATGTGAAGAATGCTAATTTAATCGTGGAGATGATTGATGAGGTGATAGAAGATGTTGGAGAGGCGAATATTGTGCATGTAGATTTACTATAATTTGTTAAGTTTACTTTGTGTTCATTTATTAATTAAATTCTTTATTTCTTGTAGTTCATTACCGATAATGGGTCAAACTTTAAAGCAGCTGGAGAGATTTTAGAAGAAAAATACCCTAAGATGTTTTGGACTCCTTGTGCAGCACATTGTGTGAACCTCATGATTCAAGATATTGGTGAGAAAATACAAAAGATAAAGGAGTACTCTTGCTGATGCAAGAGCAATTGTGGTTTACATTTACAACCACGGAAGAATTCTTAATATGATGAGGAAGTTAACGAAAAACAAGGAGCTATACAGGTCTTGTGTAACTAGGTTTGCAACCCAATTTTATACCATTAAGAGTGTCCATGAAAATCGACATCATATTCAAGTGTTGTTTGTTTCTGAAGAATGGAGGAAAAGTGACTATGTAAAGAAGGAAGCAGGTAAAAGAATTGAGCGAATAGTTGGAAAAACAGAATTTTGGGACATCATATTCCTAGCTTGTCAACTGCTAGCTCCTTTGGTGGATGTGGTGAGATTGGTTGATACGGAAGAGAAGCCAAGCATGGGTTACATCTATGATGCAATGAGTAGAGCAAAGGAGCAAATCAATAAAAATGTAACTGATCAAAGACTTGTCACTAAACTTATGATTCAAGCAAGATGGTCCGACCAACTTCATCACCCATTACAAGCAGGTATTGATTGTTGAACTAGTTTGTAATAAACTTAAAATTGTTTGATAATCATTTTACTAAGCTATTGAAATTTTAATATGCAAGTCGGATATTTCCTGAACCCTGTCATTTTACATGGGGAAAATTCGAGTGAGAAAAAGAAAGATAGGAACATTTTGGCACCACTTTATGTTGCTATTGATCGTCTGGTGCCTAATGAAGAGGAAAATGATAAAGTAAGGCAGGACTTGAATCTATATATTGATTAGTTGGGCAATTTGGATCTTCAGCTGCCGTAAGGGGTATGACGAAAGTTGCACCATGTAAGTTTTTACTCATAATTCAAAACATATCACATGTTTTTATAGCTTATTTTTTTATTAAATCACTCTGGATATTTATAAAATATAGATATATGGTGGCGTACTTATGGGATCGACACACCTTTGCTCCAAGCATTTGCTATCAGGGTCCTTAGTCAAACTTGTAGTGTTTCACCTTGTGAACGCAATTGGAGTACTTTTGACAATGTAAATTTTCTACCAAATATAATTTACTACATTTAAATTATTTACTATCATATTGTGTTAAGTACTTTTATTATTCTCTGTGTTCAGTTACATTCAAAGAAAAGAAATTGTCTTTTGCAACAAAAACTCAATAACCTTGTATTCATTCAATACAACACAAGGTTACAAAGGCGCTTCAACTCATTAAAAACCAACAAAGCTTTGGATCCTATTTTCTTAAGAAACGTAGAGGAGAACGATGATTGGGTTGTCCCAACAGAAGATGAGCTTCAAGATTTTGTTGATGGTAGAGAAGGTGGTCTTCGTTGGTCGGTTGTGCGGGAGGCAATGGGAGGAAACGAAGAAGTTGGGCCAAGTACAATGAGCAAAAGAGAGCGCTACAGAGATGATGACGATGACGAAGTAGTAGTTGAAGTGGAAAATCTTGATGAACAATTGAATTGTTTGGGTGATGTGGCCTCGGAGGAAGATTTTGAGTCTTTTGATTAGATTATGTCATTATGTTTAATTACTAACTATTGACTTTTAGTTTTTAAGTATTTTGACTATGTATTTGACTATCTTAGTATCTTATTATTAATATTATATGAGTTTTAGTGTTTTATATATATATATATGCAATTACCGATATCTCACCGATATATCACCGCGAGAACCGATATATCAAATATCGGTCGGTGACCGATATCCGATATTTCACCGATTTAACTGCTTAGTAGCTAAACGTATTCATGATCGAGTCGACAAGAAATTAACCAAAACTGCTTAGGCAAAAAACCCAACCTATGAGATTCAAGTTAGGCTAGTAACATGTTTTCGTGCTGAGTCATACGTTCAGGCACCTAGTACATGTAAAGCAATTTTTAACAGAAGAACGAAGACAAAAGATAAAAGATTAGGACATCATAGGCGTTAGGATGGCGAAATATCAGAAGCAACGAAGAAAACAAAAACTAAAGAGGATAATGGAAGACAGAATGCAGATGCTGTATAAAAAAAGGATCACAAGTGATCGTTAGCTTTTGTGAATGGTAAGCCGAACGACAACTTCCCCATCCGTAAATGTACATATGGTATACTTCTTGGTTTCAACAATCTCATGGGTCAAAGCATTGTCATTGAAGCCAAGTGCTCAAACAGTTAGCACATGAAACAGCTCCTCATCAATCTCAATTAGTTTAATCCTCAAAATCTTATGGGCGTGTGTTAGTCCCAGATATATTTGTTAGAAATCGGTGATAAGTGATAACGAACACTACACAGGATTAAAGTTGATGTAAATAATAATCCTGCATTCCTGCACTAATGTTAGCTTATCAGTGCAGTAGATAGATACTATGTTCTGTTACACTAACGGCTAACCTATTACAGGGTAAGTGGAATTCGGAAATTAACTTGCTCGAGCGGGTGTTCACACTAATCCCTTGAGGTTAGTGGGAGGTTATCTGCTTAAGGAAAATGATGTGTTCAAATACTTTAAAACAGACCACTAGGGGACGGTGTATAAGAGGACATGATGAGTTATCAGCATACAACCACATAAAAGTTAGGTGCATGAAGACTTATGTTGTGCAAGCAAATCATTACCTATGTGTTAGTCAATGAGCTAATTCTAAGGAGGCTTGTAAAAGACTCAGTTGTTCTTGTGTAGGTAGTCAAAGGCGTAAAGTGCACTCAATGCGCTACGAGTTCACATGACACCTAGCCAAGTATTTAAAAAAAAAATCTAATAGAATCAGCAACTAAAAGCATCCTATCAATATTAATATTTCAAAAGTAATAATAATTAATACAAGTCAAAATTAGAAAAAAAACAAAAATAAAATAATAACTCATGTAAGAATATTTAAGCTAAACAAGTCAACTTTCTAAATTTATATGGGAGAAATTTCATAAGGATTAGGTTGTATAAGAACCGAGCTGAATCGTTTATCCTAACAAGCTGAAATGTAAAACTGAGCCGAGCCAGCTTGTTTATTTTTTAATTTTAACTCGCTAAACCAATAATTACTATTATAACAATTATAAGTTTTTGTTAACAGTAAGCAACATACTGCAATCATTTTTTGCATATGCTCAAGTCACATATAGGCAATGTTTTCAAAACCGGACCGGAAAGCGAACCGGACGGCCTAGAGGTTCACTGGTCGGACCGGTCGGACCGGTCGGACCGGTCGGACCGGATTACGAACCGGATGACGTCATAAATATTTAAAAAAATATAAAAAAATTCCAAATATTTATATTAACGAACCGGTGTTCCTTAATCCAAAACAACATCCAAAATACATACCATTCAAGTAAACATAGTCCAAATTAACGAACTTGTGTTCCTTAATCCATATCCAATAATATTTTTCTATTAAAATTAAAAAAAAAATCCAAAAACCCGGTTCAACCCGGTTCGCCGGTCCGGTCGGACCGGTCGACTGCACGAACCGGCCGGTTCAACCGAAAACGGTCAAAAACCACCGAACCGAACCGGCTTCATCACCGGTTCCCGGTCGAACCGGCCGGTCCGGTCCGGTTTCGAAATCATTGCATATAGGTGACTTAAAGTGGTTGCTTTGTCTTCTTCAAAAGCAAGATTGATGAGCTTTTTACACATCCAATATTATTAACCTCACACCAACATACAATATTTATTTCACCAGGTACAAGGTTTAAAGAGTATTTGTGATTTTAAATTGAAAAAGAAAGATATGTCATTAATGTTTATTTATATGTATTAGTTTATTCTATTCATTTAATTTTCTAAATTACACTATGGGCTTTCTGCTAAGGTGCGATTTATTTTTATCTATGCTTAAGTATGAATTTTATTTAACTGGAACCATTTCAAGTGTAAGTGTAATATACTGTTACTCTTCATTTGATATTTACATACATCTTGGTGTTATTTAACACTCATTTTTACAACTACGTACAAAATAACCTAGTAACCTATTAGTATTCTACAAATGAGAAAGGTAGTTCATAGGCTATGATCATCTTCTATGTATTTAAATTTGTTTTTCATTAAAAAGTGTCAAATAGTCATGCCTGATGTCTATTTAAATATTAAGATGATAAAGAAATTTAAGCTTAAATAATATGTTATAATTTTGGGTTATAACTTGTGTAAATTGTAATTTAGGATCTAATTTAAACGAGTCAGCTAAAGAGAAAGCCATGAGCCGAGCTTACTTTGGTACGGGTTGGGCTCGTTTAAAAACCGAGCCGCGTGGCTGTAAACGAGCCAATTTCAAGCAAACTTGGAGTGTGCTACAAGGTTTTTAAACAGCCCTACTAAGGATAGGGTTTAAATCTAAAAAAAAAGCCAATGAAGACTAACAAAAACCAAAAAAGAAAACCACCAAAAAAAAGGTCATAAAACACTTTACAAGGCATTAGCCTTTTTCATCACCTAACCCATTCATTATCTCTTCACCTTTTGGCTTCTTTTTTACTTGTCAACCTTCCAAAGGTCACAATTTTTCTGAACTTCAAGAGCAATGGTCTTAATTTTGCCCTACGTTTGCTTTGGTGTCACCTCCATCACTCAGGCGGGTAAACCTAACCCGACCAGGTTTAACTCGGGTAAAACATGAACCAGATCAAACCTTAATCAGGTCACATACACGTTCTAAGGAAACTGCTTTTTGACTTTCCAGAACTCTAGCAGTTATAGCTGAGAACAATATTTTAAATAAAGGAAAGAAACCACCTTCACAATCATACACATCCATACACATTTAGCAATATATTATCAGAGAAATTAGTTTATTAGCAAATTCATCATTAAAACGCTACTTGATTTGTCCCCTGGATGTTCTAGATTAGAATTTGGTTTGTCCAGAAGTTGTTCTAGATTAGAATTATTGGTTTGTTCTAGAATTTGAGAAATGGAATGGTTTGTCGATCCTTTTTGCATTCGGCGTAACTGGATTAGTTTGTAAGAGATTAATATCAATCACATATAAGTTTTGTAAGTAAAATCTAGTGTATTCTAAGTGATAATTGAGAAAAATGTAGTTACCTCCTACACATAATTCATGCTTCATCTAAATCTCTAATCAAATTCCAAGATTCTATTACTGAAAGCACACAAAAGGGACTCAACCCAAAGCTAAATGCCAAGCATTGGTTAAGAGGAATTGATATGGGTTAGGTATGCAGCTGGTGGTTGTGATCTATATGACCATGACAGGAAATAACAAGCATGAAAATAAGAAGATATCACTTGGATGATCATGTCCCTAAATACACATCTTCAGCTGTTTACATATAACATATAATTGGATTTAATAACTTTTTTGGAGTCAATTTGTTTTATCACATTCATATATTATTGTCACATACTATGCAGAAGTCCATGCCTATCAAGGTTTAAGGCCTCTTAAAGCATGCCTATGCTTTTCTAGAGGATAAAGAAAGCTTATGGCAATGTTGTCAAAGGCGCAAAAGGTGTTCGCCTAGACAAGGCGCGACCATACCACCTTGTGTCCACTTAGACGTGGATTCCAGCCAAAATGGGTCTGAAACATCTAACAATGGTCTTAAAGCATGTCTAAAATCCCAAAAAGTAGCTTGATAACCTCGTGCACATTACTTAGAAAGGTCATTGCTTTTTAAGCACCCTTTGCGCATTGATTGCACCTAGCGCTTTCAACTACCTAGCTTTATGATTAATGAGTTAACGAGGAAGGACAATCCGCATTTCATGCTTATAAACCTTAAAGATTCTCTCTTTCACCTATATGATGTTGCACAAGATCCGTCTCATCTTCTATATTCACTCAAATATATATTTTTCAATGCACCAAGAACATGCTAAGGAAGCCTTTTATCTAAGTTTGATTCTTCGATAACTGTCACAAACATGTAGGCAATGTACTGATTATAAAACATATCCATGATTAAACTCATAGCTATAACAAAAGCTTCATCATTCATGTACATATGTACTACTAACATAACAAGAACAAAATCTACATTACCTTACGACAACTGACATCCTTTCATTTCCTCTCTGATCGTCTTCTAATCTTCACAGTCTCATTCTCCTTCTTCGGAACGCCATAGCTCCCATCATCCTGCAAATTCATCTCAAACACTTTCGCATTCGAACCCGAATGTTCTTTCCTACCATTTCTCCTCTTACCCCCCTTCCTCAAATCACCCCCAATTTCCCTCTGCTTCAATCCACCAGAACCACAATCCGAATCCGAATCCGATTTCACAAATCTACCATTATCATTTCTTGAATTCTTCACATACCCATTACCCCAATTCAAACCCAAAACCCCAAGATCACCATCTTCATCATCATCATCAAAATCTGACTCTTGATTTGAACTCCCATCGGTGATTCTTCCATAGGGTTTAATGCTACGAACAACACCCTTAGGGAAAAACCTCGCTGAAGGCACACCATCAACAGTTTCAAACAACTGGGGCCCATCTTTCTCCGACCACAAATCGAACCCACCGGGCTTCTGAAACCGATCGGCTAACACCTTCAGCTGCTCATCGGCGGTGACGGAGAACAGCTTCGGCGCTTTCTCGACGGCTTCCCACGGCCGCTCGAGCTCCGACACGGCGGCGCTGAGCTCGGCCCGTTTACGCATCTCGTAGATCTGGCGTTCGCGCGCGAGCCGAGCTTTGAGGAGCTGTTTGGCTTTCTTGGCTTGCATACGCTTCCACTGCCACTTGGATACGCCGCCGGGGTACGTTCGTGGCCCGCCGCCCATGCGGATGGTGGTTGATGGCGGTGGTTTGGCGATTGAGAGGTGGGTGAATCTTGATGTGAGGAAGGTGTGGGTCGGGTCGGAGAGGATGTGGGTCGAGAAGGAGAGGGGAGATGGGGTGTGGGGTTGAAGAGTCGCCGGAGACATGGTGGTGGTGGGTGGCTCAGTGGCTGTGGGGATGACGATGACGGTGGCGGTGGGATCTCCGGTGAAGAGTTAAAGCCACAGGTGGTGTTCAGGTTTTGCGTAAAATGGTCCCTGTACTAGTGACTGGTTGATGATAAGGGAATAGTAACCGGTGAATAACCGAGGCAACTGAACCGAAAACTCGAAGATTTTTCAAGAAGAGATTTTTTTGGTTTTGGTTGAAACAAAAACTGCAAAATACTGAACGAACCGTATTATGACCAAACTGAATCGCATTCGTAACTAAACAAAACCAAAATCAAAAAAACAAATCAAAACAAACCAAAGTGTCTATACATGTTCTGTTAGTAATGTATTAATTACGCCCCCTTTTAATAAAAGATAAGAGTAAATATCGTTTTTGCTTCCTGTGGTTTGTACAAAATAACCATTTTACTCCAATAGTTTAAAAATGACTTTTATCCTCCTTGTGGTTACCAGTGTTTTTCGATTTTGCTCCCCGACCCTAACTCCATCCAAATATTCTATTAAGTGTCACCCATGTGCCCCTCACGTGAGAGGCATTTTTGTCTTTTCTCTTTCAAGGGTTATTTTGGTCATTTGCCCTCTTAATCAATCTAGGGTTTTCATATCAGTAAACAATCGAACATCAGAGGGAAACAGGGAACATTTTCAAACCTTAAACAATCGAACCTTAAACAAATCAAAGAGGAGATTGAAGTCGGAATCGAAGTTTAACAGCAGATTCGATGTCGCATTGGTTCAATCGTTCTCCAAGTCCACGGTTTGCTAGTGACGAAGGTTAGTGTTAACATGATTCATTGATTCTTGATTCTAATGGTCGCATATTACTTATAATTGAGGTGTAATGTCGAATGGTTTTTTGTTTGATTTTAATGTAGATGTTAATAACGCTGGAATTGAACCTAGTCTAGGTGATTTTGAACCGAGTCAAGGTGTTGTAGATCCTAGTCAAGGTATGGGGATTGGTAGTGACGATGATATATTAGAAGATGAAGAAGAGGATTCAGATTACCTTATTGATGAAGATAACATGATTGATGATGTTCAGGTTGATATGGAAGAGTTCAAAACTTATGTGGATAATGACATAGGTTCAGAGTCTTTAGAAGAACATAGTGAAGATGATGATAATGGATTAGATGTTGACCTCGATGAATTTGATAGCCTCACTGATGAGGAAAATGACCCACCACTAAAGAGAGCTTTAAGAAAAGAAAGGAAAAAACAGAATAGGAGAAAAGATGCTGTTGTAGAACCTTTCTTTGTGGGTCAACAGTTTGCTAATAGGGATGAAATTAAGGCAATTGTGAAGAAATTGGCTGTGGATAGTAGAAGGCAACTCAAGGTTTTAAGAAATGATCCAATTCGATTTAGGGTAGTTTGTGAAGGTTTTAAACCTGAATTTGAGTGTGGTGATTCTAGTAAGGGTAGTGAAGTAATATCATAAGAGAATACATCCAAAAGAGTTGTAGATTCCCAGAAAAGTGGTGCTTTATTGACCAAACCTACCACTAAAGGGAGAGTTAAACCAACCACTTGTCCTTGGGTACTTTATGTATCTAACTTAAATAGAGAGGGATCTTGGGTTGTAAAAACTTACATCAATGAACACACATGCTTGCAAACTAGGGAGATTCGACTTTGCACAGTCTCATGGTTAGCTAAAGAGTTTGAATCCACGGTTGCAGTTAACCCTAATGTTCCATTAAAAGCACTCCAAGATTTGTTTCAAAAGAAGCACCAGATTCAACTGTCTATGCAAAAGGTTTTCAGGGCAAAAACAATGGCAAAAGAGAAGATTGATGGGCACTACAGGGCTCAATATGCAATTTTAAGAGAATATTGTCAAGAATTGGTAAGGTCTAACCCAGGAACAACTGTGACCATTGATGTAGAGAATGAATGCAATCCCATTAGTGAAACCAGACAGTTTAGGAGAATATATATCTGTTTAGGGGCTCTGAAGGAAGGGTTTAAGCTTTGTGGTAGACCTATATTAGGGTTGGATGGATCCTTTATGAAAGGTCCTTTTCCAGGACTCTAACATTGGCTTGCACACTCTATTCATCAAGTCCATGAAAGCAGCAGGTGCATTTGTCAGCCCAAAATACATAACCAAAAATTCATAATGACCATAACGTGTACGAAACGCTGTCTTAGGTATATCTTTTTCTTTAACTTTCAGCTGATGATAACCCGAACGGAGATCTATCTTAGAAAACCAACTGGCTCCCTGTAACTGATCAAACAAATCATCTATTCGTGGGAGTGGATACTTATTCTTTATCGTCAACTTGTTTAATTCTCTGTAATCGATACACATACGCATACTCCCATCTTTCTTCTTTACAAACAACACTGGAGCACCCCATGGGGAAGAACTGGGTCTAATAAAACCTCTTTCTAGCAAATCTTCAGTCTACTTCATTAATTCCGATGGAGCTAGTCTATAAGGTGACTTGGCAACTGGCTTAGCACCAAGATAAAATCAATTCTAAACTTAACTTCACGATCTGGAGGAATGCCCGGTAATTCTTCTGGAAACACATCTATAAAATCTCTAACCACAGGAATGCCCTCTATCTTTTTCACAGGATTTTTAGAATCGATCACATATACTAAATAAGATGCACACCTGCGGCTCATTAACTTATCAGCTTTTATCATAGACACTGTCTTTACAGTTGACTCTTCTTTATCACCATATACATTAATCGTTTTCCCATCAGGCTCTCTTAACTGAATTAGTTTCTTATTACACACAATATGGGCTTCATGGTTTGCCAACCAATCCATACCCAAAACTATATCAAACCCTCCTAATACCATAGGATATAGTTTAACAGGCAATCTATATCCTTCTAATTCAATAAAGCAACCCTCAATCATACTACTAATTATCACAGATCTATCATTAGCAGTTTCCACTATATAGGCTACCTCTAATGGTCGAATTTCACATGCAAGCATAGGGCAAAAATTAACAGATACGAAACTTCCACTCGCACCAGAATCAAATAACATGTTAGCTGGAATCCCATTAACTAGAAACGTATATGAGACTACATCTGGCAAAGCTTTAGCCCCACTAGCTGACATAGAATATGCCCGCCCCTTAGCCACACTCGAACCTTCTCCTGACCCTTTCATCGTTCTAACCGGTTCAGGTTTTCCAACTACCATCTTTGGACATTCACTTCGAATATGCCCCATCTCCCTACATTCATAACATCTATGAGGACCTTCACTACATTCATTAGCATAATGTCCTAGCCTTCCACATTTAAAACAAGTTCTACTACCAATCATACATTCACCCTTATGTAGTTTGCCACATTTCCCGTAACGTGGTAGCTCATTTCTGATATTCCTTTGGAATTGACCCCTTCCAAACCTACCCTTCTTCTGAAAACTTAGATTCTCCAATCTTCTCTGCGCTGCAGGTTCTTCACGTTTCCTTCTACTTTCATCAGGACCAACATCACTACCATAAACTTCTTGATACATATCTGCAGCTAAGTTTACCGTCAACTGGTAACTACTCAGCAGATGATCTAACTAACTTTCTAACCTCCTGAGGCAACCCCTGGGTATACCTCAAGATTTTCTTCTCTTCAGGAACCACCAGATAAGGCACCAACCGCGCCATTTCTTCAAACTTAGACGTATATTCCCTATGGGACATATTTCCTGCCTGAAACTGCAGAAAACTCATTTCTATTCGATCCATCTCACCTTTCGGGCAAAACTTATCCGACACTAACTTTCTAAATTCAGGCCACAACATTTTGTCAGTAGCCTCCTCGCCTAACGTTTGAATAATCGTATCCCACCAGTACAGAGCCTCACCTACAAACGAGTGGGCTACAAACTTTACTTCCTGATCCTCCCTACACTCACTCAACTTGATCACGACTTCCATTTCACTAAGCCATTTATAAGTGGCTACCACATCTATAGCCCCAGAGCCTCATCTAAATTTTTATTAAAACATTAACAGCATCTCATAACATACAAAAATCATATTTATATTGGCAATATAATAAAATCAACTTTATCTTTACTTTGTCCCACCGGACTCGTCCCACCGGACTCGTTCCACCGGACGTCAGTTTCCCACATCCAGAAACTGTCAGTTTCCCACATCTAGAAACTGTAATTATTATCTCTCATCCAGTAGGATGCTAATTTAATCATCTAGGGTCGTCACCACAAGATGTTCACAAAGACGAGTGATCGTCATCACTCCATATCACTGTACAGTTTGCACATAGGCATCTTACCCTAACTGGTCTGTTGAGATTTACATCACATCAAAATAATTTCTTTTACTCATTGTCAATATCGTCACATTCATTTACACACACCACACATTCATTCTTTTAGCACCAGTTTTAATATATTTCCATCTGTCTTCACACCCTATCTGACCCATTTGGAATTATTACCATCACGTAATGATTAATAATGTTCAGATAAACCCTATCTGATCCATTGGAATCATTACCATCAAGTAATGATTAACAATGTTCAGATAATCATTCATTACCCCCAACTTTACCCTAACAGCCTCACAAGCTGTTAGAAATGTATAAACATCATTATCATAGTTCTGGTGCTAAAACATTCAATTTACTTAACATCGTATGTATGCTAGCCTGATTGTTAAAACCAAACATTTGAAAAGGGCTTAGAACTCACCTTATTAACTTTCCCACGACAATCTACACAATCCACGTACACGAGATAACTAGTCCTTCTTCTAATCAAGGTATATGTAAAGCAATAAACTTGATTCAGTAAACTATTCTCAAACAGGACTTCATGCAAATGAACACTTATGCGAATGAGCACTCATGCGACTGGACCTATGCGGATGAACATCAATGCGGATGAGCATCCAATCGTGCGAATGGACCTCCAGTCGTACGGCTGACCATTCATTCGCATGACTGAGTCCTCATTCGTGCATAGTGATCACTCGTCTTCATTCGGACTTCTAATCAGGCGACTGGGTTCTCAGTCGTACGACTGAACCTTTATTCGCACTCAGTCGCACGACTAGACTCTCATTCGCATGACTGAGGCGTGCGACTGAGCCCATTCGTCTGAAACGGATCAGCAGCTGTGTTCTTGATGTTTTTAATCCAAACTACTCAAAATTTGAGTTTTAACCATCCAAATCATGTCATATTCAAAACAGATCATGTACACATCGTTTATAATGGTTTCGGATCATTGTTTTATCAAAACTTCACAAAAACTCAGATCCGAACTCCCGGATTTTAACTTAGAAAAGAACCAGACCAAATTAATGATTTTAAACATGTTATTGGATCAGTTTCAATCATATACACAACTTATAATATAGTAGGATTGATCCGTGACATTCAACACTTACCGAAACGGAGTTAGCTTAGTCGATTTGGCAAGAACAGGGGTGTTTGGGTGTAAAAGGAACAAGAGATTGAAGATGATGCAGATAGGAATCTGCTTTTAAACTCTCTTAACCGCCTTACTGATCCCCACATTCATTCTAATCGCCTCACACTCAGTCGCACGACTGACCCATTTGCACGACTGAATCGTGCGACTGAAGTCCATGCGCCTACCATTCGTGCGATTGAGTCTCATTCGCACGTAAGGGGTGCGATTGAAGTTCATTCGCATGCAAGTCGCATGAACACCAATCTTAACAAACAAGCTCAACTTAATTAATTAAACGTAACTATAATACAATTACAAGTCCGGATTTAGAAATCGGATGTTACATGTCATTTTCTTAAAACGGTTTGATTTAGAACAAAATGTTTCAATTTTTTAATAAAAAACTAAATACACAAGTTTTAAGAAAATTATATTATTGTTTTATTACTTATAATCATTACTTATAGGTAATTTTAATCATCTCTTATTTCAAACTATGATTTTATAATTAATAATTGTTTGTTACTAATTATTTAATATTTTTTTATTCAAACCCGTGTGATACACGGGATACTAACCTAGTATAAGTAATAAAACATGATATCATTATTTTAAACTTTATTTTTAACCCTTATTGATTTTTTTAAATAAACATTTTGTTCCAAAACAAACAATTTTAAAAAAATATCAATATTTAAAACTTTCTTATTATAACTCCTACTTTTAGTTATTTTGTTTTATAAAAAATCATTTTAAAAATATTTTAAAATATATCATATTTTTTAAAGGAGAGGGGAGATGGGTCGAGAAGGAGAGGATGTGGGTCGAGAAGGAGAGGGGAGATGGGGTGTGGGGTTGAAGAGTCGCCGGAGACATGGTGGTGGTGGGTGGCTCAGTGGCTGTGGGGATGACGATGACGGTGGCGGTGGGATCTCCGGTGAAGAGTTAAAGCCACAGGTGGTGTTCAGGTTTTGCGTAAAATGGTCCCTGTACTAGTGACTGGTTGATGATAAGGGAATAGTAACCGGTGAATAACCGAGGCAACTGAACCGAAAACTCGAAGATTTTTCAAGAAGAGATTTTTTTGGTTTTGGTTGAAACAAAAACTGCAAAATACTGAACGAACCGTATTATGACCAAACTGAATCGCATTCGTAACTAAACAAAACCAAAATCAAAAAAACAAATCAAAACAAACCAAAGTGTCTATACATGTTCTGTTAGTAATGTATTAATTACGCCCCCTTTTAATAAAAGATAAGAGTAAATATCGTTTTTGCTTCCTGTGGTTTGTACAAAATAACCATTTTACTCCAATAGTTTAAAAATGACTTTTATCCTCCTTGTGGTTACCAGTGTTTTTCGATTTTGCTCCCCGACCCTAACTCCATCCAAATAATTTGTTAAGTGTCACCCATGTGCCCCTCACGTGAGGGGCATTTTTGTCTTTTCTCTTTCAAGGGTTATTTTAGTCATTTGCCCTCTTAATCAACATAGGGTTTTAAAAGAACCCCTCTTTCTCACTTCATCCATACACAGCCAATTTCTTCACTCTTCACTCGATTACAGAAGTTCCTCTTTCTCACTTCATCCATACGGTTGCAGAAGTGCAGATCCAACCCTCTTCACTCGATTAACAACAATGGCGGATGAGATGGTGATGTGCAGTTGTGGAGCGCCAACCCTCTTTCGCACTTTTTGGACACGCGCAAACCCAGGACGCAGGTTCTATTGTTGTGCTAAAAAGGTAATCTCGTTGCCCTCTTTCGGTCTTGTTGGACGCGCCTCTCTGCCTTTGTTATTTGCTAATCGAACTAACTTCTAAACCCAGGGTGCAAGCTGTGGATTTGTTTCGTGGTCAGATCCCCCGATGTGTCGAAGAAGTGCAGAGATTATACCTGGATTGTTAGAGAGGTGTAACAGGAATGAAGCAATGGCTAAGGATGCTACTGATCAGAATAGAAAATTGAAATGTTTGCTAGTTTTAAGTTGGTGCTTGTTTTTGTTCTTCTTTGTAATCAAAGTGGCCTAAATATGTTGTAAAGGTCATCTGTATGATGCTTTGTATGTTGGTTCTGTTAATGAGAAAATCAAAATTGTTGTGAAATTTTGGTTCTTTGTATGATGTTATTTGTTGGTTCTTTGTATGATGGTTCAATTTTGGTTCTTTGTTTGAAATGCATAGTTGATGAAATGACAGCATGAAACAATGACAGTCAACATGGTTTGTAATGCATAGTTGCATAGTTTGTAACTGCATATGCATGTTATTTGTTGGTTCTATTAATGCATAGTTGCATAGTTTGTAACTGCATATGCAGTCAACATATGTTTGCATAGTTTGTAACTGCATATGCAGTCAACATGTTGTCAACACAGCATGAACTGCAGTGATGAAATTCAATGCATATGAAATTCAATGCAATTCTATCAACATGCATATGAAATTCTATCAACATGCATATGAAATTCTATCAACATGCATATGAAATTCACATGCATATGAAATTCAACACATCAACATGCTGTTAACACAGCATATTACATATTACACATTACACATCAACATGCTGTCAACACAACATATTCTATCAACATGCATATGAAATTCAACACAACATATGGCAGTTACATATTACATATCAACATGCTGTCAACACAACATATTCTATCAACATGCATATGAAATTCAATGCAATCAACAATGGATGTTCATTTGCAGTCATATCAAATCTGAAATGTTCAAATGTTCAAATACCCAATCCAATCAACATGCACTCAACAATGGATGTTCAAATGTTCAAATGAAGTCATAATACAATGATAATACCCAATCTGAACACAATGATAATACCCAATCTGAATGTTCAAATGCATTGAAATGCAGTCAACATTACATAATAAAGTCAATAAGTGACTGATTGTCAATGATCTAGAACACAAAGATAATACCATACTAAAAAGCAAAAGATTGACCCACACATGGGCATATATAGATAATACCATACTAAAAAACAAAAGATTGACCCACACATGGGCATATTAAATAGGTTGTTGTGACCTTCTTTTTGACCTTTACAAGACCTTTTGTTATGACCCTTCTGTCCACACTTCTTACAAGTGACTGATTGACCCACCCTTGCCATTTTCCCTTTGTTAGAAACTTCTTGAGCTAATTCATCTGCACTTTTCTTTCTCTTCTTTTTTGGTCTTCCAATTGGTTTATGATGTTTTGGTGGTATGAGAATTGTTGGACAAATAGATGGTGACCACATATTCCTACCATTGATTGGGTCAACCGTATTAGCATAAACTTTCTTCCAAGTGTCTAGCCAATACACTTTAGAAACCCATGTTTCTAGTAAGCCTACTTCAATTCCATCAGAAGCCATATCCCACATCACAGCCACAGCATGTTTACATGGCATTGAAATTAATTCCCACCTTCTACAAGAGCATGTTTTTTCATCAATTTGAACAATAAATTGTTCATGTGAAGGACCACTAACCTGATAAATTGTTCTCTCAACCATTGATATAGTGTTGGGTCTGTGGATTCAACTTCCTTCATTGCTTTCCCAAAGTATGGCACAGTAGTTGAAGTAGCACATTTCCATAACAAATTCTTGAATAAATGTCCCCTCCATCTTGACCTCATGTTTTCATGCACATGCCTTAAACAATACCTGTGTTCAGCACTTGGAAAAACATGTTGTAATGCTGGTATGATACCCTGAAGTATAAAAAAACACAATACCAAATTATCAGCAATAAGAACCTGTTGTATAGAAAAACATAATACCAAGTGATGTACCTTCTGCCTATCACTGATGAATGTGAAATTTGAATTTGATGATAAATCTAAGTCATGTCCAAGACATTCCAAGAACCAGCACCAAGAGTTTTTGGTTTCAGCTTCTACCAAGGCATAGGCCACTGGATATATGCCATTGTTTGAGTCTATGCCTACAGCAGTCAAAACCTGTTTATTGATGATATACTAATCTATTCAAAGAATGAGGGAGATCACGCCTGCCATCTTCGTGAAGTATTGGAAAGGTTGAGAAGAGAAAAGCTTTATGCAAAATTTTCTAAGTGTGAGTTTTGGTTGCGGGAAGTACAGTTTTTGGGACATGTGATCAATGCAGAAGGTATTTTAGTAGATCCTGCCAAGATTGAAACAGTAATGAAGTGGAGTCCTCCAAAGACGCCATCTGAAATTTACAGTTTCTTGGGTCTGGCTGGTTATTATAGAAGATTTATTCAGGATTTTGCCAAAATTGCATCCCCGTTAACGAAGCTGACAAGAAAGAATGAGGAATACGTATGGGGACCAGAACAAGAAAATACATTTCAAGATCTGAAGCAGAAATTAACTACATCACCAGTGTTGTCGTTGCCAGATGGAAATAAAGATTTAGTAATCTATTCAGATGCTTCGTATCAAGGTTTAGGTTGTGTATTGATGAAGAGGGGACGAGTAATAACTTATGCTTCCAGACAGTTGAAAGAACATGAAAAGAATTATCCGACACATGATCTGGAATTGGCAGCAGTGGTATTTGCTTTGAAGATATGGAGGTATTACTTATATGGGACGAAATGTACGATTTACACGGATCATAAGAGTTTGAAATATTTCTTTGATCAGAAAGAATTAAACATGCGCCAGCGGAGATGGTTAGAATTGGTGAAAGATTATGATTGTGAAATACTTTACCATCCTGGTAAAGCAAATGTGGTTGCTGACGTGTTAAGCAGAAAGAATGAACACCATCCGATTCGAGTTAAGTCATATAAGTTAGTGATAACCCCAGATTTTATGTATCAGTTACGGGAAGCTCAACTAGAAGCATTAAAGGAGAAGAACGTGAAACGAGAACGAATGAAAGGTCAAACAAAGGGTCTGGAAGAAAATAGTTTTGGAGTTAAGACAAAATATGGTCGTATGTGGGTTCCGATTAAGATAAGAGAGTTGGTGCTAGATGAAGCTCATAAATCCAAATATTCTATACATCCTGGCGCTACTAAGATGTATAAAGATTTAAAACAAGAATATTGGTGGCCAGGTATGAAGTTTAATGTGGCAGTATGTGAATAAATGTTTGGCATGCCTTCAAGTTAAAGCTGAGCATCAAAAGCCATACGGTAAGCTTCAACCCTTAGAAATTCCAAAATGGAAATGGGAAGAGTTGACATTGCATTTCATAAGTAAGCTTCCACGTACAACTAAAGGTTATGATACCATTTAGGTCATAGTGGATAGATTGACACGTAGCGGGCATTTCTTACCAATCAAGCAGACGTATAACTCTGAGAAGTTAGCAGAACTGTTTATTCAAGAAATTATTGCTCGTCATGGAGTACCATTATCTATTGTGTCGGATAGGGATACACGTTTTACTTCGAGTTTTGGAGGAAATTTCATGAAGATATGGGTACACGTTTATTACACAGTACATCTTTTCACCCAAAAACTGATGGGTTGACTGAAAGGACTATCCAAACAGTTGAGGATATGTTGTAGGCTTGTGTATTAGATTTTGGTGGTAGCTGGGATAGCCATTTACCGTTAGTAGAATTCTCCTACAATAACAGTTATCATTTCACAATTGGGAAAGCCCCTTATGAGATGTTATATGGCAGAAATTGCAGGAGTCCGATATATTGGGGAGAAATTGGGCAGAAAGAGTTGGGTAGTTTAGAAATTGTACAGGCTACAAATGAGAAGTTAGATCAGATCAAAGCTCGGTTTAAAGCGGCTCAGGATCGACAAAAGTCTTATGAAGATAAAAGGTGAAGGCATATAGAGTTTGAAGTAGGAGATAGAGTTATGTTGAAACTATCTCCTTGGAAGGGAATTATCAGATTCAGAAAGAAGGGAAAGCTAAGTCCTCGTTTTATAGGACCGTTTAGAATTATAGAACGAATTGGAGAAGTAACTTATAAACTAGAATTACCCAATCAGTTACAAGGAATCCACCCAACTTTTCACGTATTACAGTTGTGCAAGTGTTTAGCCGATGAAAATGCATACGTACCTTTAGATGATATAGAGGTGGATGATAAGTTGAATTATGTTGAGAAACCTACTGCTATAGTGTACATAAAGATGAAAAGATTGAGAAATAAAATCATTGAGTTAGTTAAAGTACAGTGGTCGAATAGAAAGGGGTCTGATTTCACCTGGGAATCGGAAGATGATATGAGAAGAGATTATCCCCAGTTGTTTGAATAGTTGGTTTTGGGGACGAAACCTATTTAAGGGGGAGAGAGTTGTAACATCCGGTTTCTAAATCCGGACTTGTAATTGTATTATAGTTACGTTTAATTAATTAAGTTGAGCTTGTTTGTTAAGATTGGTGTTCAGTCGCATGACTTGCATGCGAATGAACTTCAATCGCACCCCTTACGTGCGAATGAGACTCAATCGCACGAATGGTAGGCGTATGGGCTTCAGTCGCACGATTCAGTCGTACGAATGGGTCAGTCGTGCGACTGAGTGTGAGGCGGTTAGAACGAATGTGGGGATAAGTAAGGCGGTTAAGAGAGTTTAAAAGCATATTCCTATCTGCATCATCTTCAATCTCTTGTTTCTTTTACACCCAAACACCCCTGTTCTTGCCAAATCGACTAAGCTAACTCCATTTCGGTAAGTGTTGAATGTCACGGATCAATCCTACTATATTGTAAGCTGTGTATATGATTGAAACTGATCCAATAACATGTTTAAAATCATTAATTTGGTCTGGTTCTTTTCTAAGTTAAAATCCGGGAATTCGGATCCGAGTTTTTGGGAAGTTTTGATAAAACAATGATCCGAAACCATTATAAACGATGTGTACATGATCTGTTTTGAATATGACATGATTTGGATGGTTAAAACTCAAATTTTGAGTAAGTTTGGATTAAAAACGACAAGAACACAGCTGCTGATCCGTTTCAGACGAATGGGCTCAGTCGCATGCCTCAGTCGTGCGAATGAGAGTCTAGTCGTGCGACTGAGTGCGAATAAAGGTTCAGTCGTGCGACTGAGAACCCAGTCGCCTGGTTAGAAGATCGAATGAAGACGAGTGATCACTATGCACGAATGAGGACTCAGTCGTGCGAATGAATGGTCAGCCGTACGACTGGAGGTCTATTCACACGATTGGATGCTCATCCGCATTGATGTTCATCCGCATAGGTCCAGTCGCATGAGTGCTCATTCGCATAAGTGTTCATTCACATAGAAGTTCTGTTTGTGAATAGTTTACTGAATCAAGGTTTATTGCTTTAGATATACCTTGATTAGAAGAAGGACTAGTTATCTTGTGTACGTGGATTGTGTAGATTGTCGTGGGAAAGTTAATAAGGTGAGTTCTAAGCCCTTTTCAAATGTTTGGTTTTAACAATCGGGCTAGCACACATACGATGTTAAGTAAATTGAATGTTTTAGCACCAGAACTGTGATAATGAAGTTTATACATTTCTAACAGCTTGTGAGGCTGTTAAGGTAAAGTTGGGGGTAATGAATGATTATCTGAACATTGTTAATCATTACGTGATGGTAATGATTCCAAAGGGGTCAGATAGGGTATGAAGACAGATAAAAATATATTAAAACTGGTGCTAAAAGAATGAATGTGTGGTGTGTGCAAATGAATGTGACGATATTGGTAATGAGTAAAAGAAATTATTTTGATGTGATGTAAATCTCAACAGGCCAGTTAGGATAAGATGTCTGTGTGCAAACTGTATAGTGAGATGGAGTGATGACGATCACTCAGCTCTGTGAACATCTTGTGGTGACGACCCTAGATGATTAAATTGGCATCCTACTGGATGAGAGATAATAATTACAGTTTCTAGATGTGGGAAACTGATAGTTTCTGGATGTGGGAAACTGACGTCCGGTGGGACGAGTCCGGTGGGACAAAGTAAAGATAAAGTTGATTTTATTATATTGTCAATATAAATATGATTTTTGTATGTGATGAGATGCTGTTAATGTTTTAATAAAAATTTAGAACTCACCAGTTTATCTGATATTTTGAGTGTGTTATATGTGTGCTAGGTAAGAAAGGATCCTCTAGTAATAGAGGAAAACAAGCTTGAGTTGGATCAGGATGCTATCCCAAGGCTATTGCTGGCATAGGATAAAAGTCATGTGTAATAATGTAAAACGGATGTTTATATAAAATTCTTAATATGTAAAAATGTTTTAAAAGTTGGGTTAATATGTAATGTTGTCTAGTCTTCCGCTGTAAATAGAAAACTCTGATTTGTGTTTAAAATATTAATCCAACTATGTGACGTGCCTCCGGCATCCTCCCGGGTTTAGGGCGTCACATGACATTTTACAAATTTTTTTTATTATAACTCTGAATTTTAATTATAATGGTTCATAAATATTTTATTTTTTAAAAACACTGCTTTAAAATATTTTGTATTCTAAAAAAGTTTGATATATTAGAAAAATTACTTATGTTATACAAAAAAATATTTATTTAAATATTGCATATATAAAAAGACCTCTTTCTTAATTTATTAAAAAATAGTTTAATCTAAAAAATTAAATAATATAATTGGTAGTTAATGTAATTATTTAATAGGAGAGAGAATCAGAAAAAATAAGTTTAGAATATTTAAAATTATGACAAGTGGCAAATCAAAAAACTTCTTTTATTATAATATATAGATTATTACTCATATTTAATCTCAATTATATCGTCTTATAATTAATAATTTTTTATTATTAGTTATTAAATATTTTATTTATTCAACACGTGTGATATACGTGGTACTAATCAACCCCCAAAACTCCGAAAGGCTTAAACACGATGACTTTATTGGGCCACTCAATCAATTAAGTATGGGCCACACGGCGACCCGATCCAAACAAAACATCATCGCAGACTACTAAACCGACTCACCGGGAACCACTACAAGAGTCGAGACGTTTGTAGAGAGTCGAACGATAACTTTTCCGACAAGAAATTAACATCTCCGGCGATCCGTGAGTCATTTCTCCCTAAACCCTAAATCTATCATCCTCTTTCTTCAAGTGAATTTTTGTTGAAACCTAACATTCTGTTCGTAACAGTGAAAGAATCATCTAACAATGGCGACTGAACAATCAGTATTAGCAGTGATAAGGGCCTCAAGACCTAATTTTAGAAACTCAGCTGATAGAATCGCGTTTGCCCTACACTCGATTTTCCTATCTGCAGGCTTCAATCTCAACGCCACCGGTGCTCCGGCGTTCACCGACGACGCCCTAACCGCTCCATTTTCCGGTACCTTTTGTGGAAATTACTGTGGTTTTTATGTCTTTTGGGGTTCGAATTTCTGTTTTCGCTTTGGATTGTGATCTCGTAAGCGTTTGATGTTTTGTTTGTATGGGTTTAGATGAAGCGGGTATCGAGGGGTGGAATGAAGTTGAGGATAATTATGGGTTTGTTTACTCTAGCCCTAAAGATGGTTCAAAGAAGGTGCTTGTGAAAGGTGTTGTGATGAACAACCAGTTGTTAGTTGATGCTTTGGCTTCTGGCTCTTCTAATCCTGTTCACGTTGAGATCAAGTAATTATATACCCTCTTTGTGTTCTGGTGAAATCTGTTACTAGCTAGCATGTTTTATTACTTGAATTTTTTAGTTTATTTACGTAATAGAGGTTTTTGTATGCTGTTCGTCACAGTTTATGGTATCTGGTGTCTGTTTTATGCAGTATTGATGATTTTGCTAGAGTGAGTGATGGTACAACATATAGTTCACAGTTTAAAAACTTGGGTCAGCTTGTGGATTTGATTAACAAAAACGTTTTAAACAAGTTGGATGGCTCTACTACAGCAAGCACGTCCAGTTCCACAAGGTAACTAGTTGATGCTCCTTGGTTAATAAAGCTGTAGCTTTCGTTAGCTTTTAACCTTCCGCGTGCATATTTTGAAATTGGGATAATAGTTTTCAAGTATATGATCTCTTGCCTTTTGTATATATTACTTCGTTTCACCTTTCACAGGCGCTCTGTGAAATATATTCGCTTTTGTTTTGCCAACTCAGCAGAGTTTGTGCTAAAAGAGTTATAGATTGTGGTAGATTTGAGGAATAAACCATTGATGTGTATACAAAGGAGTAGTGTAGACTTGAATGCATTAAGGGAATAAGAGTGAATTCTTGGATAGGATTGAACCACGAAGGGAAAACATGAATACATATAGACATATAGTTGTATATAGGGTTTAGCCTTTGTATGGAATCTTAGTTCAATAAATGTGTGGAACGTGGTCTACTTTATGCAACGTACCAGATTTACCCGTCTCATGTTGGTTGAGGGATACTAGATTGGGTACTTAAGCAAACCTAATGTTAGATATAATGATTTCGGTTTGGATTTTTTTGGCTTTATTTTTTATTTAGTTTCCGTAATTCATAGTTGTCTTGTTTTGTTTTCTAGTCTTGTATCTATTATAAACGGAAAGTGTTATGTGCACCATCTAAATTCTCTATACACCACTAACTCGCACATGTACAGCACCACTCAAGCATTAGGTAATGATGAAGAAAAGGCAAGTATGTTTGTTTATATTTATACATGTACAATGACTACGGAAAGAACATGAATATGAATTGGGCCCTTATTCTAACACTTCAAAAGCATTGCAACAACAAATGCTTTCTGTTGTTTTTAACCAATTTCAACTGGTTTTATGGTTTAGGTTACACAAGAATTCACATGCTTGACCAAACTATCTGAACTTCTCATTTGTCCTGTTAGGTTTATCAAAAAGTATTGTAAATATTCTTTTGAAAAGACTTCCTTAACATCTGTAAACGTGCCCATCACATCGTTTCTATCCTCTCATATGTATGCGTTTTCGATCAGCTTATATTCATCTTAAAAAACTGTAGATTTGCAATTCATTCCTGACTTTAAGAGTTAAGACTTGACATTGATAATGCTGCACCAATTTAATTGTCTTCTCTGTATTTGTAAAGATCTTTTTGTCTTGTAGTTCGGTACAAAAAGCAGAAGACACTGATAGGGATCAGCCCAGTGTTGGACCATTCGATTACCATCCTTCAGGGTATCTTTCGTTGTAAACCAACACGGCATATTGACATTATAGTTTTATATATCGGCTCTACTAACTAGGAAACTAAAATGCAGGGTAGTTATGCCTCCGGTGTATCCTAGCATAGGTGGGGGTGATCTCTATCCTCAGCCCCCTGCAGGAATGTACCCTACAAGGTTCATTCATCTTCATCTTTTATCACATTTTTTAAATCTCTTGTTTCTTTTCATCTGCTATACAACTTTACCTCTCGTTATTTTCTAATATTGCTTCAACTTAATATACAGGGGTGGTTTTGGTGACGGTGGAATGCTTGTTGGTATGTAATCCTATCTGTTTATATCATAATCGTACATGGTGTTTTAAGATTTATCATCGTTACCATGTTCATGCAGGACCAAATGATCCCAGGTTTTTTGGTGGTGGTGGTGTAGGAAGAATGGGTTTTCCAGGAGGACAGCCGTGAGTATTTCTCTGTAACATCCTTTGTTGTATTATTTATGGAAAGCCCTGAAGAAATGGCAATTTGTTATATGAATCTCTAATGGGTCAAACGGCTGGAGTAAAATATTTTTTGAAAAAGAAAACAGGTCAAAAGTGAGCCAAAGTGTATTGTTAATGCAATGCATACAAGGTTACAATTTACTAAATCTCTCTAATCAAACATATTATCATCTAAATAGCATATTCTTTGTAATCATATTGAACAAGCATACAAATCTTTTGTAAACAAACTAGAGAAGTTTTTGGTCAACCTAAACTGGGCCGTTTTGATCCATTTGACAACTTTACTACTGCTGGATTTTGACTTGTGAATACAAATGAAACAGGGGTGTTCCACCAGGTGCTCGGTTTGATCCTTTTGGACCACCAGATGTCCCTGGATTCGAGCCTAATAGGTTTACTAGGTAACATAACAACTCTACATCTGTGATCAAAACTTTAAAATTAGTACAGAATAATCTAATTTAGAGTCGTTTACAGAAACCCACGCAGGCCACCCGGCGGAACGCATCCTGATCTTGAGCACTTCAACAATGGTTCAGATTTCATATAGAGCATCTGTTGTCTTTTAATGGCTTTCTTAACTGTTTGCGTCATTGGGCTCTATGATAATCGAAGCTGTTTGTAAGTTTGGAGATTTTACT
This sequence comes from Flaveria linearis, assembly GCA_024085815.1. Taxonomy (NCBI): domain Eukaryota; kingdom Viridiplantae; phylum Streptophyta; class Magnoliopsida; order Asterales; family Asteraceae; genus Flaveria; species Flaveria linearis. The sequence continues at coordinate 103,500,775 of CM044001.1, forward strand.
TCCCTGCAATGATCTTTGTTCAGATGTTTGTCAATCGGGTATATATTTATAATGACTTAGATGTGGCCATATTGTAAGAATATTATGAGTGTTTTTTTGGGTTTTCAAGTATTTAAATAAAGATGAAATTACCAAATTATCAGATTTTCATTCGGTTTTTGTTATGGTTTGGTTTTTCTGCTATGCTTGCAACATATATTAATATATGTGATGTATATTTATAAAGTATTTTACGGTCTCTACAGATCCATGTTTCAAGAGGCATCTACTACATAAGTACTAAAAACGGCCAAAGCTGGTTTGGTTTTTTGAAGTTGAAGATGATCGGTCTGGTTTTAACTGGTTTCTATAGACGGTTCTGTAGTTCTTAAACTCACAGTTGTTTCAATATCGGGTCTGGGACTGGTTTTGGTTTCTAACCTGGTCTTTTTCCACTTCTAATCCGGTCCTTGATTCTTGGGCTCCTACTATTGGACTTAATAGTCACTTGGTACATGTACTAGAACTATGTTTTATTAAATTTCTCAAGGCTCAAGCTACATGTCAACGTTTCATCCAAATGGTAGTACCATATGAGATTGTATTATCCGTATCCACTATTTCATCCAAATGGTAGCACAAAATGTGGATTGTGTTGTTTACTTGTGTGCTGTATCCTCATCTTAGCAATTGCGCTATAAACCATGTGTTACATGGGTTACATAAAAAAAATAAATATATATTAACAAAGAGTTAGAAATTATAAAATGATATTTTGATATAAGAAATATTAAAGTTATGTATAATTAAGTACTTCAACTATTAAATTTTTTATTATTTTTTAAAAATAATTTTAGAAAATTTCGTTATAAAAAAAATTATTTTGAAACATTGCGTTCTTAAAAAACGGTTTTTGAAAAAATGACAATTTTTAATAGAAATCTCAATGTTTCAAAACTATGGTTTCTAATTTTTTTTTGTTTTATAAATATTTTTTGTATTTTTAAAAGCTTTAAAAAAGTTTCAATTTTGTTACATATCTCAATGATTAGAAAAATGTTTTATAAAAAATGATTTTATATAAAACTTTTGTTATTTAGAAAGATCAAATCAAATATAAAATTTTATATTTTAAAAAAAGGTTCATTGGTTCTGAAAAAATAAATAGTTATTAAAAATTATATTAAAAAAGGTAATTTGTGTCAAATATTCTTTTTATTTAATGAAATATATGCTTTTTAGAAATATTGATTTTTGAAAAATTAGGCTTTTTTTAAAACAAAATAGAAATTTGAATATTAGTTATTTTGACTTTTTTGAATGGATAATTTATTTAGGCGTAAAAATGAATAGGAAAATGAGGTGATGACACGTGTTCACTACATGTAATTAATTATTATAACTAGACTAGTTTTAGTAAACTCGTGTATTAAACGGGTTGAATAAATAAAATATTAAATAAAATAAAATTTATTATTTATAAAACGATATTAAGACATGATATGATTGAAATTACGTATGAGTAATAACTATAAATAATAAAACAATAATATGAATTTTTAAATTTTTTGTTTTTTCCAAAGGTAACGTTTTAAAAAAAAATTATTTTTAAAAATTTCCTTACTATAACTCCCTATTTTAATTATTTTGTTTTATAAAATAATTAATTAAAAAACCAAATTTTAAAATATTACATAAAAATAGTTTATTTTTTTAGAAAAAAATCTTTTCATAAAAACTATTTCTATAGAAATAACATTAATAAAAGATCCATTTCTTATATTATTAGAAAAATAGTTATAATGTAAAAAAATTATTAGTATTTAACATAGTTATTTAATATGAGAGACAAGCGAGAAAAGTTTTATGAGAATGAATATGATGCTGACACGTGACACCCTTATTTACTCTTTTATTAGAGTGGGGGTATTAGATTAGATGTTACCCTTTATTAGCGATGTTAATAAATTACATCTTGTATATAGATCAAATAACATCAGATACCTTCGTTAATATTGTTAGAACACATCTGATGTCTTGTTAAAGTTGGGGTGAACTCTCATTCAAATCTCGAGAACAATTTTATTTGTACTTTTTCAGCTTGAGCAAATATTTATTTTAATTAGATATATTGTGGCCTTGAGGGTAGCTTGTAACCTACAGTATCTCTTCAGCCTGAGTGAAATTGCATATTTAAATGATCAAATTAAGCACATCTTATTGCATAACCAGCTCTTGATGATTCAACTAGATATAATCATATAAAGATATCAACTTCAAGTCTTTGATTCTCGACGTGAAATGCAATCTTTAAAGTAGTTTTTGACTACCACTAGACCAATGAGAGATACTGAATTTAATATATAGACTTACACACTGAATTACTCATGTTTAGTGTTTGAGTCTAGTTTATACTTATTAACCTGACTTGCATCTGCATCATTTTAAGACTAGATACATAATATCCAACTTTTATTATGCAAGTCTTTTAATTAGATATCAACTTTTATATACACAAACTTTATTACAATTTGAATTTCTAAGGAAGTCGTCTCAAATCATTATCAGATTTTAATTTGTTAGTACCAAGACTTACAACACTCTTGTATACGTTTTTAATCTACATACAATTAGGCATTGGTTGGAATTTTATAAGAAGGTTAAGGGTTATCGAAGGGTTTATTTTATTTTTTTGAATTTTTTAAAAACTTTTTTTATATACATAATAATATTATTATATTCCTTTGAGCAAATGGATAAGCCAATGATATAAAGTGAAAATATCCAAATTGAGTTGTCTTGTGAGGAGTTAAGAAACAAGAGTTTGTTATGATATTATGTTGTATTTGTGGCATTTTGTGATTGGTTACTTTCCTTGTGGTTCCATCTACACAATGGATAAGTCGTTTAATTCTTGACACCTAGCACCAAAGCTTTTTAGATTCCAACTGAAAACTGCAAGAATACTATCAAAGTCCCCACAAGTTTACAAAATCTAAAATTACAACCTCAAGTCAAACATGTACTTAAACAGACTAGACAAAACAAAATTGTTCTACTTATGTTATGGATATACACAAAATATATATGGAAATGAAAGAAAGGAAGTCTAGATGCTAATTCTGCAAGGACAATCTAAAAAACTTATCTTTGGATGGATTTATAAAAAAATTTTAACTATGGGATTTTGTAGAAAAAAACTAGCAAGTAACTAAGCAGAAATTACAAGTTCAAGACCAGATTTTTTAGCCAATCCATTGCAATTCGTGTTAACAAACCAAAATTATGCATAATTGACAACTAAGAAAAAAGTCATGTCTTTCATCTTCTTTTTAATATGACAGCCGTTTCAGTGTTGAAGCGCATGGATATATTCTTTAAGTTCATATCAAAAGATATTGTCTGTTTATGAGATCGGTCGTAAATCTACAAGAAAAAAACGATCTTGTTGATGGTTGTTTTGGCATAAATTGTATATTGACACCAAATAAATTGCTCCTACTTCTTATTTTATTCGATATTAATATTTAGTTAACGGTTCAAATAAAAGGCGGTTTTGAATCTAAAACTATAAGAAGTAAACTCAAACATCAATTTTTTTTCAATCAATTGTTAGATCAAAATGTAGAGAAGAAGTTTTAGAGTGGTGTTTTAGGCATAACTATTTTTATTATTTTTTTTACTTCCTTCACTTTTATAAAACGTTTAAAACTTTTATATACGACATTAATTTTTCTAAAATTACCATTAAAACGAGCAGTTTTATCTTTTAAATGAATAGTATCATTAAATAAAATAAATATAAAAATTACGTATTTCAGCTCATACGAATTCTGTACATCATTGTGGCATTTGTTCAGTTTATTATGTCTTTGTGTTTGTTATTATGTTTTTCTGGACACTATTATGTTTTTCTAAAATTATGAATTATAAAAAAAATTCTGTGGTCAAATAATATTGTTAAGTTTTTCTTGTATGTAAAACACAATAATAAAATAACAATTAATTAAAAATAATACATTAAAAAAAACGACAAAATGCTGTAAAACGTAAAATACAATGATAAACGTCTCATTGTGTTTTTTCTGTTCATCATTGTATTTTTCTGAATGCCATAAGTTTTAAAAAACACATTAGTGAAATAAAATCATTGTATACTTTTAATTATAAAATATAATATTAAAATAATAACTGATTTACATAATATATAAAAACAATGATAAAAATAACATAAAATGATTTAAAACGTAAACCGCCATATAACCAATTATGAAAAATATTTAACACAATCACATGGTATATTTGATACAATTATGAAAATGACTTCCCTCTAAAAATAATAGAATGATATATGTCAAGCTCATAATATTTCTTAGTCTTATTAGATTAAAGAGTAAATTCATTTTTACTCACCGTGGTTTGGTCCAAATAAAAGTTTATCTCTAAAAGTTTTAAATCATCATTTACTTCTTTTGATTTACAATCCCTCTCATTTAACTACAACTCAATAACATCATTAAATAATTATGTTAAAAACAGAATATTTTATTCATTTGAATAATAATGGCTAATAATGTAATTTACTATAACCACATTTTGTAATGTAATTTTTTATCAAACTGGTATTCTCATTGATTTGATCGAGAGAGATCATATAAATATAAATACAATAATTCTCCTAACATAGCGGAGAAATGACATATATTCTTCCGTGATATTTTGCAACTTCTTCAAACCAATTTATCTTACAAAGACCATATTATTCTTTTACTTATATAATTTTTAATTTTTATTCAAAATAGTTTCATAAATATATAGAAAAGCACATAACAATACTTATGGCTCGTTTGGTTCGCAAAATGTTTTGCAAAGAAATTGAAATAATAAATGGAATTGAAATATTGATAAAATTGATAACGTGTTTGATTAGTCAATTTTAAGTGGAATAGAAATGTTAATTTTGAACATTTCATTGAAATGTTAAACATTAATTGGAGAAGTGGAAGAAATGTGAATTCTAACAAATATGAGAAAAATTTTCAATTCCAATTTCTTAAAATTCTGTGAACCAAACGTGGCCTTAGAATGTCCAAATGCTATATCATTTCAGAGGAGGGATCGGGTCATGTCGAAGAGGAAGAGTTATTGTCGCTACCTCATCATCTTGCTATCGTGATGCATGGTTGGGGGTAGAGCTGTACAAAAAGTTCGTGGCTCGAAGTTCGCTCGAAGTTCGCTCGAGAAAAGCTCGAAAAAAGCTCGGCTCGAAAAAAGCTCGAATCTAAACGAGCCGGCTCGGCTCGGCTCGAATTCTAAGCGAGCCGAACTCGAGCCAGGGTTAGCTCGGTTCGAGCTCGGCTCGTGGCTCGGTTCGTTGGCTCGGCTCGTGACTCGGTGCATATAATATGTGTATATATATATTTATATTGTATAATAATAATAATCATTATTATTACTACTACTACTATTATTATTATTTTTATATTAGGATTTTAAAAAGGTTTTCTTAAAATAAAAATGGATTATTTTTATAAACATTAAGTATTTTATTTAAAAAATATATAACTTAACAGTAAATTGTTTATATTCAAAATAATGATCTTTGTTTCCCTTAGTACGGAGTACCCAACAAAAGATAAAAACTCTAATATATATTTTTTGTGTTTTTATATAAATTAATGTGAAAAAATAAAATAAAAAAATAAATCGAGCCGGCTCGAACGAGCCACGAGCTGGCTCGAGCTTTTCACGAGCCGAACTCGAGCCGGTGTTTTGAGCTCGTTAGAAATTTTCGAGCCGGCTCGGCTCGGCTCGATAAGCTTCGAGCTCGAACTCGAGCCCATCCTGGCTCGGCTCGGCTCGGCTCGTTTACAGCCCTAGTTGGGGGTAGGGCTGCAAACGAACTGAACGTTCAGCGAACAGTTCGTGAACCGTTCGGCGGGACGTTCGTTTATGTTTGTTTATTTATTAAATGAACGAACATGAACAAAAAAATCTGTTCGTTTAGCTAAATGAACAAACACGAACAAAGGACTTGTTCGTTCATTTATGTTCATGAACGTTCGGTAATATGTTCGTTAACGTACGTTCGTTTATGTTCGTTTATGTTCGTTCGGTTATGTTCGTTTGTGTTCGTTCTGTAGTTAAAGTTTTTATATATTTTTAATTACCTATAATTTTCAATTCTTAAATCCTTTATAATATAATTTTTAATATAATTGACTTGGGTTTTCTCTTCCAAATATACTTGAAGTATCAGATCAAAATTAGGGCACCGTATATCTTAGCTATACCAATCACCACTGTTGCTTCAGAATCAGCATTTAGTGCAGGTGGGAGGACCATTGACCCACATCGTTCGTGTTTAGGAACAAAGACGGTAGATATGCTAATATGTGGAGGTGATTGGTATCGTCATTACTATGGATTGGAAAAGAAAAAGTGCAAGGTAATTTTCTTATAGTTTCAACGTTAGTATTTGTTTTCTTGATATGAGTGATCCCTAATTTATTTAATACTTGTAGGAAAATGATAATATTGTATATATTGAGCTCACTTGATATTGGATAATTGTCAGACGACTGGTGAGATTAGCCATTTTTTATGAAAAGCATCACTTAATTTTCTTACATATTTTATCTAACTTTTGTTTATTATCAATCTCAGGATAATAAAGAAATGGTGAATTAGAGATCAAATGAAGAACTTGAAGCTTAGCTATATGAAGAATTTAGTTATTTGAGACATTATTTTGTTTAACTTACGTTTATGTTACTTTTGTCAACTTTAGTCGGATAGTTAAGTGACGTACTTTGTTTTTATTTTGTGTGGATTTTATGTATTGTTTAGTTTGGGATGAAAATGGTAGTTTTACTTGTTTGTGTTCGTTTGTATTCGTTTGTGTTCATTTGTGTTCGTTAGTGTTCGTTTGTGTTCGTTAGTGTTCGTTAGTGTTCGTTTGTGTTCATAAATGTTTGTTTGTGTCCATTTGTGTCCGTTACACATCCATTGTCGAACGAACACAAACGAACGCGAACATACAGGTTTTGTTAACAAACGAACACGAACACCAAATCCAGTTCGTTAATATGTTCACGAACAGTTCATGAACGTGTAAAATGTTAAACGAACGAACACGAACAAGGTCTTGTTCGTGTTCGTTCGGTTCGTTTGCAGCCCTAGTTGGGGGTGGTATACCGATAGGTACCGCAACACCCTAATATTTCATGGCACCGCCGTCCTCATCTCCTTATTGTCTTTGGCTTTCTGCAGCAGTATGGTCCCGTTCTTTCCAGTATTTTGACTGCAGAGGTGTGGTAGCGTTTCCATTTTAAACCGCCATTGCAACTCATCACCACCTCACCTTGGCGCCTCGCCTCGCCTCCACTCCATCCCCTCTTAAATACTCAAAAAGTGTCACGTCATATATGCACTCATAAAATAGTTATCTCCAACATTATATCCTTCTTCAAACATTTTTCTACAAAACTTTAATAATATTATATATATTATTCACTATTGGAGCTGCTCTTACATCAATTGCTAAAAATCAAAAGACATCCAGTCTAGCGTTACGCGAGCATATGAAAAACGTGTTCTTACCCAAGAGGTTGAGCCTTGACGGTTCAAGTGTCCTGATACACAAAATTGTATAGATTTAAAAGAGTAGAATTTCATAGATACGAGTTATTATTAAATAAAAAATAAAAAAAAGACAGATAAATACATATAAAAAAAAGTAATTCAAAATTCAAACATCGAGTTGTACGCATAGCATTATCAGTTGTACATGAGGCGGCCTATAAATCACCAAACGGTTGCAGCTCCCCTTCCTCCTTTCTCATGTTCTCCCTCGTTTTCTGTTTCAGTTTATCATCGAAATCAATGGAAGCCAACAAAGAAGCAACTTCATCTTCATCATTAGCTACTCAACTCTTCGGATCAAATGATTCATCATCTTCATCGTCCTCTAATGTTTTTGATTCTATTTTCCCCCCTCCTTTGAAGGTATGTTTTCGATTGTGTTTCGTGTGATTACAGTTTTGTTTTGATTTTACGGTTAATCGTTACGATTTTTAGTGATAAAAGTGCTTGAAGTTTTAATACCATCACGTTATTGTTTGGAAGTTTGTTCGTTTGTATGTCGGTTAATTGCAGAAATATAGTTAGTTTTAGTGTATTGTCCTCCGGTCAGATCAATTTTTGTTTATGCACCAAAAGTCCATGATCGTGTTGTATCCGAAAGGTTCCTAAGGCACCCCGCATAGTATGGGTCCATACGCGACGTATAGGGTCGAATAACTGAAAACGAGGAAAATTCAGGGGTGTCAGAAAGCCATACGCCCCATGTGGCCCTATACGACCCGTTATACGACCCCCTATACGACACATATAGGGTTATACGACGCGTATAACAAATTTCGATACTGACTACGAGGAAATATTCAAGGGGCTGTCAGTGGGGTTATACGCCCCGTATAGGGCTATACGACCCCATATACGACATGTATGGAGCTATACGACCCGTATAAAAATTTTGAACTGTTAATTTATAATTTTGGGGTCTTTATATATCCACACCCATCTGAAATCAGTGTATATATAGCTTAATGTGAGTATTATTATTATTCCTCTTAGATTTTTGTTTTTACTGGTTTGAGGTTTCGTGTCTTAACCTCTAAGTCATCTTTTCAATTCATTCAAGTTGTGTTGTTGGTTAACAAGGTATTGATGGATATGATATATTTTTTAATAAAGTATATGTTAATTCTGTTCAGGCTCATAGAAGGGACTATGTTAACTCTCAAGAAACCAAGAAGAACTATGATTCTACTACCAAAGGAGGTACGAGCCATGTTTAATACTACTTTTACGACTTCTTTAAAGAAATTTTAGCTTATGAATTTTACTTTTATTAGTAACTTTATAGTAGGTGAAGCCTATTTCTTATGTATGTGTTTGAGGTTTTACGTTTAAAAGGAACTTTTTCTCTTAAAGACAAAATTGAAAAGGTCGGTTGATAAGGTAGTAAATACACACCGTTTACTCTTAGATTATATAACGGGATGATTAAGGGTGTGTTTGATATGTCTCTGACCGGGCTGACCCTGACCCGGCTGACTCGGTCAGCCCGGTCAGCCCGTTTGAAACGATCTTGGAGCCTTCTGACCGAGTCAGGGTGTCTGACCCGGACCTTAAAAACCAAGAAGCTGACCCAATCGACCGATCTGCTCCTCCCCCTTCACCACAGCCCTAATCGAACGATTGCTCCTCCCCCTTCACCCTGCGCTCTCGATCGCTCCTCCCCCTTCATCCCTGCGCGATCGCTGTACATCGCAACATCATCATCATCATCATCATCATCATCATCATCGCTGTACATCGCATCTCCGCTATAATAATCTTCTTCATACGAATCAACATCGTTCGCATCATGCATATCATCTTCCGAATCCATGTGATTGATCTTTAAACCCCGAATCCATGTGGTGAAATTAGGGTTTTTGATTGATTTTGAAAGGGAAAATGTGAGGGAGAGGGAGATCTGATATAAAACGTGAGGGAGAGGGACAATTGTTAAATATTTGCTTTCCAAATATAAATCTATATCTTACTATTTTTTAATATTTAGCTATTTTTATTAATTACACATCTTACTGAGACGGGAACACTATAAACAACGGGGCAATAATGTTATTTTTATCATTCAGCAGAGTCAGTCAGCTACCAAATCAAACAGTCAAGTTTCAGTCAGATGCAGACTCAGTCAGAATCTCTTACTGGGTCAGCTTCTTACTCAGTCAGATCTTACTCAGTCAGCGCAATCAAACAGCCCCTAAATCATGTTTGATTTATGTAGATTGTATATAATAGTATTATGGTCTTAGAAAATCTAAGAGTACCCCGTGCTATTTACTTAATCAACTTATGTTAAGAAAAAGGAAAAAAATTACCAATGTAGTCATTCGACTAAATATTTTTACAAATATAGTCATTGAATTTTAAATTTACCAAATAATTCCACCAATCAGATAAGTCCATGTGGTCCATTATCGCTGACTTAGCGACATATAATCCCTAATATATCGTTGTATTGCTGTGTCAGCGATACTAAACCTCTATTGTATCGTCAATTTGATTGAGTGGAATTATTTAATAAATTTAAAAGTTAATGACTATATTTGTAAAAAAGTTTGGTCAAATGATTACTTTCATAATTTTTTCTAAGAAAAAACTTTGGGTACAACACCAAATCCTTAACTAGATAAAAGAAATAACCGTAGCTAGCTATTATGGTCTTAATAAATGACGTATTGCTTATGAATTCGAAGCTTCGAATGATTAAATTAAGAATACATTTACTTTTCAAGATTTTATTTTCACACTTTATTAACAACTGATTTTATATAGTTCATTTATCAAAATAGGTATGTTGGTTTTCTATACATGTAAAAGATATCTACTCGGGTCTTCGAACATATAAATAGAAAATGATATGAATATATTGTTGATGAATTGAACTACATGGCTTAGAAAATGTCTTTTTTTCATTTTTCTTGAATGCTAAATCACCTCAAAGAAATGAGTATCACACACAGAACTTTTTTCGGGTCAACTTCTTGGTAATTATCGACAGATCACTTGATAAATCAATTAAAATCCAAAAAGAAATTTAAGAATAAACAAAGTATATCATAAGTAGAAAACCAATTATCACCCACACCTTAATTTCAAACAAAGTATCACCTACCGTGTTCTGTCACCATCCACTTTCGCTGTTAGATTTGTGACGGAAACCACCATCTGCGATATTCATCCGTTTAGTAGTCGATGTTAGCCTCAATACCAATATCAAAACTGACTTATAGAGATCATTTATTACATATTGTTGTTGATACCACTGGACCAAAGACCTCGTGTTTTTACGCAAAGGTTAAATCAAGGAGTGAAACATATATCATACATGCTACAAGTTTTGAGCTAACTAACTGAATTTCTTCTATTTAGATTGTTTGGATAATGAAGCTAAAAGCCAGAACCCGAAGACTGATACAAGTCTGTTTTATCAGCAGGAAGCATCGCAGCCATGTCATCTTAGCTCATCGATATTCTACGGTGGTCAAGACATCTACATTCATCCTCGCATAACCAAGAACACCCCTGGACACTCAAAAGTAAGATAATACACTTATAAATATGTTTACAGTACAAACCAATGAAAATGAATTATTATACAAAATCTAAAACACCCTTCAAGTGCAATAAAATAGCTAGAATGTATCAAATGAACTTATAAAAAACCAATAAACTGTTTTAGTGATGGAAACATGGACAAACATATAAATTTAAATCGGAATTGTTGGTGATTGCAGCAATACAATAAAGATGGAGAAGACGACGGATTTGCTTCGAGAGGAAACTGGTGGCAGGGTAAGACATGCTGCAAATCATCATGAAAAAACTGAAGATTTTGATAAGTAACTTTATTGTTTTCCTGATTTTAGGTTCATTATATTATTAAGACAGCACAAAGTAGCTATTTGGTGAAGGAAGTTAAAGTTAGTAGGTAAGTTTTGTTATCCAATGGGTGGTAGCATCAGTAGAAATCAAAACATGTTGAATGGGATCAAATAAAGTTCAATTTTATTTTACAAACGATTTGTTATGTGTTTTTCTAGTGGTGGACTTTGAGTGTTTTTTTTAAACTGGATTCCTGGTGTTCACTCGACGTTGATTATATATAAGAACTTGTTTTATATTAAAATCGAGTTAGATTTGGGCGTACATATTCTCAAATTGGTAATAGTTAAAATTACATAAAAATATAAAAAAAAATATTAATCATGTAGGATATGAAATATCATGTATAAAATGACACGTGTATAAAAATTTTAAATATCATCATATTATCCGGCTTGCTATAAAATTTATCTAACATATTTGTTTTATGTTTGACATGATGATGTGGGGACAACTATATATAAATTATAGGTTGTGCTAAACGTTTTCTTCAATTTACTTGTTATACCACATGAAACTTATTTGAAATAAGACACCATTGATTTGATGTTTCTAAAAAAAACTTAAACGACACGTATAGCAAACCTCATAAATTACACACCCTCAATCACCATCAATGAGTATTCTTTTTACAAATTCTTTTATCAATAAAGAATAATTATAACATCGATCACTAATTGAAAATAATGTTTACGGGATATATGTGTGATTCCTCGAATGGACCTTGGGTATTTCACTACTCCATTTTATAAGTTGCATCCTAATCAAATTTTAACGACTTTGTGGTAGATACTTTCACTTTATTTTGTTTATGTAGTCAGTCAACTTTAAAGGACTAAAAATATAATGTATAAACTATACATATAATACATGCCTAAAAATGGACATCCAAGTGATAATTTACATTCTGAGGATTTTTTTTGAACGACAAATCTATTTTAATTCTAGTCCTAAATTACGTCATGTCTGTGTTTAAACCAGAGATCTTCTCTTTAAGTGGCAAAGCCTTTACCAAGTGGGCTAGTCCCACGTTATCTAAATGGTCGAGGAATTAAATCCTAAAATGTACAAATGTATTTGATTTAATAAGAATAAGTTAGAAGTTTTATATTAAATTAAATACAATACATATTTGTTGACTTTTTGGATTTAATATATCCAGTAAGATAACCAAAAAAAAAAGGAATGCTAAGTGTATGTTTGTTTTTCATGATAAGATTATCTATTATAATACCAGGCTATAAACTAGTGTGTTATATTTTTAAAAAAATTACTTCTAAACAAAATCAAGTTCTTGATTTAATTTTTAATAAGTAAAAACATGTAAATTTAAAAAGTAATTTTTAAAAAAATATATATAGAAATAAACCATAATATAAATAATAAAAAGATTATTAAAATTTAAGATAAAATAGTAAACATATATTAATTTAAATGGGAATTTAAGTAAATAAACACAGGTGCAATTTAATTATGCATGTTATTTGATGATGTGAGGGGAAACGCGGAATAATCTATTCTTATAGAATTATGACACTTAGCACAAATGCATAATCATTTTCTTATTTATTCGGAAGACGTGCTATTTATCTTTTGCTATATTATTATTTAGCTTAACGATTTACGTTTTAGTATACTGCGACTGAACATAAAAATAAAATTTAACATTAGAGGAAAATTCAAAATGTTTAATTCAAACAATAAGAATATTACATAAATTAAAATTACAAAAATAGAGAGCATATAAGTTATTAATAAATTTAGTTTATGAACGTTTTGAGTTATTTATCAACCTTAAAAAGATATCTTATAAGGTTATTAAATAGAAAAAAAAATCTAATAGAAAAAAAAATCTAACTTAGGAATCTCACGACAATTTTTAAGGGGTGGCGCTCATGATGGAGTCGAAAAGTGCAACGCCCGACAACAAGTTGCTATTGATAATAATTTGATCCTGGAGTTACAACAGGTAGAACAGTCGGTCATAAGAAATCTTGATGGTGAAAAGAAGACGTACAAGAGAGAATAAGAATTAAACAACAAAGCTTTAGACAGATTTTACGTTGTAATGATGAGGAAGAACGAACACAACTAAAAGATAATTACAAAAAGGTCAAACGAGAGGCGAAAAAGTCAGTTTCAGTTGCGAAGAACATAGCTTATGAGAGGATGTACAAGAGACTAGAAACGAAAGAAGAAGAACATGACATGTTTAAGATTGCCAAAGCTAGAGAACATAGAAGATAGGACTTGGGAATGATAAAGTTTATAAAGGCTGAGGATGGAAAAGTCTTGGTGAAGGAGAGGGATATCAAGGTAAGATGAAAAGCTTATTTCCATAACTACTTCAACGTAATGAACTCTAATCAATAAACATAGATCGATCAAATAACACGAACAATGCAACAAAATAAGTGTTATTGTAAAAACATCACAATCGAGAAAGTTACGCGATCTCTTAAGAAAAGGGGGAGGGCAAAGACGGTTGAGCCACACAACATACCGATTGAAGTGTGAAAGTGTCTAGGAGAAGAGGGTCTGCAATGGTTAACAGAGCTATTCAACATTATCCTCAAGACCAGAAAGATGTCGGATCAGTGAAGGAGTAGTGTTATAGTCCCCATATATAAAAAAAAAGAGATAGCCAGTGTTACACAAATTACAAGGGAATAAAGCTCTTGAGTCATACGATGAAACAATGGGAAAGAGTTATAGACATGAGAATTAGACGTGAAACTCACATAGCGATAAACCAATTTGGATTCAAGCTAGTGTCATCTACAACAGAAGCCATACACGTCATAAGGAGTGTAAGCGAGAAATATATAGAAAAGAAAAGGGACCTTCATATGATTTTCATTGACCTAGAAAAAACCTATGACAGTGTACCGTGACAACTCATTTGGGAAAGTTTACGGGCTAGAAGGGTACTAAAGAGATATATCAAGATAATCAAGGACATGTATGAAGGGGCAAAAACGTGTGTGCGAGCTCCAGTCGAAGACACAGAATTCTTTCCAGTAGAAGTGGGAACCCACCAAGGATCAGCATTGAGCTCATTTCTCTTTACAGTAGTGTTGGATGAGATGACCGAGTCTATACACGAGCCAGTCCCGTGGTGCATGCTGTTTGCAGACGATATTATGCTAATATCAGAATCTAAAAGGGAACTGAACGAGAGGTTAGAAAAGTTGAGAGCGGCACTAGAGAGTAAAGGTTTAAGGATAAGTCGCTCTAAGACGGAATACATGCACTGTAACTTCAGTGGAGCAAATGAAGAGGACACCCAAATTACTATTCAGGGCCTGACGGTCTCACAAACATCTAGGTTTAAATATCTAGGCTCGTACGTCCAGAAAGACGGAGAGATACACATTGATGTAGCCCATCGTGTTCAGGCATGGTGCAAGTGGAAAGCAACATCAAGGATCTTGTGTGACAAGAGGTTCCTAGCACGATTAAAGGGAAAACTATATAGAGTTGCAGTTCGTTCGGTTATGTTATACGGAACAGACTGCTGTGCCATGAAGAAATCGCACGAGAGATAAATAGAGGTCGCAGAAATGCGAATGCTAAGGTGGATGTTTGGACACACGAGCCTGGATCGGATAAGGAACGACCTCTTCTGACAGAGGCTACAGGTGGCTTGTATTACGAACAAAATACGAGAGGGAAGATTGAGATGGTTTGGGCACGTGAAGAGGAGACAGATGTCAGCGCCAGTTAGAGAAGTAGAGCGCATCATCTTAGATGGTAAGAGGAGTAAAGGAAGACCTAAGTTGACCTGAGATGAGATGATTAGCCGAGATATGGTAGAGTTGCACCTCTCCGAGCACATGGTTGAGGATAGGAATGAGTGGAGGCATAGAATTAAAGTTAGGGACTACTAGTGGGCCTTGATGTGATAGTCTTCACGTGGTGTATAGGGTAACGTTATTTGTCCAATGTAGGTGAAGCATTAGTGCTAACTGCCCTATTAGTATTGTTAATATCATAGTAAAATTTATCTGCCTTATTTCTTGTCTAATATCTAAGTAGTAAAATTTATCAGCATCAAACTTGTTTTAATGATGTTGTGTTTGCTTTTGTGATGTATGCTTAATTGCTTATGTGAGATATGTATTATTATTTGATTGTTATGAGTATGCTAATACTTATATGATGTATATGATGTATGTAATATAATCTGATTATTTTGTTTATGGGCATGCATATGCATATACAAAACTCTATTGTGATGTATGTTTATGTGATATATGCACTATAATTTGGCTGTTATTGTTGTCGAGCCGGAGTCTCTTTGGAAGCGGTCTCTCTGTCTCCCAAAATAGAGAAAAGACTGGCTACCACCTACCCTCCCAGACCCTACTCCCAGTGGGACATACTGGGCATGTTTGTTTGTTTGATAATAATTTGATCCGTCAACAGAAAATAAGTGGTGATTGAGGCTGGTAACTGAGGTTAACATTACTTGCAATCGGTGGTATCTCAATTTGTACTAGTAACTAAGTTACTAATGATAAAGTTTCTACTAAAAAGTTTACTGACGTAACTGTCAACATTATAACCGTGGACCATCAACTAAAAACATTGTGATGATTCAACAACTATAAAGCTTTATTTAAATACTTAGTTCATATGTGAATCGATAATAGTTTTCACAAGATAATTTCATACTTGTTATTGTGTGCTTTTGTCTTGTCTTATCAAAATTTGGAGTACCACTAAAACAATTTCAACATGATAGTGATTTCGTACACAATTCTAAAGTCTATCAAGGACATCCAAACTATAAAACCTACATAGATGGATATGTAAATGAGTCTAGACAAAGCTAATCTTGACTACGCTCAAGTTCTCCTTGTTTCGAGCTCAAAGTCTTTAACTTAAGTTGGGATGGTGAAAATTTTTAACAAGCTTAAGGATGAGTCGTTGTATTATCGATTATTTTTTTTATTAAATGAATATCTCTTATATAATTTAATTATTATTAATTTATTATATATCTAATTATATATAACATAATGCATTAATAATAAGTTTTTTAATAATTATATATAAAATAATTGTTATCCACTTACATATTATATTATAAACTAATTTATATTTATATAAACAATAAGTTCGTGTAATCTCGGCATCGAACAAACGTGATCAAGCACGGCGTATGATGTTAAAACTCAACGAGTAATCATGTAGTTTTTGACTTCAACGAGTCAATCTCAAGTAATCATGTCCATGTCGGCTAGTTTAGACCCTGGATTTTAGGTTATATATTTGAAAATTATATATATGTGACATTTAAAATGGAAAATGTTGGAGGAGATAACATCATTTCAAACTTTCATGGTCGTTAAGGTAGGTAGATTTTATGGGATAAGTAAAAGACTTGGCAACCACATGTTTTGACATATTTGATATGACCATGATTCTGATTTCTTTGTCAAACTTTAACGGTATGTCTTGTTTTGGCCTTCATTCTCTCTCGTGTCAACAGCTTGTCTCTATAATAATTGAATATTGTTTCGGACACATATGTGTTTTAACTATTATACACATAAAGAGACCGCCAAAGTTTAGTATGATTTGTGTTATTCTATAATGTTTAAAATGCAAATGATAGGAATGGTGTTTTTGTTGTTGTCAGATGTTTATTTTAATCTAAGGATTGGAAGTACGTGGTTTACAAAATACATATTTTCTTTTTCATTACATAACTTTACAATGATTGTTACGGAAGCATATAAAACCAAGGATTTCTTAAGTAATCCCGTTTATCTGAATTCTCAACAAATCAAAAAGGTGACCTCTAGTACAAAAACATTTAAACTAAATCTAAAGAAGATTCCTTAAGTAATCCCGTTTATCGGAATCCTCAAGGAACACTTGCATGCAACATAAAATGTGGCAGCATTATCAAAAGGAGAATGCCATCCCAAAAGAGCTGAGTAGCCGCCTCGTGCCATCCTCAGCAACACTACCTGTCAACTGGAAACACATAAAAAGTCAGCGTTGCTGAGTGAATTCTAGTTTTATAAATAACATACTTCTCCTTTGTTTAACCGTTCTTTACTTACATGTGGTCACACAACATACGGACACATAGATAATATTATTATTATCTTCATCATTCATTCGTTAGCTTTTCATTGCGTACCGTTCATCATTATCATTCACATTCTTTCGTTCGTACGTATCTTATTTTCATTCATTCATTCATTCATTACTTGCGTTCGTACATTAATGTCATTCATACATTCATTACTTACGTACGATCATTTCTTTCATTCATACGTTCATTACATTCATTCGTACGTTCATTACTTCCGGTGACATGTACAATACCCTGAACATCATGCATTACTGCTGGTGCTGGACCTGTGATGATTAATCACGAACGTTGTGCACACATGCTGATCTAGTCACCTAGGGTAGGTACATGCACCACTTATCTTTCCTCTTTCATTCTAGATCAATGCCATATGCTATACCCCGAACATTGTGCACGAAGCTGGTGCTGGACCTGGTGATGATCAATCACGAACGTTGTGCACTCATGCTGATCCAGTCACCTAGGGTAAGCGGCAAGGATCCCATACATATGGTCAATCACAAAGACTGACCCCAATGTGCATCCTTCGGGGTAGCTAGCCCGCACACCGTTGAGCTAACACCTGCCAGGGGTGTGCACCTCCATACATTTGCTTGCAAGCCTTTCTTACATTCATTCGTTCTTTCATTAATGCATGCATTCATATGCATGCATTCATTCACCATGTTCCTCTTTCATTATCTTTCACTTTACGTTCTTATTACTTTCGTTTCGTTCATTAACATAGCACATAAAGTCAAGAGAAGATAAACATACATCGACATAAGGAACATCGATATTTACAAATCATGAGTCATTACCATCATATAAGGCTACATCATACTTATCATACATACATCATGCCTATACATGCAATACCATCTCTCTCCTCATACGCAACAGCCCTATTTGAGCGATTGGACATACTTCAGTCGCATGGCCCCCATGCGACTGGATCGTGCGATTGGGCAACCAGGCGAATAGGCATACAATCGTGCGAATGAACACTAGGCGATTGAGCATCGTGCGACTAGGACTATGCGAATGAGCCCCTATGCGACTGGACTCTCAGTCGTACGATTGGGCACTAGGCGAATGAGCATTTATGCGACTGGACTCTTAGTCGTACGATTAGACCTCAGTCGTACGACTGAATATCAGTCGTTCCTCAATCGTGCGACTGGCTCTTCAGTCGTCTAGCCCTAACTGGGCAGCGACTGGAGTTCATCATGAACTGCAGCCGCGACCTACGGCCTTCAAACCCTTCCAAACTCATCTTAAGCCTAAATTAGCCCTCCCAAACCTCAGGGATTCATACTAGGACATCATACAAGCATATACAAGTCCTAAATCGTACCTTAAACACATTACACAAGATTTTACTCAAATGGGTCAAACATACACTTTTTCAAAAATGGGTTAATATGTGTTCCAGCCCCAAAATCATTGAAAACAAGTAAATGAGGGGTCCTAAAACTCACATAATCAAGGAGAAGATGAAGTGCTTCGTTTGGACTAGCCACTCGACAAATTTCAAGCCCGGATCACCACTTTCTCTCTTTCTTTCTCTGTTCTCTCTCTCGCTGCTCTTTCTCCCGACTGAAATGTGCAAGTGTGGGGAGGGGAGATGACTGCCCCTCCTTTATAGCTACAGCTCAGTCGCCCCAAATTCCAGCCGACTGGGCCTCCAGTCGCCTGAACACCATGCGACTGGACCTTCAGTCGCATGAGTTCCATGCGGTTGAACCTTCAATCGTCCGAGCTCCATGCGATTGGTCCCCCCAGTCGCATAGTGTTTAAAATGCAAATGATAGGAATGGTGTTTTTTTTGTTGTCAGATGTTTATTTTAATCTAAGGATTGGAAGTACGTGGTTTACAATATTCAAAGCATGAGGTCTTTATCATGTTCTCTTTCTTCCCGCAGACAAATAGTGAGCGAGATACGAGAGGGTGAAGCGGTGGTGGTGAGTCGGCTCACCCCTTTCGTCGCCTCCCTTTTGCGTATCTCCTGAGTCAGTTTGTCATGGTTGCGGTAGTGATGGAGGGTCCGCTAGCTCCGCCTCCCTTTTATGGTTAAGGTTTGAGTCGAGGTGGATCTAGCCAATGGCGGACTTAGTATGAAAGAGGGGGGTCAACCGACCCCGCAGAATTTAATTTTTTTTATATACTGTGTCTTAGCGGTTCCGATCGACCCCGTGTATTTTTAGTGCCGACCCCTAGGAAAAACTTTCCCACCCCTAAATCCAAATACTTTTTATTAAATCTTTTAACCCACTAACAACTATATTTAAAGTTGGTTTTTATTAAAAGTAATAAGCCCAAAAATATAATCACCACTTAGTTTTATTTTATATCAAATTTACTGTCCATTTATTTAGAATATCTTCCATGGTATTCTTTCAAACATAACTCAGTTAACTTTTATCACAATAATAAAAATGATGAAATTAGATCGGCATATTAGATGAGAGGTCCATGTCAATCACGAGATCATAAGTTTTCACAACGAATATCTTTTAGAGAAACATGATATAATCAATTTGGAATTTTGTAGAGTATATTGTGAAGACGGATATGACATTTTGCTTGTTTGTAAATTGTTTAAAGAACATATGGAAATCAAATGTTTTCAAAAGATCGTAGATAACAACTATAAAATATAACCCTTTATTATTTTTTAAATGAAACCTTATCTTTGTTGCTACATGTGACCCATCCCGAACCGAAAATTTCTACGGGGAAAAAATTTCTGGGTCCGCCACTGGATCTAGCCACATATGCATGTTGACCTCGAGTTTTGTGTTTTGCCCCCTGGGTGTGTTTTAAAACAGAAAAAAGGGGAGAGCCCGTCACCATCGGCCCATGCTCGCATGAGTTTTCCTTGGCGGCGATGAAGGAGACCTATGTTCCTCCTCTGTTTTTAGGGTTCTTAATTTCATATCTGTTCTCTGGTTTGTTTTTGGGGTTATCGATCCTTTAGGGTTTCTGATTTTAGGCATGTATGATTTGAACGGTGGTTTGCTAGTTGTGATGCAATTGTATCACCATATGATGTCGGGTTCTTTTATCATTTGTACACAGATGTGTGTTTTCTCATGGTGGCAGTGGTGACTGTTGGTGTCAGCGCTAGTAGCTCCGCCTCCCGTCGTCGTCGTTGGTTTGTGTTTTATGTGATTTGCCATTAAACTGTTGGTGTCGATGGTTTTAAGCAGTTGTTCATGTGAGGTATGTTTGTATTTGCTGGTTGTATCATTGTTCGAAGATGACGAGACCTAACTCATCTGAAACTTTTTTTTGGTCGATGATGTTGAGCCGACGTTAATTTGAGATGTTGTTAGATGTGCTTCTTTTCAGTGTTCCTTTGGACTGATATGGTCATATGTTGGTGAATAGTTATGAAAAAGATGATGTTCTCTATTGTTTATAGTGTTGTTCCTAGTCTTTTGAATCTGTGATATACTACGGGGCTGCTTGGTTGGGTCTGACCGACCCGGTCAGACGTGGACGTCTGACTCGGTCAAACCAACCTTGTTTGGATGCTTGCGTCTTACCGGAGGATAGGTCTGACCGAACCTCTTACTTAGTCAGATCTAAACCCACATCTGACTCGAGTCAGACATGGGGTGGTCGTTCACGGTGGTGGTTCGCGACTGGTTCGCGGTGGTTGGCGGTGGGTCTGGTCTGCGCTGGGAGGGCAGCCACTGCAGCGGCAGATCTGGTTCGCGGTGGTTCTTGGTGGTGGTTTGCGTTTGTGGGTCTGTTCACGTCGGATCTGGCTCGCGTCGTCTGGCTCGCTTAGGGTCTGGCTCGTGTCGGTCTGGCTCTCGTCGGGTCTGGCTTGCGGTAGTTCACCGTGGTGGTTTGTGTGAAGAAGAATGGTGGTGGTGGTTTGTGTGAAGAAGAAGGGTGATGGTGGTTTGTGTGAAGAAGAAGGGTGATGGTGGTTTGTGTGAAGAAGAAAGATAAATGTGGGGAAGAAGGCTTGTAGGGTGGAGATAAAAGAGTTTTTTTTAATTTTTCTTTTATAAACAAATACACTTATTGGTTCAGATTTTTTACTGGTTCAGACCTCTTACTGGTTCAGACCCTCTTATTCATTTAGCACTTATTTAATCAGACGTTGCCAAACAGTCATCTGTTTTTCATGACCTTGCAAGCCCCACATGATCATGAGGTATACCTATGTTAATCCGAGACGTTATACCACAACTTTAATTTATTTTTAGGCTTGAAATTGGTGGAAAGATGTTATCTTTATGCTCAATTAAAGATGTTTTCTGCCACCGAGAAAACGAGGCTTCTGTTAGAACTCATGTTTTAAGTCTTTGTGTTATTGGTATTTGGCAGCCTAAGACAGTGATGATGTTTCTAGAATGGTGTTTGTTGCTTTGGCTTAGCGACCGTTTCTTGTTTGCAGCCGCAACACTGCACTAACTCTGAGCCTCTACTTTGATAACAAGATCCAATATTTACTTCTTGTTGTCGAATTCTATTCAAAATAAACATGCTATTTTTGGAGTTTTGACATTAAAAACGTGAGTAGAATTTTCTTGAACACTAAATAACTTGGTTTGTTTGAATCTCGGCTTAACCCTTTCATCACACGCACACCGCGTTCATCACACGCACACCGCGGGTGAAGGGAGAATACACAAGTTATAATTATCTTCATCATTGTGAACACTAAATCAAAGCAGTTATCAATATTCATGTTATTATTTTCTATGCATTTATAAGTTATAACTAAGATATTTTTTCTACCTATTTTATAACTTATATATTAATTTATTTTAAATTATTTTCATTACGTTTGAAAATATTTGTAGCCAGTTCTAAAAATAAAGTATTAGTGTGTATACTTGTAGAAAAATAATAGTACTTAAATCTAGGGTTTAAATTATTATTAGGAACGAACCTGACTAACGAGTCAGCCTGGCCTGCGCGCCAACGAACCAGGTCTGTTTAGGGGTTTAAGAACCTGTGTCCAATTAACCTGTCGGTTCGTGCGGTAAGCCAGTTTTTTCATCCGGTTCCGGCCACTGTTCAAGAGAAAAAAATCCTTATTTTTTACTTTTTTCAGATTTAAAAAAAATAATGACAAAAACTCTCTTTTAAAACTTTTAAAAAAATAGTGATAAAACTTGAGTTATTTTATTCAAATTTAGTTTATGTTTGAATGTATTTATTGAAATATTTGACGTTTCTAAATTCAATCAAACAGTAAACTTTGAGTTTTTCAATACAGTTCTAAAAAACTTGGTTTTTATTCTAACTTCAATAAAATATATAATTCATATGACCAAGAGTACAAGATTATGATTTCTGAAACTTTTCATCATTTAAGTATGTAATGAACAGTATAAAGTTACAATAATATTTTCATCTATTTTCAAACTTACTTGTGGGAAACAAAAAGGGCATTTATTTACACAAACTTCACTAAGTTGTCCTTCCCCAGATCCGAGTCAACTCAACCAAGACTCAGAACTCAATATGACAAAACAGGATGCACAAATGCCATAATCTGACCCAACTCTTTAAACATATCCACAGATCCATTTACCCATGCACCCACATAGAACTCAGCCCAAACCGGTCCGAGGCAACTGACCCCAACTGAGTCGTTTAGAGCCCCCCCGCCCCATCTTTTGCAATGCCTCTCGTGTCCTACCCGAAAAGGAGTTTGACCTTACCACTTGACCTGCACAGTGCTTACCTTTTGGGTCAATGGTCAAATAATCGGTTAGAATTTTCTTTGGACTTTTGTCAAAGTGTGAGGTGAGAGGCTTGTGTTGTGAAAGCTGTTTTATAAGGTGTGGTGACTGTGTATGGTTTCCCAACAATGGCTTGGAAACGACTTCACGTTTGACATTGATGAAAATTTGTCAGAGTGTCGTGCCAGGTCATCAACGTAGAGTAAATCATCAATTCGTGCTGTGATATTGAATGCTAGACTTTCCAATACTCTTGAGTAGCTCTCCAAGATCGATTTCCCAACATCCTGATACGCGTGAATTTATTATATTGAAGTAAAATATTATTTGAATAACAGTATGAAACTGCTGAGAAATTAAAATTATACCTTGTTATATTGGATTTTACTCATGTCTAAGGTGGTCTGAGGAAGGGCGGGAAACCTCTGTTTCAAGCAAAGCAAGGGTTTCGGCTCTATCTGCTAGTGTTTCCCGTTTGTCCACGTCAGCAACCATATCCTTAACTCTGTCCCATGATGACCTGGAAAACGACCTGCTGACCATATTCATAGGTGGCTGCTTTGTGGCGTTTTTTCGTCTCCATATGTAGATTGAGGCCTCCACACGGTTTGCAATCTCAAGAGCTTGATGCTCAGAGGATAGATCAAGGCAGTCTAAGAGACACTCAGGTGAAAACTGATCTGATGAAATATATCGATGAATAAAATCACCCAAGCTTTTTTCGCATTCTGCACACCAATGAAAGAAATATTGATAATTACGCCGAGGTCACTGCTTTTCAGAAAGGGCATCTTTGGATTTGAAATTACGTGTTGTTAGTTTCAAAACATTATGAGCTTAGACTTTCAGGTCAAACATGACCATTTCCAGAATCCAAATTTGATATGGATTTTTTATAGTACTTTCTAATTATTTCCTGCTCTTGAGTGGGATACACTGGGTTTGTTTGTTTGTTTGTTTGTTTGTTTTCTAATTATTTCCTCTTTAGCAAAGTTATAAAGTTACTTATGTGACCTTCATCATCACCATCCCCATTATCATCATCATCACAGAATACATTGATGGTATTGATTCAGGACAAATGCATTCCATTAAATTGCAAACCAATATAAGAAATATTAATAATCCTTCTCTTTTATTAAGGAATATGACTAATAGCCAAAACATTTTTCTTAAATTATGTACCACACTTTCTTTGAAATGCCCATGAAATTACAAGTTTTATCTCTTTCAATAGCTTACATGTCAAAAGGAGGTACTTTTATATCCGTCAAATAGTCAAACAATTTCCCTGAACAAAGAAGTCAAAATTTTCACCGATAGAAGGAATATAGGTTACTTCCTCAGTTCCTCTGCCCTCTAACTGTTTCAAATAGCTTAGAGGTATTGTGTTTAATTTACAAGATTCTTGTATTGTTTGATGACAGTACCTTAGAATTTGAAAATAGTCAAAGAATTCTCACATACAAGAATACTGTACTGTTTGCCTTGACTATTAGTGTAATGAAAACGATGGACTGTTTATCAAAGGAAATATTTAAAATAACCTTTAAGAAAAACAAGATAGGGGATCTTACAAACTCAATCAATACAATGGGAATAGGTCAAATATGAAAATATTTCTTTCACAAAGTTTAAAAATGCTAAAACTCAATCATTTAGTAAATGATACCTTTGGAAGTGCTTCCAAATATGATTCTGGAACATCAATATCAGCCAAAGTAATGCTGTTAATAGCCATTGCAGCTTTTAGAATTTGATTTGTGGAATCACGTATTTTGCAATTGTTTTCTTGCATTTTCGCTCAGGCCACCAGCAGGGACACGAGGAACAGGAAGCCACCATTTTTTCCTTTTGTCGGGGACCACTTTACCGAAAGACGATGAACGTCTTTTCCAGAGCTTGTTGATCCCTTGATCAACATACCAGAACTCCATTTTTGAAAACTGTCTAATATTTCCTGTAGCAGACAAATTCAATTCACTTTAACTTTTTGGTCCACATAAATTCTACATATTTTTTTATAAGTAATTGCAATAATGTTTCAAAAATGTGTCTCTGACACGTTCTTTTCAGTGGGTCAAATGACTGAGATATCCTCCATCGTGATAGAGTTAAGCTCATGACCAAGAATTACAACCATGAATATGTACAACAAGAATGAGATACTAGAAGCCAAAGCAATTGATTTGACCTCAAAAAGGTCAGAAGGAAACTTTTTTATCTTTATCTTTCTAAAGATGTCAGTATTGTTCTCAAATCTCAAACCTACATATAACTTAGCAAGAAAAAGAGTTGAGAGTCTCACAAGAAGCATGTTGTCCAACTTACGAGAGCCGAAGATTTATAAAGATCGGACCGGGGTCTACTAGTCATGACCTACAAAATCATATCACAAAAACCAAAAACACAATTAAGTCAGTCTAGCACTTCTTAATACAAAATTCAGAAATAAAAACACTAAAATTCATAAAAACAATAACTTTTACCTCAACCTTACTTCCATCTGGATAGGTCTGCCAAGAGGTATCAACTCCACATGTAATCACTCACACATAGAAGCCATTCAATCTCTCTTCGCCACATCGTTTTCTTTTCAGGGCATAGAGGTTCTAGCCTCCATATTGTCCAAAAACTGTGGCTGAAATTTCAAGAAACATAAAAATCAAACAATGTTAAAGAAGTTGTAATATGTTACTGAAATTTGTTATCATTTTTGTGCAGATTGTTCATATTTTGGCTTACCACAGAGATTTGTAATTGCATTCGATATAGCCAAGCTGTACAACACCATTCCCACAACCAGACATATCTTCTCCAAGCAACAATTTTGAGAATCTTTCTTTCATCATCAATCTCTGATAAAAATGAACATAGAAAACATCAAGCAGGGTGATATTAACGATTTTTAAGCTTGTTAAGTGGCGTTTGGATGTGGGGTCTCGAAAGTGATTATCTGATCACTCAATTTCAGATGTTCATTGCAAAACACACATCCAAACCCTGCATCACATTTGGCAAACACATATAAAAAGCCCCAAATCAAAGGTAAACATAACCATCATCAATCAAAGAGAAATCTAACAATTTCTTCACTTGTAACACATCTAGCATTTCCTCAAACACATAGAATACATCACATCAAACACAAACATCACCAAATACCAATCAAACAAATCAACACATCATTTCACATTCGTTGATTCTGCATCAGAAATCATAACAAACAAATTGATAACAAGTAGTCTGAGAGAGACGCTGACCTTGTTTCCCCAATTTCTCTCGATCCAAGAGGGTTTCTCCAAATCTTCAGAATCATCACAATGTGGGGTTTCACCCTCGTCCGTCTCTCTAATTACACCACTGGAAGACGGAGAAGATGAATCATCAAAGCTAGTAATATGTTCTTCATTCAGATTACTCTCAAAAGACGCCATAAAATCAGAGCTTGAGCTACTATTTCCCCCAAATTCTTCTTCTTCCTCTTTTCTCCTTCTTCACACGTATCCAAACAATCTCTCACTTCTTTCTTCCCAAAATTAACAACACTACAGGTGAATCATCATCATCATCATCGTCATCATCATAAGCAGAATTGTTCACTACCATACCAAACCCCTGCAATGCAAGATCCATTGATTTTTAACAATTGAGGAAAAAAAGACGTAGGGGCATATGGGTTTGTTTGATGTGTTGGATTTTTGTTGGGTGTTGGAGATTGATCCATTGTTGTTATATAATCAAAGAGGTTTTTGGTTGCTTGAAGAGGTGCCTGCGGGTGCATAATTATGTGTGATAATTTGAAATTGTGTTCTTAAAGTAATCCTCAAGGAGCGTGTTAGGGGTTCAATATAATCACATGATTATGGTCCTTTATTGTTCATTATATTTACTCACCAAACTATCTTTTTATTATGTATTTGATTTTTCTTTAATTTAACAAGACAATAACATCCTATCTAACCTACTTCTAACGAGTAATTTTTACCGGCTCGTTTTAAATAGAACTTGAACATTTAATCTTAAAAGAGATTTCATCAATATAACTTCAGATAGTTTTTGCAACACCCAACCTTAAGCTCATGACTTACTAATATTATGTTTACGTAATTAAATATTACAACGTCAATGTAGTATTTAAAGTTTTATAGTAACCTATTTGTAAAGTAATAATTGATACAAAATTCTTCTTTTATGTGGTGTAGACGTGCTTCACCACAAAAACTGGTGATCAAGTAGTCTAGCGCTCATAACTTACATGACATTATACTTAATTAAATATTACAATATTAATGCAATGATTTTAAAATTTTATAAAAATTTGTTTGTAAATGATTAACCGATACAATATTCTTATTTTTTAGACTATTCGGTGTAGACACTGCTCCACTGCAAATCTGGTGTTCTAGCATTCTAGCGCATTGGGTATTGATGAACACGCGTTGTCCCCTTCACCACTCTAAGCACTTCACGTAGTGGGTGGAAGACTGATATGATATTGAAGTGAAGCATTGTGAAGATGAATGAGAGGTCTATACCCCTTAGCCTTATTGTTTTTTTTTTATACATTTTAAATTTTCAGCAGCCTTTACTTTTCATAATGAGAACACTAAACTTGTAACATATCAGAATTTGAATATATGAATCTAAGAACGACTTTTCAATAATGAAGATGAAAGAGTAGAGGTATCATAAATTTAAAAAAAATTGGTATCAAGAGTTTTTATTAATCAGATATGATATTATGTGAATTATATTAAATTATATGAATATATGAATTTAACTCTAAATAAATGCAACAATTATTCTTGAATCCCTGCCATAAATTTTACGTTTTCAGTTACATATATTGTTTTAATTAGCATTAGCATTTGATCAAATAATATTGATCTAGTAATTAAGTGTCGGAGGTTACTTATGAGGGTATTTTGGTAATTGCAGTTTCAAACAAATGGGTATAATATTTCTATGCATGCCAATGGGTACAACATGATGATGCCAAGAATATTTGTCTCCTCATGCCATGTAATCACAACAATTAGGATCGATTCAACAAATTGTTGAACTTTTACTTTCTTACTAATTGATTTGTATAATAACAAATAATAATAACATTAACAAAATATAATAATTCATGTTATTTATGAAATAACTATTCTTTAAAAATGAAAGGCCAAACTGATTGTTCATATACTTATGTATGTTTAGTTGATCATAAACATGCTTCATCTATTAAGTAATTGTAATTAAAATGTTAAATATATATAGTTACAACTACAAATAACTAATAATATATCTTTAGCACATCAGTGTCAAAGGTTTTATGCATCATTTTATTATAATAAAGGGTAACTAAGAGTTATATAAAACATCACATTTTTTTTTTATCGAAATTTTACCTCTTCTATCTTTTATTAAATAATTACGTTAATTACTAATAATATAATTTAATTTTTTCGATTATAAATAGTTTTTAAATAAATTAAGAAAGAGATACATTTATTAAGAAAGAAATAAATTTATATAAAATAAGAAGTTTTTTAAAACATTAAATTTATTTAAAAATACAAGATATTTTAGAATTGGTGTTTTCAAAAAGTAAACTTTTATAAACTAAAGATAGTTAAAATTGGAAGTTATACAAGAAAATTTTTAAAAATAATATTTTTACCAAATGATATTTTTGGAATGTTTATTTTTCCTTTTTGAAAAGAAAATTTTAGAAGTTGATATCATTATTATCATATTTTACCCTCGAATATTATTTTATAATTAATAAACATTCATTCTATTTCATATTTTATTTATTAAACATATGTAATGCCCGCATACTAGATAGTTAAATATAATTTAAAGGATTTGAGGATTTGGACTCATTTCAATATTTTAAATTAATTTAATATTATTTTTAACTAATATAATAAAATAATAACTAAATTGTCTCATCACCACATTTATCCACGTCAAAGTTTTCTCCCTTATTGTTTATTTTTTTTGATTTCAATAGTTTTTAGTTAATTAAGAAATATATTAATAATATTTCTAACATATAAAATGTATAAAATAAGAAATTGTTTAAACTATTAAACTTTTCAATAATACAAAATATTTTAAGATTGGTGTTTTTTAATTATAAATAAAAGATAAGTAAAATTAGAGTTACAATAAGAAGTTTTAAAAATTATTTTTTTATTAACGCTTTGTTTTGAAACAAACTTTTACTTTAAAAACACTGCATATATTAGTTTAAAAAATTGATATCATTGTTTTATTACTTATGATTACTCGTATGTAATTTCAATCATACTTTATTTTATAATATCATTTATAATTAATAATATTGTATTATATTTAAAATTTTATTTATTCATACACGGTTTACTAAAATTAGTACTAATATATTATACACTAGCTATAGTAACCCGTGTGTTACACGGTTGAATAAATAAAAAATTAATATAACAAATTTATTATTATAAAATATTTTAAGATCTAATATCATTGAAATAATGTATTAGAAATGACTGTAAGTTATAAAATAGTGATATCAACTTTTTAAACTTTATTTAAAAAAACATTTTGTTCTAAAACAAACCGTATAAAAATGTCATTTTTAAAATTTTTTCTTATTATAACTCTTAAATTTAATTATTTTTTGTTTTAAAAAAATAACTTTTTAAAAATACCAATTTTAAATATTTCGTATTTTTAAAAAAATCTTATGCTTTAAATAAATTTATTATTTTATAAAAAATTGTTTATTTAGAAATAACATTATAAATAGATCTCTTTATTAATTTATTAAATCTAAAAAAGTGTTAAATAGTATTATTAGTAATTAAGTAATATTTAATAGGAGAGAGATGCGGGAAAATTTTGGTGATAATGATTATGGTGTTAACACGTGTCATCCCAAATACCCTTTTATTAGAATAAGAAGATTTAACACGTTAATGAAGAGTATTTATTTGTCTTTGATAATTCTCTTAAAATTACGTTAAATTCAATTGTTTGCAGGTGACTTATAAACTACTTAGAATTAGGGTGCTAATAAGGGGACACCCAAATCTTAAATCGACACCCCCCCTATACGCCGCGTATGGGTCCATACGCGCCCATGCCCGGCGTATAGGGTACGACCATTAATGCGACATTAATGACTGACAACCGACGTCACATCAGTTCACCTATACGTGGCGTATAGGCCCATACGCCACGTATAGGACGGTGTCGATTCAAAAAGAATATAAGCTATACGCCGCGTATGGGCCCATACGCGGCGTATAGATCCTCGGTACACTATATCTTTCAAATTTTCTATTTTTTTACACACACTTCAAAAAAAACACTCTCGTATAGCACTATACTACACGTATTGATCTTCGATTTTTCAACATCCAGGTACGTATTATTGTTCATACATCATTATTATGTTAATCGTTCATTGATTTAAACGTTAAGTAGTGTTTTATGCCCCAAAATGCGTGATTTAAAACTGGAATAAAGAACTATACGCCGGTACAGCCCCGCGTATAGGGCTATACGCAGCGTATAGTTCTTTGGTTGGGGACGAAGACACTTCGGTGTGTACCCTATACGCGCGTATAGATATATACGCGGCGTATAGGGTGTTGCAATACGCGACTTGTGGGCCATACGTGGGTCCCCTATACGCCGCGTATAGTCCTATACGCGGCGTATAGGGTCGGATTCGACCTATACGTTGCCCTGTGACCCATACGCTGCTACCCTATACGCGGCGTATAGCCCTATACGCGGCGTATAGGGTAAATATATATATACAAATACATATATATGTATATACGCATATACATATACATATACATATACATATACTATACATATACATATACATAACATATACATATACATATACATATACATATACATATACATATACTATACATTACATATACATATACATATACATATACATATACATATACATACATATACATATACATATACATATACATATACATTACATATACATATATATTATTATATACACATATACATATACATATATGTATATGTACATATATACATATAACATGTATATGTATATGTGTATACATATACATATACATATACATATACATATACATATACTATACATATACATATACATACATACATATACATATACATACATATACATATACATATACGTAACGTATACATATACTATACTATACGTATACGTATACGTATACGTATACGTACGTATACGTATACGTATACTATACGTATACGATAACGTATACGTATACGATACGTATCTATACGTAACGTATACATATACTATACATATACATATACGTATACTATACATATACATATACATATACATATACATATACATATACATATACATCTACATATACAACATATACATATACATATATATATAATATATATGTATATATATATATATAATATACGTATACGTTGTTTTTGACCTATTTGTTCACCTGTGCATATTGTCTTCCGATTCTGAGATTGAGGCTGACGTTGTTGACCATATTGCCGAGCATCCTTGGCTGCAGTTTGATGCCGGTTCCGTTGAGCACGCTAAGTGCTCAAAATTTATTCGGATGAAGATCGGTCATCAAAGGCCGTAGATTGGGAGGTGATGGCTGAGTTGGAGAGCGCGATCGTCTTGCTTATTATCGGAGACGATACGCCGTGGAGACGTCTTTTGAGATCGCATTCTTACCGTCCCACCGTGAGCTGGTAGTGGAGTTTTTATCCACATTTACATATATTCGTCCAGATGAGATGGTGGAGGACGATGAGCGATCGGAGATTTCTTTTACGCTTTGTGGACATGCACATCAGATGTCCATTGAGCAGTTTGCAGTTGTCTCGGGGCTTTATTATGAGCCGGAGACTGTTACCCCTCTGTTCACTGAGGGTATTACTGAGATGGAGGAGGGCACATTGAGAGAGTGGTGGCCTCAGATTGCCGGAGGTCCGTTTCAGAGGACTAAGGGCAGGGTCACCGGCATTCGAGATCCTCTCATCCGTTATCTGCATCGGATGATCGCCACGTCCATCACGGGACGTGGCAAGAGTCGGGAGTGGTGTACCATTCCCGACTTATTTTACTTATACTGTTTGATTACGGGGACCAGGTGTAACCTGGCGAGATGTTTGGCGGAGTATTTTGCTTCGTATTATCATCGCCAGGAGAGGAGCGGTGTACGCGGCGCGTACATCACGTTGATTGCCCGATCTTTAGGTTATCTTCCTCGGCATCTTGGTGACGTGTCTCCGCCGATCGAGCCGGTGAGATTAGATCGTCGTACGCTATTCGGCATGCATATTATACGCCAGTTCCGGTTGGCATATGATTCTCTCTTCGACCCGGGGAGATCAGGCAGCCGGCACCAGTTCAGCAGCTCGGCATTGTCGATCCACTGCAGCAGCACGGGCAGCCGCATGATCAGCCACCACCCGACGAGCAGCCACATGATCAGCCGCCTCCTCAGCTACATCAGCCGCCTCCTCAGCCTCAGATCCCGCGACATATTTATAGAGAGGTGAGGCTGCCTGCACGTGTGGAGACATTGTTGCAGGATATGTCTAGGAGCTTACGGCAGCAGAGTCGACGGCTCGATCGCGTTGAGGATCTGATGGAGTGCAGGTTCAGTCAGAGATTGCGCGGCGTTCTGTACTGATCCTCCGCCGTTGCCACCGCCTCGAGATTACCCTGACTCCCCGTAGTTTTGTATTGTAATTTTTATTTTTTTATGTAATTTAAAAACTTTGTAAATATATTATCAGTTTATGTTTATCTTTTATGTTATTATCAGTTTATGTTTTATCTTTGTAAATATATACATACATACATACAGACAGACATACAGACATACATACAGACACACATACAGACATACAGACATACAGACATGCATACACATACATACATACATACATACATACATACATACATACATACAGACATACAGACATACATACATCTACATACCTACACAACATACATACATACATACATACATACATACATACATACATACATACATACATACATACATACATACATACATACATACAACATCATACATACTACATACATACATACCTACATACATACACACACACACACACACATACATACATACATACACAAATACATACATACATACATACATACATACAGACATACAGACATACATACATACATACATACATACATACATACATACACAAATACATATATACATACATACATACATACAGACATACATACAGACATACATACATACATACATACATACATACAGACATACATACATACATACATACAGACATACATACATACATACATACATACATACATACATACACAAATACATACATACACACATACATACAGACATACACACATACATACATACATATATACATACATACATAAATAATTTTAATTCAAATTATATATATATTAAACTCAAAAAATTAAAAAACATATACATATAAAACTATACGCCGCGTATAGACCCATACGCGACGTATAGCTCCTCACTACAGTGCTCTTGCGACCACGTATAGTGGTCATGCGACCAATTCTTTTGCACTATACGTGGCGTATGGCTTTATACGCCACGTATAGGTGGTGTCAGATGTACTACAGTGCTCTTGCGACCACGTATAGTGCTCATGCGACCAATTCTTTTGCACTATACGTGGCTGGCTCCATACGCCACGTATAGGTGGTGTCGGATGTACTTTTTGTACCATGTACGATTACAAGCAACGTATGGGCTCATACGGGGCAAACGTGGCAAGACTATACGCAGAGTATAGAACCATACGCTGCGTATAGGCCGCTATACATGGCGTATAGACCCATACGCTACGTAGTTGTCAGACGTACTATAAGCGTTTTTTGTACCATGTACGAATATACGCAGCGTATAGGTACCATACGTGGAAGACGTGGCAAGCCTATACGTAGCGTATAGGTCCATACGCTGCGTATAGGAGCCTATACGTGGCGTATGGACCCATACGCCACGTATAAATTATTTCGATATGACATGACCCAAGATTCGTTTTCACCTATATAACAACGATTTCGATAACACTTTCGATATGCTTTCGATTCCTGTAAATCCCAAACGTATTTCTCTCTCAAAATATCACACTTTTTATTCGTTCGGTATGTCGTTTTGGGACGATAACTATTTGTTTGGTGAATATTCAAATGAATATTCAAATTAATATTCGTTCGTGGTGGATAGTAATCAGATGATGCGTACGTTCAATCTGCTTACGAGACAGGACTGCCAGATTTAAACCAATCGTATGTTCCCGATGATGAAGTTGAGTTTTGCCGAGAGTCAACTTACGACACGTAACAAAAAAACCAGAGACGTATACAACGCTCATATAAGATAAGAAGTGAAAGAAAAGAAAAGGTGAAACACCAATGCAAGTCTTAGAAAACCTTTTATCTATTAAAAGGTACGTTTATTACACCCGAGGTTTTTTTTTTCAATAGACTTAATTAAAATGAAGCCTAACTTGTATTTGTATCCTCACTTAACAACATCAATTTTCCTTCCTTTTCTATTAAAAGGTATGTTTTTACACCCGAGAAGATCCCGATACTAATGTCGTAGAAGATATATTTTTTTGTCATCCTAAATCATACGACACTTGGCGTGCATTTCCGTACGTGCTGATGATAGACGCTACATATAAAACAAACATGTACAAGCTTCCGTTTGTTCAGATTGTTGGTGTGACCTCCACACACAAGACATTTTGTGTTGCTCATGCGTTTATTAGCAAAGAACGGGAAGATAATTTTGAAGGGTGCTTAATAGATTGAAAGATACGTTAAGCAAGTGTATGGAGCCGCACGTCATAATAACAGACAGAGATCTCGCTTTAATGAACGCATGTGTTAAAGTGTTTCCGAATGCTTCAAAGTGTTTATGCAGGTGGCATATTGATGAAATATCGCGAAACACTGTAAAGCAAGTTTTACAAAAGATGACTGGAGAAAGTTTAAAATGCATGGGCACGTTTGTGTGAGTCTCCCACGGCGGAGATTTACGTATAACTATAACCTTCTTTACGAAATTTTGAAGCGAACGAGAAAGTAAGTTTTTATTATATTTTAATATGTTTTATTATATTTTCAATATATAATTTAATTATGTTTTATTATATTTTCAGAGGTATTGTCATATATAAACAGAAACTGGTTAGAGAGTTACAAAGAAATGTTGTATCAGCCTGGACTAACTTGAACCGCAATTTTGGCCAACGCACAACAAATAGGGTGGAGAGTCAACATGCAAATTTAAAAAGATATCTTAAATCAACAAATAGCTCACTGGATAGACTTGTGGAGTTTGTAGATCAATTGTGAACGCACAAGAGGTAAATTTAAAAGAAAGCTTTGAGACAAGCAAAATTAAAACCATGAATCATCATAAACTTCCGCTATTTGATTACTTAAGAGGCAAGGTTCACACATAGCTCTTGATTTATTAGTTGCCGAAAACACTAAATTGCATGTGATGCGCTCTGCAAATGCAACATGTGGTTGTCATCTTTTCACTAGTTGTGGCTTGCCTTGTGCTTGTCGGCTGGAAAAATATGAACATTCTGGTAATAGTCGCTCCATCATTATCATTTTCTATTAAAGTGACAAATTATGTATTAATTTATACTTTTAATGCAGGCACTAAAATTCCATTAGATGCAATTGACGTATTTTGGACGAAGCTTGATAACATTAAGCCATCATATACGGTGGATGAAAAGTTGATGTTGAAGAAGAAATGGAACGGGTGAAACAACAAATAATGACACAACCCGCAGCTGTAAATTTAGTTTGGTGGAAAAAATAAAAATTGTGTATCCATGGAAAATAACAAAAAGCGCCTGTTGTTCAAACAGATATTCGCGGTCGTCCAACGTTAAAGGTTCAACAACAAAAGTACGACACTCAACAAAGTACGTGCGACATGCCGAGACATAGCTCGTTATTGCGTCTCACATTTCCGGAAAACAAGTTCAGCTGTAAAGCCCCAGAAGCCTGCCATGCAACGTAGTCGTTCAACGTCATCTAAAGTATCACGGGGTACTAATGAGTTTTCTTCGATTGTCGGAGATCACCAATTAAACAATATAAACAGGTTAAAAAATTGGATTCCGTCAATCTTTCATCAGTATATTTCACGTATACGAGATGTCCGACCCGATGGGAATTGTGGTTTCGATCAATAGCTTTAGGCTTAGGGTTTGACGAAAATAAGTGGATGTATGTGCGGACACAACTTTTAGAAGAGTTGGACAGACATGAATTGGAGTACAGAGAAGTTTTCGATACTTTGTACCCCGGACAGTATAACGAATTACGTCACACCATCGATTGGCAAAGTGTGGAACCTGCACCAGAAGAACATTGGATGATAATGCCGTATACGGGATTAGTGGTTGCTCAAAAGTTTGGGGTTATTCTTCATTTACTAAGCAATAATGTTGTCAAACATTTTTCCCATTATGGGCTGATCCGAAAACTGTCATGGCTCATCATGTCGTGTCGATTGTTCATGTCAACAATAATAATTTCGTCCACGTTAAGTTAGAAGGAGATTATCCGATGCCAACATTAAGTAATCTTTGGATTCTTAACCGAAGCGTACGTGCTGCAGAATGGGAGATTATGTATAGGATTCGTATCTCGGAATACAACGCAATAATAGAGAATAACCGAGAACCCCCGGCTTATATAAATTATTTTAATTTATAATTTGTAATATGCGAATTATATATTTTAATTTTAATTTTATTATTGTATTCATATTGTATTGTTTAAATAATTTTAATTCAAATTATGTATATTAAATAAAAACTCAAAAAATTAAAAAAAAATAAATATAAATATATAAGCTATACGCCGCGTATGGTTCCATACGCGGCGTATAGCTCTTCCACGTATGGGTCATAAGTCACGTATGGGTATAAAATGTCAAACCCTATACGCCGCGTATGGTCCCATACGCCGAGTATAGGGTATAAAACGTCAAATCAACAACATACCCTATACGCCGCGTATGGACCCATACGCGCCGTATTGGGTAAAAACGTTAATCAACAATGTACCCTATACGCCGCGTATGGACCCATACGCGGCGTATAGGATACAGGGGTGTTGATTTAAAATTAAGGGTGTCTAAATAAAGGGACCCTAGAATTATGTTAACATATATATTTTTAATATTTCCAAATTTATTAATAAAAGTACCATAAATCATGATCTATCTTGAGTGGTAGGCAAGGAAGTACAAAATATGTAAGTGGTCACTCCATGGTAATGAGTATTATTACCCCAATCTGATGTCAATTGCATATATTATTATATCTCATGAGAACTGAAATTATTAGTTTTATTATATGTGAATAAGGAATAATTGTGTTGGTTGTAAAAATAATATTATAACACAAGTCATGATGATTTTATTTTGGCTTTCCTTGGTTGGTCTTTACATATTCACAACCTAGTAGTGCCGGTAGTTATAACCAACGCAAATCTAGGGATAGTTGCTCTCAACAACCATCATAGGACTATTAATGTTAGCAAGTAAGAATGGCTGATACATATTTATAATGACATATTTATAATGACAAACGGTGACGGAGAGAGGTGGTGAAATTAATATTTTTTAAGGGGGCAAACATTACCGGATTAAAAATTACACTAACGAGCTAAAATTTAACATTACCGACGAAAAAAGAGCCCCCCCCCTTCTCCACTATACTTCGCCCTTGATAGCAAATGTACGACACTGTTTCAAATGATATGTTTATTTTTATCGGGTCCATCTATTCGTTTTTTCAGGCAGGAACGTACCCCAACCCCATCGGGATGAAACCCACAATTGAAAAAAAATCATGTCACTACTCTCAGCATTTGCTTAAACTGAGACTTGAATAAAAAATCTCTATATGTTTACATTTTTAGGATATCTCACTCTAATCATTTGAGCTATGAAAACGATAGTCAGATACATATGTCATCTTATAATTTTATTGTTTTTACTGGACTAAATTTAACCAAAATGATATCCTTATGGGTTAAATTATGTATTATTTTTAAACATCAGTGGTTTGAAATTACAGTAAATTAACTATAAGATGATAAGTAGTATATTAGATAAGTATGTGAATTGTTTATAATAAATTAGCTTTAGTAAACCCGTGTATTAAACGGGTTGAATAAATAAATATTAAATAAAATAAAAATTATTAATTATAAAAGATATACTAAGACAGATATCATAGTAATTACGTATGAGTAATAATTATAAATAATAAAACATAATATGAACTTTTTAAGTTATTTCTTATTTTTTCCAAAGATAAATTAAACATTTTGTTTCAAAATAACGTTTTAAAAAAATTATTTTTAAAAATTTTCTTACTAACTCCCTATTTTAATTATTTTATTCTAAAAAATTTTACTTTAGAAAAAACTATTTTAAATATTATTTAAAAATAGTTTATTATTTAGAAAATGTTTTTGTAATAAAAAACAATTTCAATAGAAACAACATTAATAAAAAGATCTCTTTCTTAATTTAGTAAAAAACTAATTATAATGTAAAAATAGATAAACGATATTATTAGTAATTATTATTATTAATCTATCTATTATAATAAAACAAACCTTTTTTTGATGATGTGTCATGTTTACATAAACCTTCCCCATTTTGTTTACAAGTGTCAATATTCTAGATTGATTTTAAGTCCACATGGCATGTCAATAGCATCCCAAATCCACGTGTCCTTTTCTTACCAAACTTCCTTGTACGTCAATAGTGAAATACAAACACGCGGATCTTAATGACCCGAAATCCCCCCTGAATATAATACGGGTCTTCATAAAAGTTATTGTTCACACTACCAGGTAACCCTAAATCCTCTCACACGCCTCCACCTCTCTTCGTTCTCTCTCTCTACACTTTCATCGTCGTTTCGTCGCCGTCAAACCCACCAACGCAATCGTTAATCGATAATCAAGAAGCGAACCCTATTTGCAATCGGTAAGTTTTTCCCCTCTTTTACTCTAATTTTGTAGTTTTATGATCATGGATCACTGTTAATCTGGTGGGTATATGCGTGTTGATGACGCTGTGTTCGTTTGACTGTAAAATGCTAACTTTTTTGGGTTTGAGGTGTTTGAAGTCTTCGGCGTTTTGGGGGTTTTAGGGTTATTGTTTTGGGTGTTTGTAATTTGGGGATTTTGGGGTTTGTAGAGTTAAATTGATGGTTTGTGATGATGTCTTCTCCAGCGGTTCGATTTCATTGCAACTGTGGTCCGATTTTGTTTTCATTCTACTAAACATGTTTTTCTGCTTTTGTTCTGTTTGGTTCGTTTTTTGTTCGATTTTACAGGTATAGCTAATGCAATTGACTTAGCAGACCGTTTTCTCGCAAAACTACAGTATCTAACTGTGAGTATTTGTTCTCTCTACTACACTCTACATACACACCCTGCTTCCTGTTTTTGTTACATTTTTTAATTATATACATTTACTCAAAGCTTAATTAGGAAGGAGACAAAATGGATATGCCTTCTGGTGTCATACTAATTTAAGGTTTCTAAATTTTCTTATGCTAGGTAAATCAATGGTTGTGTCTTTCCGAGCCTACTCCATGGATCAAATCATATCTCAAAAAACGCTGATGGTAACCATTTTGGTTTGATTCTACTAAACATGTTAATTGTTACACTAAATTTTCTTATGTAGAGTTAATACTACACTCTACATACACACCCTGCTTCCTGTTTTGTTACATTTTTTAATTATATACATTTTCTCAAAGCTTAATTAGGAAGGAGACAAAATGGATATGCCATTTTCTGGTGTCATACTAATTTAAGGTTTCTAAAATTTCTTATGCTAGGTAAACCAATGGTTGTGTCTTTTCGAGCCTACTCCATGGATCAAATCATATCTCAAACACGTCTGATGGTAAGCATTCACGGTCTTCTCTTCGGTTACTTTACTAGGCAATATTAACAATTTCACGACTTTTACTTTACATGTTTCTCAGGTAACCTTTATTCTTCTCCAGCGGTTCGATTTCATTGCAACTGTGGTCCGATTTTGTTTTTATTCTACTAAACATGTTTCTGCTTTTGTTCTGTTTTGGTTCGTTTTTTGTTCGATTTTACAGGTATAGCTAATGCAATTGACTTAGCAGACCGTTTTCTCGCAAAACTACAGTATCTAAACTGTGAGTATTTTGTTCTCTCTACTACACTCTACATACACACCCTGCTTCCTGTTTTTGTTACATTTTTTAATTATATACATTTAGTCAAAGCTTAATTAGGAAGGAGACAAAATGGATATGCCTTCTGGTGTCATACTAATTTAAGGTTTCTAATTTTCTTATGCTAGGTAAATCATGGTTGTGTCTTTCCGAGCCTACTCCATGGATCAAATCATATCTCAAAAAACGTCTGATGGTAAGCATTCACGGTCTTCTCTTCGGTTACTTTACTAGACAATATTAACAATTTCACGACTTTTACTTGATCGTAAGCATTTATATATTTTCTTGACGCATTATGATGTGTTTATGCCTTATAATCTCAGTTTTACCTTAAGGATATATTAATTGTTACATCATTATAATGTTGATTAACCTGTTCTTATTATACATATTAATGTTTCTATTGATGTTGATTGTGTGATTGATGGTGTTCGGAGTTTACGAAATCCCAAATTTATGGTTTATGAGTTAATTATTTATCCATTTTATGAAGACAATATGCTACTTGTAACAACTGGATATATTAAACATTGTTATCTTGACTCATTAGGTTGATTTTTGACAAAGCTGTGTTTATTGAACACAATGTAATTACATCCAAATTCATGAACATAATGTAAATAGTATCCTCTTTGTTTTTTGGAATTTGTTTACATCTTTAGATAACCCTCACTCATAAATGTTACAATATTTACATCTTTGACTACAGGAGTTCTAAATTCATTTATATTAATCTTTACCAAAGTAGTATGCTTGCAACATGAAGTTGGGCTAAGAAAAAACATGAATCTTTACTTCATACTCAACATACTTCATTACTTCTCATGACCGCATGCGTGGTTTTGCGATTCAAGCAGTAAATAATGAATATATTTGGTAGTTCATTGACTTGCCTGTTCAAGAGAACAAAGTGGTATGCTTGTGAATTTGTTTAACTAAAGACCTATTTCTTTTTCACTCGGTTGCCTATTATGATTGCTTTTTCTCCATAGAATGAATATATTTTGATTATGTGCCCCATACCATTAACAGTAACGTTATTTGTATCAACAGGTTGAAAATCTGAAAGCTCTACTTGAAATTGAGGTGAGATTTTGTATTTTGATGACATTTGGTTTTGTGGGTAGGGTTTGATTTTTTGATGTATTGATGTGTAACCTTTTTTAAAGGGTAATTTGGGTGAATTTTATCACAGTTTTGACTTGTAGTTTGTATTCTTTGTAGTTGCTTTGTGCTTTAATTTGATGTGATGTGTTTACGATAAACAGTCTCAAGTGCCACTTCAGCAACAGCAGCTGCTTTACCATGGAAAGGAGATGCGGAATATTAAGACATTGAGTGGTCTGGGCGTTACTGATGGGGATTTGGTGATGATGGTTCCCAATGCTGTTACATCAAGGTGTGATTTTGATTATACTTTAGTGTTGAAAGATATTATAATTGTCTCTTCGATGCTTTACAACCATTTGACCTCACATGTGCAAATCACATATGCGAATTTGTTACTATGCTCTTTGGATCTTGTGCGTGAAAACTGTTCTCTGTCATGATCCCACTGCATACACCGATTTCCATGATTATATGAATCTTTTTTAGATTCTCCTTTCCTTAAAGATGAACGTTCAGAGAGATATACATTACTTATCTACCTTTTTTGAACTTAATGTGCGTTTTGATAGAGATTTAATTTCATATCACATTCACCCTGTCTTTCTTACACAGATGTCATTTTCATAATTGTTCTTTTAATTTCTTAAATCATAAGAAATAGCTAAACTTACAAACATTTGATTATGTGGTTATTTACAACTTCAATGGCTTTAATGGCAGAAGCATATGCAAACATTATTTTGTGTTCTTTGTTCTATTTAACCTGATTATCTTTCTTCTCTCTTTTCTCTTTTTTTATGAAGTATCACATAACACTTTAAAATTGCAAACCCAAACATCCCTCTAGAATTTTTGTATATACAACTCTGTTTTCTTTATCCCTAAAGGAAGATTATATTTTATTTATTGTTGGGTTGCAGTTTTAGCAACAAGTGCGGAATAAAAATATTTAATGGCACAATTGTTTCAGGTAATGTTATAAATCGGTGCTCTTAATTGCAAATATGAGATGGTACAAGATGTCTTAACGATTCGTCACCGTCAAAGAACTGAATATACTCGGCAGCAGGAAGAAGAGATGGTACGTTTTTTAGCTTTGTAAAATAATCATGTTTCTTTATTACACTTTTCTTGTGTACTTTTTTTTTCTGATAAACATGTTAATGGTATATTGCTGTCCCAAAACTACTATATGCAGACCCTTTTAATGTATAAGCAAAAAAGAAAATTGAAGCTGTGATCCATTAAATATTTTATACATTTCGAACTTATCTTCTATTACACTAATGATCGTTAGTGTAATATTTGAATTATCATTAAAATATTTGAATTGGATGT
Source organism: Flaveria linearis (assembly GCA_024085815.1). Classification (NCBI taxonomy): domain Eukaryota; kingdom Viridiplantae; phylum Streptophyta; class Magnoliopsida; order Asterales; family Asteraceae; genus Flaveria; species Flaveria linearis. Next base: position 103,543,880 of record CM044001.1, read on the forward strand.
TCAAATCATTGTATATTAAACTTATTTTAATTTTAATTATTAGTGTAAAATTGATCGTTTTTTAAAACAATCATTACTGTTAATTCTACATAAATGACACTTATAACTAACCATGAATTTCATGTTTAATTTTGAAATTGCATAAAACATCAAATAAATTAATAGTTATGATTTGCAGAAAAAAAGGAAACATATTTTTAATTTATATTTAAATAAATATGTAGATATTTTAGGAAACCATTGAAAACTATTTCAAAAACTGAAATTTGGCTAATGGTGGTTTTAAAAAATATTTTAGAGGTAAAATGGAGACAACTGTTTTACTGTTGATTTTGTTATTAATTTACCAAAAATACAATGATTTGAAATAATATTTCAAAATTTAACTCCCTAATATTAGGGATTCTATATTATCATTCACACAATCACACCAATATTTATGATTCAATAATATCTTTCAAAATAGTTGGCTTATTTTCTTAAAATAAGGAAGGTCTAATCTTTATATTATTTTAGATTTTGGAATTTGGAAAAAAAATATTTAAACAACTCTTTTGATGTTTATTATAAATACTTATAAAAACCATGTTTTTACGTTATTGGATTAAAAGTCAAGATACTTATATGACAATTTTTATTTATAATTTATATAAACCATTCTCTCTTAGATTTTTTCAATTTTTATAATCCCATGATTTTATATTATCAATTATGGTCAAATCATGCTTTATTTACGCTTTATTTCACAAAAAATGCAAGAATTTATTGTTAATTAACCAATATACAATGATTTGATGTTTTCTTATTTTCTAAAATTTTATAAATATTTAACCTCATCACTTTATTTAACTAAATACAATTCGAAATTTCATTCCATGATTTTAGGAATATTAGTTTAAACTGATTTGATTTTTCTAAGGATAACAAATCAATTTACAAAAGTTTCCTTTCTTTCGAAATTTTTAAAATTTTGAACACTTATTACCTGTTATAATTAAATGATATTCCAAATTTAAATCCCTGATTTTAGGGATTGGAAGTTTACTCACAACACTATATATTTGACATCATGGTATGATGATTTATTCATACCACACCATTTACTCATTTGATATTATTGATCATGGATTCAAAGCAAATGATTGTTTCTGAAAAATCTACTTCAACTAAAGTGAACTTTGGGGTTTTGGAGAATGCTGAAATCATTATGCTCAGCCAACAGGATGCTTCAAAGGTGAAAGAAGCAATCAAGGTTCGTATAATCAAGCTCTCAAGCTACCTTCTTTTAAGATAAAAAATGCTACACATTCAATGGAGTTGATCCTTATGGATGAAGAGGTATTTTTCACTTTCTCATAATTAATATGTTATTTTGTAGTACTCTTATCTTTCATAACTATTTGATACAATTATTATCCTTTTTCAGGGTACAAAGATTCAATCAACTATTTCAATACCTATGTAATCAAGTTTGAAAAATTATTTTTGGAGAGAGCATGCTTATAATTAAAAAATTTATCATAGGTGACAATCTTTCAGCTTACCGTTTAACAAATCATGTGCACAAACTCTTCTTTGACTTTGATACAATTGTCATGAAATGTAATGCCCCTGTTGGATCACCTCTTGGCCTCTCATTTACTGAATTTGATGTCCTTCATGACAATGCTCTACCAGCTGATTATGTCGTTGGTAAGTTAAACTAACAACTTATATTATTTTATTATTCTTTTAAAAAATTCCTAATCACTTATACGTTTAATGATTACGTATATTTTATAAATTTTTTCTAACATACTCTTTTCTTTGCTTTAAAGACATAATAGGGTATGTGTATACCTATTTCGATATGTATGAACACAAGACTAAGAAAGGTCAAACTAAGAAGAAAATGAACCTTCAACTTCGTGATATAGAGTAAGATATATAAAACTGTGTTAACTTTTAAATCTTTTATATGTTTTTTTATACTTTTGTAAAAATACATGTTACATTGTTTTGTGTATTATTTATTTTGTAGGTCTCGTAGTGTTTTTGTTTCACTCTGGGAATCCTATGCTGAGAAGATGGACAAGTTCATGTCCAAAAAACCTGAAGGTGTTACTGCTGTAATGATATTGCAGTGTGGGAAATTTAATTTTTTGGTGGTATGTATTATTTTTATATTCACATTTTACTTCTTATCCAACTAATGTTTGCTAGCATGTTTAATTTCCATATTATTTTTCCCCTAATATTATATATGTTTTTTTAGGGAGAGCATATGTTTCGTCTTCTTTTCATGGTAGCACCCTTTACATTAACGATGACATGGAGGAAATTACTGCATTCAAGGACAGGTTTGCTATGCTTTATTTTACTATATCTATTATTACATAATACATAATTTTATATATGTGTTTTTTAATTTTTAATAAGTTTATAAATGTTTCAAACAGATTACTCGAAAAGGAATCTGATAAATCAGTTTCCAGTCGTCGTTTGGTTTCATCACAATCTGTTATAAATGTAGAGGATGAGTTCTTAAACAACACAATTCTAAACAGCATAGAACAAGTCAACAAGATGGCAGAGGTAATTATATTTTTAATATTTAATTTTAATTATTTTATTCACTTGCATATACTAATTACAGTAACTCATATATCTTAGGAGAAGTCTGTAATTGTTATTGGTACTCTCATAAGCTTTTTACCCGGTTTTGAATGGTACTACAATGCGTGTAAACGTTGTAACAAAAAGGTTACAACTGAAGATACTATAACCGATGAGCTTGATGGATCAGAACGTGTTGAACGTAAAAAGACTATTATATGCCCTACCAATGACTGCAATAAAAATAATTTTACTATATCCACTGTTCCCAGGTTAGTAGTTCTTATTTTATAATATTATTAATCTATTATTATAGTTTAGTACATGACAATTTAATACCTTCATATCTTTTACATTTGTTTCACGGAAATGTAATTAGTTTAGTTCCACATTATGGTGTTATTTATTTGATCATGAATTTTGACATTTAATTGTGTGAATTGGTTTGATAAACAAATAGCACATATATATTACTTGTATTTTATTCATGTAATGGATTGAATATTTTAATTTTAATGGTTAAAATTCTTAAAAGAATATTGTAGTCACTGTAACATGTAAAATACTTATTCTATAACATGTTGCAGGTACAAGATTCCTTTAAGGTTACAAGATAATACTGGGATTGTTTCTTTAACTTTGATGGATCGTGAAGCAAGGAAAATGCTGAAAAAAAGCTCTAAAGAATTACTTGATAAGATCCTTGATGTACTGTTAATTCTAAAATTTTATACGTACTAAACTTTAATTCATCTCTATTTTACACATATTTATTCTTTCATTAATCGTACAGGATGATTGTCTCAGCATGGTTCCGGATGAAATTGCTAATTTGGTTGGAAATAAGTATGCATTCAAAATTGATGTTACCAGTTTTAATATCACAAACAACTATAAGTCCTTCACTGTTGCCAAATTCACTGATGATCCAACTATCATAGCAAAGCTTGAAGCAAATTTAGATATTCACCAGGTAATGCTATTTATGATCTTAAAGATTTTCGTATTATATCAAACATGGATGTGTATTTAACTATTTGAATTTTCCGTCATATTTTTTCACATGCAACTTTAAATTTACATGTTAGGTTCACCCGCAGACTCCATTAATATCAAGTCAATTGACTTTGGATCACACGATACTATTAATTTCAAGGTATGGTGTATATTAAAAAATCAATAAATATCTTCAACATATGTGTTACGTTTGTTGATAACAAGAAATCCATTATTGTAACAAATTGTATTGGATTCTTTATTATTTAGGGTACTCAATCTTGCACGAGTGACAACACGCCGATGTCACGTATTGCTACAACCAATGGTATCGCTTTGGTGGATGATGAAGAGTCTGAGAATAACATAACTCACCCGGAATTGAAGCGTAAATTGATTGAAGTGTATGAGATTGATGATTCTCCTAAACAATCAGCAACTAAGCCTCTTCCAAAATCTCTTGAAGGTGCAAACACAACAGCAAATCAATCCCTTCTCATTCCAAAGAAGGAAAAATAGTGATGGTTTTCGACTATTTGGGACACATGAATTATCTCTTTTAAAAAAACAATTGAGTTATTTGGTACTTTGGATTTAGTGTTATTTTTATTTTTGAACAAGTTGGTATATTGGATTTCTTGGTTTATTTATGAAGTTTTGTTTGAATTTAATGATTTGCAGAACAAGTTAATGGTTTTCGACAATTGGTTCTTGGATTTTTATCATTTTAATGACTTAGTTTATTATTAATTATCTATAAACAATATCAACATTACATCTTTTATAATATACATCTCAAAACATTTTTCAACGACGTTTAAGATAAATATGAATATTAATAGTGAATAAAAGTAAATCATTGTTATTTTCTAGACCATTACTACGAGTACATATTAATAAAATTAATTCACGTGTTGTAATAACCATGTGTTTTACAACGGTGTTTTAATCACCTAAAACATTAACAAAATACGTATACATATTAGTTTTCCTCTTCTTCACAATTGTTAGTATTTATTTTTTGAATATACTTCTTATCAAGCTCAATGTTAATAGTATTTTAATCACTTATAACATTTTTCAACGAAGTTTAAGATAAATATGAATATTAAGAGTGAACAAAAGTAAATCATTATTATTTTCTACACCATTACTACATGTACATATTAATAAATTAATTCACGTATTGTAATAACCTTGTGCTTTACAACGGTGTTTTAATCACCTAAAACATTACCAAAATACATTTACATATTAGTTTTTCTGTTCTTCACAATTGTTAATAGTATTTATTTTTTGAATATACTTCTTATCAAAGTAAATTTTATATTTCATAACAGTTTCAAATACGACCATTGCCAATATCTATTGTAAAGAGATGCGAAGAATGAGGAAGCTCTATTTAGATAGAAAAAGATCAAGGGATATTTTGCTATCGGAACCTGTCTCTGTTACACAAATCATTATGCCTGAAACTTCTAATGTAAGAATGTTATTTCCACTACTATTATAATACATGTATCATATTAAACAATAAATAATTTATGCATTTTTCAATGCAGACAATTCCACTGGAGATTGCAAACAAAGACGGAAGATAAGGAAAATTTATTTGGATAACAAGAGATCAAAACAATCTCCTTTGAAGCAAAGTGACAATGTTTCATCAAACCCTTCATTTGCATCATTTCAAATTGGTAAAAGTTATAATTGTGAATTGTATACTTATACAAATCATGCAAAATTTTATATATCACTATTCCTACAATTTTACATCTACGTAACAAAATTATAATTATATTTTCCTTATTTCTTTACGCATTTATATATTTTTTGTCAAATATGTCTAATTACACTAATATTAATACTACACCAACATCAGATATGACACGCATGCTCGCTATGTGTAATTCCATGACTACCACCCCTACATGTAGTACAACTATTAAAAACTATAATTGTAAAGAAATATTATTAGCAATTATAGAAAAATATCAGACTTTTGAAATACGTATCAGAAACATTGAATTAAAAATAGTTATTATTAACAACCTTTTTATAAATTGCAGTTCAACATAGTACTTTACAATCATCAAACGATTCGAGACATGGTTCGAATAGCAAAGTAAATATTACGGAACTTATACCTTCACCGCCTATTTGTACTAATACAGGTCCAATGGCTAATATAAGAAGAGGTACAATTTTGTAATTGATCCGTCTAATGTCATATTAACATATGTTATTTATATATTTCATTACATCTTAACTTTCATTCTTTTTTACAGTTTATAATACGGACATGGACAACACCCATGCTAAACAAACACGAGAATTGAGGAAAAATTATCTGCATAATAAAAGATCCAAGAATGTGTTTGTAGCACAAACAGATAACTTTACATCTGTTGCTACCAAGATCTCTGAAAATTCCAATCGTAATACTTTCATTTTACATACCTTTTTATAATATCATGCATCATACACACCAATATGACATAATAACATTCTTTTATTATTTTTTATTTAGTTAGTAATGATAACATTCAATCATCAAGTACCTCAAGACATGATTCTAATTGCAAAGAGAATTACGTCAAAGATAAATCCTATACATGTCTCAAAACACCTTCACGATTTATTTCTACTAATCAAAAGCGTAGAAGTCCATTGTCAGACATCACAAGAGGTACACCTTAATAATTTATAACATTGTTCTTACAACCTTTCATTTATGATATTTTCCTAATTTATTAACTAAATATTTCTTTTGCAGATACGTATAATTATTGTAACAAAAATACTACACCACCACCAATTATGAGAGGAATGTCCACTCTTTGCAATTCAATGCCTACCACCACTACGTGTATTACAACTCCAGAAAGTTCTAATGGTAAATCATTATTTTTAGCAATTTTATATTTATAAAATCATAATTTTGAAGCACGTATTAGTAACATTTAATATTTAGGTTATTAATTATTATTGTAATTTTATTATTTTTTATAGTTTTACACAAAGACAGACAAAACTCCATCAGTGCACAACGAAGAAAGTCTAGAAAGATTTATCTAGATAAGAGAAAATCAAAGGATTTGTCGGTCCTAGAAGTTCATGATCCAGAAATTATTATAAACGAATTTGCAGCCATATCAAAAGGTTCAATATATATAACATTATCTAAAATGTTAATCACTTATTTATTAACAATATAATTAATATAATTTTTTCTTCATCATTATTAAACAGATTATCTCGATCACGGTGATCAGATTGCAATTTGTGATATATGTCATGCAATATTATGGAAAGATGAAGCTGCTAGAGGGAAATTAAAAAATGGTCCAAAAATAAGCTATTCATATGTTGTTTATATGGTAAAGTTCAGCTTCCTCAACTAAAAGAACCACCTCAAAACTATCAAAATCTTTATCATGGGTCGGATTCTCAAAGCAAATATTTCTTGAAGAACATTAGACGTTATAACTCAATGTTTTCATTTACGTCCATGGGTGGGAAAGTTGATTCTTCTATTAATAGAGGAAACACCCATTTATATTCAGACTTAGTGGTCAGAATTACCATAGTATGGGGAGTCTTTTGCCTGAAGATGGATCTAAGCCAAAGTTCTCTCAATTGTATATATATGATACGGAGAACGAAGTTTCTAACAGACAAGGCGTCTTTAGGTATGTATTTAATTTTTTAATATTTTTTCGCCAAACAATTTTTAACAATAAATAAACCCAAAACTTAAAGCTAACTTCTATTTTTCTATTGTGTTCAGTGATACAAAAAAAACTTCTACATCAAGCTCTAAACATATTGATGCTCAAATTATAGAACATCTAAAGAATATGTTAGATTCGGAGAATGTGTTGGTGAAAACTTATCGAATGGTAAGAGATTGTTTTAAACAAAACCCTCATTTGAACTTAAAGTTACGTCTCATTGGAAGAAGACAAAAAGACGGTCGGACATACAACTTACCAACTGCTTCTGAAGTGGCTGCTTTAATTGTTGGTGACATTGGAGATTCACTAGAAAATAGAGATATTGTTGTTGAAACCAAAGATGGAAATCTAAAACGTATTAGTGAGTTACATCCTTCTTATCTTGCTCTACAATATCCGTTGTTGTTTCCTTATGGTGAAGATTGTTATAGGGTTGACATCCCTCATAGGGGTGTTACTCCTTCCACATCAAAGAAACGACAATATGTGTCTATGAGGGAGTTCTTCGCTTACATGATTCAAGATAGGATGGGTGTGTTCTCATTAATTCTAAATTCTCTCCGCCTTTTTCAACAATTCCTAGTCGATGTGTACACCATGATTGAAACAGAGAGATTGAATTATATACGTCATCAACAAAAGATCCTAAGATCTGAATCTTTTGAGCATTTAAATAAGTTACGCAATGATGGTATTACAGACATCTCTAACATCGGAAGCGTGTCATATTACCTTCGTCCTTTACCGGTGGTGCCCGTTACATGATGCAAAATTATTTGGATGCTATGTCTCTCTGCAAGTGGTTTGGATATCCTGATTTTTTTTAACTTTCACATGTAATCCCAAATGGCCAGAAGTAAAGAGATTTCTTAAAAACAAAACCATTAATCCTGAAGATAGACCGGATATCCTTTGTCGGCTGTTTAGAATCAAACTAGATTCTTTGATTAGAGACTTAAAGGAAAAATCAATACTTGGAAAAATTTCTGCAGGTATGTTCCCACTTATTTCTATATAATTTAAATTGTTTTTTACAAATATATGATTTCAACATGTATGTCTCCCAAAAGTATTCATTAATTAATATATTAATAACTTTAACTAAACAACTAATATTTTATTATTTGTTATATGTTTTTGTAGTTGTTTATACCACAGAGTTTCAAAAGCGTGGACTACCACATGCTCATATATGTTTGTTTATGGCTCCTGAAAACAAGTTTCCAGTAGTTGAACAAATTGATCCACTTATTTCTGCAGAAATTCCGGATAAAAATGATGATATAGAGTTGTATACACTTGTTAGTGATTTTATGATCCATGGTCCATGTGGTAGTCAAAACATCAATTGTCCATGTATGGTTGATAAAAGGTGTTCAAAGAATTTTCCTAAACATTTTCGTGATCATACGTCTATTGATTCAAATGGATTTCCTTTGTATCGAAGACGTGATTCAGGAGCCTTTGTGGAAAAGTCTGGTGTTAATCTAGATAACAGAAGTGTTGTTCCTTACAACAAAACCCTTTTAAGAAGATATCAAGCTCATATTAATGTTGAGTGGTGTAATCAGGCCGGATCTATCAAATATTTGTTTAAATATATCAACAAGGGTCCTGATAGGGTTACTGTTTCTGTTGTGGAAGGTAATGCGGAAGATGATCATCAGCCACAAGTCGATGAGATAAAAAAATATTATGATTGTAGATATTTGTCTGCATGTGAGGCATCATGGCGTATATTCCGTTTTGATATTCATTACAGGTACCCTTCTGTGATTCGACTGCCTTTCCATCTTCCAAACCAGCAAAATGTCATATATGGTGCGGATGATTATATAGAAGATGTCATGAACAAACAATCAGTTTCAACTACAATGTTTTTATCTTGGATGAAATGTAACGAAAAAGATGAACATGCACGAAAACTTACATATGTTGAGTTTCCTACTAAGTTTGTTTGGAAGCAGGATCAGAAAATTTGGGAACCAAGAAAGACTGAATTTTCAATTGGTAGAATTCATTCTGTTTCTCCTGCTCTTGGTGAAGCTTATTTTTTAAGGATTTTATTAAACAAGGTTAGAGGTCCAAAATCTTTTGATGACATTCTCACGGTGAATGGATGTAAATTCAATACCTTTAGAGAAGCATGCTATGCTTTTGGATTATTAGATGATGATACGGAATATATTGAAGCTATTCAAGAAGCAAGTCATGCGGGTTCCGGTTACTATATACGTTCTTTGTTTTCCATTATGTTAACGTCTAATACTCTTTCAAGGCCGGAATATGTATGGGAAAAAACATGGGAATTTTAATCTGACGGCATCCTTTATAGACAACGACGTATTTTAAACGTTCCAGGTAAGTCATAAATAACTGTTATCATTTTAATTGTAATTATTTATAATTTATTTTTTATTAAATTCATATATATATATATATATAAGTTATATTACTTGTAAAAATATAAAATATAACAGTTGGGATCATAAATATATCTCAAATAATAATATATATCTTCGTGTTATACCTTCTTTTTACTAATTTAAAATTTAATATATGTTTTGTGTTTTCAGATTTACACCTTCATGATGATCAACTAAAGAACTTGACTTTGTGCGAAATTGAGAAGATTTTAAATCGTAATAATTCTACCTTACGAAATTGGAGTACGATGCCTTACCCTGACTTGGACTCTGTTGCTTCTTCAAATAATCGTTTAATTACAAAGGAGCTGGATTATGATCGCAATGACCTTCAAAAGGAATTCGATAATCTTTTCACTGCGTTAACCGATGAACAAAGATGTGTTTTTAATGAAATAATGAAAGCGGTGGAAGAGAGCAAAGGCGGTGTTTTTTTTGTGTACGGATATGAAGGAACTGGTAAAACATTTCTTTGGAAGACATTATCTGCTTCGCTTCGTTCGAAAGGAAATATTGTTTTAAATGTTGCTTCAAGTGGGATTGCTTCTTTATTGCTTACAGGAGGTAGGACAGCACATTCTCGGTTTCTAATTCCATTAAACCTAAATGAGGACTCAGTCTGTCATATAAAGCCAGATAGCGATGTTTGCAATCTATTAAAAAAAACCTCATTGATTATATGGGATGAAGCACCTATGGTACACAGACATGGTTTTGAAGCTTTTGATAGGACTTTGAAAGACGTATTGTCCTCTAATGATCCAAACAAATCTCAACTACCTTTTGGAGGGAAAGTAATTGTATTTGGTGGAGATTTTAGACAAATTCTTCCTATCATACCAAGTGGTACTAGACAAGATATTGTTAATGCTTCTTTAAGTTCTTCCTACATCTGGGATATTTGCAAAGTACTTAGGTTAACCAAGAACATGCGGTTAACAGTAGGAGGTGAACTACATGATATTGAACAAACAAAGATATTTACAGAATGGTTGTTGGATTTAGGTGAAGGAAACATAGGTGGCTCTAATGATGGCGAGGCAATTATAGAGATACCGGATGATCTTTTAATTATGGATTCAACTGATCCTATTTGTGATCTTATCGATTTCGTTTATCCTTCGATTATTGAAAATTTTGGGATTTCGAATTTTTTCCAAGAGCGAGCCATTCTTGCACCAACAAATGAAATAGTTGATGAAATAAATGATCGGTTGCTATCTACGTTTCCCGGAGATGAAAAGGAATACTTGAGTTCAGATAGTATTTGTGAGTCTGAGAATCTACATGATGGTTTTCATCAAAGCTTATACTCACTTGATGTACTAAACGGACTAAAAATTCCAGGGTTGCCACATCATAAATTAGTGCTGAAGGTTGGTGTTCCGGTCATGTTACTACGGAATATTGATCAAAGACAGGGGTTATGCAACGGGACTCGACTAAAGATCTTATCACTAGCACCACGTGTTATAGAAGCTGAAGTAATATCAGGAAGTAATATAGGTAATCGAACATTCATTCCAAGAATTTCTTTAACACCATCAGACAAGAACATTCCATTTAAGTTTAAACGAAGACAATTTCCTATTTCTATATGCTTCGCCATGACGATAAATAAAAGTCAGGGGCAATCATTATCTAGAATTGGTTTGTATCTGAGACAACCAGTCTTTTCACATGGTCAGCTCTACGTCGCTTTGTCCAGAGTTAAAAGTAGAGATGGACTCAAACTCGTAATTGTTGATAAAGATGGTATCCTTACTAATAAAACGGTCAATGTTGTATATAAAGAAGTTTTTAGAGATTTGTAATTTGCATTTATAGTTATAAATCAAATAAGTGTAAAAGTGTTATTAATATGTAGTTGTAAATGAAATTTATAAAATATAATATGTATCTGTTTATTATAAATGTTTGTTAATTTTAAAATTTGTTGGACTCGTATCCGTGTACCCACACGGGTTTATAACCTAGTGTAGTTATATAATAGATGAGAAAAGCGTGAAAAATTTGATATAAAATTAATTGGTGCTGACATATGACATTTCTATTTAGACTTTTATTATAGTAGAAAGATTATATTTCCTAATTTAGTTTCACTTTAAAGAAAATAGTTTATATGTGTTTACACATAAACTAGATTTTGTATAAAAATTATTTATGACCACTTTATCTAATATAAGTCGTTATAACATTAACAATTTTCGTTTTCATATTATTACGTTTATTGTATCCCAAATTAACGCTTATTTATGGGTAAGAATTCAAATAAATGTATGTCGTAAAAATCAACATGTGATGTTATAATTAATTTTATTAAACATGCAACTAACAATATAGAATATTGAGTTAATTACATAAATAGTCATTGTGATTTATTTAAAATAAAAATTTGGTTACTAAAAGTTTTTTGTAACAGCTTGAAGTATTGTGTTTTCAATTTTGTAACGAGTTAATATATTAAGATTAACAGACGTTAGTTTTTCTGTTAAATCTAAGACTATTTCTATCTTGTTACTTTAAAAGAACCACTATGTAACTTGGAGTGACTATTTGTGTCATTTAATATAAATAAGGTGTTGTTTAAGTAATTTAATAATTATATACACATATATTGAATTGCCCTTTAGTTCCAAGGACTACCGCTGGCCACCGCCGCTGGCCACCGCCGCTGGCCACCGCCGCTGGCCACCGCCGCTGGCCACCACCGGCCAGCAACGCCGGCCACCACCGGCCAGCGACGCCGGCCACCACCGGCCAGCGACGCCGGCCACCACCGGCCAGCGACGCTGGCCAACAACGCTTGCCATCACTGACCACCGCCACCGACCACCACACCATCGCATTGTCTTCATCGCCATGATGTTTTCATATCGTTAATATGACAAAAACACCATCAACACCATCTTCATAGTTATTTTCACCACTACCACTACAGTTACCGCTACCACCACCATTAGCACTGCCACCGATATCAATCGTATAACCACCACCATCTCACCATCATCATCATTACATCGTCACCACCATCCTACCATCACAATCATCGAATCATCACCACATCGCACCATCCAAACCCGTGTCATCTCCATTGAACTTGAGTTTTAGGGTTTTGAGAAAAAAGCTCTATCTACAAGCCCTAAAATAAAAAAAATCCCTAACTTGATTTTTAGGGTTTTGAAGCTTTAGGGTTGAAGACAAGGACGATATGAGATATACGGTGTGTGGTAGCGAAGGTGGGCAGTTGCGAGGTGGGCGGCGGAAATGGTAGGCGGCGGCGGCGATGGTAGGCGGCGGCGGCGGTGGATTTATTGGGTTCGTGGTTTGAAATGGGAAGAAGAAGACGATAGGTGTTGGTTGGGGTTGAAATTTTAATTTTTTTATAGCTAATTACACAAATAGTCCCTTGATTTAAAAAGAAAAATTGACTAACAAAAGTAGTCCCTTAAAGGGAACTTCAGTAATTTTAATCAAATTTAACAAAAAAACTAACGTTTGTTAGTCTTGATACCTTAACTTGTTGTAAAATTATACACAATACCCGTTATAAAAAACTCTTAGTATCCAAACCTTTTATTTTAAATAAACCACAGGGGCTATTTATGTAATTAACTCTAGAATATTTATGTAAGCATTTAAAGAAAATCAACGCTTATCTTGATATTATGATTTTAGGCAATACGTTATGTGTCTAAATAAGAAGGTTGTGAAAGGTCGAGCTTATATTATCATTTTTGTCATATTAAGATCAAGATTATAAGATATAACTAGTTTTGAAATAGTTGAAATTCATAGTATTTATTATATTTGCTTAATTTGATATTTAATACTCAAAGTAAATATCTCCTCTTCTCCTAAAAGTAGTCATCATAAATATATTTAACAACCCATACAACCCATACAACCCAACCCTTTAAAAGTTACCAATCATCAACCCGAATCTAATGCAATATAACATTTTCGACCCAAACCTTTGTTACCAGCCTTAACCTAGTGATTTTCGAGATATGCCCATCCTCCACCATCACCCGACTTAGAAGTCATTCCCGAAACACATGTGAAACCCCGACGAGAGTATTCCCAAAACCACAACCCCCGCAACCACCAAAGAGACAACACAAAAAGATGGCAAAGGCAATCGCAACTGAGCCGAAAACCCAAAAGTTAAAGTGGACTAACGATGAAGAAGTGCTTTACCTACGACATTAGTCGAGGTCTCCGCAAACCCATAAGTTGGTATGTATGTTCTTAAATTATTTTAAGTTATATAAATTTTAACTTATACAAACTTGTATATATTATTTTTTAGGTAATAGTCAACAAAGTAGTGATTATGAAGATGGGTTAATGATTATTATCACTCTTCGATTCATAAAGACCTCTTCCGACATACATCGAACATGTTAACAAAAGCAGAGGGATCTTCATCTAAAAGGAGAGAAATTTTACACTACATACAAAAAGAGATAAAACAACACCATACCAACGACAAAAAAAAATATTGTTTTTTAATGACGCGATGGATGAATATAGAAACATACACAAAAAGCCATTTTCTCATATCAGTGCATGAAAGATCATCCACGACAATTTTCTTCTAGTGGTTGTACCTCAACACCGTTGATGTTTGAAGACCAAGATGCCTCAACTTTGGATATGCTTGAGAGCCGGATCAAGAGTTACAAAAGTAAACAACATGTTGAAACCTTATTTGACGACGACGAATACAAGGAAAGTTTAGATATTCTATCGGGGCGGGATGAAAACTTTCAAGAGCCACACAACGAAGAATTTACAATTGAAAAAGGAAAGACAAATAGCAAACTAATTGAGAGCACTTTGCATGTATATCGATCACATGACCGGCCCGGAGCAAGAATTGATGGAGATAGTGAGGCAAAACAACCCGAATAAGTATGGGATGTAGTGGTTATTACTAATATATGTTTTTTTTTAAAAAAAAATGATGTAATGTTTATAAATTTAATATTATTATTTATGTTTTTTCTTGTGTTATGTAACCTTTAATGTTTATTAAATAATTTATTTTGTTAAAATATTTAATTTATAAATACTTGTATAAAATAAATAAGAATAATAAATAATACTTGTTAACTATACATTACTAAAAACTAAACAAACAAACAAACAAACAAACCCAGTATATCCCACTAAAAAATAGGGTCTGGGGAGGGTAGGTGGTGGCAAGTCTTTCCTCTATCCCGGTAGATAGAGAGACCGCTTCCAAAGAGACCCCCGACTCGATAACAAAAGCAATAAAGCTAGGAAATCAACATATAATCAAACATATGATATAAGTTATATGATATATGATATATGAAACAGCAAACATTAAAATATCATCAAAAAGAAATATAAAATGAACAAGCCTGCATCAGGGAAGCAACAAATTTTCCCTAAAAAAGGTCGCAGTGTACTACATACACATCAGACCCCGTAAGAAGTAATGAAAGTCCTTCGTAGCTACAGAAACCACTAAAAGTCCTTAATTTTAATTCTACGTCTCCACTCGCTCCTATCCCCGATCATGTGCTCAGAGAGGTGCAAGTGTGTCATATCTCGCCTAATTATCTCTTCCCAAGTAAGCCTAGGTCTTCCTCTACTCTTCCTACCCTCTATGACGATGTTCTCCACTGCTCTGACCGGTGCTGCCATTGGTCTCCTCTTGACATGTCCATACCACCTTAATCTTCCCTCTCGTATTTTATCTGCAATACAAGCCACTTCTAACTTCTGTCGAAACACTTCGTTTCTTATCCGATCCAGTCTTGTATGGCCACTCATTCACCTTAGCATTCGCATTTCCGCAACCTCTATTTGTTTCTCGTGCGATTTCTTTATGGCCCAGCAGTCTGTTCCATATAGCATAGCTGGGCGTACCACGACTTTGTATAGTTTTCCCTTAAGTTTTGCTGGAAACCTCTTGTCACATAGGATCCCTGATGCTGCTCTCCACTTGCACCATCCTGCTTGGACACGGTGAGCTACATCGCTGTGTATCTCTCCGTCTTCCTGCAGGTACGAGCCCAGGTATTTGAACCTAGATGTCCGTGGGACCGGCATACCCTGGATACTGATTTTGGTGTCCTCTTCCTCGTCACCACCAAAGTTACAACGCATGTATTCCGTCTTAGAGCGACTTATCGTTAATCCTTTGTTCTCCAGCGTTGCTCTCCACTGCTCTAGCTTGTCGTTAAGCATCATTTTAGATTCTGATATTAGGACAATATCATCCGCAAAGAGCATGCACCACGGGACTGACTGTTGTATAGACTTAGTCATCTCATCCAACACTAGTGCGAAGAGAAATGGGCTCAATGCCGATCCTTGGTGGAGTCCCACTTCCACTGAGAATGAGTCTGTGTCTCCTACCGGTGCTCGCACACGCGTTTTTGCCCCGTCATACATATCCTTAATTAATTTGGTATACCTCTCTGGTACCCCTCTAAGTCGTAGAGCTTCCCAAATTAGTTGTCGCGGTACACTGTCATAGGCCTTTTCTAGGTCGATGAATACCATATGGAGGTCCCTTTTCTTTTCTCTATATTTCTCCATTATCCTTCTTATGATGTGTATGTCTTCTATCGTAGAGCGTCCTGGCATAAATCCAAATTGGTTTATTGCTATCTGGGTTTCTCGTCTAATTCTCGTGTCAATAACTCTTTCCCATAGTTTCATCGTGTGACTCAGTAGCTTTATTCCCCTGTAGTTTTCGCAACCTTCAATATCTCCTTTTTTCTTATATATGGGGACTATGACACTGGTTCTCCACTGGTCTGGCATCTTCCCTGTCTTAAAGATAGTGTTGAATAGATCTGTTAGCCATTTGAGACCCTCATCACCCAGGCATTTCCACGCTTCAATCGGTATGTTGTCTGGCCCCACCGCTTTAGCCCTTCCCATTTTCTTCATAGCTCTTGTAACTTCGTCAACTGTGATGCTTCTACAATAGCATTGGTTTTGTTGCGTTGTTTGAGTTATTCTATCTACCTCAGTTTGTTGATTTTGATTCCTATTGTTAAATAGGTTATCGAAGTAAGTTTTCCATCTGACCTTGATGTCTTTCTCCTTCACCAAAACCTTTCCATCCGCATCCTTTATGTACTTGACCATTGTCAGGTCCTGTCTTCTTCTTTCTCTTGCCTTGGCTATCTTAAACATGTCATGCTCTCCTTCTTTCGTCTCTAGTCGCTTATACATCATTTCATACGCCGTGTTCTTTGCCTCTGACACCGATTTTTTCGCTTGTCTCTTAGCCTCCTTGTACTTTTGCTTTAGCTCCGCGTGTTCTTCGTCATTGTTACAGTGTATGAGCTCTCTAAAACTTTGTTGTTTGATACGTATCTTCTCCTGTACATTTTCGTTCCACCATCATGATTTCTTATGACCAACTGCCCTTTTTGTTGTGACTCCAAGCGTTTCTTTAGCTGCTTGGATGAGCCTATTTGCCATAACCTCCCACTTTTGGTTTGCATCTTCCTGTGTCCCAGTTTGGTTCTTTTGTATGACTTTATCTCTAAAATGGTAATCTTTTTGTCTTTGAGCTGGCCCCATCTGATCTTGAGGTCATGCAAAAACTTAATTAACACAGGTCATGCAAAAACTTAATTAACACAGGTAGCTAGGTTAAGTCAGATATCATATTTACGAATAACATGTGGTTATTGTTACAAGATTCGTTTGATTATTTAGTTTAGTTACTTAACTAAAATTAAAATATCGTCTTTTGATTGTAAATGTTTCTGGATGAGATTAAATAAAGTAAATATTGCTTCAATAAAATAAAACTAAAAGATTATCACATCCGATTTTCAGATATGTAAGGAATCTTGTCACCTAGATTCTTGCAAATTAGAAATAACATGTACATGATTAGTTTGTTATCCTTGTTGAAACATGATTATTGATTACCAACTAGATAACAGGTTGTTAAATTAAATAGAAAAACTAACTAATATAGCATATGATTATATTATTAATAAACATCAATTTGAGATAATATGATAATAAATCATTTAATGGTTAATAATTTTAAGACTAGTAATTTGATGAACGATTTACCAAAACAACTATTCAAATTGTGCCAATCAATGAGAACAAACATGTACATCAACAGTGAGAGTTGATCAAACAACAAAAGTTTAAATTTATAATAGATAAAAACCAAATTAAACACTACTTTATCAGTAACTCTAAACCTCTATAATCCCTTTTTGGTTTGCGGCTGACTTCTTCATATGGGCCTTTAGCCCAATAACAATTTTTCAACTTTTATTTGCAATTCAATTTTCACATGGGCTAGTCATTAGTAGTTAGTACACTGATTTTACTTTTTGAAGTTTTTAAGTTTTTAAGCTCCTCGCATAGTCGCATGAGCTTGAAATCATCATTAAGTTGTTTTAACGTTGTGTTTTCGAGTTAACTAAATTGTTCTTAAACTCCTCATATGGGATTGAAATCATCATGAGGTAAAAAAAAAAAGAGAAAGAAAAAAGAAAAGAAAAAAAATGTTCTTTTCCTTTTCTTTTTTTAAATAAACTCGAAAACAAATTCTTAGGTGACATCATGTTGACGTATGAGCTGCATTGAAAGTCAACACAAACAAATGAAAGATATGTTTTTCAAAACTTTGAAGTTCCTTCTTTCACATAGTCTGCATTTCCATAGCACAAATAAACCATCATCATTCTTTCTTGTATAAATAGTTTTTTAACAATTAAATGAAATTAATGTTTTGATGTTATTACACAAAGTAGAACGATGATGTTTTTTTTATCATTTAAACTAATTTTTTATTCAAATAATATATTAATTACTCATCAATCTCAAGTTTATAAACATAATATCGTGGTATCTTAAAATATTTGACTGTAAATATAAACCAATTTGAGCATAATTAAGTATTAAAAACATATAATTAAGAGTAAATTATCATTTGCATCCCTGACATTTACCAATTTTAACCACTTGCATTCCTTCAGTTTTAAAATTACCATCCGCCCCTAATGTTTCATGTTATCTTCATTTGAGTTTATATCATTTTATTTTAATCTCCATTTGAATCCAAATGACTAACACTGTTAGTTTTTCTATTAAAATTATTATTAAAAAAACTAAACTACCCTTAAAATTATATTAAAAATATAAAAAACCTTGTGGGTCCCGTCTATCAACATTATCTTCTTCTTCAAATCACCCTATCACCACCACAGCTTCCTTCACCTCATTCCCACGGAAACCCCCATCAAACCCTAATTCCACCTCATTGACTCCAGATTTCACCTTCCGCCTAGGGTTCCTCCTCGTCTATAATACATTTCAACTCCAATCCTCACAACGGGCGGACATGGCGCGGGAAAACCCTTGTTCACCGCCGACGATGTGCTTCGATTCGTGGTGGAAACGGGAACAAAGTATCACGGTGGTGTAGACCGAAAGATTCCTCGGAGGCGGCGGGCTACGATGGTGGCTGCGAGACGGCGCCGGAAGAGGGGCTTTTCCGATGGTGATTTTGACTGTGTTTGACCCATTCTTTGAAGCTTTAGCAATGGCTTCAAACTCATGCTTTTTGAAGCCAGTCCCGCCTCTGCTTAAACGGGTCTCGGATCTCCGCGGCCCATTTGCCCCATTTCCGCTGCCGGACCCCCCGGAATTTGTTGTCGGAACTTCGCCGGAGTTGACCTGAGGGTTCGGTCAAAACCCTCTTGCGTTTCATAGGGTTTTTCTCACCATAGGGTCGGTGGTCTGGTGACGAAGATGGTACGGAAAGGGCGGTGGTGCGGAAACGGCGGTGGTGCGGTGACGGCGGTGGACCAGCGACGACGATGGTGCGGCGACAACGGTGGTGCGCCGACGACGGTGGTTGCAGGGCGGCGATGACGGTGGTGCGCCGACGACGGTGGTTGCAGGGGCAATGGTGGTGGACATAGAAATGGAGAAGAGAGAGAGAAGAGATAGAAGGCTGGAGTGGGATGGGGGTATTTTATTTAATTAATAAGAGTATTTTTGTCATTTGAGTAAATTACCGTTTGCATCCCTGAGGTTTGGTGATTTTAATCATTTACATCCCTACAGTTTAAAATCCTCATATACCCCCTAACGTTTTACTTTTGTTCCCATTTGCATCCAAATGACTAACGACGTTAAATAATTCAGTTAAGTTTTTATATAATGACAAAATTACTGTTGGGTCATGATGAGGCTGGTGCAACCAAAACCACTTGACATAGTCATTTTTTTGGTACTACATTCAAGGGCTCCCGAAGCTAAGCATGAGGTCTTCCGAGAGTCTGAAGAACAACAACTGAAGATATCAACTGAAGGCAACAACTGAAGCCAAGAGCCGAAGACAAAGTCTGAAATCTTTCGAAGACAAAGTCTGAAAGCTTCCGAAGACAAAGTCTGATGAAAGAGCTGAAGACAAAGTCTGCTTCCGAAGACAAAGAAGACTCCAAGCCTCGGAAGAAGCAGTCTTCCGAAGTATAAGTGGGTTCGGAAGAAGTTATTCTTCCGAAGTACTTTATCCTTCGGAAGACATTGCTATGTCCAGTAGATATAAGTATGGTCCCTGACAGTCCGCTGCAGACCTCTGATACAGCATGGCATCTTCCTAAAGAGCCATGTTGTTGACCATACTTTATTCTACTGTTTACCTTTTTATTATAGTACATGTTACCAACTTTAGTTGGTGACAAAAGGTATGTCAGGGACATGTCCTGACTACCAACTCTCAGGCAAAATGTCTGAAAGACTTCACCTAGAATCTTGTAGTATAGATGTTAGGTTAGAGGTGTCCAGCTGGTATCAAAGTATATCCGGCTGTAGGTAGTATTATATATATCTTCTCCTTTTAACTCTTTAGATAAGTGATTTTTGAGTCCAATAGTCTTGTAATCCTTTGAGTTGAGAAGCAATATATAAAAGTACTTTGAAAATTTACATCCTGTGTTCATTTACTTACTGTTACTTGTTATATTGTGATCAACTCTTTATAGACTCTTGCTGAGTGTTGATTCTAGGTGAGTTTGAGAGAAAAACCATCTGTTGAGTGACCACCATAATCGATCCTGCAATTGGTATTAGAGCTCCAGGCTCTTGATTGTGAGATCTTACCATCCAAATCAACCTGTTTTTCACTCCTCACTACAAACCACTCACTCAAATGGCCGCTCTCTCCAAGGCTGATATGGAAACTGGCACCATGACCAAGTCCCTACTGATCACCCCTGAAGACTTTGACACATGGTGTATCAGAATGGAAGGCTTCATCAAGTGTCAAAATTCAAGGATGTGGGACTCCATTGTCAATGGTCCTTTCATACCAAGCACTACTTCTGCCACTGGTAATCGCATCATTCCAAAAGATGTTGATGATTACTCAGAAGAAGATAGGAAGAGAATAGAGCTAGATCAAAGGGCTATGACTTCTCTCCAAACTGCTCTCCCCAACTCCGTCTACAGAGGCTTCAAGAAGTGCAAGACTGCTAAAGATTTATGGGAAGCATTGAAGCTGATGTATGAAGGATCTAAGGAAACCCAAGAGAACAAGAAGGATCTCTTGAAGCAGCAGTTTGAGAACTTTACTTTCAAGGCTGGTGAGACCTTGACTCAATAATACTTCAGGTATGTTGAGATAGTAGATACTCTGATGGATATTGGAGTAGCTCTTGAGAAAAGAGACATAGTTAGGAAGTTCATGTCTTCCCTTCCTAAACTATGGACACACTACTATGTTGTAATCAAGAGAACTTCGGACCTTAAGACTCTTACTCTGACAGAGTTGTATGGTATCCTAAGTGCATTCCAGATGGAGATAAACATGCAGAACTTATCTGGTCACTCCAATAACCAACTGAGTTCAACCCTTCATGTGGTTGAAAGGGAAATCATAGAACCACAACATCAGTTGCTGTGTTACCCTGACAACTCACATAGTGGACCCTACATTACTCTACCTGAGACTCCAAAGTCTCAAAAGATTCAACACAACTCCTTTCAGGATAGTTGTGCCTTTGTCTCTAGAAGTGGACACTCTGGTGATTTTCAATACTGCTTTGATGATCTTGAGTGCTTCAGTCCAGATGATGTGGAGTATGTGGACATTGTCCAACAGATGGCTCTTTTAACTTACAGAGCGAAGAAGTTCTTCAAGAGAACTGGAAGGCAATTCCCTCAAAACCCAGTTAACAGCAAGTTTGGGTTTGATAAGAGCAAAGCAAAGTGTTATAACTGCAACCAACTAGGGAATGCAAGGCTCCCAAGAACAACCCGGGAACCCCACAGGCCTCCACACATCCCACTGCTTTAAAGCATGAAGTCAACTGAAACAGCTGTTGTGACTCAAGAAGTTGACTGGAGCTTCATGGTTCAGGATGTGACTCCCGCTCAAGCACTCATGGCCGGAATAGATGATGATCAGGTATATAAACATCTTTGTACTGCTACCTGTATTGCTAAAGTTAAACTTTATAAGGATTACATTTCGGAAATCAGATCTGAGGTTGAGTCTTTAAATGTGTTAAAATCTGATTTTAAGAGAGCTGAATCTGACTATCAAAAGAAAATTGAAGAGTTAGAGAAAACTGTGTCTCTTTTAAAACATGAAAAGACCAACTAAAACTGTGTCTCTTTTAAAACATGAAAAGACCAACTATAAGACTCAAATCAAAGATCTGATATCCAAACTATCTGAAGTTCAAGCCCAGTTAGTCACTGCTGAGGCTCAGGCCAGGAAGCAAGTTATTACTGAGCAAAGCTTCCAAACTATTCTTGCATCATCCTCTCATTCCAAAATGTTTTATCAAAACAAAGAAGGGTTGGGAACCAATGAAATAGCTCCACCACACTCTTATGAGTCTATTAGACTACCTAGATGTGGTACTGAAGAGCAAGAGGTTCCAACTGCTGACCCTTGTCCATTGGAACTAGAGAATGAGGCAAAAATAGTGGCCACCACAGGGGAGAAACTGGAGGATACACTCATCTCCACCCGTGAAGACCAAATCCTAACCACCAAGGCAAGAAGAAGCAGAGCTAAAGCTACTAGAAGGACTGCCAAGAAGGTTACAAAGTCCAAGCTTAAGATTGACCCAAAGCAAAAGGTGTCTTCATTTCTGCCGGATTTCAAGTGGTGGTACTTCTGATTCAGGAAAGGAGTGTAGTACCAGCACTCCTATCCTACCGAAGGATCAGAAGTTGAAAGGGAAAGTTACTGATGAAGAGAAGAAATCCAAGAAACAGCAACCTGCTAGTTCCCAGAAGGCTAACATTGCATGCATAATGTGTGGTCTGTACAACCACATGGCTAAAGATTGTTACTACAATCCAGCAAGCACACATTATGCAAATAATGTTAGAAGAGAAGGAGTCAGAGAAGGTTTCTCAGTTGGACCACTTCAAACGGTCCAAATGATGAAAAAGGGAAAATTGGTCTCGGAAGCCAAGTTGCTTTCGGAAGGAAGTACTCCTTCCGAAGGGAAAATGGCTTCGGAAGCCAAACCTTCTAAGGTTCGGAAGAACAAGAAGTCTCCCTTGAAACCATCTCAGAAGAAGACTACTTCAGAAGAAAAGGTGGTGAAGGCTTCTTCCGAAAAGAAAGAAGCTTCGGAAGAAAACCATGCTGCAAAAGCTTCAACAAGCTCATCCTCAAAGATCAACCAAGGGATGGATTGGAAGATCAAAGAAGATGCTGCAGCCCAAACCTCTTCTTCAACGACCTCTATCGAACCCCAATGCATATCCTTTGGTTCAATTATGTCAATCTCTTTAGAAGAGCCCAAGACCTGCAAGGCTTGGGCTTCCAAACAAAACTAACCATCTCATCTTATGTGCAGGGACGTCCATTTGACAAAAACAACAATGTCTGGATTGTAGATAGTGGATGCTCCAGGCATATGACAGGGAACAGATCTCTCCTTCAACAATTCTAGAACTTTGATGGAGGGCCTGTCCAATTTGGAGGTGAGGCCGGAGGATATATTTCAGGCATAGGAAGTATATCCAATGGCAGAATAAACATTAACAAAGTTCACTTTGTCAAACAGCTTGAACACAATCTGTTAAGTGTTTCTCAATTCTGTGACCAGAAGCATCAGATGCTTTTCACAGAACATGAGTGCATTATCCTCAAACCAAGGATGACAATTCCTCCGGAATTGGTGCTTCTTAGATCTCCCAGGAAAGGGGATATGTACAAGGGATATGAACAATGCTTCTCCTATGGGTGAAGTATCATGCTTTCTTTCCAAAGATGATAGTGATGAGTCAACACTATGGCATAAACGCATGTGTCATGTGAATTTTAAAACAATGAATAAATTGGCTAAAAATATTTTTCTGCAAAGATAACTGTGTTGCATGCCTGAAAGGGAAACAACACAGATCATCTCATAAATCCAAATGTGTTAACTCTATCACTACTCCATTACACTTATTGCACATGGATCTCTTTGGTCCCACAAGTATAATGAGCATTGGAAAGAAATCATACTGCCTTGTGATTGTTGATGATTTTACAAGATTTACATGGGTATTCTTTTAAGAAGTAAAGATGAAACTGCTAAAACTTTAAAATCTTTTATTCTTAAAATAGAAAATCAAATTGATCACAAGGTTAAGATCATTAGAAGTGATAAGGGACTGAGTTTAAGAACTTTGTTCTTGACTCATTCTGTGACTCAAAAGGGATTGCCAGACAATATAGTGCTCCCAGAACTCCTCAACAAAACGGTGTTGTTGAGAGGAGGAATAGGACATTTATTGAGACTGCTCGGACCATGTTAGCTGATTCAAACCTGCCTCTAACATTCTGGGCAGAGGCAGTCAGCACTGCATGCTATGTGCAGAACAGGGTTCTTGTAGTTAAGCCCCATGGAAAAACCCATTATGAGTTATGGAACAAGAGGCCACCGTTCATTGGCTTTCCAAGGTCCTTTGGCTGCAGGTGTACCATACTAACACAAAGGACAACTTAGCAAAGTTTGCTGAGAAGTCGGATGATGCTATCTTTGTTGGATACTCTTCTAGCTCCAAAGCTTATAGAGTATACAACATCAAGAATCAACAATTTGAGGAGTCATCCAATATAGTTGTTAATGAGCACACTCCTTGTGTTAGGGGGAATGGACCTGAGTATATCTTTGATTTAGAATTGTTTCCAACTATTCTAAACAATCTTGTGAGAATGTTTCAGCTGGAACAGGTGCTCAAGGTGATGCTGATGCTGATGCAGATAAACTATTTGAGCTTCCCAGACCTCTTCCAAATTCTCCAAGAGCTGAAAGGCAACAAGCTTCAACCATTCACAGATCTGATAGTGTAACAATCTCCAGGAATGATGAAGCTTCAACAAGTGAATCACTTGATCAATCTCAAAGCTCTTCAGGTGATCCATTACAACACCAGGTTGAGGGAAGTGGTATTCTGAAGGAACAGGCAACTGTTAATACTACTTCACAACCAACCATTGATGATGTTTCTCAATCATTCAATCAGTCCTCATTAAATGACTTTGAAACAACAGTTGGACAGAGTGATCCAGTTCCTGATCAGAACATGTCCAACCTAGACTTATCTCTGCAACTGGAAGTGATTCCTCACCTTAGGATTCACAACACTCATCCAACTGAGAACATCATAGGGAATGTCTCTGAGGGTGTGAGAACAAGAGGGCAAACTCATCATAGGAATGTCTGCTTGTACTCATGCTTCTTGTCTCAGATGGAACCAAGGAAGGTGGAAGATGCCTTAAAGGATAGTAGTTGGGTTGAATCGATGTAGGAGGAGCTGCTTCAATTCAAAAGACAAAAGGTCTGGAATCTATGCCCACTACCATCTGGTCAAGTACCCATAGGCACTAAATGGGTGTTCAGGAACAAGAAAGATGATAGAGGATTGATTATCAAGAACAAGGCAAGACTAGTAGTTCAAGGGTACACCTAGGAGGAAGGAATTGATTATACTGATGTCTTTGCACCTGTTGCAAGACTTGAGGCTGTTAGGATCTTCCTTGCTTATGCTGCATCCAAGAACTTCACAGTCTACCAACTTGATGTCAAGTGTGCTTTTCTATATGGGGATATAGATAGTGAAATCTATGTATGTCAACCTCCAGGATTTGAAGACCCACAGTACCCCAACTATGTGTGCAAACTGGATAAAGCTCTATATGGGCTGCACCAAGCACCTAGGCTGTGGTATGAGACCTTGTCTCAGTTTCTACTGAAGAATGGCTACACCAGAGGTACCATTGACAAGACTCTTTTCATCAGAAAGAGTGGAGAAGACATATTGCTCGTTCAAGTCTATGTTGATGACATCATATTTGGTTCTTCAAATGACCAAATGTGCAAGGACTTTGAGAGCATTATGAAGCAGAAATTTGAAATGAGTTCCATGGGAAAAATGGACTTTTTCCTTGGAATTCAGGTGAAACAGATGAAGGAAGAGTTCTTCATAAGTCAATTAAGTATGTCTCAGACATCTTAGATAGATTTGAAATGAAGGACTGTAAACCAGCCAAGACACCTATACCCAGAAACCATAATCTTTGCCCTGACTTTGAGGGGGAGGATACTGATCAACATCAGTATAGAGCAATCATTGGTTCTCTGATGTATCTCACTACTAGTAGACCAGATATCATGTTTGCCACATGCATTTGTGCAAGATATCAGGCTGTTCCAAGGTGTCTCACCTAGCTGCTGCAAAGAGAATCCTTAGATACCTCAAAGGAGCACCTAAACTAGGTCTCTAGTATCCAAGAAATAGTGATTTCAATCTCTATGGATACTCTAACAGTGACTATGGTGGCTGCAACATTGACAAGAAATCCACATCAGGAGGATGTCAATTTCTTGGTGGAAGGATTATCTCATGGCAATGCAAGAAACAATCCTGTGTCTCTACATCAACTGCTGAAGCTGAATACATTGCTGCTGCTAGCTGCTGTGCTCAACTGCTATGGATTTAAAATTAGATGTTAGACTATGGATTTAACTTCATGACTACTCCTATCCATATTGACAACAATAGTGCTATCTCCATTACTTAGAATCCGGTGAAGCACTCCAAGACAAAGCACATTGATATCAGGTATCATTTCATTAGAGATATTCATGAGAAGAATTTGATCAAGTTAATCAAAGTTGACTCAAATGAACAATATGCTGATTTGTTCACAAAGGCATTTGATGAACAAAGATTTAAGTATCTCATATCAGCTATTGGGATGATAAATATTGATTAACTACCTCTTTTGAAAAGCTTTTTAAATGTGTAATGTCTTGTGTCAATACAATTTGAGCCCTATTACAAAAGATATTTAAATTATTCTAAGTGTAAATTCCTTCCGAAGAGGAATTAACTCTTGGAAGATATTCTTGAATATCTTCCGAAGCCAAAATTCCTCAATGGAAATTTTCTTCTCGGAAGAGTTTTTGGTCTCGGAAGAAGCGATTGATTTTACATCAGATCTACTTCCGAAGCTTATATAACTCTCCATTCGGAAAGACAATTTTACCTTCGGAAGCAATGCCTTGCTTCGGAAGAGAAATTGCCTTCGGAAGACAAATTACCTTCGGAAATGTTTTACATTCGGAAGTAAAGGTTTTACTCTGTAACGGATATCTTTTTGGGCCCACTCTGTAAAAAGTAAAGATTTTGTTCATGATGGTCAGATTATTTAAAATTATCCGTTGCCGCCACTATCATTTCTCCGCCGTAAACCACCATACCACCCACAGTAACCCCAAACAGTTACCCTATTACCGCCACTACCACAATTCATCCCCTTTAAATAATCCAGACTGATCAAATTCATCTTCTTTTACCAATTTACTGCCCTAACTATTCCCTTCACTGTCAAACCTGCAATTTCACCCAAATTCAAGCTTACCTTCTCTTCAATGGCGCTAAACCCTCAGCACAACCAAGTCGCATTACTTGATTCGTCAAGAGATGCCGACTTCACCCAAATCATCACCTTTCTTACCGAATCCACATACCTCACTGCACTAACAGTTAAACCCACCGTATACTCCAACCATATGTCCGAATTCTTGAGTAACGGTCAAACTGCAGTTCTGAATGGGGTTCGAGTACTGAGAACTCGTATTTGTGGCCAGGAGTTTGTCATCATAGAGCAACTCATCAGGGAGCATCTCGAGCTTCATGATGATGGGGCTCCTACTGAGTTCCCCAAAGAAGACTTGGATGGAACTTACATCCTAATGGGATATGGAGGAGATGTCAGCAGGTCAACCGTATACAAGTTCAACTTCTCTTACCATTGGAAGTTACTGCTGCACATTGTCCTTCACTGCTTATCCAACAAGTCAGGGGGATGGGATCAAATCCCATATGAACTGGGATGCCTAGTTCATGGGTTGGTGAGAGGTCTATGCTTCAACTACTCACGATTTGTGTTGACCAACCTAATCAGCAATCTAAGAAGGGATACATTCTTCATGTATCCCAGATTTATTCAACACATAATCAACTGTGAGCTGGAACTGAGCAAGCTTGTCTGTGCAACTGCTCTTACTGTTCCACAAGTGAGGCCTACCATCTTCAAAACACTGAAGAAGATGTCCACCAACTTCACTGGAAGGTACACTCCATTACCTCCAGAGATGACTGAGCGCATAACTCCTGGTGACATCCCTGTTATCCCCACAGGTGATGAACCCACACTAGCAACCTCCACCACAATGCCAACAAAACCTTCTTTACCCATCAGAATCACTTACCAGACACGCCCCAAACGAACCCTTGTTCAATCTACTCTGATTGAACAGGCTCCCACAGTTCAAACCAAAAGGGCTAGAGTGGAATCATGGGCTCCCACTCAGTCCGAGGTCACACCATCCTTCACATTTGACCTCAATGTGGGTTTTGAGCCTCCTCAGTCTCAAACCCAAGAGCCCGAACCCAAGCCTTAAGCCCACAGGGTGAGTCTTTACACTCCCCTGTGCAG
Source organism: Flaveria linearis (assembly GCA_024085815.1). NCBI lineage: Eukaryota > Viridiplantae > Streptophyta > Magnoliopsida > Asterales > Asteraceae > Flaveria > Flaveria linearis. Next base: position 103,572,631 of record CM044001.1, read on the forward strand.
CCTTCTAGGGACAGCCTCACCATAGGCACAATGCCTGTAGACATTGATCTAAGTCCCGGGTCAATAGGTTTAACTTCCCTATCTTTCACTGACCTTTTACTCCTAACTGATGAAGAGATTACATCTCTCCATGGCCATGAAGTTGATCTACAACACCCTCTGAAAGATCAACAGAGCCAAGAGAGATTCCTTGTCTCTAGCCCCCATCAGCAGCCAATTACTGAGGTGAGTCCCACTGATGTGGAGGGGACTCATGTAGGCTCAGCTGCCACTACTCAGAGTCTCTCATTGAGCTCTCAGGACAGTGGTAACATCATTAGGACTGAGTCTACGACAACTTTGCCCATTGACATCTCTGAAAGAGATGACTTTGAGCAAAGGTATCCAGGGTGCCAAGAAGCCACATCTGGTGGTGAGACTGAGCATACTTTTCACAAAGTTTGTATTGAGATCCTCCTTAGAGCAGCCCAGCCATGACACCACACTTATATATTTTGGGGCTGAGGAGCTTCAAAGACTGACTGCACCTTCTACAACTGTGGAAGAAGTTGGTCAACCTAAGGTCCACATGGAACCTGAGATTAACTTCGAAGGGGAAATGGGGACTGATGGCCCAGCAACTAAAACAGATGGGACAGAACTTGCAGCAGTCTCATCTTTCGAAGCTCAGGCTGAAACTTCCGAAGTGGACATTGAAGCCTCGGAAGAACAGAAAAGTCTTCCGAAGCTGAGATAGAAGCTACGGAAGGTTTGTTCCAAATGTCCGAGGAACTGACCATCACAGATATTGCTGAAATAGCATCTGAGGTGAGCAGGGAGGACATTTCTGACTTACCTCCATCCCAAACACCAGCTGAACTTCTCTCTCAATCTGAACCCTCTATCCAAGAACCACCACAGTCAAGCTCTGCCAAAGACAAAGGCAAAAGGAAATTGACTGCGGAAGAGCTTCAGGAGGAGGAGAGGATTGAGAAGCTCAAGAAGAAAGGTAGGTTTCCTACTGAGAAACTGCTAGCTGCTAGTTCTAAGGCAGCTGCAGCAATCAGGAAGAAATCAACACAAAGAGAAGGACAACACTCATTGACCAGCTCATCAGCCTAGGAGCTGCCAATGAGGAAGTACTCCTGCTACCACTAGAGGAGTTGGTGACTTTGGAGAGGTCAACCAGGCTAAGGCAAGAAGAAGAAGCCAGGTTGGCCTTGGAGAGGAAAGAAGAAGAGCGAAGGGAAGCAGCCTTGAAGCTGAGAGAGGCTAGGATCAAATTCCTACTCTCAAGAGGCTTCAATCTTCCTGAACTGTCTCCACATGATGATGACATGATCCTGCTGCTCCACAACAAAGAGCATGATCAAATGGAGAAGGAAAGGAAGAAAGCTGCTAGGGAGAAGATGAAGGAGAGGAAGCGGAGGGAGGAAGAGAAGGGGGTCACTGCCACCAAGAAGTCCAATGACAAAGCCTGGATGAAAGACTATCTCCGGGCTCATGGCTTCTCTGGTAGGCAGGTGGGACCTATGTCCGAAAGGACACTCCAGCGGATAGTCAGTGAAATTAAAGCTGACATCCGTTTGGGGAAAAGGAAGGAGATGTACAGGAGGGTACAGGGAATGGTCTTCACCCCAACCACTCAACCACAACCCACACCAGAAGAACCAATCCCATTTCCCATCAAAACCGAACCCACTGATGAAACCTTCACCCCTGAACCCACAACTAAACCTAAACCTACCACATCACCTCAACCACCCAAACTACCCATCCTAAAACCCAAAACACAACCCAAAACCACTAAACCTAAGGCTGCCCAACAAAAACCAAGACCATCCCTCAGCCTCCTCAACATCTCTCCTTTGTTGAAATAAAGGAGTTCAAGACAAGGCTCATCAACTGCACCATTTTGAGCAGCATCTCCTGTGAGGGAGACCTTATCAACATCACCTATGTTGATAACTCTTCAAGCTCCCTCACCCTAGGCCAATTCTTGAGTTGCCTAGAGACACCTTGGGCCAGGCTGTAAGACTTCTTGGTCTCAACTTCGATACCCTCAATGCTGAGGAGAAGAGACTAAGAAGGAGACTGGTGACTCTACTGGATACAAGGAAAGAGGACAGGATTTCTAGTCAATCTCCTAGACCTAGGAAAGCTATAATCCAGTGGAGGTTCGATGAACCTTCTCACAACTTTGTTGTGGAAAGGGAGAATGGTGAAACTAACAGGCTTAATGCCACTTCTCTACTGCATCTCAGCAGATTTGATCTTGCTGAGCTTGCAGAGAAGCCATTCTCCAATCCCTCCAACTCTGAGACTCCTGCACACATCAGAAATCATATCAGCGGTCTCCACTTGGCTGAACTAAGTAGAAGAACCAAGATTGAAGAAGAGTTGAAGTTGAAAAGAGCGGAAGACAAGGAAAGACCAACCACCAAAGGCACAGCCTTTCTACAGATGGTGGAAGGTCCTGAATGGAACCAATAGTTAAATGGAAATATGACTATAGTTCCCATCAACTAACTCTTTTCAGAGGGCCACAACAAAGGGTACACATAATCCAAGGTGACAGAGTAGAGGTTCTGTCTACCAAGGATTTGTACAAACTCCTCAGCACCACATCTGGAAAGAATGCAGACACTGATAAACACTTACTTTCATTGGTGCTGAGAGTTTTGAGAAGAAGAGGGAAGTGAAGTTTTGGTAGCATCAGCCTAGGGGGAGTTTGTTGGGTCATGATGAGGCTGGTGCAACCAAAACCACTTGACATAGTCATTTTTTGGTACTACATTCAAGGGCTTCCGAAGCTAAGCATGAGGTCTTCCGAGAGTCTGAAGAACAATAACTGAAGATATCAACTGAAGGCAACAACTGAAGCCAAGAGCCGAAGACAAAGTCTGAAATCTTCCGAAGACAAGGTCTGAAAGCTTCCAAAGACAAAGTCTGATGAAAGAGCTGAAGACAAAGTCTGCTTCCGAAGACAAAGAAGACTCCAAGCCTCGGAAGAAGCAGTCTTCCGAAGTATAAGTGGCTTCGGAAGAAGTTATTCTTCCGAAGTACTTTATCCTTCGGAAGACATTGCTATGTCCAGTAGATATAAGTATGGTCCCTGACAGTCTGCTGCAGACCTCTGATACAGCATGGCATCTTCCTAAAGAGCCATGTTGTTGACCATACTTTATTCTACTGTTCACCTTTTTATGATAGTACATGTTACCAACTTTAGTTGGTGACAAAAGGTAAGTCAGGGACATGTCCTGCCTACCAACTCTCAGGCAAAATGTATGAAAGACTTCACCTAGAATCTTATAGTATAGATGTTAGGTTAGAGGTGTCCAGCTGGTATCAAAGTATATCCGGCTGTAGGTAGTATTTATATATCTTCTCCTTGTAACTCTTTAGATAAGTGATTTTTGAGTCCAAGAGTCTTGTAATCCTTTGAGTTGAGAAGCAATATATAAAAGTACCTTGAAAATTTACATCCTGTGTTCATTTACTTACTGTTACTTGTTATGTTGTGATCAACTCTTTATAGACTCTTGCTGAGTGTTGATTCTAGGTGAGTTTGAGAGAAAAACCATTTGTTGAGTGACCACCATAATCGATCCTTCAATTACCCTCGACTTGAACAAGCCCTGGAAATCCCCAAATCATCATCTTCTTCAACCCCTCTTCACCTTATTTCAATCATCTTCCCCAATTCTCTCTGTAATCCATTCAACATTCACACTCATTTACGACCTCCGATCACCATGGAAATTGCAGACCTCAATCTCATCGGCGATTTCGAAGCCGGCATGAAAATGCTTACAAAACCCCTTTATTCTCTCTAAACTCTTGTTAATCGACAAAATCCCCAAATTGTACAGCTTCTGGACCTGTGGTGCTCTAATGGTCGGTGGTTTCCAACGGGAAGTTCAGTATCGCTTTACTCCGGCGGAGCTTGAACGCCGCCCTGTCGTACGCCCTCGCCACCTCCATGGCGGTGTCGAACGTCCCGAGCGAAACCCTAGTTCCTTTCTTGTTCTGATCACGGATCTCCGCCGCAAACTTCCCCCACGGCCGTCGTCGGACTCTTCTGTAATGTCGCTTTTCATCGCCCTCCGCCACCGCCGCCGTCGATTTCTCCACCACCGCCGGAGGAAACGGAATCGAAATGTTTAGCGACGGTTTCCGTTCGTTAAAACTAGCACCACTATGTTTTAATGAATTTGAGCTGACAATTGGTTCATGTGTTAGGTTTGATTCAAATTGTTCATAAAAACAGATGATGGTGATGATGATGATGAAGCTGAATTGGTAGATAAATTTTAGGGGAAAACATGATCAGATTGGTGGGTGATGTTGGGATCATTATCGGAGAGAAGAGAGTAGGTTTGAAGGAAGGAGATATTATCGAAAAAGAAGTCAATATCTGAAGATGCTTCAAGTGACGCCATTGGAATTCAAATGAAGAAATCAAAGAAATGAATTATTGAGTGAAGAAATCAAAGAGATGAATTATTTTATGAAAGGAATCTTTGAGTGGAAAAGATGAAGTGAAGGGAGTGATATATATAATGAAAGAAAGGATAGAGTCGAGGTAATTTTGTCATTTTATAAAAAGTTAACTGAATTATTTAGTGTCGTTAGTCATTTGGATGTAAATGGGAATAAAAATAAAATGTTAGGGGGTATATGAGGATTTTTAAACTGTAGGGATGCAAATGGTTAAAATCACAAAACCTCATGGATGCAAACGGTAATTTACTCTTGTCATTTTATAAAAATTAACGGAAAAATTTAACGACGTTAGTGTGTTGCACTCAAATGGAAATAAAAATGAAACGTCAGTGGGCGAATGATAATTTTAAAACTGTAGAAATGCAAGTGGTTAAAATAAGTAAATGCTAGGGATGCAAATGTTAATTTACTCTATAACTAATTACAACTAAGTCATACAAATTACCCTTGCATTTAGAGCTGCAAACGAACTGAACGTTCAGCGAATAGTTAATGAACCGTTCGGTAAGGAAGTTCGTCTATGATCGTTCATTTAATAAATGAACAAGCACGAACACAAATATTTCGTTCGTTAAGTTAAAGGAACGAACATGAACAAATTATGTTCGTGAACGTTCGATAATATGTTGTTTTTTAAAGATTTTGTATGTGACAATTATATTAAGTATTTATAATTTTTGATTGAATATACGTAATGTTTGTGATTTTGTTATAAAATGAATGTATGATCGTTTGTATTTTTTGTGTTAAGGAACTTCTATTTGTGTTCGTTTATGCTCAAAAAATATTTGTTTGTGCTCTTTTGCCTTTGTTTATGTTCGTTTACATTCAGTAAGTGTTCGTAAACAATTCATGAATATGTTCATTTCCTTAATGAACGAACACGAATAGAAAATCTCATTCGGTAAGTGTTTGTAAACAGTTCTTGAGCATGTTATTTTCTAACGAACGAACACGAATAAGGCCTTATTCATGATTGTTCTGCTTATTCACAACCCTACCTGCATCACTTCACTCCTCTCCACTACACTACAAATTTTATAGGTAAAGACGAAAGCACTAGTGCAATATGAGTAGTAGTGATCTAAATTGAAAGGTTTAGACTATCAACGATTTAACTTTACGTTGGTAAATTGTTTAAGTTGAATGATTTTATGAAATCTGTTTTTATGGGTTGAATTAGTCAATTGAAGTCAAACAAAGTTGATTTAGATTGAGATCTTACGAGTGTAAGATCAATTGGGATCCCATGTAAGATCATATGGTTGCAGAAATCAGATGAATACTCGGCATGTTTTGTAGAGATATAAAATTAAAGGATGGATAGTTTGAGAGTGATGGAATTACTTTCAGAAAATATTATTTGATGCTTCACCCGAATATCTCAATCGGATACAACTCAGATTTTAATCAAGATCAAAGTATAATTTTTGTATGTGTTTTTGAACTAGAAGAAGAAATTCAAGTATGACCAATATGCAAGCATACGTTTCATGCTTGTTTGAGTAATAGCAATGAGATTCCCCAATATCATGCTAAGAATAGCTAGGATTTTCAGAAAAAGATGTCATTCGTTTGATGAGAAATAAAAAGGAATGTTGAAAATTCGAGTGACTGAAGCTGAAGCAGCTACTTTCGAAGTAACAGAAAAAAAATCAACGCCTGGAGTGGGAAAGTTAAAGTTGAAAAGAGGATTCCTCACTTCTTTCTCTCATTCAAAACCGTGCATGAGACTTTCATCTCACATGACTTCTAAGTGATAAAAGAAATAAGAACTCCTTTTCTTTCCTTTTGATTACCTTTCTCGCATACGTATAAGACCGAATCCATTTAATTTCTAAAAAAGATTACTAAAAAGACAATTTGATTTTAGTGAGGGTGAAAAACTGTCTCTTTGGAACTTTTTATTTTCCAATTCAATATGATTAAAAATATGCACTTTTTTAATCGAGTTTCAGATGTGAAATTTTAAAATTACAATTATAAATGTACTTTTTATGAAGTCATTTTCTTAAAAAAATAAAAAATTTTCAAAGTGCCTCTTGTGCCCCGCCAGGGGCTCCCAACCCTTGAACCCTGCTACCATTGGTGCTACCCCCGCACCCTCGCCAATGGGGCATTGCCGCCTCGAAACCCTCAATATTGTTTAGGGAAGTGAGGATCATAATAAACTCAAATAAGTGTGCAATTCGCACCTGACTTATTTAATTGATATTATGATAATATTGATAATTATTCAATTTAATTACACTAATAAGACTTTTTTCCTATTTAAGAATTTTGATTATAATGATATAATATTGTTGTTTTAATGAACGGCATATTGATTTTTATGTAATTATTATTATCCAATTTATTTTGTCATTTAATGACGTATTATTTAATAAATAATATTTTTGATAATATAAATACTCATTAAAATCCAATTTACTAATATATGTATTTAAAACAAAAAGATACATCATAGAATTTAAGACCAAAAATATATAGTTTGTATATTAAAGACCTTTTAAAAATGAATACAATTTTATTTTTGTTTCAGGTTCTCCCTTGTTTTGTCTAAAAACTTATGTGAACTGCTACATACATACCTTAAAATCACTAAGCTATTCGTTGTGCTCTCTGTCATATCGTGCGGACACCAAACTATATTATTAAAATGTACGTGCTGGTGTGTGGAGATTTAGTCAATCCTACTCTCACGTAGCATACAAATTCACACCAACATACACTAGAAGTTTTTTTAACCTATAACAAAATTCCTTTAAGTTTGATGATTGTTTTTTCCTCTTCTTTCCCAACCATGTATTGACACATGTGACATGACACCTTATAGTGTTTTTTGTTAACTTTTAAGATATTATTTGTAAAAAATACTAAATATATCATTGCACGTATTTACTTTTATTTACGTTTCGGTGCATGTTTCATTTGAAATGGAATTACGCATGATAATTTACAAAGAACTAAGTTGTCATCGTAAATTTTATTCTAAACCCTCTAGGTTGATACTATTTGTGTCTACAAGTTAATGGACATAACTTTTATTTTCCTAGACTTTTTAGGTTTATTTTTTTGTTTTGTTTAAGTATGCAAGGGCATTTATGAACACACGATGTGCTTATTTATACATACATTCACAAGCTTCAGATTTAACCTTCTCGTCTTTGGCGCATTGCAAAAGCATTAACACATAAACGCTAGCTAGTATGTTAATAATTTAAGGCTTAAGTTTTGAATGTCACTATCACATCACATGGATTGGAGACAAATAGAATAAAGCAGAAAACAACTGCATGAAGTGGTAGTACGTCATGCCTTATTGATAGTACCGAACAAGTTCAGTGCTTGTCTTTGACAACGGTGACGGGACAAGGTGCATGAGTCACCAAGTAGTCTGTGACGCTTCCTAGAATTATCCTGCAATATTAAAATCACACATAAAATATTGTTACCGATACGCAACATCACAACATACACACATTGATTTACCTATACGCAAGATCACAACATACACCGTTAAGTTTGTAATCATAATTTTCATTTATTGAATGATTAGAAAAATATTTTAGACATATCAACTCGATCAAATAGTAAATAGTAATAGAAGACTAATTTTAGACTAAACACGTGATGTTTTATTAAAATTAACTAAATAAAACTTGCTTTGGACCGGACCAGTAGATACAGGTAACGAACTAGAACTAGTCGAGATATGATTTTTCGTTATAACTGTACCTCTGGAGCCAAGCGTTGGTATAGAGGTCAAGTGACTCGAGTAACTTTCTTTTTAGTATTATCTAGCATCCGATACTTGTTTTTATGTCTAATATACAAAGTTAGAATTTTCTTTTTACTATTATCTAGCATCCGATACTTTTAATATTTGTCTAATATATAAACAGTGATCCAAATTCACCGAAATATTCATAAAAAGCCCTCGTAAAATCAAATCCTGGGTTTGCCACTACATGCGGGTCTGGTTATTTTAGACACTCATTAGCTAAAGATTAAAAAATATGAACAAACAATTTAGAGAGTTTTAAGGTATATAAGTTTATGATAAGAGTATAAGACACAATAGAAAAATGTGAAAGATACCTCTTGAGAGCACTAAGTCCTCTGCTACCCATGACCAGTGTATCCAGCTTTAGATCTTCAATCGCTTCAATCAGCTTCTCCCTCGCGTCCCCCCAGTACAATTTGGTCACAACTTGAATCTAATCAAACATATTTCAAACAATTATGCAAAAGTATGTGATCATTTAATTAATGCAATAAATCTCTTAATCTACACCTGTTTCATTGATTAGATTGTCTATAAACAAACCTATAATCAAATAATCACCATTCCAGTATCGTTATACTCCAAATTGAGAAATCAAAGTTCAGATCAAGGCGATGAATACAGTAACGATGAATATTCATGAGCTGAAGCATATTCAAGTGATCATTGAACACTAGATTATCAAATTTAAGCTACAGATGGTTTAATTCGCTATGAAATCTGGATCTGACTGTATCCGTAATAGATTCCTTTCAACGCGGTTTCACATCAATATAGATTAAGCTAAAAGCACATAAATCTTAATCAAGAGCTCAAATCGACAACAACGAATGAGGAAATGAGGATCGTAGGAGAATTAAGCAAAGTGAAAACCTCTTTCTGTCTAGCTCCAGTATCAAGCATATCAAGCACCTCAACATCCGTTTCCACGTCATACTTCGCCATGATCTCCGGCTCACGGAACTCCGACAACGGAATCAACGCTGATCTCGCACACACAACCAAATCAATCAACAGATCAACACTAAACACAATCAAATCAACAGAACGAACAAACGATAATCGATTAACCGATGGATCGGAGCTTACGAGAGCCTGAAGTCTCCCACAGCTTGTTGCGAGATTCATCGCCGGAGAAAGATTTGATGTGGATGATGTAGAACGTATCGCCTTTGTCAGCTAAGTTATCGATCGCCCATTGCAACGCTGCTTTGCTGCTTTTGGAGAAATCCATCGCCACACCTACCTTACGATCCTTCACCATGTTGTATCTGAGATCAAAATGTGTAGATCACAAGAACTTAAGAAATTTTGGTTTACCAGAGTGGAAGATAAAGATGAAGATGAAGAACAGAGTACAAATGAGGGTTTTCTACTTTTTTATTTGATATGATAATATATATGATGGTTGATAGGACTGATAATTTGACGTATAGAGTGTGACACACGCCACTTCAATAGTTCAATTACGGAGGAGGGGCGGTGCCCGGAGCGGGTATCGGGTGTGTGGTGCCCGAAGGGGTATCGGGTGTGCGGTGCCCGAAGGGGGTATCGGGTACGTGGTACCCGGGAGGTAGCACCGCCGCCACCCCCTCGGGTAGCCACCCAGGTTGGTTTGATCGGTTACACTTGCCGATGTGTAGCCGAGGTGTAACGGCTATATAGCCGTTAAAATTTTGACCGTTGGGCCCGGGCTAAGGTAAAAAATTTATGTAATGTTTTAGTAAACCCGGGTGGACGAGGAATAATTAATTATAATATTTGTAACGCTTTTTCAGAAATACATGATCTTGTAGAACATCTTTTAAGTTTAGGTCTAGAGTACCTCGATTCGGACGAGTAATAGCTTAATTTTAATATTTGTAATGTTTTAGTTTTAATTATGTACTATTTTATTTTTAATTTTGTAATCTTTTATTTTTAAATATGTAATGTTTTATTTTTAATTATTGTAATTATTATTTTTTAATAAAAATGAATTATCTTTTGAATTATTTTAATATTAAAAGAAAAGTTTCAGGGTAGTTCAGGGTAGCAATTCCAGTTTTTTGGGTGTTTCAGGATAGTTCAGGGTACTTGTGATGCGCCAGTATTTGATTGGTGGATTCTAGGGTAGTCAGAGTAGTTTAGAGTAGTGTCCCCTCCTCCCTAAGAATCATAGTTAATTTATATAGAATAGAAATTGGTATATAATAAAACAAAGGTTTTAGGTATAAAAATTTACAGAGTTACCTTGCGTCTGGTGCATGTGAAGATATGAATTAGTTCATTACTAAGAGTACTCACAACCTATATGACAAAATCTATCGTATCTTTGTAATTTAAGCCAAAACTCAAAAACCAACGAAATAACTTCTCCATTCTATTTCTTAAACTTTTTCTTATCTTTATATTATAAGAAACAAATTTAAGATTTGTACAGTGAATTGGTATATTTACCAATCCACTGTACACACCGTAAACTAACAACCTTCTCTTTCCCCGCTCTTCTCCTCATCTTCTCTTACTTTTGGTTCGAAATTTTGTTCTCCTTGGATCTTCCGATCCCTTGTCGTAATACTCCGATTAGTAACAAGGGATAGCGATGGTTCAATTTCTTCCTCTAACCCAGGTGATATTTTGACATAATCCATTGTAGTGTCATTTTTTAATTAGATTATAACTATTGATTCTATGTCATACATTCCAAATTTTGATTATAAAAAGAGAATGAAAATTCATCGTACAATATTATTTAGGTTTACTTCTGGTTGTTTTAATTGGATTAGGTTATAGCTATAGATCATGTTACAAATTGGGCTTGGATTATGACTATAGGTTATGTTAGATTATATGCTTATATTTCAATGCAATGCTCTTTTTAATTTTGAATGGGGTTATCTCGAACATGGTTTCTAGTAGATGAAACAGGTTATAGATGATTATGCAAGTCTTTACTCTTTGCTCATCACATGTTCGATGAAATGCCTACAAGAAAGGTTGCTTTCAACTTTACCTAAATAGACAATACAAACTCTATAGCGCGCCATAAATTTTTCAACATGTGCTTGATATATCTCTTGGAAATAACTAATAATCTTTGCTCAATAAATACTGCAACTTACATGGAAATAACTTTCAACCTGTGTGAAAGTCAAGGTGGGAATTCTCAATTGGTATCAAATGTAGTCCTTGAATAGTTCTAATGCATCATGTCATGTGTACATGTCATTATCAAATGTAGTCCCTGAATAGTTCTAAGGCATTAAGTCCAAGTAAGCTGATCAATATAATAGATTTTTTAGTCATAACTCATAAGGAACATAGATTTTTTCTTAGCAAGTCATGTTTTGATTCATGAAGCATAGCAAGATATAGCATAGCATGTTATTCTAAGGAATAACCAAAGTTTATTGCAGCCCGTTAATCGTTCTTTTGGAAGAAAGCCACCGTTGGTGATAGTGATAATGACTTTAATGCTTGTTTATTACAGCCCATTAATTTCCATCATTCAGTTTCCTGCTAAAACATGAAGTTTAATGCTTGCATTCTCATTTTCTAAAGCTTTGATATCATGTATTTAATTCTTGATGTTTAAAGGTGTAATTCTTGGTAATTAGATGGTGCAGTAACTGAATGGTGTTTGAGTCTGTAATATTTATTAATATGCAACTTAGGATAGAAAAGAACATTATATTATTCCAACAGTTGAAGTATAATGCATTATTAATAAGAACTAGTTAAAATCCAACACGCGCGTTGCGCGTGTGATAAACCTTGTTTGACCAGTTCACGCGTTACGCGAATTTAGTTTCCTACTTTTTCGCACATCCGTGGAACATGACGGTTAGGTGATCAAAAGACTATAATTTAAGGCTCAGAAACAATGGCACATTGTGGCTGCAAATAATGCATCTGCCACGCCATAACAATGGCCATGTTTTATTTCATCGTCATCGCCTATCAATCGTTTCAAAACCTACCACAATCCACCACATCATCTTTTTGCAAATACATAAACAGGTTATTCCAAACAGAGGCCCAAACACCCAACAAATCAGAAACGAAACATAAAAAAACATACCTGCACAGCGGATCCAAATTCGCAGTTAAAGCAGAGAATGGAAAGGAAGAAAGAACATAGCAGATGATAACCGATGACGATAGGGGCCGTCACTGACTTGCACACCACCACTGAACATTTGGCCACCGACAAAGAGCAAGGGGTAAACGATCGGCGCACAACTGGCAACATGCATAACATCACTAAACCTCCGACCGTTGGCAGGGAGGAGGGGTAAACGGACCGCAAGCCGAAAGCCATCGCCACCGGTACCTCCCATAACCCCAAATGCAAACCATAGAGCAGATCAGAAATTAGAAACCCTAAAAACATTGGATGAAGATACATCCCTTCCGTCACCGCCAAGGCATCAAAACACAAAACCCAAAACGTTTTGGTTTTTTCATATAAGCTAGTGGTATCCACTACGCGCGTTGCGCGTGTAATGGATCAGGCTCAGATTAGGCTTTCAGCTACGGCTGCTAACCAAAAACGGTTGCCACGCCAAAGCAACTGACACCATTCTTAATTATCGTCACAGCCCATCATTGTATCACATGTCAGTAGAGTAATGAAACGAACATCATAAAATCTGTAGGTCTCAGATGAACAAATTTCTTCATCATATACCTGAAATAGAAGTGGCATCACCAATGAGACAACAATTTTGCTTAAAACATCACAATAATACCTCAACAAACTGATATCCAAAACAACAGTGTCTACCCAACATGGTATAACGAAACGGTAAATGTAGGCGTTGCGCGTGTAATGGATCAGGCTCAGATTAGGCTTTCAGCTACGACTGCTAACCAAAAACGGTTGCCACGCCAAAGCAACTGACACCATTCTTAATTATCGTCACATCCCATCATTGTATCACATGTCAGTAGAGTAATGAAACGAACAACATTATAAAATCTGTAGGTCTCAGATGAACAAATGTTCATCATCATAGACCTGAAATAGAAGTGGCATCACCAATGAGACAACAATTTTGCTTACAACATCACAATAATACCTCAACAAACTGATATCCAAAACAACAGTGTCTACCCACATGGTATAACCAAACGGTAAATGTAGCTTTGTCTCTTAACCATCACCGACACAAAAAACTCCCAACAACAGAATGAGGGCGACGACCTACTCGAGCTGAAGCTCGGTCTCAGATGACCTAGTGTCATCATCATGGACATGAACCCAACATTCTCAGATGAGGTTGTCCCATCATCGTTTTTGTCAAATCTGACGTTTGTGCCACTGCATATGTAAGGAGATAAAGAGGAAACATACCGTGAAGGTGAGTATAGAGCAGTGGTTGATGGGTTGTGTTTGGTTTTTGAAACTAAACGGCAACGCAGCCACCACCACCGACCTCCGCCTCCACCAACGCAGCCACCACCGCCGACCTCCGCCTCCCCGACCTCCACCTCCACCACACAACCACCACCGTCGACCTCCGCCTCCACCAACAAATGGTGGGGAAACCGTCGCCTCCTCCACCTCAACCGGAGAGGAGAGGCCGACCGATCGCAGATCCTAACACCACCGGTACAGAGAAGAACATATGATAAAACCACTACTGTCACCGTCGCCTTTGCCACCGCCGACCACCAGCAACACACCCAAAAAAACCCGGCCGGCGGGGAAGGGTGGGGGCGGGCGTCGGATCTGGCGGTCGGAGTGAGGGTGGAAATTAGGTGTATCAGGAGATCAGTGCATGTGGAAATTAGGTGTTAATGGCGGTAGTCGGTGAGAGTGAAGAAGAAGGAAGAGTCATCGGTGTTAATGGCGGTAGTAGTAGTCGGTGAGAGTGAAGAAGAAGGAAGAATCAAGAAGGAACAAATAGTAATCTAAAGTGCGCATCACCGATTTGTACTTTCTTGCATTAGTGGCTTGTAAACCACTATTCATACTGTTCATTTCTTTTGTTATTAACATATATGTTAATTGTTTTTGTGATTTGAAGAGTTAAAAGTCTCCTACATGGCTCAAACCTTCTTTCATAAATTATTTACATATGTATCCCCTTAAGATGATAGTGATAATCAGGATGGACAATCATCAATGCATCATGAAAATCACCAACGTTGTAAGTTTATTCGACGTGATTGTATAGAGGGTGACAAACGCCTATTTTGTGATTATTTGCAGAAAAACCGGTATATCCCTCAAATTTATTCCGAAGGATATTTCGGATGAGTTGTACTCTTTTTCTTCGTATCCTAAATGAGGTAGAGTGTAACTAGTCGTACTTCGTCCAAAAAGAGATAATGTTAGAAGACTCGGTTTATCTTCTTTGCAAAAGATAACTGCTGCATTTAGAATGATAGCATATGGAGTTACAGGAGATTTTATGGATGAATACATACAAATTTGTGAAAGCACCGCAATGGAAAGCCTTAAAAAATCTTGTGAGACAATAGTAAGAGTTTTTTCAAGTGAATATTTACGGTCACCAAACAAATCGATATTGCTCGGTTGCTTGCTGTGGGTGAGCAACGAGGATTTCCTAGAATGCTTGGAAGCATCGACTGCATGCATTGGAAGTGGAAAAATTGTCTCTTGGCCTGGAAAGGTATGTACTCTCGTCACATTCGCGAGCATACTATTATTTTAGAGGTTGTTGCTTCATATGATCTCTGGATATGACATGCTTTTGGTATGTTTGGTTCATATAATGATATTAGTGTGCTGGAGAGGTCTTTTATTTTCACCGAACTTGCATAAGGACACGACTCCTCCGGTCCATTACACAATCAATGACCATGATTATACTATGGGTATTACCTAGCAGATGGTATTTATCCTAAGTGGCGTACTTTTGTGAAGACGATTCCATCACCAAGAGGGAATAAAAATAAAAATTTGCTACAGCATAAGAATCTGCAAGAAAAGATGTTGAGCGAGCTTTTGGTGTACTTCAACAACGATTTGCAATCATTCGAGGACCTTCACGAATGTTCAAAGTGAAGGAACTAACAAATATTATGAAAGCATGTGTTATTTATATAATATGATCATTGAAGATGAGCGTGATGATGAAGACAATCTTAACTTTCAGTATGATCAACTTGATGAACTTCCTAGATTGCCGCGTGATCATACAACTGAGTTTATGGACTTCATTCAACGTCACGTTCATATTAGAGATAGCTTGGTACATCATCAACTTCAAGAGGATCTAATTGAACATCAATGGCTACTCTATTCTCAGCAATAAATGACATCATGTTATGTTATATTATTTCTTTCATGAATATGTTTTATTTACTACTATGAATCGTAACTTGGATTTGATATTTGAAATTCCATATTATGGATGTCCTTTTCTTTAGTTTGACACGTCTTGACTCGAATTCGCTCAAACTCAAACTCATACTATACGAAACGACCCATAGATTAAATAGTCATATTTTTAAAAAATAAAATTGATTTTAAAAATAAAATGATAATAAGACAAATAGTTGATAGTTAAGATTATAGATATAAGAAGAGAAAGAATAATAAAAAAATAATATAGAGATAAGTATAAGGAATGAGATGTAGGGTGTTTTTAAAAAATAAAATATAAATATAAGAGTTGATAACTTTTAGTTAGTACAATTACTAACTTTAGTTAGTAAAAATAGGTAAGTCGTGGACATGTCATGACTACCATATCTTAGATAATACTTTATCTAAGACACCTTAACTCTAGCATTGTAGTATATGCTTTAGTCATAGGTTCCCAGCTGGTATCAAAGTATATCCGGCTATAGGTAGTAGTATATATAGTTTCTCATTGTAACTCATAAACGTGGGTGTGAGAGTCTTGTAACACTTTGAGTTGAGAAGTAATATATACAAATACCTTGAAAAACTATATCCCTGTGTTCTTTGTTTTTAGTATATTATTATCAGCTCTTAGAAAAGACTCTGCTTCATCTGATCCGAGTGTAGCATTAGTGAGTTTGAGAGAAAAACCAAGTTTTATTAACAAAACCGATCCTGCAATTGGTATCAGAGCTGTTTAGGCTCTTGATTGTGAGATCTTACCATCCTAATCAACCTGATTTTCACTCCTCATTATACCACACTTAATATGGCCCTCAACAAGTCCGAAGTGGAAATGGGGATGATGACTAAAGCACCTATCATCACCCCTGAAAACTTCAGATCATGGAGCAGACGCATGGAAGGCTTCATTAGATATCAAGACAACAAGATGTGGCAGTCTATCGTCAATGGCCCGTACAAACCCAAGGTGGCTACACCAGGAGGAAACGATGCCATGATAGAGAAAGCTATTGAAGATTACTCTGATGAGGACCAGAAGAAGATGGATATGACCGCAATGCAATGACTATTCTTATGACTGCAATACCCAACTCCATTATGGTGGGGTTTGAGCATTGCAAGTCAGCCAAAGAACTGTTTGATGCACTTGCTCAGATGTACTCTTGTTCTAATGACTCCAAGAAGGACTCACAGAAGCAGCAGTTTGAGAACTTCACCTACATTGATGGAGAGACTCTCAGCCAACAATATTTTAGGTACATGGATCTCATTTCTTCCCTTCAGTCTGTGGGAATCACTCCTGAACTTAGAGACCTCACAAGAAAGTTCATGAGTGCACTTCCTAATGAGTGGACGTTTTACCGTGTCTCTATCAAGAGAACAAAAAAATCTGAACACTCTCACCATGACCGAACTCTACGTAATTCTTGATGGATACCATTTGGAGATGGAAAAAAAAAGGGTCATCAGACAAGCAGGTCCTCGAGTCTCCCGCTAGCAATGCATTGATGGTTGCTGAAGGCTCAGGACCCTCCCAACCTCAACAGTTCTGACATACAACAACAGACCTCCTGTTCTTGGACCATATATTACATTTCCTAAGACTCCACGGTCTCAACAGGCTCAACATAGTTCTTTTCAGGACAGCTGTGCCTTTGTCTCAGGAAGTGAAAACTCTAGTGATTATCAATACTGTTTGGATGATCTAGAGTGCTTCAATCCAGATGATGTGGAATATGTGGACATAGTCCAACAAATTACTCTTTAATCTACAGAGCAAAGAAGTTTTTCAAGAGAACTGGAAAGCAATTTTCTCAGAAACCCAACCAACAGCAAATTTGGGTTTGACAAAACTAAGGACAAGTGTTACAGCTATAACCAACTTGGTCATTTTGCAAGAGAATGCAAGGCTCCCAAGTCAAATCCGGGAACCCCAACAAGCCTCCACATATTCTTCTGTATCAAATCACACTGGAAAGTTAACAGAGACAACCACAATGGCTCAAGAAGTTGACTGGAGCTTTATGGTGCAGGATGTGACTTCCGCTCAAGCACTTATGGCTGGAACAGATAACAGTAAGGTATATGAACATCTCTGTACTCCTGCATGTATTGCTAAGGTTAAATTGTATCAGGACTACAACATGGAGATTAAGTCTGATATTGAGTCTCTAAATGTTTTAAATTCTAATTTTAAAGGGCTGAATCTGACTATCAAAGAAAAATTGAGGAGTTGGAGAAAATTATGTCCTTATTAAAACATGAACATTCAAACTATAAGACTCAAATAAAGGATTTAATATCCAAATTGTCAGAAGCTCAAGCCCAGCTTGTCATGCTGAGGCTGAAGCTAGGAAGTATGCTATTTCCGAGCAGAACTTCCAAGCTATATTGCATCATCCTCCCACTCCAAAGTTTGTTATCAAAACAAAGGAGGACTGGGGACCAATAAAATTGCTCCGTCACAACTCTTATGAGTCCATAAGACAACCAAGATGTGGTACTGAAGAGCAGGAGGTCCCATTTGCTGATCCTTCCTCACCTGAGTTGAATAATGATGCAATAATAGAAAACACCACAGGGAAGAAACAGGTAGTCAACCCGCTCCTATCAGTGATGATCAAATCCTGACCACCAAAACCAGAAGAAGCAGAGCCAAAGCAGCAAGAAGAACTGCAAATAAAGTGGCCGAGTCTAAGCTGATGATTGACCCAAAACAAAAGGGTGTATTCATCTCTGATGGATTTCAGGTGGTAGGTAACTCTGATTCAGGAAAGAAGTGTAATACCAGCACTTCTGTCATACCAGAAGATCAGAAGTTAAAGGGAAAGGTTGCTGATGAAGAGAAAAGGAACAAGAAATAGCAATCCTCAAGTTCCTAGAAGATTAACATTGCATGCATAATGTGTGGACTGCAAAACCACATGGCCAAAAATTGTTACTACAATCCTGCTAGCATACATTATGCACATAACGTTAAAAGAGAAGGAGTTAGGGAAGGTTCTCGTTGGACCCTATCAAATGAACCAAGTAATGAAAGGGAAAGGCTCGTTTCCGAAGCATGGTTGCTTTCAGAAGAAAGTCATTCTTCCGAAGAAAAGATGGCTTCAGAAGCTAAAGCTGCTAAAAATCAAAAAAAACAAAAGAATTCCCTTGAGACCATCCTAGAAGAAGACTACTTCGGAAGAGGAGGTGGTGGAGAAGGCTTCTTCCGAAAAGAAAGAAGCTTCGAAGAATGTCATGTTGCAAAGCTTCAACAAGCTCATCCTATATGATCAACCAAAGGATGGATTGGAAGATCAAGAAAGATGTGGCAGCCCAAACCTCTTCTTCAACAACATCCATTGAAACCTCATGCTTAACTTTTGGTTCAATCATTTCAATATCATTGGATGAACCCAAGACCAACAAGGCTTGGGTTTCCAATCAAAACTAATTATCTCATCTTATATGCAGGAACATCCATATGACAAAAATAACAATGTTTGGATTATGGAATGTGGATGCTCCAGGCACATGATAGGGAACATATCTCTCCTTCAACAATTCAAATTTTGATGGAGGTCCTGTTCAGTTGGAGGTGAGACCGGATGATATATTTCTGGCAGAGGAAGCATATCTAATGGAAAATTAAACATTGACAAGACTCACTTTGTCAAACAGCTTGAACACAATCTCTTAAGTGTTTCTTAATTCTGTGATCAAAAACATCAAATGTTGTTCACAGAATATGAGTGCATTATCCTCAAACCTGGGATGACAATTCCTAAGGAATTGGTGCTTCTTAGATCTCCCAGGAAAGGGGATATGTACAAGCTAGATATGAACAATGCTTCCCCACTGGGTGAAGTATAATGCTTTCTTTCCAAAGCAAATAGTGATGAGTCAAATCTTTGGCATAAACGTATGTGTCATGTAAATTTTAAGACAACGAATAAATTGGCTAAAAAAGAACTTGGTACATGGTATGCCTAAAAAGGAGTTTCTCTGTAATATTATCTCTGTGTACGTATGAGTATGAACGCATGCACGAAAGGATACTTTTAAATAAGTAAAAGTATGTTTTATTACAAAACTAGAACTCACTCAACAACGCTGACTTTATGTGTTTTCCAGTTGGCAGGTAGTGTTGCTGAGGAGGATGGCACGAGGCGATCTACTCAGCTCTTTGGGATGGCATTCTTTTGTAATTTTTTATATTGTAATGCAAACAAACGATATTTTGTAATGGGTGTTGTATTACTTTGCAAAAGCATTTACAGTAAATTCAAAGTTTCTGCTGCATGGTTTTTATTAAGTATATTAAATGTATGTTTTATGGGTAATGACTACCAACTGTGAGGTGCCCGGGAACGGGGCCTTTACATTCTCTGTAAAGACAACTGTGTTGCTTGTCTGAAAGGAAAGCAACATAGGGCATCTCACAAATCCAAAGATGTTAACTCAATTACTACTCCATTACACTTATTGGACATGGATCTTTTCGGTCCCACAAGTATAATGAGCATTGGAAGGAAATCATATTGACTTGTGATAGTTGATGATTTTTACTAGATTTACTTGGTATTCTTATTAAGGACTAAAGATGCAACTGCTGAAACTCTAAAATCTTTTATTCTTAAGATAGAAAATCGAATTGATCATAAGGTAAAATAATCAAAGTGATCAAGGGACTGAGTTTAAGAATCAAGTTATTGACCTATTTTGTAACTCAAAAGGGATTGCCAGACAATATAGTGCTTCTAGAAACTCCTCAACAAAAAGGGTGTTGCTAAGAGGAGGAACAAGACACTTATTGAGGCTGCAAGAACCATGTTAGCTGATTTAAAACTGCCTCTAACTTTAGGCAGAGGCAGTCAGCACTGCATGCTATGTGCAGAACAGAGTTCTCATTGTCAAGCCTATAGAAAAACCACTTATGAGTATGAAACAAGAGGCCACCATTCATTGGTTTTCTAAGGTCCTTTGGCAGCAGGGTGTACCATATTAACACAAAAGACAATTTAGCAAAGTTTGCTGAAAAGTCAGATGATGCTATCTTTGTTGGATACTCTTCAAGCTCTAAAGCTTATAGAGTATACAACATTAAGAATCAACATTTTGAGGAATCTTCCAATATAATTGTAAATGAGCACACTCCTTGTGTTAGGGGGAATGAACCTGATCTATTTTTGACTTAGAATGTTTTCAAACTATTCTAAACCATCTTGTGAGAATGTTTCAGCTGGAACAGTGCTCAAAAAAATCTGATGCTAACCAACTGTTTGAGTTGCCCAGACCTCTTCCAAATTCTCCAAGGGATACAAATAATCAAGCTACCACTATTGATAGATCAGATAGTGTAAACTATCTCAGGAATAGTGAAGCTTCAAACCAGTGACTCACTTACTGATCCTCCAAAATTCATCAGGTGACACTATACAACACCAAGCTGATAGAAGTAGCATCTTAAAGAAACAGACAACTGTTGATGCCACTCACAGTCAACAAATGATGATGTTTCTCATTCATTCCATCAGTCCTCATTGAATGAGTTTGAAACAATAACTGGACGAAGTGTTATAGCTCCAGAGCAAAATTGTCTATGGATTTATCTTTGCAACTGGAGGTGATTCCTAGACTAAGAATTCATAAAACTCATCAGCTGAAAACATCATAGGGGATGCAACTGAAGGCATGAGAACAAGAGGACAGACTCATCATGGGAATGTCTGCTTGTACTCCTGCTTCTTATCTCAGATGGAACCTAAGAAGGTAGAAGATGCATTGAAAGATGGCAGCTGGATTGAATCGATGCAAGAGGAGCTGCTTCAATTCAAAAGACAAAAGGTTTAGAACTTGTTGGATCAATTACCTTCAAAGAAATTGAAGATTTCCAATCAACAATGAAGATGAAGAATTGAAGATCAAAAGTCAACAAAAGTCAACAAATACTTGGTCTTGGCTTCACATTGTAATTTATTATAATTCTTAGACTAGCATAAATAGCATAATCATCATCATTTGTAAGGTGTGGAGTTTTGGGGGAAGCCCACTCCACCAAATCATTAGATCATGAGCCTATGATGATTGTTGTAAATCATATGGTTACATGTATCAATCCATTATCAATCAATCAACAATAATTATCTTTAAACATTATCAGTTTTAGCATCTTCTCATGATTTTTGATCTAACAATTTGAATCCTAAGATCCATGCTCAAGAATTCTGTTTGAATCAGGAATTCACAATTGGTATCAGAGCTGGAGTTGTTGGATTCATATTGCTTTTGATCAGATTTGATGGTTAGATTGCTAAAATGGAAGAAGATTTGAAGAAAACTTGAAGAAAAAGTTAGTGTGTTCTTCATGAGAAATCAAAGACTTGAGGTGAATCTGATGGATTCAACGCAAATCTGATGTTTTTGATCATTAGCTATGATCAAATCAACATCTGGAAGCGAGAAATCGAAGTTTGGATCAGAATCCATGAGATTTGGGATTTTCAGATTCATGTTCGTCATTTCACACACTAGTGTGTGTGTTCTTGGTGTTCTTCAGAAATTCTCAGATCTGGAACATGGAAATGGAGTTTGGATTGATTTGGATTCATCAACATGATGCTACAACAACAATTTCATCAACAAATCAGCATCAACTTCATGTTTGCATCGAAATCAAAATCACTAGTAAGTGGGTTTTTGAATGTTCTTCATGTTCTTCATTAATCCCTAGATTTGGATGTGGATTTGAGCTTTAATTTCATGTTTAATTGATGAACAATGATTTATCACATCAATTAACATGAAACATCATCATAATCATCAATTAGAGCCTAAACAAAGTAATTTAGGGGCTGAAAATTGAAGAAAAGCTGATGGGCGCACTATTCCTGGTGCTCCCCTTTTGCTGAAAATTTTCAAATCATCCCCAAATCGATCCAAATCAACACAAACAACAATCCATCTGGATCAAAACAAGTTCGGGAATGAAAATTGATCAAGTTAGAAGGTTCGGGAGTCGGTTGCACTATTCATGGTGCTCCCCCTTTGTGCTTGGTGCGCCCCCTTTGTGGTGGGCTGCACATTTTTTAGTTTGATTAAACATAAAGAAGAGCAATCTGGTCCTTTGTTTAGCATCATTAAAGCTTTCAAATCATCATAACATTAACAACATCAAGCACAAAATGAAGATGCTCATCAAACACAAATCAATAACAAGCAACTATGCTTGGTTCCCCTTATGGGACTGCACATGCATTTTGACAGCAAAAAACATGAAAAACGCAGCAGCAAATTGGCAATACAAAGAGCTATGTTTGGGCTGCATTTTAGCACAAAAACATCACCATATCAACACAAAAGGGATGCATTCAATGAGAACGAACAACAGCAACTTGAGCAGTCCTGCGGCTCAACAAATAGCTCATGTGCGCCTCCTTTGGGCTGCACTTGTGCAGAATTTGCAGCAGCAAATCAGGGATTGAAAAGTATGTTTTGGCTTGTGTTTTAGTATCAAAACAACAACAAAATGAACATCAAATGGGCTGCATTTATCAGCAAAAGTACAAGTGTCGTAGCATCGTGTACAACTCCATCTAGCAGCAAAATCATCAGCAGATAGCACCATCATCTGCGAGCAGCTTGTTGTTCTGAGTCCGTTGATATGCTCAACACTTTATCAGCATGACAGTAGTTAATTCAGCAACAGAACAACATCATAACAGCAATAGACAAGCTGCATTTCAGCGTTGAATCAGCAGCAAACAAACAAACAAACAAACATACCCAGTGTCTCCCGCTGGAGGGCAGGGTCTGGGAGGGGTATATGGTAGCAAGTCTTTCCTCTATCTAGAAAGATAGAGAGACCGCTTCCGAAGAGACCCCGACTCGTTAACACAGGCAATAATGATAACAATCAAAATACAACGCATATACAAAGCATATAACAAAGCATACCAAGGCAATAACCATCATTATACGAAGCAAATAACACAATGATATATATCAATAACAATCATAATACAACGCATATACAAAGCATATAACAAAGCATAACAAAGGCAGTAACCATCATGATACGAAGCATATAACACAATGATAATATCACCGAAGAATTAGATACTTGAATCAGCAGCAAACAACAGTGAATTAGCAGCAAACATCAACTAAATTCAGCAGCATAACTGCAGTTAATTCCACAACAGAACAGCATCATAACAGCAGTAAACAAGCTCCGTTTTAGCAGTGAATCAGTAGCAAACAACAGCAAAATTCAGCAGCATAACAGTAGTTGATTAGCAACAGAACAACATCATAACAACAGTAAAAAAAAGCTGCGTTTCAGCAGTGAAACAGTAGCATATTAGCAGCAAATTCAGCCTCTCATCAACATGATCATCAAATCAGCAAACTTCGTCAACATCAAGCTTCATTCTTTATATTAGAAATCATCAATTTAGGGGGAGTATTGTTGGATCAATTACCTTCAAAGAAATGAAGATTTCCAATCAACAATGAAGATGAAGAATTGAAGATCAAAAGTCAACAAAAGTCAACAAATACTTAGTCTAGGCTTCACATTGTAATTTATTGTAATTCTTAGACTAGCATAAATAGCATAATCATCATCATTTGTAAGGTGTGGAGTTTTGGGGGAAGCCCACTCCACCAAATCATTAGATCATGAGCCTATGATGATTGTTGTAAATCATATGGTTACATGTATCAATCCATTAGATTAGTGGTTTAAGGATATACTCAAGAGTATATATACTCAAGAGTAAGGAATCGATTATACTGATGTCTTTACACTTGTTGCAAGACTTGAGGCAGTTAGGATCTTCCTTGCTTATGCTGCATCCAAGAATTTCACTGTCTACCAATTGATGTCAAGTGTGCTTTTCTATATGGGGATATAGATAGGGAAATCTACGTGTGCCAGCCACCAGGATTTGAACACACACAGCACCCCAACTATGTGTGCAAATTGGATAAAACTCTATATGGGCTACACCAAGCACCTAGGCTATGGTATGAAACTTTGTCTCGGTTTCTTCTGAAAAATGGTTACACCAGAGGTACCATTGATAAGACTCGTTTTTATAAAGAAGTCTGGAAAGGACATCCTACTTGTTCAAGTCTATGTCGATGACATCATATTTGGCTCCTCAAATGACCAAATATGTAAAGACTTTGAAAGCATCATGAAGAAGAAGTTTGAGATAAGTTCCCTGGGAAAAATGGATTTTTTCCTTGGAATACAGGTGAAACAATTGAAGGATGGGTTCTTCATCAATCAATCTAAGTATGTTAATGACATTCTAGAAAAATTTGACATGAAAGACTGTAAGCCAACCAAGATACCCATACCCAGAAACCATAACCTCTGTCTTGACTCTGAGGGGGAGGATACTGATCAACATCAGTATAGGGTAATTTTGGTTCTCTGATGTATCTCACAGCAAGTAGACCTGATATCATGTTTGCGTTAGCAACCCCAGTTTATTACCGGCTGTACCACCATTCCCGGTCTCCTGGTTGCTTTCATTCCCAGTCGGGTTCCCATTACCCTCGTTCTCGTTACCACCATCCCCGTGGGAGTGGTTTTGCTGTTGCAAAGCATCGCTCACTTGAGCTACAATAGTGGGAATCAAGGCAGTCAGTTGTTGAGCAATCAGGGTTGCCATATCAGGGCTTCCAGTCCCTTGAGTATTGCCAATAGGACCTTCATTTGCTCCTGAAGATCTGCCTCTGCCTCTGCCTCTGCCCCACGGGGCTTCACTTCCGCTACTACTTCTGCGGTTAGATCTTCGAGGCGGCATGTTCTATTCATAAAAGAGGTAACATATAAGCTTTAGTCACCTTATGGTAATCAAGTACTCCACTTATCAAGTTCCAACGTTCAATGCTCCGGTCAGTCAAGACCACCATGCAGCCCATTTCAAGAATATTCCCGTATACCGGTGAAGCTTATATATAGGGTTCCCCGCAGCGTTCCCACCACACCCACGATGTACGAGAATGATGCCTAATCCGGTTACATGACATCCGACCTTCCTTTACATCATAATCCATCAAGTCAACTGAGAGTCCAAGCATGTAATCACGTATAGTCTAGCGGAGGTTGTCTATTTCGCATCCTTGAAAGGACTCAGACATAGCCTCCTCGGGTCGGTCTCTCAGTGTATGAGGTCAGGCGCGATGTATGATCTGTAAGATCTCTTCGGGTCTCAATACCCGAATTTTTGGCTATGATAACTTGGCGCAGAGGGAACGGAAGATCCAATAGGAAGCACCTCATCAGTGACGAGCACAAGGCTCAAGCACAAGGTGAAGGATCACATAACAGAAGGATAATCAATCATGTAAGGAGGAACACATACACGAGATATATAAATGCACACAAGCTTAAGCATGCAAATCTACATGAAGGTTCCTAGGTATAGTCTAGGTTAAGTGTAATTGCCTAATTCTCTATACCAATGGCTCTGATACCAGTCTGTCACACCCCCGCTGATAGCGGAAACACGGGGATGCGAGCTAGACGGGATCGTCATAACACATGGTATATGATAGAGTAGCAATAAAAATGATGACAAGCGTGTCATGACGACACCCGAACACAAACGGAGACTTGTGTCGTGTATAATCAATGTTCACGACAGCATAGTCATAAGCACAACACAAATGATCACAAAACATTGATAATAGCTTGTAATGTAATATTCCCACAACATGGGAACAAGTATACAAAGATCATATTCATGTTCAAGCTTTACAAAAGTAATAACACAAATTCATCCTAGGGTCTCCTCTAAAAGGCAGCACTCCTAGAACTTCAATTTCCTGATCACCTGAAAAGTAATGCTCAAAACGGTCAACAATAATGTTGGTGAGCTTCGCAGGTTTAAATTGTAAACTTGTAATTGATGCTGTATATTGTTTGTAGTGGAATACCGTGCATACAGTTATAAGCAAGCAAAATCACATACCATGAGTTTTATACAACCAAACCTAACGACGTACACAAAGAAAACTTGTCAGAATATATTCACCCAAGGCCCGTTCCTGGCAGTGTGATGGTACTCACAAGTAACCATCTGTCAAGGGTGGGGGTGTCAACCCAGTAGTACTACTAATACCTATCTGTTGGTTCCAACACCGGAATTAATGGTTGTAAGACAGTCCACACAGTAACATCATGTATGCATCAGATAAGTACTCACAAAATAGTATCACGTAGATTCCAAGTATGAAAATTGTATGTATGTTGTACAGCATTGAAAACGTGTGAGCATACTCTTCCCCCATATTTGTAAAAGATTGAAACAATTGTATAAGCGTAAAAGGGGCCACGAAACTCACTTGTTAAGTGGTAAGTATGTCTGATGAAACTTCCCAAACTTGTATGTATGTATGAACAGTCAATCATCTATTGACAGTTATGTTAAGAATTAATCTTATTAACTACTGTTAATAATATTGTTTAATTGAATCGGGTCGTTTCGGTTCGGTCGTGAGTAGTACACACAAGCAGTCACACACATCTTAGACTAGATTGTTTAAATAGTATGTGCCTGTTAATAGCGTTGACTTTAATCTTTGTGATCAAGCTATGACACTTTATTATATTACATTATCGTCGTGAGATCTCCGAAGAGGGGATCCATACACACACACACATTATCAGTCATACAATAGGACCGGACGCACGCACCCCATTCACACGAGTGGACTTTCAGTCGTACGAATTAGCTACTTTCGTACAATTGAACCTCCATTCGTGTGACTAAGCCTTCAGTCGTACCATGCAATACCAGTCGCACGACCTAACAGCCAACCGCGTGACTCAAAGTCCCTCCGCGCGAATCAGCTTCATTCGCGCGAGTGGACCCTCTTTCGCGCGACAGGCATCTGACCGTGCGATTCACACACTCGCACACATTCCACATTCGCATAGCCCAGTCACGCGACAACCCCTGTCGCGTGACAACTCCAGTCGCGTGACAACCTCTATTTCGCACCCCACCGACAGTCACGCGACACAACCGCGCGACATACCTATTCACTCAAGTCTCAAGTCGCACACATACCCAGTCGCACGCTCAAGTCGCACACACACATGCAGTCGCACGCCCCTTTCGCGCGACAATCCCAGTCGCGCCGACGGGAGTCGCGACGGCAGTGAGTTGCAGGTCGGCCTTCGGCTGCCCGATCACAAGTTTTACCCAACCAAAACCTCCAGAACTCATATTCTAACCTATCTAGACAAGAAACACACTCAGAAACAAGACATGCAAGTCCACACGACCTCATGTGCTCGGATGAACCCGAGCACCCGAAAACCCTCGAAATGCAGCTGTAAAATCGGGTTAAAAACGAGGTAGTGAGGTTATCTACCTGCTAGGAACGAGTGTTCACGGTGATACTCGAGATTTGAAGACGAAAATGCGAGAAAACGGGTCGGTTTTGGTGTTGGTTTCTAGAGAGAGAGAGTAGAAGAGGAGGATGAAGTGGTGAGAGGGTGAAAAAGAGTGAAAAGTGGCTGGGAAGGGGTATTTATACCCAGCCTAATTTCTTAAGTTTCAAGTTTAGTCCCCGCACTTTGCTCCCGGGTTCCCAAATTTTGTTTCGGTTGAAAACGTTATAATTTAGTCTTGTTTTATTGATGATAAAATGTTATTAACGTTATTTATAAATTAAAAATAAATTAAAATGATTTTATTAGTGATAATTATTTTATTATAAAAATGGCGTGTTTAGTGTTAACGGGGCAAATCTTGAAGAATGTCTTAAGATAATGACAAGTCAAGCAACGATACTACACATGTAAGGGCAATTAAGTAAAGCAAATATGGTATTCACGTAATTGGTTCGTCAAAATAAGGAATGACTGTTAACAAGGTTAAGTAAATCACGTTAAACGACGGACCTTTGGTGACGGATGTCACAGTATCCCCCAGTTGAGGGAATTTCGTCCCGAAATTCAACTGGTGCTAGGCCCTAGAACGTCATCCGTGAATAATGTGGATATTTGAGTCTCATCTGATCTTCACGTTCCCATGTAAACTCTGGCCCTCGTTTGGAATTCCATCTCACACGGACGATAGGTATCTTGCTGCGCCTCAACTTTTTGACCTTTCAGTCCATGACCTCAATGGGTTCCTCAATAAACGAAGCTTTTCGTCGATCTTGATTTCCTCAATTGGTACGTGTAAGGACTCGTCTGCCAAACACTTTTTGAGGTTCGACACGTGAAAAATATCATGCACACCGCTGAGTTCTTGTGGCAACCTTAATCGGTAAGCCACCGGACCGATTCTTTCTGTGATCTCGAATGGTCCTACGTATCGAGGGGCTAACTTCCCTTTCTTACCAAATCGTACGATCCCTTTCCAAGGAGAGACCTTGAGTAAGATATGATCTCCAATATTGAATTCTAGAGGCTTCCGACTAGCTGTTAAGTCGGCTTTGACTAGCTCTTTAAGTCTCCCGTAAGCTGGCTTTCACCAACTTCAGCCCAACAAACTGGTGATCTACATTTTCGTCCATACAACGCTTCGAATGGTGCGCATCCAATACTTGTGATAGCTGTTATTGTAGGAGAACTCAATCAACGGTAGATGAGTATCCCAACTGCCACCAAAATCAATGACACATGCCCTCAGCATATCCTCAAGCATCTGTATCGTTCGTTCGCTTTGGCCGTCTGTCTGTGGGTGATAGGCTGTACTCATGTCTAATCGTGTGCCCATCGCTTTCTGTAACGTCTGCCAAAAGCGTGAAGTAAATCGACTGTCACGGTAGGATATGATTGACACCGGCACCCCGTGCCGTGTCACGACCTCTTTGATGTACAACCTTGCCAGCTTATCCATCTTGTAGTCTTCTCGGATAGGCAAGAAGTGAGCGGATTTTGTCATTCGATCCACCACGACCCATATCGAGTCGTGCCCACTTGACGTTCTTGGGAGTTTGGTAATAAAATCCATTGTGATGTTCTCCCATTTCCACTCGGGAATTTCAGGTTGTTGCAATAATCCTGATGGTTTCTGGTGTTCAGCCTTGACTTTTGAACAGGTCAAGCTTTTGCTCACGTATATAGCAACATCTTTCTTCATACCTGGCCACCAGTATAGCTCTTTCAGATCGTGGTACATCTTGTCTGCACTAGGATGAACAGAGTATCGAGTCTTGTATGCTTCATCCAAGACTAATGTACGTACACCTCCCCATCTGGGGACCCATATACGATCTATGAAGTAATGAACTCTATCATCTTTGCGAGTCATCTGTTTATCCAACCCTCGGAATTCTTCTCCCGCAAGGTTCTCTTCTT
The DNA here is from genome assembly GCA_024085815.1 of Flaveria linearis. Taxonomy (NCBI): domain Eukaryota; kingdom Viridiplantae; phylum Streptophyta; class Magnoliopsida; order Asterales; family Asteraceae; genus Flaveria; species Flaveria linearis. Next base: position 103,602,550 of record CM044001.1, read on the forward strand.
TCAAAGCCTCGTTTTGTGCAATCTGAATCTGAGCCTTTAAATTGGTTTGAATAGTCAAACCTAGCGCTCGAGCACGTAATGGTTTTACACGTTCTTTGCGGCTCAAAGCATCAGCCACCACGTTGGCTTTCCCCGGATGATACCGGATTTCACAATCGTAGTCGCTAAGCAGTTCTACCCAGCGTCGTTGTCGCATGTTAAGTTCTTTCTGGTTCATGATGTGTTGAAGGCTCTTATGGTCTGTGTAGATGATGCATTTGGTTCCGTATAGATAATGCCTCCATATCTTGAGTGCAAACACTACGGCACCCAACTCCAAATCGTGAGTTGTGTAGTTCTTTTCATGCACCTTGAGTTGTCGCGAAGCGTAAGCAATTACCTTATCTTTCTGCATTAGTACACAGCCCAAACCTTGATGTGAAGCATCACAGTACACCACAAAATCGTCAGTTCCGTCTGGAAGAGACAATATCGGTGCGTTGCACAACTTCTCCTTCAATGTTTGGAACGCCTGTTCTTGTGCTTTCCCCCAATCGAACTTCTTGTATTTCTGAGTCAATAAAGTTAATGGTTGGGCAATCTTGGAGAAATTGGCAATGAAGCGACGATAGTATCCGGCCAATCCCAAGAATTGCCGTATTTCTGAGGGTGTTTGGGGAGTATCCCACTTTTTCACAGCTTCAATCTTACCGGATCCACATGAATTCCATTTTCGTTAACTACATGACCCAAGAATTTCACTTCTCGAAGCCAGAATTCACACTTCGAGAACTTGGCGAAAAGTTTCTCTTCCTTCAACAGTTCTAGAATTGCTTGGAGGTGTTTTTCGTGATTCTCCTTTGAACGGGAGTAGATAAGTATATCATCTATGAATACGATCACGAACTTATTAAGATAAGGCTTGCACACCCGATTCATCAGATCCATAAAGACAGCTGGTGCGTTGGTCAACCCAAACGGCATGACCAAGAACTCATAGTGCCCGTAACGAGTTCTGAATGCTGTTTTTGGAACATCGTCCTCGAATACTCTTAGTTGATGATATCCAGATCGAAGGTCGATCTTAGAGAAATACGAGGCTCCTTGCAACTGATCGAACAGGTCGTCGATTCTGGGAAGAGGATACCGATTCTTCACGGTCAATTTGTTCAATTCCCTGTAGTCGATACACATTCGGAACGATCCATCCTTCTTCTTGACAAATAATACCGGTGCTCCCCACGGTGAATGACTCGGTCGGATGAAACCCTTCTCCAGTAGTTCCTGTAGTTGGCTGGATACTCTTGCATCTCTGAGGGTGCTAACCGATACGGTGTCTTGGCTATCGGTGTAGCTCCAGGAACCAGCTCTATATGGAATCCACCTGTCGTGGAGGAGGCAATCTGATATGATGATAATTAGTTGGATTCCCCGTGTATATTTTGTATAATAATTGCATATTTATGTTCGTTTTTATATCGGAATTCGTTTCTATTGATCATTTGTGGGTTTTGTAGGATCCCGAGCATAAAGATAGCATTTTGGAGCTTAAACGAGTCTTAACGAGATGCCGGGATCGAGCCGAGGAGTTTGGAATTAAAAGAATAAAAAATTCTGAGTTTTGCTTCTCTCGCGCTACGCGCCAGCCGGAGGGGAACTCCTCGCGCTACGCGAGGGGTGGAAAAAGCTGCGAAATTACCCTTTTACCCCTCATTAACCCATGGATCTACCCGAGATGCCACCCGACTATTTTGTCGGGTTGTGAGGTACGTCGCGCTACGCGACAACATTTGGGAAACCCGTCGCGCTACGCGACGGGTGCTAAAATCGGCAAAGTTGTTTAAAACTCAAACCAAAACCCTAATTCGACGAGGAGGACATTATTGGACGATTGGGAGCGGCTGAGGACGATCATAGGCGATTTCCAGGAGCTTGGGAGCAAAGGATTGGAGATTTGGAGCTAGAAAGTGAAGATTCGAAGACTTAATCGTCCCGGTTTCTACGTTTCTCTACTTAGTTTTCATTCCTTTGTAATCAATGACTTTTTCCATGATTTATACTTCTGTTTTGATCATGTTTAGAGGCTAAACTTCTGTAGCTTCCTAGGTTTTGATGATTATGCATGTTTAACTTAGTATTCTTTCGGTTTTTGAATTGAGCTTGTGTTTAAAGTTAATGATAATGATTTAGTTTGCATGATCAGTTGTATACGTGTATTTAGATCTGTTCTTGTGATTGGTTTATTGCTTCACATGTGTCTTGATGAATGTCTTTCATATAATGGATGCATGCTAGATCGTTTACCTAGGGTTTGCGGTTTCTAGATGATTTGGTAGACGTATTGAATCATTGAAGTGATTATCTTGAATTGAACTAACTAAATATGCAACTAATCTTAATACTGTGAGGTTAATAGATTATCAGGTTGTCTTGTGTGATTGATTGCTAGGTTAGAGTCTCTGTGAGGAGTTCGGTCTAGTTTCCCTTTCATATCATAATTTCCTGAGTCTGATTAGGCATTCCAGATCTATCCCCTTACCTTTAGGTATTGTGATACTCGCGCCGTGAGGTAGAGTTTCTTTCGGGTGTGTCGTTAGCTTAGTTGGAGAACCGTGAGGGTAATCCACAAACCGGTGTTTTATCGGCTTATTAGGTCAATCTAGTTGCTTCCCTTGAAAGTGTCGAGGTTTCTCTAGGTCCCTTTTAAGTTAGTATCTTCAGATCCCGGTTACATAAGTCTTTCCAAAACCGTTAGGAGAAAAGCCAAAAACATGTATAGGATTCTTACCTAGGTAGTGATTTCTTCTCCTGATTTAAATCTAGTCAATTCCTTACTCTTTGTCCAGTATTAGTTCTTTTAAAGTAATTTAAAACAAACCCCCCTCATTTACTTTCATTTAGTATTTTTAGTCGAGTCTTAGGTAAGTTCAGTTTACGTTTTCCATACAGAAGTCTTTGGGTTCGATAACTCGGACTTAATAGCTATTCTGCAGTCGACCGGTACACTGCCGTTGTGTTGCTTAGGATCGAGTCTTAGTTTTATAAATTTAAAGCTTTTTAGTGTCTAGTTAGAGTTTTATTTGTTAGTCTAATTTAGTATAGTCTAGCACACATCAAAGTTTTTGGCGCCGTTGCCGGGGACTTCTTGGCGATTGCGTTAATTGGACTTACTTGATTTAATAGCAATTTGTGCTAAGTGTTTTTAATTAGTTTGCTTTTAATTCTATTTGTTTTTATTTTATTTGTTTGAGTCAGTCTCACAGTTTTAATTTTGTGTTTTGCAGGTTTATGCCCCGCTTGAGATCACAAGGACCACCTCCGGATCAAGATTTGCAGCTTGCGTTGCCCAAATTTAGGGGTGGTACTTCTTCTCTTTCTGTTTTTGATTCTACACCTTTTTCTACAGCATTTTCTTCTACTTCTTCTGCAGATTCTAGCCCACCTAGTTCACCACACACACCTATGGCTGAGAATCAGACTGTTCATCAGCAAGCCACCAATGGCTTCACAGGAGTTAGCAATCCAATCACACTTCCTGCCATTGCTAATGATAACTCCTGGCAGATTCCATCCTACGTCATGACAGCTATCTCTAATAACTGTCAATTCCATGGACGCGAGGACGAGGACGCACCTGCACACATAGGTCGCTTAGAGCGAATTGGTAGAACTTTCAAGTTGCAGGGTGCGTCTGATGATGCCATCTTTTTACAGCTGTTTCCCTTTTCACTTGCTGATCGAGCCGCCACTTGGCTCGAATCTCATGCAGCTGGTACTTTCACCACCTGGCCGGCTCTTCGTGAGCGTTTTCTTCATAAATACTTTCCGCCGGCCAAGGCATCTAGGCTTAGAGATGAGATACATTCGTTTAGGATGGAGCCCGATGAACCTTACTATCGTGCTTGGGAGAGGTTTCAAAACCTCCTTAGTCGTTGCTCCCAGCATGGTTTGTCTGAGTGGGCTTTGGTAGAAAAGTTTTACAATGGGTTGAATTATGAGACGAGAGCTAGGTTTGACACGTCTGCGGGTGGGCATCTCATGGGTAAGAAAAATGTGAATGAATGTAATGAGATGTTTGAGAGTTTTGCCCAGGCAGAACATGAGCAGCGGTCTGGGAACAGGAATTCCAGTCCTGCCACTGGTACCTCATCTCGAGGAGTTCACCATGTCACCATGGATACTAGTGTGGCTGCTGCTCTTGATAGCCTAGTTCGTGAGGTTAGAGAGCTGAAAAAGAAGGTTGATAGGTGTGAGCTATGTAGAGGTGACCATGCCACTAGTGAGTGCCCTTTGATAGGTCAAGAGCAAGCCAGTTATGTAGGTAACAATTCTTATAACTCCGGTTGGAGAAATCAGAACAACTGGCGTTCTTCAGGTGCTCCCCCAGGTTTCTCACAGAATTCTAATCAAAACCAGGGGCAGGGTAGTGGTTCAGGTGGTCAGTCAGGGCAGAATAGTAGAGATTTAAGTAGGATAGAGAATCTGTTGACTCAGTTAGTGGTTAAGGATTCTAAGACGCAGCAGATTCTAGCTGAACATGATATCTTATCGAAAATCAGCAATCAGCTTTCCTAGATCTTCAGAGGTCCGTAGGGGACATAGCTAGAAGGTTAGATGAGAGGCCCCCAGGTCAGTTGCCCGGTAATACTCAACAGAACCCGAATGCACATGTTAAGCCATTACAACTAGGTCGGGTAGGCAGTTAGATGAGGTGAGAGGCCCTATAGTTGAGGAGGTCGTGTTTGAGAAGAATGAGAGTGAGAAGGTAGTAGAGCATCCCTCTGGGGATAGTGCTGTTAGGAAACCTAGTGTGTTTAAGCGTTCTCCGGTGATTGATCATTCCCGTCTCCCGTTTCCCGATAGGCTTAAGAATCAAAAGTATGAAAAGGATTACGGGCACTTTTTGGATTTGTTTAAACAATTGAAGGTCAATCTCCCGTTCATAGAGGTAATTAAGTGGATGCCTAGGTATGCTAAATTTTTGAAAGACCTTTTGAAGAATAAAAGCAAACTAGGTGAAATTTCGAGTGTTTCCTTGTCGGGTGAGTGCTCTGCGGTGGTCATGAACCAGCTACCGGAGAAATTGGCAGATCCTGGGATGTTCACAATCCCGTGTCTGTTTGGTAGTGAGGTTCAATGCCACGCGTTGGCGGATTTAGGAGCTAGTATCAATCTTATGCCTTATTCCTTGTATGAGAATTTAGGTTTAGGTGAATTGAGTCCAACGCGCATGACACTTTCCCTTACTGATAAATCTGTTAAGCATCCGCGGGGAATTGTAGAGAATTTGTTGGTGAAAGTTGGTAAGTTTGTATTCCCCGTTGATTTTGTGGTTTTAGACATGGAGGCTGACGAACGAGTTCCTATTATCTTAGGTAGACCCTTTTTATGTACTGCTAAGGCAAATATTGATGTGTTTAGGGGTCAGATCACACTTCACGTGGGAGAGGAGAGTGTAGTGTTTGAGGTTGCCAAATCGATTAGGGGTCCTAGTATTCCGAAAGGGTCGGTGTCCTTGATCAATTCGTGTGAGGTGGATGATAGGATGATGGAGAATGAGAGAGTGTATTCGATTGAGGAGGATGATGAGTTAGACAGAGTTGTGGATGAGTTTATAAGAGTTTGTGAAAGTGATGATGAGTTAGTTGATTGTGAATTTGAGAAGTTTGTGGTTGAGGATAGCAAATCCCCAAGTGTGGGGATGTTAGAGTTTGATAGAGAACCGCCACCATTAGCAAAACCCAAGTATAGGGATTGTTGTGATTTGATTGATTCTGAATTTGGTGGTTTCTTGTTTAGTGGTGAGCTTGGATGTGAGGTTGTTAGTTTCGGGGGTGAGCTGGGTCTTCATGATCCCCCATAAGTTGATCTGAGTGATGGTTTGGGGTAATTACCCGTTTGTAGAGTTTGTAAAGATGGTTTTTGGTAGTTTGTGTCGGTTTTTGTGTTTCGTGTGTTTCGTTTTCGTGTCTTGTTAAGTGTTTGCAGGGAAACAATCTTATGGTTGCGATTTGACACATGACCGGGAGGCTACCAGGTAAGTTTTCCCACTTGGTTCATGTTAATAGAGGTGAAAAGATTATTGGGGTCAAAATTTTCTAAGGCATGAAAATTTCGTAACTTTCTGAAAAAAATGAAACCTCGCGCTACGCGCCGGGATTCTTGATTTCTCTCGCGTAGCGCTACGACTCTCGCGCCGCGCGAAGTGTTCATGCCTAACCCTCGCGATACGCGAGGGATCCCAGAATTTTGAATTTTTTTATTTTACCTGATTTTCACCATTTAACCCATTTTTCCACCATTTTCGACCTTCTACCATCATGTCATCCATTTTTTCCACTTGTTCAAAGCAACTTGAATTTCATACGTGTGTTTCTCTGTTTTGTGAGTCGTTTTTGTTTCCTTTTTTATTGAGTCTGTTTGATGCTGTGTTTGCCTGGTAGAGTGTTTGTTTTGCAGGTTTGGAATAATTCACCCATACTCAATCTCCATTCGGGTGAATATATCTAACAATTTTATAAGGAGGCAGCCAGTGATTCCTGATCGCGAATGAAATGCTATACGATCAGAGGTTTTGGATTCAGACTCTGCACAGCTGGACACTGCTTAACCAGCTAAGTCTTTTCCAAAACTCTTCTTTTTATTTATGTCTTTCTTTTAGTTTCAACATTGAGGACAATGTTTAAATTAAGTGTGGGGATAGGAAGACATGTGTCTTAGGTTTATTTTCATTGAGTCATTCTTTTAATTTTTGCGTGTGTTTAGTTAATTTTATTTTAGTGTGTCTTTAAAAAAAAAAGAAAAAAAAAAGAAAAAAAAAATCAAAAAAAAAAAAAAAATTAGAAAATTTCCCTGATTTTGATGTTTGCATATATTAAAAATGGAAAATGATAGGTACAGTCAGGTGTCTGGTTTTCAACTACTATATGTATGAGATAATAAATAATTGAAAGCGTGTCTGATTTGGGATGCACGGGTAGGCCCAGCCGATTTTGAAGGGTTTTCATAGATGTATTCTAATCCATCTAATTAAATATTTAATTTACTATATGTGTTCTCACTAGATGGAAGTCGAAACTGTTGGAAGGTTGAAAAAGCACCACTGTAGGTTGATACCCGTTTGTATTTAAGATTAGCATAGTTGGCACACGTTATGTGGCGCCTTAGGATTCCATCTTAGTATTGTGTGAGCTTGAAAATGACAATTAGGTGCGAGAGGGCATTCAAAAACCTCTAGGCCAGTGCTTAATGATTGTGGCCTGAAGCTTATGTGCTTGACAGCTGGGATGGCGACTTGGCTGGCAACACCTCTGAGTTAGGGTCGTGATCCTGTTTTTTTAAATCTTGCACAAAATAATAAAAAAAAAAGAAGACAAAGCCTATGGTGTTGCTCAAGGGGATGGTGACTCAGTGGGAAACAGCCCTCTAGGTGGAGTCTTATAAAAAAAATATATATATATATGCATAAAAAAAAAAAAAAAAAAAAAAAAAAAAAAAAAAAAAAAGAAAAAAATATTTATAGTGCAGCTTAGTTTCCATCAAATAAGCTAGTTTTAAATACATGTGGGTATTGGGTTACAGTGGTAGAAAAATCATGGATTTTTGATTTAGTCTATGCTTCGGAGATTTGATAACAGGAATAGATACCGACTTGTGAGAATTCATGATTAATAAAATAGAATACTTGAACCTAAATGCTATACTCTTGGGGACTTGGATGATCGGTGGTTGGGTTTAAATGGACAAATATACCTTGTGATCGCGGTTAACACGTTAGTAAATTTTAATGAGTAATTAGACTTAAATGTTGGAAATCAGATTTAAACTTGACTATGATTCCATTTGCATAAGTCTTTTCAGGGACGAAAAAGAGGTAAGTGTGGGGATATTGATATGATGATAATTAGTTGGATTCCCCGTGTATATTTTGTATAATAATTGCATTATTTATGTTCGTTTTTATATCGGAATTCGTTTCTATTGATCATTTGTGGGTTTTGTAGGATCCCGAGCATAAAGATAGCATTTTGGAGCTTAAACGAGTCTTAACGAGATGCCGGGATCGAGCCGAGGAGTTTGGAATTAAAAGAATAAAAAATTCTGAGTTTTGCTTCTCTCGCGCTACGCGCCAGCCGGAGGGGAACTCCTCGCGCTACGCGAGGGGTGAAAAAGCTGCGAAATTACCCTTTTACCCCTCATTAACCCATGGATCTACCCGAGATGCCACCCGACTATTTTGTCGGGTTGTGAGGTACGTCGCGCTACGCGACAACATTTGGGAAACCCGTCGCGCTACGCGACGGGTGCTAAAATCGGCAAAGTTGTTTAAAACTCAAACCAAACCCTAATTCGACGAGGAGGACATTATTGGACGATTGGGAGCGGCTGAGGACGATCATAGGCGATTTCCAGGAGCTTGGGAGCAAAGGATTGGAGATTTGGAGCTAGAAAGTGAAGATTCGAAGACTTAATCGTCCCGGTTTCTACGTTTCTCTACTTAGTTTTCATTCCTTTGTAATCAATGACTTTTTCCATGATTTATACTTCTGTTTTGATCATGTTTAGAGGCTAAACTTCTGTAGCTTCCTAGGTTTTGATGATTATGCATGTTTAACTTAGTATTCTTTCGGTTTTTGAATTGAGCTTGTGTTTAAAGTTAATGATAATGATTTAGTTTGCATGATCAGTTGTATACGTGTATTTAGATCTGTTCTTGTGATTGGTTTATTGCTTCACATGTGTCTTGATGAATGTCTTTCATATAATGGATGCATGCTAGATTGTTTACCTAGGGTTTGCGGTTTCTAGATGATTTGGTAGACGTATTGAATCATTGAAGTGATTTATCTTGAATGAACTAACTAAATATGCAACTAATCTTAATACTGTGAGGTTAATAGATTATCAGGTTGTCTTGTGTGATTGATTGCTAGGTTAGAGTCTCTGTGAGAAGTTCGGTCTAGTTTCCCTTTCATATCATAGTTTCCTGAGTCTGATTAGGCATTCCAGATCTATCCCTTACCTTTAGGTATTGTGATACTCGCGCCGTGAGGTAGAGTTTCTTTCGGGTGTGTCGTTAGCTTAGTTGGAGAACCCGTGAGGGTAATCCACAAACCGGTGTTTTATCGGCTTATTAGGTCAATCTAGTTGCTTCCCTTGAAAGTGTCGAGGTTTCTCTAGGTCCCTTTTAAGTTAGTATCTTCAGATCCCGGTTACATAAGTCTTTCCAAAACCGTTAGGAGAAAAGCCAAAAACATGTATAGGATTCTTACCTAGGTAGTGATTTCTTCTCCTGATTTAAATCTAGTCAATTCCTTACTCTTTGTCCAGTATTAGTTCTTTTAAAGTAATTTAAAACAAACCCCCCTCATTTACTTTCATTTAGTATTTTTTAGTCGAGTCTTAGGTAAGTTCAGTTTACGTTTTCCATACAGAAGTCTTTGGGTTCGATAACTCGGACTTAATAGCTATTCTGCAGTCGACCGGTACACTGCCGGTTGTGTTGCTTAGGATCGAGTCTTAGTTTTATAAATTTAAAGCTTTTTAGTGTCTAGTTAGAGTTTTATTTGTTAGTCTAATTTAGTATAGTCTAGCACACATCACAATCCAGACAAATCATCAGGGAACACCTCCGGGTAATCTCGTACAATTGGAATGTCTGCCAATTTTGTCTCTTCTTCTTTCTTTTCTACGATGTGAGCCAGAAATGTGTAACACTGCTTTCGTAGACTTCGGCGGGCTTTCATGCAAGAAATGAGCTTTAGTGTTCTTCCCGGTCGTTCTCCTTGAATCTTGAGTACCTCCCCGTTTGGCATGGGGATTCGTACTACTTTCTCCCGACAAACAATCTTGGCTCCATGACTTGACAACCAATCCATGCCCACTATCACATCGAAGCTGCCTAACTCGAATGGTATTAAATCTATGCTAAAGACCTGATCTTCCAACATTAGGGAGCAATTCTTAATAATCTCGTCTGCTTGTTCAACCCTACCATTGGCCATTTCTACGGAGTAACTAGTTTCTAGCCTACTAGCACTTAAATCAAGCATATGCACGAACTCAGAAGATATAAAGCTATTGTCTGCCCCAGTATCAAATAGTATGGATGCAAATGGTGATTGAGCAGATACGTACCCGTAACAACGTTCGGGTCCTGACGGGCATCATTAGCTCCAATGACGAATGCGCGTCCCCGTGCAGCATTTCCTGGGTTTCCTTGACCTTGAGCGCCCGCTATGGCCATCACTTGTTGTTGATTATTCCCTGGTTGACCCGGTGCCCTGTTCAGTCGGGGGCACATGTTTCTGAAGTGATCGAGGCCTCCACATTCGTAACATGCCCTGGCGTTCCCGGCAGGGTTAACCGCGTTGACGGGTGCAACCAGATTCGGTGCCACTCTACAATCTCTTGCTAGGTGCCCCGGGCGCCTACAGTTTGCGCACACCCGGCACTGCATCTCTGGGGAATGATGATAGCTGCATCTGTCACATTTGGGGTGTGGCCCAACATACTCTCTCCTACCCGGTGTCACAGCCACGAAGTTTCTGGTGACCTTGGCCCTTTTATTAGATTTCCCGACACTCGACCGGCTAGTTTCCCCAACATCCTTTCGCCTCTCTGCTCCCTTGCCCAATACCCTGTTCGTACCATCTCATCGGTCAGAGCGCCAGCCTTCAGAATTGCGCTCTGAATCGTAGGAGGAGCAGCTGCAGTTACCATTGCTCGTATTGAGGCGCGAGTCCCTAAATGTACCTCTCAATCCTCTTAGATTCCGGAGTGACCAGGTGTGGAACTAGCCTAGCCAACTCATGGAATCGGTCAGTATAAGCTGCGTGCCCTGCCCCCACCATGGCATGATTCCAGAACTCATGCTCAAGCTTTTGCATCTCGTTGTGAGGGCAGTATTCCTCGGTAATCAAGGCTTTAAATTCATCCCAGGTCATCTGCATCGCAGATTCCCTTCCCCTAGCTTGAACCTGGGTGTTCCACCAGGTTAGTGCTCTGCCCTGCAGTGAGCACGTAACGTACTTGATCTTTTGACTGTCGAGGCATTCACTGATGTCGATCACAGCCTCCATTTTGTCGAGCCATCTGATCAGGGCTATCGCCCCACCTTTGCCATCGAAATCCCGGGGCTTACAGGCCACAAACTCCTTGTAAGAACAGCCCGTTTGGCGTTAGCAACCCCAGTTTCATTACCGGCTGTACCACCATTCCCGGTCTCCTGGTTGCTTTCATTCCCAGTCGGGTTCCCATTACCCTCGTTCTCGTTACCACCATCCCCGTGGGAGTGGTTTTGCTGTTGCAAAGCATCGCTCACTTGAGCTACAATAGTGGGAATCAAGGCAGTCAGTTGTTGAGCAATCAGGGTTGCCATATCAGGGCTTCCAGTCCCTTGAGTATTGCCAATAGGACCTTCATTTGCTCCTGAAGATCTGCCTCTGCCTCTGCCTCTGCCCCTCGGGGCTTCACTTCCGCTACTACTTCTGCGGTTAGATCTTCGAGGCAGCATGTTCTATTCATAAAAGAGGTAACATATAAGATTTAGTCACCTTATGGTAATCAAGTACTCCACTTATCAAGTTCCAACGTTCAATGCTCCGGTCAGTCAAGACCACCATGCAGCCCATTTCAAGCATATTCTCGGTATACCGGTGATGCTTATATATAGGGTTCCCCGCAGCGTTCCCACCACACCCACGATGTACCGAGAATGATGCCTAATCCGGTTACATGACATCCGACCTTCCTTTACATCATAATCCATCAAGTCAACTGAGAGTCCAAGCATGTAATCACGTATAGTCTAGCGGAGGTTGTCTATTTCGCATCCTTGAAAGGACTCAGACATAGCCTCCTCGGGTCGGTCTCTCAGTGTATGAGTTCAGGCGCGATGTATGATCTGTAAAGATCTCTTCGGGTCTCAATACCCGAATTTTGGCTATGATAACTTGGCGCAGAGGGAACGGAAGATCCAATAGGAAGCACCTCATCAGTGACGAGCACAAGGCTCAAGCACAAGGTGAAGGATCACATAACAGAAGGATAATCAATCATGTAAGGAGGAACACATACACGAGATATATAAATGCACACAAGCTTAAGCATGCAAATCTACATGAAGGTTCCTAGGTTATAGTCTAGGTCAAGTGTAATTGCCTAATTCTCTATAACCAATGGCTCTGATACCAGTCTGTCACACCCCCCGCTGATAGCGGAAACACGGGGGATGCGAGCTAGACGGGATCGTCATAACACATGGTATATGATAGAGTAGCAATAAAAATATGATGACAAGCGTGTCATGACGACACCCGAACACAAACGGAGACTTGTGTCGTGTATAATCAATGTTCACGACAGCATAGTCATAAGCACAACACAAATGATCACAAAAACATTGATAATAGCTTGTAATGTAATATTCCCACAACATGGGAACAAGTATACAAAAGATCATATTCATGTTCAAGCTTTACAAAAGTAATAACACAAAATTCATCCTAGGGTCTCCTCTAAAAGGCAGCACTCCTAGAACTTCAATTTCCTTGATCACCTGAAAAGTAATGCTCAAAACGGTCAACAATAATGTTGGTGAGCTTCGCAGGTTTAAATTGTAAACTTGTAATTGATGCTGTATATTGTTTGTAGTGGAATACCGTGCATACAGTTATAAGCAAGCAAAATCACATACCATGAGTTTTATACAACCAAACCTAACGACGTACACAAAGAAACTTGTCAGAATATATTCACCCAAGGCCCGTTCCTGGCAGTGTGATGGTACTCACAAGTAACCATCTGTCAAGGGTGGGGGTGTCAACCCAGTAGTACTACTAATACCTATCTGTTGGTTCCAACACCGGAATAATGGTTGTAAGACAGTCCACACAGTAACATCATGTATGCATCAGATAAGTACTCACAAAATAGTATCACGTAGATTCCAAGTATGAAAATTGTATGTATGTGTACAGCATTGAAAACGTGTGAGCATACTCTTCCCCCATATTTGTAAAAGATTGAAACAATTGTATAAGCGTAAAAAGGGGCCACGAAACTCACTTGTTAAGTGGTAAGTATGTCTGATGAAACTTCCCAAACTTGTATGTATGTATGAACAGTCAATCACCTATTGACAGTTATGTTAAGAATTAATCTTATGAACTACTGTTAATAAATTGTTTAATTGAATCGGGTCGTTTCGGTTCGGTCGTGAGTAGTACACACAAGCAGTCACACACATCTTAGACTAGATTGTTTTAAATAGTATGTGCCTGTTAATAGCGTTGACTTTAATCTTTGTGATCAAGCTATGACACTTTATTATATTACATTATCGTCGTGAGATCTCAGAAGAGGGGATCCATACACACACACACACATTATCAGTCATACAATAGGACCGGACACACGACTGACACCCCATTCACACGAGTGGACTTTCAGTCGTACGAATTAGCTACTTTCGTACAATTGAACCTCCATTCGTGTGACTAAGCCTTCAGTCGTACCATGCAATACCAATCGCACGACCTAACAGCCAACCGCGCGACTCAAAGTCCCTCCGCGCGAATCAGCTTCATTCGCGCGAGTGGACCCTCTTTCGCGCGACAGGCATCTGACCGTGCGATTCACACACTCGCACACATTCCACATTCGCATAGCCCAGTCACGTGACAACCCCTGTCGCGTGACAACTCCAGTCGCGTGACAACCTCTATTTCGCACCCACCGACAGTCACGCGACACAACCGCGCGACTTACCTATTCGCTCAAGTCTCAAGTCGCACACATACCCAGTCGCACGCTCAACTCGCACACACACATGCAGTCGCACGCCCCTTTCGCGCGACAATCCCAGTCGCGCCGACGGGAGTCGCGACGGCAGTGAGTTGCAGGTCGGCCTTCGGCTGCCCGATCACAAGTTTTACCCAACCAAAACCTCCAGAACTCATATTCTAACCTATCTAGACAAGAAACACACTCAGAAACAAGACATGCAAGTCCACACGACCTCATGTGCTCGGATGAACCCGAGCACCCGAAAACCCTCGAAATGCAGCTGTAAAATCGGGTTAAAAACGAGGTAGTGAGGTTATCTACCTGCTAGGAACGAGTGTTCACGGTGATACTCGAGATTTGAAGACGAAAATGCGAGAAACGGGTCGGTTTTGGTGTTGGTTTCTAGAGAGAGAGAGTAGAAGAGGAGGATGAAGTGGTGAGAGGGTGAAAAAGAGTGAAAAGTGGCTGGGAAGGGGTATTTATACCCAGCCTAATTTCTCAAAGTTTCAAGTTTAGTCCCCGCACTTTGCTCCCGGGTTCCCAAATTTTGTTTCAGTTGAAAACGTTATAATTTAGTCCTGTTTTATTGATGATAAAATGTTATTAACGTTATTTATAAATTAAAAATAAATTAAAATGATTTTATTAGTGATAATTATTTATTATAAAAATGGCGTGTTAGTGTTAACGGGGCAAATCTTGGAGAATGTCTTAAGATAATGACAAGTCAAGCAACGATACTACACATATAAGGGCAATTAAGTAAAGCAAATATGGTATTCACGTAATTGGCTCGTCAAAATAAGGAATGACTGTTAACAAGGTTAAGTAAATCACGTTAAACGACGGACCTTTGGTGACGGATGTCACAACCGAGTATCAATCCGTGGACACACTAAGCCTACTCAACAACCCTCATAATTGACTATCAGTTTGATTTGGAAAATGATAAGTAAATAAAATAACAATAAATAAAGATAGATAAAGATAGATTGAGACTTTTGGTAATTCTTTCAGTGAAGTAAGGCTGTTATTCTAATTTAGATTACACTTATGCAACTATGATGAATTGGTGGTGTGATTAAAGATATTGAATAAAGTAATTGTGTTAACGTTTATAAAGATGAGCTGGCGCGATTCTCTTCTATCCGCTCTGTAGTGACCAGGACCAACACAGGTTGAGATTTACTGCTTAGGTCAAGGCCCTAGTAATGTAGGTAAATCTTTTGTGTCCTTTTCGACATACGATTTCTGAAAACATAACTTAATGTTAGAAGAGAGTTGATCAAGTTCCTTTCCAACATACCATTAATTTTAGAAAACCATAACAATTACTGTAGATTTCTCAGACTAATAAAAGGGAACCCGTAAATGATCAGAAAGTTAAGGTCTTATGATTTCTAATAACCATCTCTAGTTAATTAGCCATAGTTTGTTATGAATAAAAGTTGATCATACGTTTTTCAACCGTGTATGACAATCACAATTACAAACCATAAACTTATAACCCCCCATTCAAATGTAGGTGCTACCCATCAAAAGTTTTCCCAAGACCACCATAACATTAACACAATATTTGTCACACCATTAGTTCATCACAAATTACATAAGTTTCATTAAATAGGATAACAAATGAAATTTAGCTCATAATGAGCTTGAACCTAACAACAAAGATAGAAGATAGTAATGAAATCATCGACAAATTAGAACAATCAAACCGGTGATTCACTATGGATGATGTTAAACGATCCCGAGCTTCTTCTAAGTGTTGAATGGACCTCCAAAACCTTCTAAGGACCTCCAAAGGCTGGGTTCCCGAGAGGGAACACCAGCACTTCACCTCCCAAAAAGCTCCTTCAAAGTTGCAAATAAAGTCCTATTTATAGGCTTTCTGGAGTGTTTAAGCATGGCCCCGTGCCTAAAAGGCACGGCCCCGTGATAGTACAATGCTTACGAAAGTTGGTCGGCTCGTACGTGCAGGAGTTGTCGGGCACGGCCCCGTGACAAATGGGGAACGGCCCCGTGAAAGGGCCAAGCACGGCCCCATGACTATTGGGGCACGGCCCGTGACTGCTTTTGGGGAACAGTCCTTTTGTCCTGTCAGATGTTCAATCACGGGGGTGTGTCAATTAGCACGGGGTGTGTTTCAGGCAAGGCATAGGGGCGTGCTAAATGAGGCACGGCCCCATGCTTGAATTCCAAAACTTGGTTTTCTTCATTTCTTCTTATTTATGCTCCTTTTGTTCATCTTGGTCTTTTCCAAGCCTGAAAACACAATATGAACGATTTAGGTATCAAATCATCATTTTCAGTAAGAGTTTATAAAAATAATTGATGTGCAATTGATATGTTTTATATGTATAATTTGAAGCACATCAAATATCCCCACACTTAAACTTTGCTTGTCCTCAAGCAAAATCACTCAAAATAGCAACACCACCAAAAACCAAATAAATCAAGATATGAATATGTCTTTCAAGAACTATACAAGCAAACTTGGTTTACCCAATATAAACAGTTACGCACATGTGGAATGATATCCTTTCAAGCAATAGAATGGTTTCTAAATATTTTTAACATGTAAAAATTCACACTTTTCACAAGATGCACTCACACTCGGCTATATATATGGAATCATACATAAGATTAAGTATGACTAATACGCTCAATTGCCTAGTATGAATACGTGTGAAATCATATGCTTGGTAAGGGATCAAATCTCCACCTATGTTAGGTATTTACTTGCATAAATCATTAGGTCTTTGATAGGTTGTAACTTGGCTTAGGTTTAGGGTATGGATTATTTGGGGAAAAAGTAGCTAAATGCTAAAGACCATGATCTTGGCTTATTTGATTGATATAAACTAACAGAAAAGTAATAAAAAGGGTTCCCCATACAATACTCAAGCTGCAAGGGATATACAAACTCAAGGACTCGTTTATGGTCAGATTGTCAAGACCGTATTTGCATTTTCAAAAACTGCACCTCCTCCTTAACCCGAAGATATACATAGCTATCCTTTTTAAGGGTCGTTCGGCTCGGAGCCTAAAAGCACCCAACGGATTCGGATGTCGAATTTTTGGATTCGGTTTGGCTTTTGCTGCATTTTCCTTCGTGAAAACAGTTCTCCACAAGTTGGGCATTTTTCATATCATTTTTTTTCCTTTAACACATATCTTGAAATACCACAAAATGATGGAACTAGATTTCTTCTTCTTCCTTTTTTTTTTTCTCTCTTTTTTTTCTTCTTTTTTTTCTTTTCTTTTCTTTTCTTTTTTTTGAAATAAGCCAAAACATGTCTTTATCGAAAAAGGGTTTGTTCAAGGCTTTTTGGTTTAGTGACTTCATGGTTTGGGTGATTAAAAATGAAAAACGTTTAAGCTCAACGGGGCTAACTAGGGATAATGTTTGGGTAAGGATATTTGAAAATGGTAGAGGCTCGAATCTTGGGTTTCCCTAATTGCCTAAATCCTTTTTATGCAAGAAACACTTATAAGATTTTGAAATGCATACCCAAAACAAGTTCTAATTCACACGCCATATAAGACACCCTTAATATATCCATAATGAAAGCAAAAATACATAAATGCAAAAGCTTGTTTAAGGCTCAAAAATAAGCTCACACATAGGATGGAATTGGGTATAAGTGTTTCATTTTACATGTTTGAATATTTTCACCAACTCTTTTTGCTTTTCAGGATATCACAAAAAACATTTTTAAGGTTATTTGGGTTTGCTTTATTTGCTTATTTATTTCTCGAAAACGTATATTTATATTTTGTTTTATCAAAAATTTTTCATGTTTCCTGTGTTGTTGTCACAAACATTAAAAGTAGAGTGACTTTTTGCAAAAGATTTAATTATAACTTGGACCTATTTATAAGCAATGTATCAAACATGTATACCCTTCCCCACACTTAAACTTCACATTGTCCTCAATGTGATTCACAATAAATATTAAGTAGAGAAAGGCAAACGAAAACTCCCCTAAATGATGAATCGAATGTGTGCGATCGATTTTCCACAGCCGCCTTGAATGAGCTCAAAAGAATACATCGGGATTAATCTAAAACATCACCAATTTATTTAAGCAGAAAGTTAAAGTCCTAAACAAAACAAAATAAAAATAAACAGACTGAAAAGTAACATAGAGCCATGTTTTGGTTACAGGTCCTGGCTAGACCCTTCCCCACACTTAGTTTTTAATGAGGTGGAGGTTTATCACCTCCGAGAAAATCTTAGTTGGTACATCGATTTGGCCATTAACCGATGACCATTAACTTTGAAGCTTAGTCCCTCAATGTTTTCAACCTTGATAGCATTATGTGGATCGACTTCTTCTTTTTTTATTTTTTTATAATTTTTTTAAGTAAAACAAAATAGTCAAAAATTTGGATTGCCTTTCAAACTACCATGTGTCCCCGGCAACGGCGCCAAAAACTTGATGCGTGTGGATAGTATATATATTTTTGATAAAGGATTTTCACACAGATTCAGTTTTAAATGGTTATTACTAATACTAACTACACACATAAAAGGCAAGTGTATCTATCGTGAGGTAATATAGTGTTGGTAAGAACCGAGTATCAATCCGTGGACACACTAAGCCTACTCAACAACCCTCATAATTGACTATCAGTTTTGATTTGGAAAATGATAAGTTAAATAAAATAACAATAAATAAAGATAGATAAAGATAGATTGAGACTTTTAGTGATTCTTTCAGTGAAGTAAGGCTGTTATTCTAATTTAGATTACACTTATGCAACTATGATGAATTGGTGGTATGATTAAAGATATTGAATAAAGTAATTGTGTTAACGTTTATAAAGATGAGCTGGCGCGATTTCTCGTCTATCCGCTCCGTAGTGACCAGGACCAACACAGGTTGAGATTTACTGCTTAGGTCAAGGCCCTAGTAATGTAGGTAAATCTTTTGTGTCCTTTTCGACATACGATTTTTGAAAACATAACTTAATGTTAGAAGAGAGTTGATCAAGTTCCTTTCCAACATACCATTAATTTTAGAAAACCATAACAATTACTGTAGATTTCTCAGACTAATAAAAGGGAACCCGTAAATGATCAGAAAGTTAAGGTCTTATGATTTCTAATAACCATCTCTAGTTAATTAGCCATAGTTTGTTATGAATAAAAGTTGATCATACGTTTTACCGTGTATGACAATCACAATTACAAACCATAAACTTATAACCCCCCATTCAAATGTAGGTGCTACCCATCGAAAGTTTTCCCAAGACCACCATAACATTAACACAATATTTGTCACACCATTAGTTCATCACAAATTACATAAGTTTCATTAAATAGGATAACAAATGAAGTTTAGCTCATAATGAGCTTGAACCTAACAACAAAGATAGAAGATAGTAATGAAATCATCGATAAATTAGAACAATCAAACCGGTGATTCACTATGGATGATGTTAAACGATCCCGAGCTTCTTCTAAGTGTTGAATGGACCTCCAAAACCTTCTAAGGACCTCCAAAGGCTGGGTTCCCGAGAGGGAACACCAGCACTTCACCTCCCAAAAAGCTCCCTTCAAAGTTGCAAATAAAGTCCTATTTATAGGCTTTCTGGAGTGTTTAAGCACGGCCCCGTGCCTAAAAGGCACGACCCGTGATAGTACAATGCTTACGAAAGTTGGTTTGCTCGTACGTGCAGGAGTTGTCGGGCACGGCCCCGTGACAAATGGGGCACGGCCCCGTGAAAGGGCCAAGCACGGCCCCATGACTGCTTTTGGGGAACAGTACTTTTTGTCCTGTCAGATGTCCAATCACGGAGGTGTGTCAAATTAGCACGGGGGTGTGTTTCAGGCAAGGCATGGGGGCGTGCTAAATGAGGCACGACCCCATGCTTGAATTCCAAAACTTGGTTTTCTTCATTTTCTTCTTATTTATGCTTCTTTTGTTCATCTTGGTCTTTTCCAAGCCTGAAAACACAATATGAACGATTTAGGTATCAAATCATCATTTTCAGTAAGAGTTTATAGAATAATTGATGTGCAATTGATATTTTATATGTATAATTTGAAGCACATCAATTACTGCTGCAAGTTGATGTGCTCAGCTGCTGTGGATTCAGAACCAGATGTTAGACTATGGATTCAACTTTGTAAGCACTCCTATTCATACTGACAACAACAGTGCTATCTCCATCACCGAAAATCCTGTGAAGCACTTCAAGACAAAACATATTGACATCATGTATCATTTCATTAGAGATATTCATGAGAAAAATCTAATTAAGCTACTCAAAGTTGACTCAAAAGAACAATATGCTGACTTGTTCACTAAAGCTTTTGATGAACAGAGATTTAATATCTCATTACAGCCATTGGGATGATAAATAAGATTAGCTTACCTCTTTTGGAAAACCTTTGAGAATATGTAACGTTATATGTCAATTCAATCTAAGCTACAAAAAGTCTTTCTCTGAAATTTTCACCAAGTCCAAATTCTTCCGAAGAGGAATTAACCTTCGAAAGATGTTCTCATATCTTCCGAAGCAAACTCCTCCCAAGATAATTTTTCTTCTCGGAAGAGTTTTTAGTCTCGGAAGAAGCGATTGATTTCACATCAGATCTACTTCCGAAACTCATCAAAACTCTCCATTCATTTTTACTCTAGAAAATAGAACTCTACTTTCGAAAGTAAGAAGTTGCATTCGGAAGATCAATTACCTTCGAAATGATTTGTACTCGGAAGAAAGACCTAACTGTACAACGGAAATCTTTTGAGCCCCACTCTGTAAAAGGTAAAGATTGTGTTAATTATGTCGGAATATTTAAATAAAAACTGACCTTACCGCTTCATTTTCATCCTCTCCAAAAATCTTACTGCCTAAAAATTTCCCTCACTGAAAATTTACCCAAACTCAAACTCATCTTCCCACAACTTTCTTCAATGGCACTCAATCCTCAGCACAATCAAGTCATATTTCTTGATTCTTTAAGAGATGCTGACTTCTCAGACATCATTTCCTTTCTTACCCAATCATCTTATACACTGCCTTGCCCGTTAACCCTACCGTTTACTCAAATCATATGGCGGAATTCTGGGAATTGGTCAGATTGAAACCTTGAATGGGGCTCGAGTAATAAGGTCAAGCATCTGTGGACAGGAGTTAGTCATTACTGAATAACTCATCAGGGAGCATCTCGAGCTTCATGATGAAGGTGCACCCACGAAGTTCCCCAAAACAGATTTGGACAACACTTACATCCAAATGGGATATGGTGGAAATGTTAGCAGGTCTACAGTTTACAAGTTTAACTTCTCCTACGACTGGAAGTTCCTACTGCATGTCGTTCTTCACTGTCTATCCAAACAAATCTGGGGGCTGGGATCAAATCCATACGAACTAGGATGCCTAGTTCATGGAATGGTGAGAAGCCTTCGCTTCAATTACTCACGATTGTGCTAACCAATCTCACATGAAATCTTCAGCGGGAGACATTCTTCATGTATCTCAGGTTTCTTTAGCACATAATCAACTGTGAGCTGGAACAGAGTCAGCTTGTCTGTGCAGTTGCTCTGACTGTTCCTCAAATGAGGTCGACCATCTTTAAAATTTTAAAGAAAGTGTCCACCAGCTTCACAGGAAGACATACCGCTTTGCTTCCAGGTATGATTGAGCAACTAGCTCCTGGTGACATCCCTGTTAACCCCACAAGTCATGAACCACACCAGACACCTACCCTCACACTTGCCAAACTCCCTTCTCACCCCATCAAAATCACTATCAAAGACGCCCTAAACGAACCCTTGTTCAATCTACTCTGATTGAACAAGCCCCTCCTGTTCAAACCAAAAAGACTAGAGTGGAACAATGGGCTCCCACTCAGTCTGAGGTCTCACCATCCTTCACAATTGACCTCAATATGGTTCTTGAGTCTCCTCACTCTCAAACCTATGAGCCCGACACCTAAGCCGACAGCCCTCAGAGTGAGTCTCTACACTCCTCTAAGAAGCCATAAAGTGATAGTCCCACAATGTCTTTATCTTTTATTGACCTTCTAGTGAAAACTGATGAAGAGATTACGTCTCTTCATGGCAATGAAGTTGACCTACAACACTCTTTTAAGGATCAACAGAGCCTAGAAGGACCTTTATCTCTAGCCCCCATCAGCAAGCCTTTACTGAGGTGAGTCCCACTGATATGGAGGGGACTCATGTAGATTCAGCTGCCACTACTGAACGTGCCTTAATGGAACTTCAGGACAGTGGTAACATCTCTGAAATGAATCTGCGGCAACCATGCCTATTGATGACTCTGACAGAGACATCATTATGCAAGGGAAACTAGGGTACCAAGAAACCACATCTGGTGGTGAGGCTGAACATACTAGGTATGTTACCTCATCTCCCTAATTCTTCAAAAGAAGATGAGGGAAGACTGCAACTCACTCTTAGATACCTATTGTCTAAAATCTTAATCCTTGAATCAAAGGTTAGGACTTTAGAGGATAGGTCTTCCACTCAGCAACTTGAGATTGAAAGTCTCAAGGCTCAACTAGCTAAGAAATAGATTGAAAGATCTATTAGGCACGTACCTATTCAGGTCTCCTTGGATTCTTCCTCTAGCTCATCTAGCTCTCAAGATGATGCTACCAAAAATGGGGGAGAGTGTTAAGGGACAAACAACTAAGGAACCGCAGAGCCAAGTTTCAACGTTTACCTCTTCGGCTCTAACTACAACCATCTATCTGAGCCATCCCACGTCATACTGCAAATAGACTCAAGGATGCTCAAAGATCTCTATAGACTTTTTTCCCAATTTCTATTGAGATCTTCTCTAGATCAGCCTAGCCCTGACATGGCTATGATATACTTTGGAGCCGAAGAGCTTTAGAGGCTGAGTGCACCTTCTACCACTGAGTAAGAAGTTGGTCAACCTAAGGTCCAAATAGATCCTGTGATTAATATCAAAGGGGAAATGAGGACTGATGGCCCAGCAACTGAAACAGTTGGGATAGATAGTGCACTCCCTCAAACTTTCGAAGCTAAAGTCAAAGCCTCGGAAGAACAATCTGAGTCTTCCGAAGCTGAGATGGAAGCTGTGGAAGGACTATTCTCTCTGTCCAAGGATCTAACCATCA
Organism: Flaveria linearis; assembly: GCA_024085815.1. Classification (NCBI taxonomy): domain Eukaryota; kingdom Viridiplantae; phylum Streptophyta; class Magnoliopsida; order Asterales; family Asteraceae; genus Flaveria; species Flaveria linearis. The sequence continues at coordinate 103,625,441 of CM044001.1, forward strand.
CAGATGTAATTCTTGAGCTAGCATCTGAGGTGGATAGTGAGGACCTTCTCAACCAACCCCTAGCTCAGACAGCGTTACTACTCCATCCCAATCTAAACCTTTCACTCAAGAACCACCGAAGTCAAGCACTTTTAAAGACAATAAAGGAAAGAGAAAATGATCGTGGAAGAACTTGAGGAGGAGGAGAAGATTGCAAAACTTAAAAGAAAAGGTAGACTTTCAACTGCGAAGTTGCTAGCTGCCAGTTCCAAAGCAGCTGCAACCATCTAGGAGGAAGTTAACAACAAAAGGAGAGTAGAGATTATTGACAGGCTCATAATGCTAGGAGCTGCCAATCAAGACATACTCCTGCTACCATTAGAGGAGTTAGTAGAGCTAGAAAAGGCAACCCGGCTGCAGATTGAACAAAGGGAAGAAGCAGCACGGTTGGCCTTGGAGGAGGAAAGAGAAAGAGAACAGAGGGAGGCTGATCTGCAGCTCAGGAGGGAAAGGATATCTTTCCTAACCTCCAGAGGTTTCTCTCTTCAAAAACTATCTCCACACAATGATGATACGATCCTATGGCTCTTTAACAAAGAGCAGGATCAAATGGAGAAAGAGAGAAAGAAAGTTGTGAGAGAAAAGATGAAGGGAAGAAGGAGAAGAAGAAGAAACTAGGGTTACTGTTGCCAAGAAGATAGGTGAAAAGGCCTGGATGAAAGACTATCTCCGGGCTCATGGCTTCTCTGGCAGACAGGTGGGACCTATGTCTGAAAAGACACTCCAACGAATTGTCAGCGAAATCAAGGCTGGCATTCGTATGGGAAAAAGAAGGGAGATGTATAGAAGGGGACAGGGGACGACCTTCAAACCAACCTCTCAATCTCAACCTGAACCAACTCCCTCACCTTTCACCATCAAACCTGAACCTTACACACCTGAGCCTACACTAGTATCCTTACCAGCTTCCTCACCACAACCACCCAAACTACCCATCCTCAAACCAAAACACTTCCCAGAACCACAACTCCACAACCTACTCAACAAACTTCCAAACCATCCCCTCAGCTTTCTAAACATCTCTCCTTAGAAGAATTTAAGGCAATCAAGAAAAAGCTCATAAACTGCACAACCCTGAGTGACATCTCTTGTAAGGGAGACTCTGTCAAACTGACTTATTTGATGGATCTTCATGCTCCCTCACTAGAGATCAATTTCTTGATCTGCCTAGAAGAACACTGGACCAAGCTTCTGTACTTCTTGCTCTTAACTCTGACCCCTTAACTGATAAAGAGAAGAGGCTAAGAAGAAAGCTGGTGACTCTACTGGATACCAGGGGAGGGAATAAAATTCCTATTCAACCCCTCATGCCTAGAAAACAAATTATCCAGTGGAGGTTTGATGAAGATTCTCACAACTTTGTTGTGGAAGATAGAATGGAGAGAGCAACAGGCTGCATGCCTCCTCTCTGCTACACTCCAGCAGATTCAACATTGCTTAGTTAGCAGAGAAACCATTCTCCAATCTCTCTGGCTCCAAAACTGCTGCTCCACATCAGAAATCATCTTAGCGGACTTCATCTTGCTGAGCTAACCACAAGAGCAAAGATTGAAGAGGAGCTGAAGCTGAAAGAGAAGGAAACCAAGGAAAGGTCAACCACCACAAGCAAATGTTTCTACAAATGGTGGAAGGCCCCGAATTGGAACCAATAGTTAGATGGGAGTATGACTATACATCCTATCACTAACTCTTTTCAGAGGGACCAAACAAAGGGTACATATCATTCAAAAGAACAGACTGGATCTCCTATCCACGAATGATTTGTACAAGCTTCTTAGCACCACTTCCAGGAAGAACAAAGAAACAGATAAGTATCTGCTTTCTCTGGTGCTAAAAGCTTTGAGAAGCAGGAACAAGTGATGTTTTGGTAGCATCAGCCTAGGGGAGTTTGTTGGATCAAGAATAAGGCTGGTGCAACCAAAACCGAATCACTTAAACCATTTTGGTGCATCTAATAAAGGACTCCGAAGCCAAGTATGGAGCTTCCGAAGGAAAAAGAGCTCTTCCGAGGAAAGTTTAATATGGACTTCCGAAGAGACACTCTTCTTCCGGAGACAAAGTATTCACTTCCGAAGATCAAGACTTAGAAGAAAAGGATCAGAAGACAACTTTCGAAGTATGAAGAAAGATGAAGTCCTCAAAGCTTGGAAGAAGTAACTTCTTCCGAAGTATAGGTGGCTTCGGAAGAACTTATTCTTCCGAAGCCAACTAACCTTCGGAAGACACTACTATGAACCAGTGGACATAAGTATGGTCCTCTTGACACTCTTCTGCAGATCTCTGATATACTGCATGGCGTTTTCTCAAAGGCCATGTAGTTGACCATACTTTATTCCACTATTCACCTTTATTAGTTAGTACAGTTACTAACTTTAGTTAGTAAAAATAGGTAAGTCATGGACATGTCATGACTCCATATCTTAGATAATACTTTATCTAAAATACTTTAACTCTAGCATTGTAGTATATGCTTTAGTCATAGGTTCCCAGCTGTTATCAAAGTATATCCGACTGTAGGTAGTAGTATATATAGTTTCTCATTGTAACTCATAAACGTGGGTGTGAGAGTCTTGTAACACTTTGAGTTGAGATGTAATATATACAAATACCTTGAAAAACTATATCTCTGTGTTCTTTGTTATTTAGTATATTATTATCAGCTTTTAGAAAGACCCTGCTTCATCTGATCCGAGTGTAGTATTAGTGAGTTTGAGAGAAAAAAACAAGTTTTATTAACAAAACCGATCCTGCATTTTCTTTCCCCCTCATCTTCGCAACCACCGCCGCCACCGCGGCCCTAGCAGCTACCCGACCCTTCCTCCATCCTGTCGCAGACCTCTTCCAGCCCCCCCGCCCCGTCGCCGACCTCCATTGGCTCAGACCACGCCAGAATATGTGAACACATGTGCTATAAATGTGTGAGTATATAAGACAAAGATAGTATGATCATATGTCAACACTTCGATTAGAATATGTGAACATATAAAAATAGTTTATTGGAACATAATAAATACATTTAAAAAACTCGAGGTCTTGATTCGTCGCCGCACGAAGTACCAAAGCAAGAATTGCAATTTGATAATCTTTGGCTAAAGTCACTAATATTCTCTTTATAAACAGCAATTTGTAAGTAGCATCTAAGGGTAACTTTTAAGTGAATTGTTAAACTTATGAAATGATATATTGATAACGGGGTAATAAAAATAAATTGAGCTTTTAGTTGGCTAAACATGCTGAGTAGATATAATACAAAATATACTTAATCGGTTATTCGATTTTAGAATTAAATTTAGAAAAAAACAAACTCTTGGTTTAATTGTTAGTGGGTTAAAGATTATAAAAAGTTATTTGGGTTTAGGGGTCGTAAAGTTTTCCATGGGGGTCGGCATTTAAAAATTACAAGCTCGAATAAAAAACTTTTAAGAAACGTTACATATAAAAAAAATTACGCGGGCTCGATTGACCCCTCCCCCTATAAGCTAAGTTCGGCCCCTGGCCATACATGAGTTTGCGATAGATTTTTTTATATGAAGAAACAATGTCCAAGTTTCATTTTTCATATATAAAGTTACACATGCTATAAACGTCCCCTTCAACGTACCGGTTTGCTACGATTTTCTGACGTTAGTACAAGTAAAACACAATACATATACGAGTATATGATACTTAAGTGAATGTAGTGAAAAGATTAAGAAAAAATAACGAAAAAGCAAATTTGACAATTAGTAAGTGTTGAACTACAGGTCTACAACATTTTAGGAGGTAAAGTGGAAATTTTATTGAGTGATGGTTGGAAAAATATGTTTTTATTTGATTAATATCCAGTTTCAAACTAGCTAATATGAAAAACTCAAAACACCAAAATCTTTAGAAACTAAAGAGGATTACGTATTCGGTTTTTGGTTTGATTCTTAACTGAATCGAATTAGCTAATTGGCTTTTGGTTCTAGAAAACTACATTTTAGCTCGTCCCCCTTAGGAGATCTGATTTCATTATCATTAAAACCAAAACCAAGAACCCTAATTAGATTATCATATTCTGGGTTTTCATAAAACCGGGTTTTGCAAATTAAAACCGAGACCGAAGAACACAAAATTCAGTTTTCAGTATGATTTTGCAACTATAAATACGGTTAAAATTTCAATTTTGACAAGAAGAAAATTTTTCAAACCAATGAACTGAAACCTGAATTGATACATGCATGACACATCTATAAAATAGAGATGACAAGTGGTGTTTTTGAGAAGGGGACGACTGAAGGACACGTGAAATTGAGGAATTTTAAGTGTGTGAATCATGTGATGTTTACGTGCATAAATGATCCAAGTACACCAAGAGGACGATTTTCTTCAACATGACGTTGAATCTTAATTACATTTTATGTAACATTTGATCTTTTTAGTCTAAAGAAACAATGAGAAGACACTTGTTCAAAAGTTATGAACATTTTTAAAAACTGAAATAAAAATGACACAATAATAAAATAAAGGAAATTATAAATGGTAATATCATATGTGAGGGAGGAGAGTCTGACACGTGAGGGGTGGGGAAGGTCATGTGAGTGCGAAGATGGTAGATGTTGATATGTTCATGTTTTGTATGTGTTTTAAGTATTTAAATGTATGTTTTTAACATGATTTTTCTATCGAGTGTAATCACTCTGTAAGGGTTTGAATTGTAGGTGTGGGAAGCTTAAATAATGTATTCAAGAGTTGCACGAAGATTGGATGATATATGAAAGAAAAAAGATGAAGAAAATGAAGAAATTGATGCAAAATGAGCATACGACGTAACTTACGTCCTAAAGGAAGTAAGCTACGTCCTTTCTGAAAACGACAATTTGGGACGTAAGACAGAAGCTAACCACGTATATCATGAGGGAGGACGTAATTTATGTCCATAAGGACGTAACTTACGTCGATGGCCGGGTTTGACCAAAATCTTTGGATTTTGACCATATTTAAGGAGGAGAATTAATTTCAAAACCTTAATTCGCATTGGGAGCAGAAAGGGACGAACTTTGGCCATTATTTAGGTTTCTTGGACTTCTTTAATTCATTTCGATTCCATCAATCATGTTCCAATCCAATCTTGTTTGTTGAATTTATGAAGATGCAAGGCTAAACTCCACGTGATCTACCTCGGGTGATAGGGTTTGTGTTCTTAGGTTTTTGTTTATGTTCAAATTGTATTAGGATTAAACTTTAGACTGTAACACCCCAACCCGGAGAGGCTGACGTGTCACTATTACAGATATCAAATCAAAAACCAAATCCACGATATTAAAGAGATTGTCAAAAGAAACAAATTCAAACAAACTCCATAATCCGAGAGAACCTAATTAAGTTGTTCATTACATCAATTTAAGTAAAATAAAATCTTGATCTTCAACCACTCTTCACTGATTTCCCGGATTACCCTGATTACCTACAATCAAATAAGAAAAACACCACGAAAGAAAATACGGCTGAGCCAAAGTTGCTCAGTGACGGAAATAATAGTAATGATACGAAGCATAAAATACTTATATCTGAATACTGAACGGATCATATGATACTGAAACGGAAATCTGATTCTAAACATATAATACTGATACTGAACTGAACATGTAATACTGAACTGAACTGATCTACACGACGCGTATATACAAACAAAATAAGTCGTGTAATATAAAAGTACCCAGAGCCGAAACTGAACTGATAAGTACATAGCTAGCTAAACTATGCACTAATGAGATGGTGTGTGGGGCGTACACACATGATTCCATCCCCCGGAACTGAACTGAACTGAACTAGGATCGATCCATCCGCCTCCCAGATATTATGGCCAAAGTACTACCTGAGTACTAACGTGTTAACGGAGACGTCGTGAACTATTTTATTACACACCGTCACGAAAAGTGTCATATCATGACGCCACAATGACATGTCGGAGAGCTCGGGTAACAGAGTATCAAATCAAATGGTAGTACAACTACCAACATATAACGTATCAATAGAATATTTATAAGAACATGCAATAATGAGCACAAACTTATAAAATATATATTGCATGCTGTAAGCCTTCACAAGTAAAAATTAACAAGTCGAACGAGTCATAGCATAACAAGTAATGTTAGACGACTAGTAAAATACCAAAGGCCAAACGAGTCATATTAACGGAAATATGGTATCAAAATCTGTACTACAAAGTAACAGAACAGAATTTATACTATGATAAAGATAACCAAGAATCCGTACTACAAAGTAACGGAAACAAAGTGAATACTATGATAATCAAAGGAACAGAATCCGTACTATGATAACCAAGCATTTATATATATTTTTTTTAAGGGGGGTAGAATTATAATACCCATAAAAAATATATATATAATAATAATAATAACAATAATAAAAATTCAGGAGGACCAATTTTGCCATTTTGGAAAGTTCATTTCTGAAGTTTGGCATGAAATGAAACAACCTCAAAATCACAGGGACCAATTGCGTAAATAAAAAAAAATTGTTTCTGTTTCTCTCTCCCCGTCGCTGCCGGAGCTTCGGCCACCGCCGGTCGGCTCCGGCGACCTACAAACTACCATTTTGTTCAGTTTCAGTTCAATCATTGATGCCCGACACAACCGCGTGAATGATTCGACATAATACCCCACATTCGAAAGAAACCGTTAGTGCGATCGATCTAAAACCACCAAAAACTTTCGGCCACTTTAACCATGTGCAAATCGCACTAAACGGACATAATAATTAAATTAAATGCTACCAATCAATCATATACGATTCATAATCTACCTATGCTTTCAATTTCGATTAAAACACACCCAAACACCCCGTCGATCACCATCATAAGCCGCGACCTGCAACTTGCTTAAAACCCATTCTCCGATCGATTTTAACTAAAATTGATAAAGGGCTTTTACTCTAGATTAACATACGAAGCTTCCTGTCAATTTAATTTGAATTCCATCAAGGTTTGCTCACCCATCGATCACAACCGTGGCCGCGACCTGTTCTTCATCGGGTTCATCATCGAATTGACTTCAAACAGGTAATTAAAACTACCAACATACTGATTTTAGTCTAGGAATGAAAGCCCCAACATTGATTTGGCTATTAACATCGATTTGATGTTCAATTGAATCGAATTGTTTCTAGGGTTCATACGGTTTGAAATTTGGGGATTTTGGATTCGTGATTGGTTAACAGGAAATTGAACACACCTATTAGCTCGATTTTGGATGGGGATTAAAGCCCTAAACTTCCATTGATTAACATACTCGTTTGGATGTTCATTTTGGGTAAATTGATTCTAGGGTTTATACGAATTTGGAGGATTTGGGGGAAATTATTTAAGTTTGTTTTTAAGGATTAAAAGCTGAATTATGACGCGGCTGTAAGCCTTGGTCTACCGGTTCTGTGCTTGCTTGAAATCCTGGAGGTCCCGGGTTCGAAACCCGGCCACCTCACATTTTTAATTATAATACCCGTAAGATAATAATCATAATAATATCATAATAATAATAATAATAATAATAATAATAATATAATAATAATAATAATAATAAATAATAAGTTCAGGGGTGATGTTGCTATTTTTAAAACTTAAATTAATAAGTTTTGTACACAAATTAAACAAACATTAAACCACAGGGACCATTTTGTAAAAATTTGAAAAACCTTTCTTTCTCTCTCTCCCTACCCCGTTTTCCCGATCACTATTCTGGCCGACCGCCGGTCGGTCCTCCGGCGAGCCTCTCCGGTTGGGGTGTTACAGTTATGGTATCAGAGCAAAGGCTCTTTCCTGTAGAAAACTTAAACATTAAAATAAACTTGTGAGGTAATGGGTAGACGTTGGGTTAGAATCTAATTTTGTTCCCAATCTCAATTCCAGTATTCACACGTGTATCTTCATTTCAGATGGCTCCTAAGAGACGTGTGAACAACCGCAATAACTCGAATGGCCCCTCATCTGATACTCCTCTTGAAACCCTCGTTGCTAATGCTGTAAACGCTGCTATTTCTGGAATACTCCCTAACCTGATGACTCAGACTGCTCAAACAGTCATCCAGCAGATGCAACAGGCAAATTCGGAGGGAAACAACACAGGACCTCCACCCGTGGAAATAACTCAGAGCCCCTTCTGGCGGGAACAACACGGGACCACCTTCCGGTGATAATACACCACCACCCCGTGATGGTATTCATGTCTGGTTGGAACGTTCTCAGAAGCAAAGGCTTAAGTCTTTCAGTACTTCTAGTAATCCGATCGAGGTGCAAATTAGATCAATCAAATTGAGAAATTGTTTAAGGTACTGGTGTTGAGGACGTATTATATACATATATATGTCTTATCCGATACTGATAGTAAATGCCCTAGGTATGATCTCCGGTACCCTTTGCATTAGGAAGCGGGATATTTATGTCTTATTTGATACGGGCGCTACGCATTCTATCGTATCTCTTTTGTTTGCTAAGTACTTAATGACTGCACCGACTGCTTTAGAGCACGCTTTGGCTATTACTAGTCCATTAGGAGAGTCGACTATCATCTCGCATGTCTATAGAGATTGTCCGATCAGAATCGAGTCTATTATTCGTAAAGCTAATTTGTTTCCTATGCAAATGAGTGACTTTGATGTCATACTTGGTATGGACTGGTTAACTCGACATCACGTTACTATTGAATGCCAGAATCGTCGTGTTTTATTTGGAAATCCTCAATGCCCTGAACTCGTTTATCAAGGGACTCAGCCTCGGAAATCGTTGAAAATCATCTCTGCGTTTAAAGCTCAGAAACTCTTATCGCACGGTTGCGTGGGATTCCTAGCTTCAGTGAAGCTACATCTTCTGAAAAGCCGAACATATCTGATTATCCGATGTATGTGATTTTCCTGACGTGTTTCCTGAGGAGTTACCCGGACTTCCACCAGATCGCGAGGTAGAATTCACTATTGATCTTGTTCCAGGTGCTGAGCCGATTTCTAAGGCACCGTATCGTATGGCACCTATGGAGCTTAAGGAGTTAAAGGAGCAGTTACAGGAGTTACTGGATTTGGGATTTATAAGACCAAGCGTCTCGCCTTGGGGCGCACCGGTCCTATTCGTGAAGAAGAAAGATGGTTCTTTGAGACTCTGCATTGACTACAGAGAACTCAACAAGATCACTATCCATAATCGTTACCCTCTGCCTCGTATTGATGATTTATTTGATCAGCTTCAGGGTGCAAAGTGTTTCTCTAAAATCGATCTGAAGTCTGGTTACCATCAGTTAAAGATCAAAGATTCTGACGTCCCTAAATCTGCTTTCCGTACTCGGTATGGTCACTATGAGTTCCTGGTTATGCCGTTCGGGTTAACTAATGCCCCGGCCGTATTCATGGATCTAATGAACCGAGTCTTTCGCAAGTTCCTCGATAAGTTCGTCATTGTATTTATTGACGACATCTTAATTTATTCTAAAAGTAAGGAGGAGCATGAGAATAATCTTCGTATCGTGCTCGAAACACTACGTGAAAAGAAGCTTTATGCTAAATTTTCAAAGTGTGAATTTTGGCTGAGCATGGTAGCCTTTTTGGGTCATGTCGTTTCTGCGGATGGTATTATGATGGACCCTGCTAAAATAGAGGCGATCACTAAGTGGCTTAGACCTACCTCAGCCACAGAAGTCTGTAGTTTTCTTGGCCTTGCTGGTTACTACCGCAGATTTGTTGAAGGTTTTTCTGTTATAGCTTTACCCCTTACGCAACTGTTAAGGAAAGGGGTTAAGTACTCTTGGAATGATGAACGAGAGAAAAGTTTTGAAGAGCTCAAGAAAAGATTGGTGTCTGCTCCTGTTCTCACACTTCCATCGGGCACGGGTGGATATCAGATTTACAGCGATGCCTCTAAAAAGGGACTTGGATGTGTACTAATGCAGCATGGTAAGGTCATTGCTTATGCTTCACGGCAGTTGAAACCTTACGAGGTTAATTATCCTACGCATGATCTTGAACTCGCTGCTGTTATTTTCGCGTTGAAAATATGGCGTCACTATCTTTACGGAGAGACTTGTGATATTTTTACTGATCACAAGAGCTTGAAATATATCTTCACACAAAAAGAACTAAACATGAGGCAGAGAAGATGGTTAGAGTTGTTAAAAGATTATGATGCCAATATTCAGTATCATCCGGGAAAGGCCAATGTGGTAGCTGATGCTCTTAGCACGAAGAACTCAGGAACAGTAGCCTCCCTACAGCTACAGCCTCAGAACATTACCGATCTCGATAGATTGGGTATTGGCCTACATATTGGCAAGAGCAACGGATATCTCGCTACACTCCAGATTGAGTCAGACTTAAATCCCGGATTAAGAACGCACAGAAAGACGATGGTGAACTCTGGGCAATCTTACAGAATGTGGAGATTGGTAAACAATCAGAATTCAGAGTAGATGAACATGGAGTAATCTGGTGTGTAAACGTTTATGTGTGCCTAATGATTATTCTCTTCGAGAATCGTTATTAGCTGAGGCACATAGTTCTCCGTTTTCTATTCATCCAGGATCTACTAAGATGTATTGTGATCTTCGTCAGAATTTTTGGTGGAATGGTATGAAAGAAGACGTGGCTAGATTTGTTAGCAGATGTCTTACTTGTCAACAAGTTAAGATTGAGCATCAAAGAGCTAGTGGACTGCTTCAGCCACCACCTATTCCTGTATGGAAATGGGATGATATTTCCATGGATTTTGTGACAGGATTGCCAAGAACATTCAAGAAGAATGATGCAATATGGGTTGTAGTTGACAGATTGTCAAAGTCGGCTCACTTTCTCCCAATTCAGTAAGGATTTTCGGTTAGCGAACTATCTGAAGTGTTTACACAAGAGATTGTTAGACTTCATGGCACTCCGGTTTCTATCGTGTCTGATCGAGACCCGAGGTTCACTTCTCGTTTTGGAAGGGTTTGCAAGCTGCATGGGGTACCAAGTTGAGGTTTAGTACGGCGTTTCATCCTCAGACTGACGGTCAGTCAGAGCGTACTATTCAAACACTTGAGGACATGCTTCGAGCTTGTGCCTTAGAGTGGACTGGGAACTGGGATGAGTATTTGTGTTGGTCGAGTTTGCTTACAGCAATAGTTGGCAAGCTAGCATTGGCATGGCACCTTTCGAATTATTGTATGGTCGTAAATGTAGAACACCTATTTGTTGGGAAGAGGTCGGTGAAAGAGTCATCGAAGGACCCGAGTTAGTTCAGATCACGAATGAGAAAGTTGCTATTGCTAGAGAAAAGTTAAAGGAAGCTCAAAGTAGACAGAAAAGTTATGCAAACCGACACCGTCGACTTTTGGAGTTTAAGGTCGGTGACAAGGTATTCCTGAAGGTTTCGCCTTGCAAAGGCGTACGACGTTTTGGTCTAAAAGGGAAACTTAGTCCACGGTTTATCGGACCCTTTGAAATTCTAGAAAGAGTTGGTGAGGTTTCGTATCGTTTGGCTTTACCACCTCAATTGTCACATGTGCATAACGTTTTCATGTATCTCTTTTAAGGGGGTACAATTATCATCCTCTTCACGTGGTTAACTATCCACTTCATTTGATTCGTGAAGACTTATCATTCGAGGAAGAACCAGAAGCTATCCTTGACCAACAAGAACGCATTATGCGTAGGAAAACTATTCCTTTTGTTAAAGTATTATGGAAAAACCATTCCGAACACGAAGCTACATGGGAGATAGAAGATGAAATCCGTTCTCAATATCCGTATCTATTTACCTCTTAGTTATTATCTTCTATATGTTTATGTTATCAGTTATGAAATGATCTGTTTCTTGAACATCAAATTAGTCATCTCTTATACGATTTTGTCTATTGAATTGATTCCGTTTCAGCAATCGAATAATTATGAGTGATTTCGTTCACTTGTTGCTTGTTACTACTCTGTGTACGTTATGTCACATCTTGTTTGATCTGTACCTAGCAATTTCGTGGACGAAATTTTTTTTAGGGGGGTAGAATTATAATACCCGTAAGATAATAATAATAATAATAATAATAATAATAATAATAATATAATAATAAATAATAATAAGTTCAGGGGGTGATGTTGCTATTTTTAAAACTTAAATTAATAAGTTTTGTACACAAATTAAACAAACATTAAACCACAGGGACCATTTTGTAAAAATTTGAAAAACCATTCTTTCTCTCTCTCCCTACCCCGTTTTCCCGATCACTATTCGGCCGACCGCCGGTCGGTCCTCCGGCGAGCCTCTCCGGGTTGGGGTGTTACAAGAACCCATTAAGTTCTTTATTGAGTTTAACTTGTGTCTTGATTGTTTAAACAATTGTTTTAGTAAATCTTGATTTGAATTTCATATAATTATGCGCGAGTTATATGATTGCAAGGTTTTGGTTGTTAATTCAATTGACATGGTATACTAAGACCTGTTAAGTCTTGGTTATCTCTGCCACTTAATCATTACACTTATAGAATCCCCGCTAAGGATTTCCCACCAAGTTAAACTAGGCGATTACCGAGAACCGAACCTGAATACCGGGGTGGATTACCCTTTTCCATAATCATCTTCTAATCAATTTCATTAATTGCAATTTGTTTTCTCAATTAAGTTGTTAATCATTCTAACACTCACTTTTCACAGCCAAGAGGCACTAGTTTGATAATTTATTGGTTAATCTATTTCTTACAAATCAATTTACAACACACCGACCACTAATTCCATGAGGTTCGACAACCCTACTTACGCTAACTAGTTAAGGTGAATAGGAACACACATTTTACATCTTATTTGATTGATACTTCGACATCGATCAAATTTTGGCGCCGTTGCCGGGGAATCGGTGCGCTTGGTGTTTTATTATTTGATTTTGTTTTTTATATTTTGTTTACTTGTTCTTTCTTTATTTCTTTTATTTCTTTGTTACGCTAGGTGTGTTCTAAGTGTGTAGGTGACAGGATTGCATGCATACTCGATACTCGGGTAGGAAATCACCATTGGTATTCGATCCAGAGAAAGAGAAATCAGCAAGGTATAATCGTGTTCTGCATCGATCAGGGTTACCAACCACATCAATTTCACAAGCCATTGATCAAGCAGCTAATAGTTTGTCTGATTCAACCCAAATGGAAAACCCAAATAACCAACAACCTCAAAATCCAAACCCACCTCCAAATAACCAAAATCAAAACCCAATTCCACCCCTCTACCAAATAACAACCGTCACAACAACCTGAATCAACCACCACCCAATAATAACATGAATCAAAATAACCTCAATCAAGGAGATGACTTTGATCATGTGAGCATGCATAGTGTTCACACGAGTGATGAAGACTATGAAGATGAATGGAATAACAATAAAGAACTCTATAATGATGCAAATTATAATTCTTGGGATGGAAATCTTGGTGGAGGTGATGGATACAACAGAAATAACAATTAGGGAAATGATCAACATGGGTGGAATGCACCACCCATCAATCAATAACGGGGCAGGGTTAATAATAATGTCAATCCTCCAAGAAGGCCTCGAAGAGATCAGGTACAAGGTGTGGATAGCCATTTCAGACTGGCTATTTCTGAAAATCCAAACCCTATTACACCTCCAAATCATAGAGGAAGAGCTTTTGATGTACGCCCGCATTATCTCACCATCCTTCCTGCCGTTAGAGGCACTACTACAGAAGAACCATATGTGCATCTTACTGAATTTGATGCCATATGTAGCACTATTGGTGGAAAACATTTTACACAAGATGAAGTAAGGCTTTGTTTGTTTCAATTCACCTTGAAAGATCGAGCTAAGCAATGGTTCCTCACCTTGCCCGACAATAGTATTCACACATGGCAAGAAATGCAACAAATATTTTTGGATGAATATTATTCTATGTGTAAAACCAGTTATGCAAGAGATGCTATTCGTTCTTTTCAACAAGTCAGAGAACAATTTCATGAGGCATTTACAAGGTTTAAGGAATTGATCCATATGTGTCCACATCATGGGATTGCACATTGGGAATTGATCAAGGCTTTTTCGGATGGATTGACCAATGAGGAGAGAAAGTACTTGTATTCTACAAGCAATGGCACATTTCTTTCTAACCATGAAGATGCGGATTGGGAATTTTTAGAGAGAATGTGTCGAAATTCCAAAGCACAAGCTTCTGCTAGTAGACGAGCAAAATCTACTTTGGTGAGGTCAACCACAGTTGATTATGAAACTAAAGAGAGAATTGCTTCGTTGGATAAACAATTGGCAAAGCTAGGAAGAACAGGTCTGAAGGAGGTTGCAAATTTAGGATATGATGTGTGTGAAGAATGTGATGAAATGGGCCATAATGGTGATTCATGTTCAGTGGTAATGGGAAGAAGTGAAGAAGTTAATCAAGTTTATGGAGATAGAAAGCAATTCGATAAAGTTCCAACACTTACCATCCAGGATTGAGAAACCATCCAAATTTCAAGTATGGTAATGCTTCAAACCAAATGAACCCTAATTTTCAAGGCAATAATCAAGGTGATCAAACATATCAAAACCAAGCACAAGGGAATTATAACACAAGTGGTTATCAAAGAGCTTCATATCCTCAAGGAAATAATCAAGGAACCCACCACCATAGGGGTCAACAAGGGAGTTATCAAGAAACTATCAAGGGCGTCCTCAATCAAGACAAATTGGCAATGAGGACTCCACAAATGTAAAGTTAGATGCTTTAATAAACATGATGAAAGAGAATATGCAAGAGAATAAGAAGGAAAATGAAATCAGATATAAGGCTTATGAAGCCTTAAACAAGCAGGTGGGTCAATTAGCTGAGGATGTAGCTCAAATCAAGCGGAACCCCGGGAAGTTACCGAGTGATACCACGATCAATCCTCAACATCAAGGAACCAACACGAAAAACATAAGAACTGTTCACATCAATTCGGTTAGTATCCTTCCTGACTCTAAAATTATTAATAATGACTTTACAACTTTTCCACGACAAGTTGCAGGTAAGGAAGAGAAAGCTGATGCAGTGGAAGATAGTGACCAAGGAGCGCCCATCATTCCAATCAAAGTGGGAAAATTAAAGATAAAACGAGCACTCTTGGACTATGGTGCGGGTGTTAGTATTTTCCTAGGTACGTTATATGATCAGTATGAGTTTGGTCCTCTAGAGGAAGTTGACACCACTATGGTGTTAGCTGACTTGACCCAGAAACGTCCTCGGGGGATGGTGAAGAATACGATAATCAAGTTGGGAGAATTTTACTACCCTGTGGACTTTATGATGCTTGATTATGCACTAGTGAGAACAAATGAGCAACCGAAGGTCATATTGGGTCGACCATTTTTAGAAACTGCCAATGCCCAAATCAATTGTCGGGATGGAATAATTGAAATGACTCATACAACTCGTAAGTTATGTTTTGACGTATTTTCCAAGTCGGTTAATTATTTTGTTAATGATATAGTTTTTGTGCCATATATAACTAACTTGTGTGTTCCTACTTATACATCATATGTAAGAATGAACACCAATTTTGAGAATGATTTTGAGTATGATAGGGTTAAGCATGTCGACTTGAAGAGAAAATTTAAAAGAAGAGAAGAGCCAATTATGATGATGGAAACAAAGGATGAGAAGCCTAAAATGAAGAAAAAAGTTGGCGATCCACTTGATCCTATAAAAGAAAGAGTTGAGGCATTAATGTTTGGGCCACAATATGATCTAGTTGAAGACCCACCAGATCACTTGAAGGATACCATAGTCAAGCATCCTACTCGACCACCATGAGTGGTCGCAGGTACGGTCTGGCTGAAGACCTAAAACTTAGCGCTAATCGGGAGGCAACCCGAAATTGATTTGTTTCTTTTAGTTTTGTTTTGTTTTGTTTATTTTGTTTTTCAGTTTTAAGTATCGGATGCAAATATTCAAGTGTGGGGAAGCTCATGGATCTTTAGGAGCATAAAGGAATGTGTGTATAGACGGATTTACTAATCTGAGTTGACCCATAACCACCATATATTGCTTGAGGCACCTTTTATCATCTATGATCAGGTCCATGTCCTTTTTTAATATCTTAAAGCTTTGCTAGTTTGGTGTCATTTGGTACAATCATGGTAGGCATAATGCGTTTTAAAAAGTTAGCCTTGTAACTTCACTTGGGTAAAGGTTAGAATGTTTGATAGTACCCTTGTTCACATAACAATTTTAAAATTTACATTGAGGACAATGTATGACTTAAGTGTGGGGATGAGGGAAAGTAAAAAACTGGTACATGAAAGTGTCATTGTGTAATGTAAATTGTGAACGGATGTCAAATATAGGTCCTGACTCATGCTCAACTCAAGTGCAGGAGAAATTTTTGAGAACTGATAAGTGATAGCTAACTAAGGGTAACAAGCTAGATAATGGACCTTTTATGCATGTTTTCACACCCTTAGCCTGTCAGCCACTGTTTTCTGTGAGAATTGAGCCTATACATAAGCTTAGAACAATAGTTGGTTACTTGCTCATTTTCCTTTCATGTGTGTTTACCAAAACGATTGCTTAATTCTAGAACTTGCACAATTGATACGTTTTGAGATCATGAACCAAACTGTTGCACATATATGATTAAGGCATTAGGATAAACCTTTATTTGATTAGCCCTTCTCAATTATTATCCTACCCTAAAATGATCCTCTAGTCGCCAGTTTGAGCCCCTAACCATTTTAATTGTTTAACCCCGAATCAACCCCTTAGCCTGTTCAAACCTTTTTATATTTAAGCCCGTGTGATGAAATCTGATAAGTATTGCTTGAATTTTGATATAATTTAGTTAGAAGCAGCGAGGTGTTTAGATATAATCATCATGCAAAAAGAAAAAAAATGAAAAAAAATTATGAGTCAATAATGGGTCAAAATGACTACAATATACATGTCATGTTTCAATGATAATAAATGGTGAAAATGGGTCAACTTACCCAAATTCATTGTTTAGGATCGCTTCACTGTTCAATACGTGCTGACATTATTATTTGGATTTCATCACCTTTAGCGACTCCAAATTGTCTATCCTCACCCAAAAGCCCAAGCCTTACATTACAACCCTTCAAAGACCTTTTGATGTGTGCATGGTTTGTGTTAATTGGTGGAGTTGCGATCATTATGTAAGCTTATGGTAATTATGAGTTGTTCTTGGTTGAGGGTACTACACTGATGTACTAGCACACCTTTTGCCAGACTAGATACTAAACCAAGAGGAGTGAAACTTGTGAGAGGTGTGAATACATGCATAGGGAAGATTAGAAAGCTTGTTGGGCTTAGTTAGATAGATCATATTTCAAATAGTAATATCTTTTCTTACAAAGCCATAGCTTGATATATGAAAATGTGAGTTGAGTATGACTTGGGACATTAGCCAACAGAAGGTGAATACATGGCTGGATCGTATTTGTCTAATGATAGTTGTAGTGTTATGAGCAAGTTTGCTTGGGGCAAGCAAATGATAAGTGTGGGGATGTGATGCGTTCATGTTTTGTATGTGTTTTAAGTGTTTAAATGTATGCTTTTAACGTGATTTTTTTATCGAGCGTAATCACTCTGTAAGGGTTTGAATTGTAGGTGTGGGAAGCTTAAATGATGTATTCAAGAGTTGCACGAAAATTGGATGATATATGGAAGAAAAAAGATGAAGAAAATGAAGAAATTGATGCAAAATGAGCATACGACGTAACTTACGTCCTAAAGGAAGTAAGCTACGTCCTTTCTGAAAACGACAATTTTGGGACGTAAGACAGAGGCTAACCATGTATATCATGAGAGAGGACGTAATTTATGTCCTTAAGGACGTAACTTACGTCGTATGGCCGGGTTTGACCAAAATCTTCGGATTTTGACTATATTTAAGGAGGAGAATTAATTTTCAAAACCCTAATTTGCATTGGCAGCAGAAAGGGACGAACTTTGGCCATTATTGAGGTTTCTTGGACTTCTCTAACTCATTCCGATTCCATCAATCATGTTCCAATCCAATCTTGTTTGTTGAATTTATAAAGATGCAAGGCTAAACTCCACGTGATCTACCTCGGGTGATAGGGTTCGTGTTCTTAGGTTTTTGTTTATGTTCAAATTGTGTTGGGATTAAACTTTAGAACCCATTAAGTTCTTTATTGAGTTTAACTTGTGTCTTGATTGTTTAAACAATTGTTTTAGGGGATTTGAATTTCATATAATTATGCGCGAGTTGTATGATTGCAAGGTTTTGGTTGTTAATTCAATTGACATGGTGTACTAAGCCCTGTTAACTCTTGGTTATCTCTGCCACTTAATCATTACACTTCTAGAATCCCCGTTAAGGATTTCCCACCAAGTTGAACTAGGCGATTACCGAGAACCGAACCTGAATACCAGGGTGGATTACCCTTTTCCATAATCATCTTCTAATCAATTTCATTAATTGCAATTCGTTTTCTCAATTAAGTTGTTAATCATTCTAACACTCACTTTTCACAGCCAAGAGGCACTAGTTTGATAATTCATTGGTTAATCTATTTTCTTACAAATCAATTTACAGCACACCGACCATTGATTCCACAAGGTTCGACAACCCTACTTACCCTAACTAGTTAAGGTGAATAGGAACACACATTTTACATCTTATTTGATTGATACTTTAACATCGATCAGATGTGTGTGGAACAAATATGATTAACTTTTAGAAGACTATAAAATATTAAAAAATAATATTTTAATAATCATTAAGAGATTATCAGACAATTCTTATATTTATTTCCATCAAAGTGGCTTTTGATCATACTAATATTAGTTATGATTAGGTTGCAAAACTTAATATATGCCTATTGGTAGTACACAAGCTTCATGTTTGGATCTACAACAACGCATACTGTAACCTTTCGTATTTTTCAAAGTTAACTTTTGTTAATGGTCGTTATCTCTTGTAAGAGTTTGGTTGTTATTAATACAATCACGAGGATTCGTTTGTAAAGCTTTGATAATTAATAATAATAATAATAATAATATAATAATAATAATAATAATAATAATAATAATAGTAATAGTAATAGTAATATAATAGTAATAGTAATAGTAATAGTATAGTAATAGTAATAGTAATAGTAATAGTAATAGTAATCATAATAATAATATTAATGATAATAATAATAGTCATATTAAAAGTAATCTTGTAAAAAAAAAAAAATAATAAAAACAATATAAATTTTATTATTTTAAAACTTGTAATTAATTAGTTTTTAACATAAAATAATAACAATTCAAAACCTCAGGGACTAAACTGTAAATTAATTTAAACTTAAACCTAAGTTTTGGAAAGGAATTGAACAAATTCAAGACCACAGGGACTAAAGCTGTAAAAAGCTTAAAAACTAAATCCTTCCCCCTCTTCTCCCGTATTTCCGGCGAGAGCAGCCCGGCGACTCCGGCCGAACTCCGGCAAGGCCAAAAACGGCCCTTTTGGCCGCGGTTTTGACCCAAAACACATCCCAAACAATTCGCAATCATGATTCGAATGTGGGAGCGGGTTTTAAAGCGATATTAACAGCAATAACACCAACACTCGAAACCGAAATCGAGTGCAAACAAACCAAAGTCGATTCCACACTTAAAACACAGTAATTATCAAATTAATTGGTCATAAACGATTGGTTAATCAAGTCGAACGTAATGGGGTGATTAATTTCACCTGAAACCACATTAAAACTATTCAATTCTAACCGAAACCTCGATCTTAAACGTCGTAGCCATTGAGTACCAAAGCGAACGAATTGAACCTATTTAACAGAGGGGAATCACCACATTCGATCCCTTTAAACTTATTATACACTCAATTGCTTGAAAATACAACAAAAACATTGATTTCAAACTCCATGTTCTTCGTGAGCGAACCGAGACAAAACCCTAGCACAAACACTTCAATTCGATTGTAATCAAGTAAGATTAATACATCTTTGTGCTCGATTATACCCTGGAATCAAAAGCCCTAATGTTAATTGGGTTGAAACATTTGAATTGACGATCAATTTGGTTGATTTCGAATTAGGATTCATAAGGAATTGGGGGTTCTCTGAGTTTTGTGTTTTTAAACAATAGAAACCAACTCTTAACACAGCCACGACCCTTAGTTCACTGGTTACCCACTCCCATCTCAACTTTGAGGTCCCGGGTTCGAACCCGGGCACCCTCAAACATTTTTTTCAAGGCTTTTTAGCCCTTTATTTAATTATAGAAAATTTTTAATAAATAAAAAATGGATTTTATAAACTTTAATTTTTTTTAAAGACACCAAATAATTTCCTGTAATTTTCTAAATTTAAATAATATTTTTTTAAATAAAATATTTTAACAAAGGTTATTCTGGGTTTTATTTCTATTAAAACGGATTTTAAATATTAATTAGTAAAATAATATTGGCCCAACATTACCTTTAATTTATCATCGTTTAAATCATGATTGTTCCATGTGTTTATTTAAAATTTTATATTTAAACTTTATTAGTTATTATAAATGGTTTAATTACATATTTTCTATTAGAAGACCTAAAAAGGTATATTTCTTTATTAATTAACGTACTTACAAAAACTCTCAAATTCGACTTAGAACCCTTTGTATATATTTATATTTAGGTACTTTGTGACGATTTACGTTTGGAACGGCGTTTATTATTCCTAATAATCTCCATTATATACTTATTGTTCAAGTGAGTTTTTCCATACCTATTTTTCATATTTTCACACTTTAGGGTGAAACATGTTAAACTTATTATCGTTACACTTGTAAACTTATTTGAGACTTGTAAACATCTTGACAATTCATCATATTAAGTTGTGGTTAGTTGAACTTTTGTGATTACCATGTTATGGCGTTTATATGTACAATCATTAACTATGTACAATCATGGCGACGCCTATTGCTAGATCTGGCGACGCCATAGATCTATGGGCCTGACAAGCCTATTTGGCGGTCGTATTCTTGAGCACCATGGGGACCAAGTACACTTAGCTAATCGTATAAACTTGTAAACGTGGAATGTAAACTGTCAAGGTTTGATTGTTACATCTGTTCATAACATCCCTAATTACTTTATTCACTACTTATGACTTGAATTGCCAACTTTTATATACTTATTGTATGAAAACTATGAAAAGCTCACCAACTTTATGTTGACCTTTTTTATTTTTAACATGTTTCAGGAAACACGCAAGTTTGATTGTCCTCTTTGAAGCTTGTTCACATATAGGAATGGATCTAGTTAAATAAATAAGTTGTCTTGAATCATTTCATGTTGCGTTATATTGATTTCTTATTTGAGACTTATGGTTGTAATGTTTTTTTAAACTTGTGATAATTATATTTTTATTAAAAGATAGCGTTATGTGGTTGTGCACAATCTTAACCCTCACATCTTGACGATTCCGCCGTTAAGATTGGGGTGTGACACATACACTAGTGAGTGATTATGTCGTTTGTTGTTCATTCCATTTATAAAGCTAATTAATTATCTACACGAAAGCATTTATATATTTTCACTTCATAAGATTATTAATTATATATTTTTTAAAGTATAAAAATCAATTACATATTTCCCCTTTTTAAAACATATATATTACATATTTATTCATATCATCGAAATAAACTTATTAAATCACTATTTATCTTTATTTTTACTAAGATATTTTTATGTAGTTTAGCTCTTAATACCATCATTTACATGTTTTGAGCTTTATGTGTAAATAAAAACAATAAAATTAGATCTTCAAATTTAGAAGAGTAAACTTTATTTTAGAACAACAATCACCGATAATGAAAATTACATTTTGGAATACAAAATGACTAGTGTAAAAATTGTAAACAATTATAATACTAAAAAATCTATATGTTCTAATTTCGTAATAAAAATGAGAGTAAAAAATTTTTAATAAGTTAATTTTAATAAATTGGATATACATGTAATATACATGGTATAGGAACATGAAATACATAATTGATTTTGTGCCTTGTGAAAATATGTAATTAGTGGCTTTAGGAAAGGGTAATATGTAAAAATCTTTAAAAAAAGTTTATATAACTATGAATAAGAAAGAATTATAGGTAAAATTTAGTATAATTGCGATCATACTCTATTTACATGCATGAGATTGATAACATCTAGTATTCATTGGTCAGCCACGTGGCGTAGTCCGTACCTGGGCTTGCAAACACCGCTAGTCACGCTATGGGAGTCAGTCATGCCCAAATTCGTTATCTTAACCGCAACAAGAGGAACACCAATGGTAGGTCTAAATGTTAATTAATTTGGTTTAATATACGGTTTAAGTCATTTTCTATCATAGTTGTATCTTAAAAATCTAAAGAAAGCATCAATTTCAATTGGGTTATAGACTTATAGATAGGTCGGTCACTTGGAAAACGTACGATGCACCTTTATTATTTAGTTATTTGGGAGAAAAAGAGCACAAACTTATTAGCTTTATTTTATGTTTTTATTTTTTTAATTAATACAGATAACTAAATATAAAATATTAACAAATGGAAGCAACAATTTTTTTTGTGATATATTTATTATTATGAAAAGTTAATATAACAAATAACAAACGAGCATGATCATACTTCTTTTTAATTACTTATAATGAAAGAAGTATATGAACATGTACTGTAATAGTGTTTGATATTCACAAGACCAATGTGGGTTAAAGTTGTTGTAATTGTTAAGATTAGATGGAACTAAATGTTAGTTAAAAAATGGCTGTCAAATATACTACATGAAATGCAAATAGTTTAATTGGAGAAAAATTACGAAGATGATGATCGATTTCCAATTAATGAAAGTGAAGGCTAATTCATGCTGAATTAAATGATATGTGTTCAAGGCTGACATCAATTACCTTTTTTTATACATACATTACGTTATAACCTCGTGTATTACATAAATTAAATAAAGAATACTAAATATTAGTGAAGGATTAAGAAATATAAAACACTATTATGACATATGATATAACTAAAATTATGTATGAGTAAATACTATAGTTAATAATATACTTTTATTATTTTTTAAAATGTTCATTTTAAAAAATGTTTTTTTAAACTCTCGTTTTAAATATATGTTAAGAAAAATTTCATCTAAAGAATATTGTTTTTGAAAAATATCGTTTATAAAAAAATCTCGTTATTTCGAAACTATGGTTTTTAATTTTTTTAAGGGCAAATCTATCACACTTCACTCCTAAACTACACCAAATAATTTTACTCCATGCCTGAGTTTGAACCCATGACTTTTATTTTAAGAGGCAAAACCCTCTACCAAGTGGGCTATTTTTTAGTTATTTTGGTTTAACGAATAATTTTTGTATTTAATAAAAGTTATTTTAACAAAATATCATATTTATAAACATCTCATTGTTAAAAACTTTGGGTTTTAATTACTTTTTTATTTTTAGAAAAATGGTTTTATATAAAAATTTTATTTTAAAAAAAAATATTTTGTATGTGAAAAAAGGTACGTTGTTTAAAAAAATTATAGTTTTTAAAAATCTTTTTTTTTTCAAACAAGACTTTTTTATAACAAAATATATAGTTCTTAATTAATTAAAAGTATATGTTTCATAAAAAATATTGATTTTAGAAAAAACTGAATGTTTAAAATAAGAGAGAGGGAGAGAGAAAAATAATAAACTAGTTGTTTTGTCATTTTAAAAATTGATAAATGATTTGAGCATGAAAATAAATGACATAATTAATGTCATGATTAGATGTGTCCAATTAATATAATAATTTATTAGTATTAGATAAATTAGATAAATACTAATAACCTTAGCTCAAATAGTTAAAGTGATGTAACTAGAGATCTTATTGAAATGGGTGGAAGTTTTGTCTTCAAGTATTACCTGTAATAAAAATAAATAGGGTTCTAAGTGAGTCAATGAATTTTCTCATATATAATGTGAGTTTCATTCTAAAATTGAATAAATTCTTTCACTTTTTTTATGAAAGTTCAGTTTTGTTACGAGTATTTATATTAAAGTTTTGCTCTTAAAGCATTAAATTCCAACTATTTAAATGCTAAAAAACAAATAATAAATTGTTATAAACAATTTCATATTTTATAAATACAATAACAACATATTCTAGATACAACCAGTTCCTTTTTTTTAACTTTTAGTTACTTATTTTAATTCAATTTTTAGTTATGTATTTTTTAAATACAATCCAAGGAAGTGGTGTCCTATGATATTAGACCTGGCAATTTCTGATATACTTATGTCATAACTAAACATGTTTAATAAAAAGTACATCATGTAACGTCTTTCAAAATAATTAAAATTAAGAGGCAAGACTTTATCATTTGCTCATTCTTAGTTTGTTAAACATAAAAGAAATTAAAGACCATGAGATAAAATAGTTAATAACTAAGTCGTTTTCATGTTTAATTCTTACGTTAATCACGTCATCACTTGCGCCTCTCCATGAGAGTACGTTACAAGGCCTTAGGGTAGTGAGGGTGTACATCTTTAAATCCAATAATATCCTAGAAAACACCCACTTAAATTATGCTAACTCGTTTGAATCCAAAAGTACTTAAAACTACTAAAATTTTAATTAAAATAACTAAAAACTAAAAAGTTACTCAAAATACTTTTTTTAAAACAAATATTAACATTAACATAAATCAAAACATAAGTCTCATTAATTAAAATATAAAGTACATAACTAAAAGTTCAATTAAAATAACTTAAAATTTAGAAGGAAAGTAATAAAACCTAAATTTAAAAGTAAATTTGAAAACCTAAAAATTACAAGGGGGTAATTTCATGTTAATGTTTGTAGGATTATTTCCAAAAACGGTTTGATTTTGATAGTGGGAGCTTGGAATTATGGTCTGCAAAACGGACAAAGGTAGGACGATAGGGTTGAAGCTAGAATACACGTGAATGATGTTCATTGATGTTTATATCAAATATTTACAATAAAAAGTCATGCAAACAGATAATAAGTTGAGCCACAACTTCTTTTTAAATAGTGAAACATAACCTACTAAAAACAAACATTGACCCTTAGGGTCGAAACATAGCTATGGATGACCTTTTTGGAATTGATCGATTTGAGTAGGCCTTGTTGGCGTAGGTGGATATTTTGGGTAATTTTAGCTCGAATCAACTTTCATTTAAGACCGAGCTAGACTTTCTACTTTAATCCATGTTTTGATTGTAGAAAGTTTTAATTTTTGGTGTAAAAATATTTAATTAAAATTTTTAATTGGCAACGGTAATATTACTGGTCCAAAATGATAAAATATGGGATTTCATGTGTCTTTGAAGTAAACTTCTAGCATTCAGATCTAAAAATGATGGCTTAGAGCATTCACAGTGGGTTCCTTATCTTTATCCATATAATTACATTAAAAATCACTACATTTTCTCTCTCCTTTTCAATTAAATAATACTTTTTATACCCTTATCATTACTTTTTTCTCTCTCATTTACTCACAACCACTTTAAAATATATTAAAAAATTTATAAGGATTGTACAGTGATTCTTCAAATATACTAATCCACAATAATATTTTCTCTCTCCTTCACTCACAACCACTCAAAATCATTCCATATAATATACCAAACATACACACATATTTTAAGGACTCCACTGTGAATGCTCTTTACGGCGGTGTAGCTGAGTTACGACCATTACATGTTTTTCATAATTCGGATAAAAAACCGTCATGTTTAGACACATGCTCATACAATGTCTAATTAACATAAAAATTATTATTAGCTTTATATATGAAAAAATCATTGGCAAAAAGATTTTTATAAAATTTCGGTGATTATTAGTTTTACATAGGGTTAAATTGTTAATTCAGCAAGGGAACATAAATATACCTCTTTTATAAGCTTGATAATAAAAGAAGTACAAGTAGCTTAACTGAATTAATGATATATATTATTAATGTATTAAATACCAAATAATGAAACTTTGGGATAATTTATACTTAACTTAATTAATGACATCATAATTTTGCTGTTCTTGTTTATAAATTAACATTTGCTTATTCTCAAATAGATCAACTATTTCATTTCATACTATTAAAAATGGGTTTTGCTAAGACTGTGATTAAAATTGTAACATCCAACCATACATTGATTTTCATTGGATGATAATAATATCATAAATATCTGATAAGTATGATTTAGTAAATAGATAAATTGTTTCTTTTAACCACTCATCTTCTATAACTAACAAAATATCTAACTTAGCAAAACCCTTAAAATATAACCATTTTTTTTATCTTTAAATCAAATTCTAGTACTTCTAAGGTAATTTTTAATACAAGGTATTTTTGGAATTTGTAATCGTTCAAAAGTTCTTTTACCTTTTTGTTTCTGAGTATTTTAGTAATTTAAAGAAAAGTTATCGTAATATATCACATATTCACATCATACGGTATAATGCCTTATTGCGGGCTTTTGTAAAATTGTAAAAAAGAATACAAGAACCACCTTCAAGTTTAGATAATGTTCAATTAAGACACACCCGGTTTGTTTTAATGAGAGTCAAAACTGTTTTTGATGCAACTGGTTCAGGCTCGAAATTTGTTATTTTTAAGAGAAAAGTGATTGGTTTTTGTTCGGTTCGGTTCCCGTTTTTTAACCGGTTCTATTCAGGTAAATTAAAATGCGTACATCAGACTTAAAGTCACCTGATAAAATTGATTGGTTTGGTTCGGTTCCCGTTTTTTTTTCTTTTCTGGTAAAAGACAAAGTCCCAATAACACAAGGACTGAACTTGCACTAAAGAAAAAGAACAGTGGCCTATTCACCAACTTTTGTGATCAAAAACACAATGCAATACCATCTTAAATTCATCAAAGAACCACACAACTAAGGTGGCATTTAGCTTCAATTCACACAAATCGTAACGTCAATTACATCAGATTTTCACTTTGTTTTCTATCGTCTTCAACACTCTTGCGGACTAACAAACCCACCGACTGAAGTAAGTAGCTTAAAATGCCACGTTCAATCGCCTTTAATTTCTGCTAACATCACTTGTCGGTTCATCAGATCACCACAACACTCTAATCTCATTAGGGTTTGATAGATTCAACTTCTTTTCATCTGGGTTTGATTCAGATTTCAAATCTTTTGCTCATTGATTTTTTTTTTTTTTTTTTGCAGTTTGGTTGAAGTTGCATGAACAATGAACACCGAAGGAAGTAGCAACAAATCAGCTACGAAAGCTGAGTTTGATTCGGATCTTGAGAATTGGTTGAACAGTACTCCTTGGGTCGCGAATATGAATGAATCTGAGATGAATTATGGGTAGATTCTTCATTATTTTTCTAATTTTTGTTCTTGTTAATTACTTGAATTTGTTTGATTTTTTTGCTAATTTGAAGTTGATTTTTTTTGCTAATTTGAAGTAATGTTTTGCATGTTTTAGCAAGATCGGGGGTGGTTCTGATCGTTTACAGAAGGTGTTTGTTGTGTCTGAATGGGTTTTTTGTTGATTGATAATTGTTGAAAAAATTGACTTCTTTTTGATAAAAATTGCACTGATTTTTTAGGGTTTTAAAGGTCTGTAATTAATTAATCTTAATTTTGAAATTTTCCCCAAATTTAATGCTATCATTTTGCTAAAAAATATTTATTCAGTCAGATCTTATTTGCTTTAATCAGATCGGAGAAGATAATCAAGGGTTTGCTATGAAAGATATTCATGGTGTTTCATTTGCTTACTCAAATTTGACCACCGTCTTCATATCGGCTATTTAATATTTTTTTTGTTATTATTACTTTTAATTTTTATATTTATTATTATTAATAATATTCTGTACGTGTTTGCAGGAACTTATCAAATTTTTAATCATTTTCATATTTTGGTTTTGTTAGCACAAATTTCTGATAAACTTATAATAATTCTACATTTTTACTTGTCTAAGACTCAAATATTTGCTTTCTGCTTGCACTTATTAATTTCAGGAAGAAGCTAAATATTTGCTTTAATTAAAGGAAGAGAC
The DNA here is from genome assembly GCA_024085815.1 of Flaveria linearis. Lineage (NCBI taxonomy): Eukaryota > Viridiplantae > Streptophyta > Magnoliopsida > Asterales > Asteraceae > Flaveria > Flaveria linearis. The sequence goes on from CM044001.1 coordinate 103,653,501, forward strand.
CACAAAAGAGATGGCTTAATATGACATGGCGATATTTGTTGGTTTTCTTACTTTTTATGCAATCATATACTTCAAAAGATCAATAGCTTATTTTGAAGGACCTTCATAGCATAAAATGTTTAATCTTACTTCTACTGAGTGCACCACACAAATAAACAATTGATTTGTTTGTTGGCTGCAGGGCTTCCATATTTTCTATCATTAACATGTCAAAATTTTTAGTGATCTATACTATGTTGTACATAATCATATGTGTTTGCATTAATGTTAAACAAAAGAATTATAGCCAAGAATTTTCGATCTTCTTAGTCATTCAAAGTTTTTACAAAATACAGTTTTGTTGGTTTTTATACCGTTGGTTAATTGTAAATAAGGACTAGAAGAGTTATTAAGCCTTTCGTCATACACGTTAGTTCCGTATGAATTTATGGCGGCTGTCTGTTGTCATTTAGTTGAGCATAAATATATATAATCTCTATTAACTATCTTCATTATAGGAAGTTTATGGCGGTTGTCTGTTGTCGTTTAGTTGCGCATAAATGGATATAACTTCTATTTACTATCTTCATTTTATGAATTATGGTGCCTATCTGTTGTCGTTTAGTTGCGCATAAATAGATATAACCTCTTTTAACTACTTCATTTTATGAAGTTTACGACGGTTGTCTTTTGTCGTTTAGTTGCGTATAAAAAGATATAACCTCCTTTAACTGTCTTCATTATATGAAGTTTACGACGGTTGTCTTTTGTCGTTTAGTTGCACATAAATAGATTTAACCTCCTTTAACTATCTTCATTATGTGCTTATACTTGTAGCTTCACCTTATAACGCGCACTTTTCCATATGCTTTTAGTACGCACATCCACGCGACTGACCAAATTAAAAAAATTCCTCAATTGTGGACATGACTCGTCATTTATATTATATATCTATCTTCGGGGATCATGATACATACTTTGCTTGCTTGCATGTTCGTGTATTTACGTGGCATTTAGGATCTCCCCTGGAGGGTCAACGATTTTTTTTGAAACCCGTAAGGGGGTTGAAGGGGGGGGGGGGCAAAAAATAAACTTACGTTCTTTGTTTTCTTTGCCCTGGGACATCAACAACATGGGGTGGTAAATCATATATTTCCCCACGGCAAAGAGAACATATAACTTAGGTTTATTTTTTGCATGGGCGCCCATGGGTGGACGTTACGCCTATTTAACTTATGTGGTGTTTAGTGCTAACACTTTTATATTGATAAAACAACGTTAGCATATCACTTAAGAGGTTGAGTTTATTATGGTAAGGTCAATTATTGTTGTTTTAGTACATATGTTTCTTTTTGGTTACTGATGTTGTAAGCAAGATCTATGTTTAGAGTTGAAATGAGATTAACTTGTTAATTTTTATGGCCAGTGTGGATGATCCAATGTTGATAGAACCAGAAGATCCTAGTCAGCTACTCATGCCAGTTGTAAATGCCTGCACAAATTTTGGAGAAGGTTCATCAAATGTGGGTATGCCGATATTTTCCTGATTCGGTCATGTATTCGTGTGTTTTATGCAACTATCTTTATGGTTTAAACATCTTGTTTCTACTAATTTGTGTCAAGTTGTTTTAAACCGAGGTTTTTACTAGCAAATAAGTCATTAAGAAAGTTCATTATGATATATCAACTTGGAGATGACAGGCATAATGCCATCAAGTAACTGCATCAACAATTGCTTTTCTGATCTCCACAAATAGAATTCCATTTTAAAGGATTGGCTCTTAAATGTAAATAGATATTATATACTAATTTACACTAGCTTCTAATATGGAAAATAGTTAAGCTTTACATGCTAATGTCATGATATGTAACTCGATTCTGTCAAAACTAGATCAAGCGAAGGGCGTCATGAAATCGCTTTAGGAACTTCTTTTGTTGTCATTGTGAAAAATTTGCGTCTTTTCAAATCTTTGATTTGTCAAACATCAACATCATTTATACAAACTATGATCTATCAATTCAACAAAAACGATGGTGAAGAACAAGAAACTTTCTGCCTATATATGTGTTGATGAATAGCTACATGTCGCTTAAGTTCTTAAATTTTAATAGTTTTACATGATACTATGCAGTCACAAGTTGGAATTCCTCAAGAAATGGTGACAAATAGCAGCTTGGCTCCCAGCAGTAGCACAGGCACATTGGACAATTCAGGTAACAAGTGAACTTTTGTTTTATAGAATGCTGCAGTTAAAATCTTTCATACTCTCTCAAATACATTAAATAATTAAACCAACAGTCTCTATGATGATAACAATAATAATTCCGCTACGAGTTGCAGGCCAGATCCTATCTTCAGCAATCAAAACTCTCTCGAATCATGGTGTGCAAATTTCACAGTCACAGATAACAGATATTCTCCGATATCAGCCATTACAAACCACCCAAACACATCAAAATGAACCACTGCTGCAGCAGGTCTTCAATAACAACGCGGTTCAGCAGCCACAAACACCATCGTTTACAAATCAATCGAATATCACAACTACTGGTCAAATGAACCAACTCCATTACCAAATGCCATCAAACCAGCTTCTTCCCTGTACAGGGCCAATGGTCAATATACAAACGCCGAATCTTCATAACAATCAGACACCAAAGGCGCAAATGCAGCTAAACCTGAATCAAAATCAGTTACAGATGCAAAAGGTGACAGGGACCTCGGGTAATTTGACATCAATAGCAGGGCTGCAACAAACCGATAACGCTCTACCCGATTTATCAGGTAACTCAGTAAGCCACACCTTCAGAATAAACGTTACATACATAACGGATAAAACCCATACTGTGAATCCTTTGTTATGTAGTGAGAGTAAACTCTTAATGATCTTAATTTGCAGCTCCAGTCGGATATGCAGCTCCTAGTGAATTTTCTTCTTCCGAAGCTTATCGTGAATATGCTATAAGACAGGTATTTGTCCTGGTTTTGCCTGAACAAAGCTCATTGTGTATTTTTTGTTTACTTACTAATCTAAGATGTTGAATGTGGTTAACAGATTCGGATAATGAAGGAACGATACTACAGCGGATTACTAAAAATGCACAGTACTGCCATGCAGCGTTACACTCAGGTTCAACTCAATCACCATAATTTCAGACCCTTTTTCAACTCACAAACACATGTTGTTCTTTTATTTAGGTGTGCTTCTCTTGTGCAGGCAACAACTTTGGATGATTCAATTAAGTACGAAAATATCAAAACTTATCTGGAAAGGATGTTGAGGTTCTTAAACACCTCTTCAGCTGATTCAATTCCCAATAATGACCAAGTAGTGTATAATTATATGAATATAATTGTCAACTACGTGAACTACCGCACGAGAGACAAGTCAGCTGGGGGTTCTTCTCAGCACTGTGAGCCTGTTCGTCAGTCGCCTAATGGATCATCTGTGCAGCTACTAAATCCATCTCAAAGGGTCATAAATCTTGAATCCAACAAAGTGAACTTCAATCAGAATCTCTCTTCAAGAGGACCCTTGCCGCAAGAATCAAAAACACCAAGTTCACTCAATAACAAATCTTTTCAAACAGGTGTAGGACAAAAACCAGAGAATCCACTAAGATTTGGTTCAGTGAATGCTCCACAGCCAACTGTTTTAACCACAAAACAACGGATAAACCCAGGACCAAATAATAGTGTTGTTATCGGTTTAGGTGTTCCCATCAGTTTGTCTTCAAATACAACTGCTACTAAGTTTCCATCTAGTGCACTTAACCACCAACCATCAGTGGCGAATCATCAGTTCAGTTCAGAAAAAATGAAAGAACCCATGCACAAAACAAATGAGTTCACCAGACCAAAAACTGTTCGGGCGGGGAAGTCTCCTCTGGGTCCTAGAATTTTGGGTGTGAACCAGAGTCCTTCCCATCAGCCCTCTCTTCCATCAAGGGTGAACCCAATTCATCGGCAAACATCAGTCTCATCTGTAAAGTTGGATGCAAGGAAAACGTTGTCCCCGGACTCAATAGCTAAATCACCATTTACATCCTCTGCTACTTCATCCACTCCATCTGGTATTTCCGCATTGACAACAGTTGAGAATCAAAAGCATACAACACCTGCAGGTCTGCATTGCAAAGAACCTCAAACTTCAAAAGACGCATTCCATCATTTGACCGAAGTGGTACGTTTGTTATAGGAACATGATTTTAGAACACTTGTTTCCTTAAAAGTACAACAATATTGGCACATGTTGATCCTAATGATTATTTTGCTATTTCAGGTTAAATCAATGTCATCAAAGGCATTGAATTCTGCCATAACTGATATCAGCTCAATTGAAAATGCAACTACAAATCTTGTTGGTATTGACGGAAAAGTCAACGCTTATGATAATGATACATATCTAAATATGAGACGTTCATTAACCGTCACATCAATGAAAAATGATCAGTTTGGTTGTCAAGAATGGGATGCATATATAAAGCCATATAACAAAAGAGCAAAGAGTACTGAGGTAACTTTTACTTCATAATGTAGTTGTAGATTTACTCATGGAGATTCATAACAAACATTATCAACTTCATTAATGATATATCTAATATGTATTATACACATATATATCTAAGTTTACCTCATTATAAGGCATTTTCTCGTTAGTTTATTTCATTTATCCTTTGTCTATCTTGTAACGTCTTTATGTATTAAGAGATCCATATGATTAACTCCATAGACAACATATATTTTTACCAATTATCGTCTAGTTTCTCTCCTTACTGTTCTTTCATGGTATTAGAGCAGAAAAGGCTCCTTACGTTTTTTCTCTCCAACTCCCTTCCTTCTCTATTTTGGTGGCTATTTCCGACAACAACATTTTTTTCACCTATGCTTTCCCTTTCTACAAACATCCATATTTAGAGTCTCAAATCTACATAGATATATACAGGCCGAATCACACAACATTGTCATTATGTTCGGGTTACAATTCCAAATCAACCCTCAAAAAATCACTGTCATTGTATTCGGGTTAGTGGCATAACACCATTTTTCCTTTGGGCCACATGGTGTTCAAAAATATTTTCATCATAGTTTCACATTTTATAAGCCTAAATACTTTACTACTTGTCCTTGTCTATTTTGTAACGTCTCGATCTACATATAAAGAGATCCATATGATTGATTCAATACGCTAAAAATATTATTCATCGTTATCCTCTTGTTTCTCTCCTTTCAGTTCTTTTAAACTTATGTTTTCTATATGTTGTTCTTATTCTTGATGTATTCTTTGTGCAGTTTGTTACTTTTCTAAATATCTTAGTTCCATATTTGTTTCTTATCTTATTCTCTTTGGAATCTATGTGACATTCTGATTAACAGATAAAATGGGGACTATTGGAGGAAATCAAAGAAATTAATGCTAAGCTACTTGAGACAACAATCCATGTGGTATTAGACCCGTTAGAAGATAATATTCACATGATACTTGGAGGCCAGAATGGAACCATACTCAAGTGTTACTTTAGGAATGTGTGTTTCCCTGATTTACTTGGTCCACTAGAAGGTGTTTCATCTGAAAAGGTAAATTTTGAATTCGAATACTACTAGAATTACTCCCAATAGCTATTTCAATACACAACGCGTGCCGCTGTATTGTTCTGGATTTGGAAACTGTTGATAATATAAAGAAAACATGCTTTGAACCTTCAAAAAGCGCAGCACGCTTCGTGTTAATTAGTATGAGCATTCAACGCTATTGTGTTTTGGTGTTGCAACAAGTAGATTTGAAAGTATTTTAGATTGCTTATTCAGTTATTCGTCTGCTAGATTACAATATTTTTGATCAAAAATTGTTTCTAAATAAGTAGTTTAAAGTTGTTCATTCCAAACTTCATATAAAGGAAACAATTAAAAGGTTGTAACAAGCAATCCATACATGTAATGTATATTTTGGCACCTTTACTAACAAAGGTTCTTTGTTTGTTTTTACATACTTACAGATGCCGGAGTTTGGCATACTGCTTGTCATTCCCTTTGATTTTCCAGCTTCTGCAATTAGCATGTTTAAATCAGGCGAGTATGCGTTGAAGTAAGTGATAATCTAATCTATAAACATATTAATGTCAACTCTAACATAACATATACTAAGAAGTATGTACGTATCTTATTGTAATGCTTATGGGAACTAATCAATCAATTGGAAGCAGTGAACCATGGGGAAAGCTGTACGAGGAGATGCTGACTAGATTCAATGCTTTGGTTCGTGAGACCCGTGGGATACAGTGTGTTGGAGATTACGCAAGAAAGTGGGATGCTAGTGCACGCACTGTAATGACTGAATTCATGGAAAAAGTAGGTGCAAAAAGCTTCAATTCGGAGTATGGAAGCTGGGAGAGCTGCATCAAAAGTCCTTCGGGCTCAAAGTAGTCCGTCGATCCCCAAACAGCAAAACTTGTAAATATTGTTGTGGATGCTTCTATGTTTGTTTTGGACCATGGTCTGTGTTGTGTGTGCTAACAGTATGAGACATAAGTACTCTTTGTTTTATGCATCTTTATATATAAAGATGTTATGTGTATGACTTTTATGTATGAAAGAGTTGAATATCTATAGTGTGTGGTTATTTTACAGTAATGATTCTGGGTTTTTTGGTATGGTTTTCTGATTCTAATCAACTTGATTATAATTATTTTAACTCTTTTTGGATAAAAGTGAGGACAGTCGTTGATCTGTCTGTGATTAATGAACACTAGTACAAAATCGACTTTTAGTGACATACACTCCGCCAGGTCTATGTGACACTTTCGAAGAATAGTGTTACCGTATGTATGCTTGAAAATTCCTGGAATGTTTTGGTGACGATTTCAGCGGGGTTGTGTGACTATTGCGTAGAGAATCACCTCTTTAGTCACACTAAACATAACGTATGTTACAAATATTAGTGACTTTTAATCGCAATGTGACCAAATGTCACTATTTGGTCACGTTTTTCGTTAGTCACAAATGTAAATTTTTTTTTGTGATACCATAGATAAACATATGGTCACATATGGCAATTGTTTGTGTCACTATATAATGGCGCACATTCAGTGACATAATGTAACTGTGAGTAAATGTAATTTACAATGACAGTAAACATTTTTTTGTGTGACGTTAAGTTTATTAGTCACACTAATTAATTGTGTTACCATATGTTAAAGTTTATGGTGACAGTGAAAATTACAGTGTGTCACTAACGATAACTAATAGTCATGACAAATGTAACAAACATGTGACTAGAAGTAACAAATGGTCAGCTTCCATTTTATTATGTGTGACTAAAAATTTAAACTAACGAAATAGTTATTGATGTATAAGAAGATTATGGTCACAGCTCGAATATGGATGTGTGACAAATTATATATTATGGTCATGGTTAATGGAAAAAAACATGTGACGAGAATTACAATTTGGTGATTGTTCACTTTATTATGTGTGACTAACGGTTAATACTAAGAAAACGTTATAAGTGAAATCTAAGTAGTTTATAGTCACAGTTCATTTTAGTAGGTGTGACTAAAAATTTCTAATACTAAGGCAACGTTATTGATGTATAAGTATTTATTTCTCACATCTCCAATTCGGATGTGTGATAAAATTTATAAAGGCGATGTTATTAAGGGACCTGTTATTAATACTAAACAACCAGTTTGTCGGTCAGCATTGGAATATGTGACAATAAACAACTAGTTTGTCGGTCAGCATTGGAACACGTGACAAAGTAACTCCACTAGTTTAAGACTAGTTTAGGTGTGACTAAATGTTCATTACTAACCATTAGCAAACCAAAGAAATGAGTCAAACCGGTTCACCACAAAAAAATAATTTGCAAACCCACTCACTGCATAATATATTACAACTATATTATACTAGTCTAATATTAAGTAATGATGCGAGCCAATGGTAGACATCCGTGATAATCAAAAAGGGTCCACTTGTGCCTGATACAATCAAATGAAAGCGTTAGCTACACTTGTACAAATGTACATGTTGACAACTTAACGTTTCATATTTAACAAATGCATCAGTATATTATCAAGAAAGAAAAGCATACCTTAGTACGTATAATTAAATCCCGACCGTCATTGCGGTAATAGTCATCTCGGGATTCCTTCCCCAAATCTTTTCTGTCTACAGGGGGCAATACATTTTCATTCTCATAACTAATCACCGTACTAAACTCCTCATCTTCGTACGCATGCGTATAAGTTGTTGGAGGATTCTTGATTACTATTGACATTTTTTTATCGAGCTGGTCTGTCACATAAAAAACTTGTCGCGCTTGTGAGCCCAATATGCGTATAAGTTGTTGGAGGATTCTTGATTACATAATAACTCACATTTATTTAATAATAGTGTGACAACAAGTGTGTTAGGGTCATGTAACTACGTAATATATGTCACTAAATGGAAATGTAACAAGAAATTTTCAAAGTTAGTGTGACTAAATGATACACAGCAGTGACACTTAAAATAAGACTAGTTTATATTAAACGTTTTAGGTCACATTTTCATTTGTGTTATGTCACTAGAAGGTATGTAATAGTCACAACTTAGATTAACAATTGTGTGATAACTAACTACATATAGTCACACTGTTCAAAATTATTTGTCACTAAAATGCATAAAAACACACATTTATTTAATAATAGTGTGACAACAAGTGTGTTAGGGTCATGTAACTACGTAAAATATGTCACTAAATGGAAATGTAACAAGAAATTTTCAAAGTTAGTGTGACTAAATGATACACAGCAGTAACACTTAAAATAAGACTAGTTTATATTAAACGTTTTAGGTCACATTTTCATTTGTGTTATGTCACTAGAAGGTATGTAATAGTCACAACTTAGATTAACAATTGTGTGATAACTAACTACATATAGTCACCCTGTTCAAAATTATTTGTCACTAAAATACATAAAAACTCACATTTATTTAATAATAGTGTGACAACAAGTGTGTTAGGGTCATGTAACTATGTAATATATGTCACTAAATGGAAATGTAACATGAAATTTTTAAACTTAGTGTGATTAAAGGATACACAACAGTGACACTTAAAATAAGACTAGTTTATATTAAACGTTTTAGGTCACATTTTCATTTGTGTTATGTCACTAGAAGGTATGTAATAGTCACAACTTAGATTTCTATTTGTGATCAAATACCAACCAATAGTCACACTGAACATAGTGTAATGCGACCAATTTCAAGCAAAACGTCACATTGAAAAAAAAATTCATGTGACCAATTGTTGATATATTGCCACTAACCAAAAAAACATGTGTCACTGAAAATGGTTTATATTGACATTATTTGATAAAATTGGAACAAAAATCACTGGTCTATAGTGACACCTCTAGTCTACGGTGACTAATTATTATATGCTACAGTGACGATTTTTTGTGTGTCACCGAACAACATCAACAATGGCTCGACCTTTGGTGACATATTTAGCGAAAAAAAAAAATCGTCACTAACTACCTACAGTGACGATTTTTGTGTGTCACCGAAGCCCGATTTTGTACTAGTGTGAAAAATGGCATCCTTCGGTGATGTGTCATAATGTCACACCCCCGCTGATAGCGGAAACACGGGGAATGTGAGCTAGACGGGATCGTCATAACACATGGTATGCAATAGAGTAGCAATAATAATATTTTGACAAGCGTGTCATGACGACACCCGAACACAATTGGTGACTTGTGTCGTGTATAATCAATGTTCACGACAGCATAGTCATAAGCACAACATAAATGATCACTTAAACATTGACAATAGCTTGTATCGTAATATTCCCACAACTCGGGAACGAGTATACAAAAGGCCATGTTCAAGCTTTACAAAAGTAATAAACACAAAATGCATCCTAGGGTCTCCTCTAAAAGGCAGCACTCCTAGATCTTCAGTTACCTTGTTCACCTGAAAAGAAATGCTCAAAAACGGTCAACATAATTGTTGGTGAGCTTCGCAGGTTTTAAGTAATAAAAGATGTTACGATGAAATAGTGAGTAAGTTTAATAAAAGTTACCGCGACTACACTTATGTATAGGCGGATTTACTAGTTTTAAATAGCTACAGCCAAACCTAATATTCGGTTCCTCACGGGAATTGATGGCTGTAAAGAAAGATTCCCAAAGTTTTTAAATAGTTTATTAAGACGTAGCAAGATCCACACAGCGCATACGTATAGTGTATAACCAAACCAGTCCTTAGGTCCCATAACCGGGATTAATGGTTATATATAAAAAGGTTTTCCATAGCATAATAAGTTTAACTTGACGTAGCAAGATCCACACAGCGCATACGTGTCAAGTTAAACATGACGTAGCAAGATCCACACAGCGCATACGTATAGGTTACAACCAAACCAATCTTTAGGTCCCAATTACCGGGATTAATGGTTGTAATGGATGATCGGCTTAGAAGAACCACACAGAAGAACCACACAGAAGAACCACACAGCCGAGAGCATCCAAGGTCAATGGCATTCACAGGTAGCATAAATCAACACGTAACATCAAATAGTAGTGCATGGTAGTATAAAACCCCTAAGTAACATACATAGGGTGACATAGCACATAGTTCAAGTTCACATAGCAGCAAACAGTCAGGATCATCATGTAACCCGGTTTGAGCACATTCTTAGTATACCGGGATGCTTATGTATAGGGTCCTCCGCAGCATTCCCACCACATCCGCGATATACGTAGAATGATACCTAAACCAGTTACATGACATCCATTTATCCTTAGTATCAATCAACAAGTTTAGCAAGGTAAGTTACTCATATAAGTAGCAGCCAACTTCCACTAAGGAAGGTGCCTGAAATTAAATAAATAAGTGAGCATTCTTTTCCCCAAGTAGAAAGATATTCGAAAAGGTTTTATAAGCGTAAAAAGGGGCCACGAAACTCACCGAATAGATGATAGGCACGTGTGATGAATATTCCTAAGGGTTAGATGCTATGAACCGTCAAACACCTATTGACAGTTACTGACAAGCATTAATAATGATCATAAAGCGTAAGATGATATCAATAGGCTCGGGCAGTTTCGGTTCGGTCGTGGGTAGTACACACACAAGCAGTCACACACATCTTGGACTAGATTATTTTAAATAGTATGTGCCTGTTAATAGCGTTGACTTTAATCTTTGTGGTCAAGCTATGACACTTTATTAATATTACATTATCGTCGTGAGATCTCCGAAGAGGGGATCCATACGCACACACACATCATTAGTCATACAATAGAACCGGACGCACGACTCAACTCTTCCTTCGTACGAATGGACCTTCAGTCGTACGAATCAGCTTCATTCGTACGATTGAACCTTCATTCGTACGATTGAACCTTCATTCATACGACTAAGCATTCAGTCGTACCATGCAAGACCCAGTAATACGTCTCAACCTCCATACACACGATTGAACCTTCATTCGCACGAATCAGCTTCATTCGCGCGATTGAACACTCATTCGTGCGACTGGCCTTTCAGTCGTACGACTCACGCACAATCGCACACAATCTCATTCGCACTGACTCAATCGCACGCACACTCACTCGCATGGACTCATTCGTACACACATTCAATCGCACACACCCAGTCGCATGACTCAGCCGTACGACTCGCCCCAGTCGCACCACTCAGTCGCACGACACACCCATACGCATGACTCAGTCGTACGACTCGTCCCAGTCGCACGGCTCAGTCGGTCGGAAGGCCCAGTCGCCCTGTGCAGCAGGTCGCGACTGCAGGAAGGTGCAGGGCGGCCTTCGGCTGCCCGAACACGAGTTTTACACCACCAAAACTTCCAGAACTCATATTCTAACATGTCTAGACGTGAATCACACCCTGGAACACAACACACAAGCCCACACGACCTCATGTGCTCGGATGAACCCGAGCACCCGAAACCCTAGAAAACGCAGCAGCTAAATCGAGCTAAAAACGAGTCAAACGAGGTTATCTACCTGCTAGGAGTGAGTATTCACGATGATAACCAAGATTTGACGACGAAAACGCAACAAACGGGACGAATTTTGGTGCTAGATTGGTGTAGAAATGAAGAAGAGAAGAAGATCGATGAAGATGAAGATGAGGTGAAGAAAATGGTTGGGAAATGGGTATTTATACCCAGCCTAGTTTCTCAAAATGTCAAGTTTAGTCCCCGCACTTTGCCCCCGGTTTCCCAACTTTTGTTTCGGTTGAAAACGTTATTTATTAGTTTTGTTTTCATTAATGATAAAACGTCGTTAATATTATTTATAAGTTAAAAATAATTTTATTCGTGTCGGTATGTTCTTATAAAAACGATGCGTTTAATGATAACGGGGAAATTCTTAGAAAAACGTCTTAAAGTAACGACAAGGCAAACAACGATAACACGCATAGAAGGATAACTAAGCAAAGTAAATGTGGTATCCACGTAGTTGGTTTATCAAAATGAGAAATGACTGATAACAAAGGTTAAATCAAACACGCTAAATGACGGACCTTTGGTGACGGATGTCACACATAACTCGCAAGTGATGATTCAAGCTTATGGTAAAATTATCGTATAAAGAGTAGAAAGGATATCAGTGTGAGTTTTTTGTTTGTGATATTGAATATGAGTGATCTATGTATGTAACTTCAGGTATTTGATAAAATCAGAAATTAGTAAGTATGTTTTCATATTATTTTATTAAAATCGCTAATACTTTCTTTAACTATTAAACTATGAACCAAATCTTATAATAGATAGCCCCATAAATGAAGCATTGTAATAATGTTAAACGACGGGTTCCAATTCTAAACATAAGCTGTCAAACTGTTATAACCAACCGTAATATCTTAAAATCACTAAACCAGCTAAATTTATTCGGTCATGACGCTGAAACAATTTCAACGATTTGAAAATACTCGTACGTAGTGTTGAAAACGAACCGAACGAACACGAATGAGGCCTTATTCGTGTTCGTTTATTTAAAAAATAACATGTTCATTAACTGTTCATAATGTTTACCAAATGAGAATTTTTGTTCGTGTTCGTTAATTAAATAAATGAATCTGTTCATGAACTATTCACGAACATAAATAAACGCAAACGAATGCGAGCGAATGCACACAAATATCTATGAACATTAATTAACACAAACGAAAATTAAACCATCATATAATGATTTATAATTAAAATCACAAACATTATGTAATATCTTAACATAATTATCTCAAACATAATTTTTAAATCAACGAACACAAACGAACGTTAACAGACACATTATTGAATGTTCACGAATATAAATGAACGAACATTGGCTCTGTTCATGTCCGTTCGTTTAATTAAACAAACAAAATTTTCTTGTTCGTGTTCATTCATTTATTAAATGAACGAACATAAACAAACTTCCAGTCAAAGGATTCAAGAATTGTTCGCTGAATGTTCGGTTCAGTTACTGTCCTATTCGTATGAGACTCATCTGTATCGGTACTAGTATTCGTTTTTTCATTTTTTGATATTGGTACTCTTTGATTTCAGTATTTTCAATAATTTTTGTACCGACTAATACTAGACCAACAAAATCGGTATTCTTCGGTTTATAATTTTACCGGTAAAGATCTGATCATGAGTTTTAACTTTTAAGTTTAAAATAGAGTAAATTGTACGGTTAGTCCCTGTGATTTTATCTAAATCATGGATTTAGTCCTTAGTCTATAAAACTTGCAGATATGGTCCCCAGTCTTTATTTTCTCTTTCTTTATTAGTTCAAGAACCTAACTGTTTTAAATCTAATCTAAATGTTAATAAAGGGGTATTTTTATCTTTCTATTTTTAAAACATTTGTTAACATTTTGAATTTTAAATCTTGTGTTTTTATGTAACTTAATTAACATTTGTGCTTGTGCATACACTAAATATACATAACTAAACAAATATCATTTCTTTTTTTTGGTTGTTATGATATTTGCTCTTTGGTTATATGTCTAACCTTGTTTATTATATGGGCCGGGTTATGCTCTACAGGTACTAAGCAGCGGCTCTTTCAATGATCTTCAATCAAATATTGATATTAATTAAAGGTCCTAAGCCATCTTGATTTAAGTTTTTATGAGGTAAAAATTAAGTAACAAAGTTATTTTTTATAAATGGTTTTGTTAGTGTCTGTAGTTATAGTTTTTATATGCTCTAATGTAGTTATCATCTTTCACAATCAAAACTAATACGAGGTATAAAGAATCTATGGAAGGTGCCATGTTTTCGAGTGCATGTCGTTATATTGTCGATAGAACTTAAACTCGTTCAGAAGTTTAGTGGCACAAAATAATGTATTTTCTCGAGGGAAACATAAATTAAGTTGACATATATTTTTCCGTAATTTTGGTTTTTAAAACTTTGAACGTATCAAGATGGTTGAAAACATTTTTAAAGATAATTAAGTTTCTTAATGTTTTCTTAATATAGTGAAAGATATAAATTAATGGTTAAAGGAATTTTAAAAGGAAATAATCTTAATTCTCAAAATAAACAAATGTTGTTAAAAAGGAAAAGACATTAATACCCTTTTATTAACATTTAAATCTAATAAAAGTTAGGGCCTTGAACTTTAAAAGAAATAGTAATTGAAAATTGAAAATTAAACCATATTTGCAAGTTTTAACGATTAGGGATAGTTTAAATGTTTAATAAAATCACAACACAAGGACCAAGAGTAAGATTTACTCTTTAAAATATTATATATGGTTGAAAACATGTGATCACCCGCTTTTCGTCACTACACAAGCCAAAAAACACTTCAACTTCTTCAAGCTTCCTCAACCACGAGAACAATAAGTAGATCAAACAATTAAAAAAATGAAACTGAAAGCAGCAAATCATGGCGATTTGCTCACTCCCACACATCAAAATCCCCTTATTATCTTCAAATCTACCCAAAATCTCCCGCCAATTCCCATCTCTACACAATAACCAATTATTATCATCATCACCACCATTATCATCATCCATTTACAAGCCATTAGCATCTTATCGTTTTCCCCCTGGTCGACGTTCGATTGAAGAAGAGGATGATGATGATTTCGTTGAAAGTAGTGGTTGTAAGTTCACGGAGGCGGTGGCGCTATTCAACAGTAGAGATTACCATGGATGCCATGACTATCTAGAAGCAATTTGGAACGATTCCGAAGATCCGATCCGATCTCTCGTTCACGGTATTCTACAGTGCGCTGTAGGTTTTCATCATCTCTTCAATCAGGTTATCTTCTAAGTTCTAACATCTACAAATCAACGCACGCAATTCACTGCACAGGTCGAATTCGATCTAACTATTGTTGATATAATCTGTGTCGCTTTCTGTTCGATGATTGATTCAATTTCTGAGTTGTTCAACTAGGTTTTGTTAGTTAGTTTAAACTGGAGTTGATAATTATGCAAACAGAATCTAAATTAGAATTCCGTTCGACGATTGATACAATTTCTGAATTGTTCAAGTAGGTTTTCAACAGTTGCTTGTTAGCTAGTTTAAACTGAGTTGGATGATTCTGCAAGCAGAATCTAAATTAGAATTCTATTGGATGATTGATTCAATTTCTGATAATTGTTGAATTAGATTTCAGCATTTGTTTGCTAATTAGTTTAAACTGGAGTTGATTGATGATTATGCAAACAGAATCATAAAGGTGCGATGATGGAGATGGGGGAAGGATTATGCAAGTTACGGAAAATGAATTTCGACAGTGGACCTTTTCATCAATTCGAGAGGGATATGACCGCAGTTTTGGATTTCATTTACCAGACTCAATTAGAGTTTGCTGCTTGTGAGTATTATTATAACCCTAATTTCTGCAATACTGTAAAACTTAACATTTAGCAGGCCTGTAAACGAACCGAACGAACACGAATATCGAGATGTTCTTGTTCGTTCATTTAACTTTAACCAAAAACACACAGTTCATGAACGTAAACCAACACAAGCGAACAAAAATAAACGAACGTAATTGACAAACATAAATGAACACAAACGAACAAGTCGAACAGATCATAATTCATAAAAAAACACATGTAAATTAATGGCTAAAGTACACGTAATTCATCCAAAAATATGATTCTATTAAAAAAATTCCGTAGTGATTTATCAAACATCATCCACAATGACTCATCCAAAAAATATAAAAAAATATCTAAACTAAATACATAAATGAGCAAACATAAGCAAACGAACGTAAACAAACGAACATAATTGAACAAAAATAAACGAACATAAATGAATATATATGAACAAACAAAAACGAATGTTCACGAACGTAAATGAACGAACAAAACATGTGTTCATGTTCGTTCGTTTAATTAAACGAACTCATTTTTTTGTTTGTGTTTATTCATTTAATTAAATGAACGAACATAGACGAACTTCCCGCCGAACAGTTCATGAACGTTCAGTTCATTTACAGGCCTAGCATTTAGTAAGCTGATTGATAGATAATTTTTGTTTCGTGTTGATCTGATTTAGGTAATGATGAGATGTGTGTCGCTATGGATCAGTCGGAGACGTCGTATAAACTTCTTGGTGGTTATGGTGCTGGGCAACATCTGTATTGGTTAGAAATGGATGGATCTGCAAGCTTATATATAGTGTTTTCCCCTGATAGATCAATAGCCGGTAATCACCAACCAAGGGTAAGACTTCCAATTCTTTATGCTTCTAAAGAACATCTTATGGAGCTTGAGCACATATGATCTTTGTTGCGCCAAATGCTAGTCACCTGTAAGTCTCTACTACCTTGATCTGTAACTAAATGTATAGATTCAAGTACATATATGATAAAACCATTTATTTCATTTCATTTTGTACTAAAAAAACAAATAAGAAGTGTTTGATACATCTAAGGGGGAAAAACAAACCTATAGCCTACGACACACGACGTATGCACCAAGTGATATGCACCAAGTGAGATGTTAATTCTTCAAAGAATTGGCTTATATGACTTGAACAATTGCTTATCTGAATTCTATATAGGGTAAAAGTAACACAAAGGGAATGTAACCTAAAGGGTAGATGGAAAGGATGGCAGATTAGCCCTTCGCTTTTCCGACATATTAATTATTAACAGTCTACAACAGTATAGTGGTAGGCCATGTATAATGTACAGTTACTTGAAGCTGATAATACCTTGGAATCAATTAGTACCTGTTTTTTTCACGAAATAATTGTTCTCTTCAGAATTCACAAGAATTTCCTAACCTCTGTTTCAACAAGCTTGTGCTCTTTTTCTCCTCAAAAGCCTCTGGTAAAAGCTCCTCGAAATACCCCAAGAACGATGACCATTCATCTTCCTTCATTTCCTCAAACGGAACACACACACCTGTATCATGATTGTAGTTATGAGCCGCGAAACTCATGCTTCTTAATATTGGTATCCCGGCTGGACCACAATCATCTTTAATATCACATTCTTGTACTAATAGGGCCAAACGTGCATCACTTACTTTACTCCTTGCTTCTTTAGATGAATATTTCATCATTTTTGGTGGTTTATCAGTCGCTAAATGTATTGACACACCCTCATTTGGGCTCAACTCGTCCTCAAACTCCTTATCAAATGCAAATATTTCATCAAATTCTTTAACTTCATCATTTCCATCACCTGTTATATCCATATCCAAGTTAGCCTTTGCGTTTACACAGATATTTTCCAAAATACTCCAACTTTCTTCACCTCCGATAAAATCCCGTGTCATCATTTGACCAATATCAGCAAGAGAAAGTCCAGCAGCAGTTGCCCGTTTCAAGAAAATGGTACAAAGTACGAAAACACGCACAGAGCACTCTCTAATTAATGGAAGTTCAGTTCTTAAAAGTTCAGCATCTTTAAATGGATCAAGATTTGAGATATAATCAGTTTCTGCTTCTGAAAATGGCATTGAAGCTTGGGGCCAATGTAGCCATTCAAAATATGGGTCGTCTAGTGACTCGGGTAAACAAAACCCATGGTCAATTGGGACAAGTTCAGCCATCCCAGCAACATAGCTACCATGAAAATTCTTCACAAGCATGTTCCCCGCGTGTCTGTCAAGATTAAGTAGCCGAATGTCAAGTATACCAATACGGTGAACCGAACTAACAGAGAAGCCCGATGGGCCCAAATCTCCTGCATCTGTCTCATGTTCTACATACCGTTGTATTGATGCGATTTTAAAAGGTGGGTTAGCAGCCAATCCCATGTTCTTTTTGTTTACATTAAACGTGACATGACAAATTTTGACAAGTGCTGATGGAGGAACACCTGCAAAGCCACCATGGTCAAGCAAATAAGCTGCCAGTTCACGGAGGCCAGTTTCACCTACCCTGATGGACCGTTTCATCCCAGGCTGGCCCAACATCCGCCCTGCAAAACCTTTAGGATTGTTGAATGCCAACGGTTCTTCATCAGCAGGCTTCACAACCGCGATAGTGCTACCTTTCCTCGATTGCAGATAGTAGGCCCCACCGAGCCCACTTGGTACTGGTGTGGGCTTGACCCCTGAAGCTAATGCAATAGCAACCTCAGCTACAAGCGCATGAACCCTTGGAGCCTTACGTCCGCAAATGATCTCTATCCTCGGGTTAGGTGATTCAAACTCTTCTTTTGCTTTAATAGCTAAAGAAAGACATGGGGTGGAGTAGCTTTTGTGGAAACTAGAAGTGGTGATATGTGTTGTGATGTTTCGGGTGAAATCATGAAGATGAGAGTAAGATTGGAGCCTCCATATAGGAAGGCGGGCGAGTGGCTTATACGTAGTTGGATGAGGGTGATCAATGACTACAGCCATCCTGGTATGTTTGATGTAGGTAAGAATGACTGCAACACGTACATTCATACTAACTAACTAAAGAGCAGGTTCTAAGAAAATCTTTCAGAGGGTGGTTCGTCTTTCCTTAGGCGATTAGCCATCATAAGCCTACCAAAATCAAATAAAAAACATATTCACATTATCATACATTACTTTATGCAAATTGTAAGAAAAAGATGTACTGTTGTTACTTGCATTGGCATAGGCATATGCATAGGTATAGGTATAGGCATATAGGAGATTGCATGCATGCATGCATGCATATGTCAACTGCAAGATCCAGGGAGTTAATCTCCAACCACCTGCCATAGTTTATCATATCATATATTATCATATCATACGAATTAGAATTAAAACACGGCTAGTTTTATATTTGAATCTGATTTTGATACCATTGTCAATTCCCTCGCTCCTCCGTTGAAAGATCGCCACGATTAACTGCAAGAGGAAACGAAAAAAAAATTCTGATGTTAATGTGATGGTGAAATTTGGTCTCCATTCCAAAATCCAATTGCAAAAATTGTGTTTGTAAAATTGGTGAATGGAGGTTTTGAAAAAGAAGAGAAAAAAAAAGAGAGAGAGACCCTGAACACTGGTGAGGCATTCAGGGAGCTAGCGAATTCGCAAAATGGAGAGCGCGAGAGAGAAATATGAAATCCTTCACAAAAGATAATGTAAGAAGCCTGTATTTTTGTAATAATATTATGTAGAAGACGAAGAACGAATCCCCCACACCCCTTGCTCTCTCTCTCTTTCTCTCTTTCTCTCTTTCATCCCCTTTAAACATCTTACCCCTTTTTCACCTACAAACTAGGGAGAGAGGGTGGGTGTGAGTGCATTAGAATATTTATAACAATAATAAATTTTTTAAAGATTTAACTAATTTGGGTTATAGGATTAACAACCAACAAACTCCGGAATATCGAAAATAACTAATTCGGATTATAGTATTAACAACCAATAAACTGTGAAGTATCGAGGTTGGTCTTTAGTATTCGAATCATACCAAAAAAAAATTCAATATGAATTCCAAAAAAAAATTCAATATGAATTGAATGATAAATCTGTTATTTAAGAACAGGCTTATAACCTTGGTCTGGTTATTTTCAATACTCCACAGTTTGTTTGATTGTTAATCCTATAACCCAAATTAGTTAATTTTTAAAAATATAATATCCAATCCAAACACCTAGTTAGTAATTACCCATTATAATAATATATATATCCAATCCAAACACCTAATTGCTAGTATACAGTGCAAATCCAATTAGCAATTAGCTAAAATCTAAATATATTGTTATCGAGACTCATTCCTCTTAGTCTCTTAGTCGAACTGTTAAACTATCGAAGTATGTAATCATGTTTTGAAAGATAGAATGACCACTTTTACTCCTATCAACCTCTCAGTTGAACTATTGAAGTATGGAGCCCTGATATTTAAGTTTAGAAGTTGGGCGTTAGAAATTTTAATGTTCTATTAAATTCATAATCTTGTTTATTTTTCATGCTGGAAAATATTTGAGTTTGCATGTGTTTTGAAAATTAAATCACTTTATTTTATGAGGTTGAGTTCGAATAAATTCTAATTGAATTTTGAGCTTGACATGAATTCGAATTGGTTTACTCGAATCTAGTTCGAATAGGATTCGAATGCAACTTCAAACTTTTAAAATTCAAATAACTCGCTTCTACCAACTCCAGTAACTCGATATTCGATTTGTTGAACACTCTTGGTGGTGTAAACTATGAAGTACGGAGGGTGGGCATCTGCGTCTTTAAAAATTATATTATGAGCGATTAACCCATGATTTTTCATCATCAAGATGAAAACTAGTCGGTTAGAATGGATTTGTTAAAAGGAATAGCAAATTAAAGGGAATTTAAAGTAAAATCCTACACAACTAAGACGTGACATTAAGAATTGAGATAGATTAGGCATTAGGAGATTTGTACCAAATGAATACTTACATGGAAACCAAAATCAATAGAATTACAACGCATTCAATGAAATTACATAAACCATAATTTTGTTTTAACAAACATATTTTTTTAATTAAGTTAAATTACTTAAATCCTTATAAGGCAAATGAAGTTTTTCAAACTCTGTAAATAAAAGGGGAGCTATTAATCAAACTTGTAACATGGTCCACAAAGAAAAATACAAGTAAACATTAGAGTAACCATACTAGCATCTATACATTATGCATTCATGCTTGCCAGGATGTTCCTCTAAATATAAATTAGTTTACATGTTCTTACTTGATACTATTGAAGGATGTCTTTTTGCTTTGACAAAAGAGGGAGAAATATAGATGTGTACAATCTTAACATGAACATTTATATTTAACATATGTACTACATGTTATGTAATATTTCTCATTATCAAAACCGTTAGTGTAGATTGTAGAAATGATCATTTTTATGAATGCATAAACTTCATGATGATATAAATATAGATGAGTAATAAAAGAGTTACATGCAAATGATCACATGTTCATAATTTATCCTTGTAATGTCGCCAAAATTCGTATTAAATATCAAAAGAATCGAGAGATAATGTGCAAAGACATCCTGATCAATGCTATGGATCGGCCATACCAAGATAAGTATCAAACTAGTTAACTAGAAGATCCAAGCAAAGAAGCACCATGGTTGATATCGAGCGTGAGATTGTCTCTATTGAAGCTAAAGATTTTCTATTGACAAAATCAAATTCAAGAATGATGAAGTGTTCGGTGATGAAATACAAGATTGAGGAGCAAGAAATGGCGGATGATAAACTATAGTCATAGCATACGTGACATATGTTGCATATTCACTTTTGTTCGTGTATCACCCATTTATATCCCATTAGCGTGTACGTAAAAGCAATATGTACGTTATCGCTAGGCAAGTATCACCTTTCACTCATGTATCTATAGAATGTCATCTTTTTGCGGTAGTTACTAAAAAGTTATTTAATGTGTATGTGAGTGTGTGTCGCATATCATAACTTGTCGTTTATGGTCTTGGTAATGACATAAACATTAATTTGTTGTAAATATATAAAATGTTTGGCAATACCTCATTTAAACCGATAGTATTCAAACAATACACACACAAATGGAGCAAGAGAGATAAATCGAAGACAGGATTATGCATGTTATGAGATTTGGTTACTGGGCTCACTTATATGATATCCGACATGAAAGTGACTGAAGTTATATCCAAGGTTTTTCGGATTGCTAGATCAATCATTGCCCGTGGTTATTCAAGTGTGTAGATCAACTACTCATGCTAGTGGTTCTAGGGCTAGTTTCATGAGCCGTCATTGTGTTGATAGACGTTTTCCCCTTGTAAATGATTAACGATTAGAGCTTGCAAGCAAACTCGTTGCAGATGGATAGTATTACTAACGCATCTAGGATTTTTCATTAGTAAGGGCTAAAAATGGGTACGGTAAGAACGAGTCACATCAAAAGTTTACATTCATGGGCAAGGTCTAAACAGGTCAGTCGAAAACATTGGTTAAAGAATGATATGATAGAAATAGATACTTTAGCAAATATCAAATTTTCATTCCACATTAGTAAATATTGAGTTTTCAGGATTAAGTCGACACAACAAATGAAAGATCGAGCATCAAATGATCAAACGGCAAAATAGGAACAAGGACGGTCTACGGTTGACCATGGATTGTCCGCCAACATTCTGATCAACATCAACTACACAACACAACGCTCAAACAAAATGTCCATGATCGCAAATATGGTCGAACTGTGTATCGATCATGTATTCCTATATAATTTTCCAGGATTAAAAGCAATGCCAAATCATCATGGTAGTTTTTGTACTCTTTTCTCATGCTCTTTCTACTAAAGTATTTAAGTTTTTTGACTCCCAACAATTCAAATAACTCTTGCCTATACAGAATCATAATTACTTTTCTTTCGTTTTCTTAACGAACAATTACTTTTCAAAACCTTGAGTGATTATATCTATCCATTCTCATCAAGATACAAGCAAGCAAGACATCAGAAGAAAGAGCGTTTGACATTTCATTGTAATATCTTATTCATTCGTTCATTGGTGCACTTCTAATTATAGTGATATTCGGGAGATAACTTTATCTTTGTCCTCCAAGCGCCATGTTATTAATTCTCATTGCAGCATTGAAGCTAAATATCAAAGTGTCGCTATAGTATTGTGGAAGCACGTTGGCTTCAGAATCTACTCATTTCGCCTCAATGTCTTTAGCTATGCGCCTCTATTGTCTAGTGTAATGACATGAGCGTCTTACCTTTCAAACATATTAGATTGACGTTCCCTTTGTTCCGGTAAATATGGCAATGGATTAGCTACACGGTATTCATATTTTGGTTGTAAGGGTATAAGACACCTCATTGTAACATACTTGACCATTACTTTTGGCACAAATGAGAAAACAAACTTACTTCAGAAACAAGGTTTAACTTTTAATTACAAAGAGAAATTCTTGACAAATTTGGGGTTTCATTTTTTGATAATAGATTAAAGCATATAATAATATTATTATCATTTTAAATAATTTAATTTCCGCCCATGAAACTACATACAAATAAGAGGAACTACCATTTTCTTTAACTACAACATGATGTAAACTGTTTTATTGGCACCAGACAAGTGAAGCAAGCAAATGATCTGTAAACCAAATGTGGGTGTTGTGATTTCTTCCGGTGGTCGTGGGCTTGAGTAGATTAGCGGAACATAAAGGATAACACAATTGCTGGTTGGTTGGTTGCACGGCCGATGTAATCAAAGGGCCTGTCATCTCTGTGACTTTGACCTGAAAACACATCGATTACTCCGTCTCAACCTGTATTCAAATATTTACAATTAAAACGACGACAATTATATATCAACTTAGGACTAGTAGGACTGTGAGGGCATGCTCGTCTTTTGCATTGCTTCCCCACTTCTCCAACGACGTCAAGTTCCCCAGTTTCCTTATAGAATACAGCACTTCATTTTTGCTGCAATATGATGACAACTACAAATGTCATAATTGCCCTCAAAGCCAAAGCCAAAGCCACACCTCCACATGCTGCTGCCAAACATAAATCACAACTCAATCAAACAAATTATATAGGACATTCATGACGATATCATCGTTAGAAGGTTTAAAAATGGTATGTATGTAGGTTAAAAAGACGTATTTGCATGTATTATTAAAATTAAAAACATGATTCTTACAGTTTGTCATTTTTAACTTACATGAATGTTGCAAAAATGAACCTGACGGTGACACGTCAGGAGGATCTGCATCAGAATCACTTTTTGATGGGGGGTGAGTGTGTGCAAAAACTACATTCGGCAAGGGGCCTGACGCGGGGATCGTTTCAGTTACAGGTGGTGGTGGTGGTAGTAATGATGGTGGTGGCATTGGTGGTGGTGGTGGTAGTCGTGGTGGTGGTGGTGGTAGTCGTGGTGGTGGTGGTGGTAGTCGTGGTGGTGATGATCGAGGTGGTTGGGGGGGATGGGTATGTGGTGGAGGAACTGGCTGTGAAACAGGAGCAAATAGAGGAGGATGCTTATTAGGATTCTTCTTCCTCCTGTTGTAGCCGGAGTGACAATCTGGAGGCTTTGCATGGTGAATGTTATGAGGTGCAGCGGTGGGGACAGGTGGAAGTGCAGGGGTATGTTCTGATGGTGAAGGTGGCTTTGCAGGTGGTAGTTGCTTATCATGGTGGTGATGGTGATGGTGGTTATGGTGGGGTTGTGGAGGAGGGTGAGGTAGTGGAGCTGGAGAAGGTGTCGGGGCACCGCTGCTGCCACCACTAGAACCATTAAAATAAGATGAAAGACTAATTTGCTTCACACGCCCAAATTGAGTGTTGTTTAGGCCCAGATTTTTTGTTGGTGAACCCTTGATGGTTTGAGCCAACTGTTTGGACCTAGACATTGATGGAGTCCCAAACGCCAGAACAACCAACGCCTGCACAGTCGTTTGGGGAGCCACCGTTGAACCTTTAGGATTAGTCAAGCTAACATGTAAATTCTGCATTATATAACAATAAACAGAGTGAATCACAATAGTTCTGCATTATATAACAATAACAGAGTGAATCACAATGTTTAAAGACTAAAAAATTCTCTATATGTATTTATTTTCCATTTATTATATTTACCTCATATGGAGCAAGATGCAGGCCTGACTTGAGCTGGCTAGTCAATTCATTAAAGTGGTCGAGTATTTGTTGAATAGAATAATTCAATGTAAAGTTGAACCGGATTTGAACCTTTTGCAGTGGATATGCACTCTGGTCAGGGGTGACAGTTATTCCTCCAACAAATTTCAACACCTCAAAAGAAGATGGTTCTCCAAATAGAGACTCCGTCAAATGTAGAGGTGGTTGTTTAAGAACAAGAGAGACAAAAGATTCTCTAACTAAGCTTCTGGCATATGACGTAATGTTCGAATTGTATTCATAAGGATCAACACCAAAAATAATCTTGGTGGTATTTGCTCTGTCATTTCTTTCTGCAGTTAAAATTACAACCTGAAGGACAGACAAGTATAATATAGTACTGAGTGTGGGTAAGAGAGATAGAGGTAGAGATAGAGAGAGAGTGTGTGTATGCATGCCTTAATAGTGGGAACTCTTATTTCATCAAATATATCACCCTGAAGCTGTGGAAAATCATCTTGCAGTAAAGACAATGGCTTCTGAATCATAAAAGCTGCTACTATATCATGACCTGGAAAGTGAAAAGATTGAAATCATTTGATCGAATTTTAACTTGTGCACAAGTTAAATCATCAATTACTGCAAACTGGGTGATGAAATGATGAAGAAATAAAGCACTATAAGAACTATGGCATTATAAAATTAAAATAAAAAAAACATTCAAATTTCACTTATTTTAAGAGCTATGAAATGTTCAGCATTTTATTGTTTATAAAAAAGTGATTGTTGTCTTAGGTTAAATCTTAAAGATTAGATAGATTGAAGAAAAAAGATGTTATCACATACATGCAATTAATAACTCTTTGTTTGTTTAAAGCCTATATACCGCATACCATGAGATTAAGAATCCTCTCCCCCTCATATACCAAAACAAGTCAAATGTGGACTCTTTTAGGGGGATTTTACATCATCCGTTTCTACACTAACCACTTAGCAGTCTTGTGCCGCCTTTTTGTACTATTTTACATATTTTCTTTGTTTTGGGGCCTCAGTATTGGATAAAAGTTCAATATTCGCCAGAATCTCATATATATAACGAATGAGGGTCACATTCCGCTCAAAAGACTCGGGAGTGTTCAGATGGCCTCAGTAAAGTTGAGGGCTGTTCTGCAATTTATATATGGTAGAGGGTTATTACTATGAACCCAGACCCAAACCCAATTTGGAACGGGTGATCCATTGGAGCAGCTGGAGGATATCATGGGCATTACATAACCACTTGACCCGTTCAACCCAAATTGTAGCTGAGTGGAGAAGTGGGCAGCACTCAGCAGTTGCATAACTGCTCGTAGCATTAGCAGCTGTAGTATTACTAGGGCTGTTTCTTTTGTCTTGTTTTTCATCCAGATATTGAGTAACAGTGTTTTGTTATTTTGGAGCATTGCCTTTCTCGAATCAGGCCAACTTTGCTTCTATTTTCATTTATTCAATCGGATCAGTTTCAAGGTTCTAACAGTTATCTTAAAGTTTCTGATGATTCGGGGAACATGCTGTCAGGTGCTCAAAATACATGAATTCCTCAGAAAAAACTATATTTAGAGAAAATTGAACTCGATCACGCTCATAATGACGCAACATCAGTAGGCCATTTATTGTTGACACTTATAAGATCATGTACACTGGACTAGTTTAAAAAGCAAGTATTCCATTTGAACTACAGGTAACAACAATAAGACAAACAGATAAATTCGGATCAAGACTTTGCCATCAATTAGAAAGGTTCAACTTATTTGAGTTAACCCATAAAATAAAAAAGTTGTTGCATTTATTTATTTTTCGTAGGGATGGAGAGTTGTTACAAAAAGCATGGGTGGCTCGGGCTTAAGATAAGCCCCTTGCATGAGTCCCCTTAAGGTTTAAGGCCTCAAATTTATATAATATAGAACTATTATATAGACAACTATTTTTAAAAATATAAAAAATGCCATAACTTCATAGTAATGTACTATTTAAGCATTTTTATTCTGCTTTTCGTAAAAAAGTACTACACTTTTATAGTGGATGTTGTCTTTACATAGTAAATCACACTATTTCATCAGACAAAATTGATTTGACTGATTGCATGTACATAGAATATTTTTGGCTTACTATTAAATATAAAATTTCAATCAATTATTAAAAAAATGTAAAGAACACCATTCTAAGCTTGGTAATTTTCTTTAACACATTGGTAGTTACACATAGATGTTTAGATTTATTCATAATAAAGCATTTAAAAAGAAATCAAACATTAAAATTTTGATATATAACTACATATTATAAAATCAACTATTCAAATTAGCTTTGTTAATGGGAAAAAAGGATTTTTTCCCACATAAATCTACTAAAGTTTGTTTGAGATGAATAACGTCACAAAACAGATTAAATAGATCGAGTATTTTATCATTAGAAAAGATACACCACACTAAATAAAAGAGCAAACCTGGGACACAAGGCTCCGAGGGGTATCAGGACACACCAGGCCTAAGAAAGTAACTATGAGATTTAATGAATAATTTGCATAAAAGAAAGGTCAAAAAAATCAGACACTCCTAATAAGAAAAAAAAATCTAGGAATCTAGGATGTATGTGAATGCAGATTATTCATCAATTACCTTCTTCCTATATATACTCCCACAAATGCATAACATTTTTAACTTATCTAAACAGTTCATGCAAGAACAGTAATCACACAAGACTTTCAATAAAACCTTCATTAACACTTTTAAACTTGAGATTAAATATGTGGGTAAACCAATTAACAGCACAGGTGGCACATACATTACCATCTAAAATACATAATTCACCTTCAACTGTCAATCTATAACACTACAGGCAACAATTCATCCCACAAGTCAGAATTCAAACACACATAAGATATGACAGTATCTAAAACACAATCTGATCTAACTATTCATAAATCAAACAACTTTAACATTATCTAATCTACCATGACATTGCACTACTGTAGAACTAATAACCAACAAAATCTAAAAAAATTAAGCCAATTTAAAGTTTTAAACCCCAAATCCAAATCAAATCAACCCTAAACTATCCAATTCAATCCCAAACAACCAACCCTAGGTCACAATCAAAAGGGGATCTGCATCCTACGACCAATGCGACAACAATTCACTAACCTTTGTACCGAGAATTAAGATCCAGATCCCCCCGATCTCCGTGACGAAAGAACGGGGGCAACCAGAATACAACAGATAGCAACACCGAGAGTCCAAGAACCAAAACAAACACACATTTGAATCGAAAAAGACGAGAGATTCTGCAACAGCAGGAGCAAGTGTCTGCAGTTGATTGTGGGTGTGTGATGGTTGAGGGTAAAGGGTGTTGTTCCCCCTTTCCCATATTGGGGAATGTGGGTTGATTGTTGGTAATTGAATGTTAATCTTCTCCACCATTGATGGTGTGTGTTGTTAAAGGTTCCATTGTGTGGTTGGATTTTGAGTGTAGGGTTTGCGGGTGTGAGTGTTGAAGACTGAAGAGAGTTGAGAGTGAAGAGTAGAGTTTGTGTGAAGGAAAGTGATGGGGTTTTGATTCTAGAGTGATGTTTGGGATTTGCTTCATTGCTTGTGATTTGTAAATTCTGGTTTTTGTTTTTCTAATGGGGAATTCTTAGAATGTTTTTATTTTAATCAAATTTTCTTAAAATTTATATTTACAAAACAATCTTTCTATTATAATAAAATAGTAACTTGATATGACATGTCATCGTCATAATTCTTCTTACCAAAATTTTCCGCCTCTCTCTCCTATTAAATAATTACTCAAATTACTAATAATATTATTTAATGTCTTTTTAGATTAAAATATTTTTTTATAAATTAAGAAAAATATTTCTTATTAATGTTATTTCAAAATAAATAAATTTTTATAAGTAATATTTTTTTCTAAAATATCAAACTTTGTTAAAAATATGATATATTATAAAATTACTATTTTTAAAAAGTAAATTATTTAAAAACCAAAAATAATTTAGTTTAGGAGTTATGATAATAAAATATTTTAAAGAATGATAATTTTATACGGTTTGTTTTAGAACAAAATATTATTTTTAAAAAATTAAAAACAAAGTTATAAAATGTTGATATCACTGTTTTATTACTTATAGTACTTACTTATATGTAATTTCAGTCATATCATATTTTAAAATATCATTTTATTTTCCATAAGTTTTATTATATTAATATTTTATTTATTCAACCCGTGTAATACACGGGTTTTCTAAAACTACTCTTTTATAATGTTCTTATCCTAAAAAACGTCCAAACCTACTATGATAGCAACATAGCTTATTTTAGCGGCGGTCGAACTTACCGCGAAGGCGCTTGAACATACCATAAAGGCGTTCGATTTTTTGTGTAGAGTTATCCGACACTAATATAGAGTCGTCTAATCGTACAATAGATGCATCTGACCATGTAAAAAAATTTAAAAAAAATAACATTAAATAACATTAGATGCGGAGTTGATTATGATACAATGTCAAATATGTATTAGCGTCTTATCTGGTAGGGGCACTTTGAGACATTTTGAGAATTTTCTCTTTTTGTATTTTATTAGAGCATTTCTAACGCGTGTTGGGTGTTGAGTTTAGTCTTTGCTCAAGACTCCTAGGGTAGTCGGAGTTAACCTTATGTTGTGAGGGGCTAATTAGGCAGCATGCCTAATTTGTCTATGTCTTAATCAGGTTATTTAATGTAGATGAGTAGGATATTATAATTATTGAGCACATTGACAGTAAAATATCAGTTGTAATAATTGGCCGTGTGTCACACTGATAGAACCACTACAAATCTCTTGTGTTACGTTTCCTTTTTGTTTTGTGTTCGCGTGTGTATGTGTGTGTGTGTGTAAGATATCTAACCACACATTGT
Source organism: Flaveria linearis (assembly GCA_024085815.1). Taxonomy (NCBI): domain Eukaryota; kingdom Viridiplantae; phylum Streptophyta; class Magnoliopsida; order Asterales; family Asteraceae; genus Flaveria; species Flaveria linearis. The sequence continues at coordinate 103,683,408 of CM044001.1, forward strand.
TTCTAAAGACGTATATGACGATGTGAAAAGAAAAGGGAGAAGAGTGTAGCTACTATGGAGGAGCCCTCGAATTGGTTGTTAGACAGAGAAGGGGGGAGGATATGTAAAAAGGAGAGTGGGTGTTCGTTAGTGTTTTTTAAAGGCAACCCGGATAGGGTGACGTGGTCGCATTCGTGAGACAGGCCCATTAAGATCCTCTTAGTTACATATAGTTTTATAAATGCCTTTATGTAATGTTATTTATACAAAGAGGTAACGTAGACAGTTATGTAGTTAGATAATCGTCTTTTTTATGTTATAGTTAAGATAATATGTAGAAGTGTATATATTTGGTTGGTTGTTAGTTGTTACAACTTCATACTTAATTTTGTTCCAATATCAAACGGCCTTAAAAGGTATAATTTAAGAAAACATTTAATTTGTGTTCGTTATACCATCTCAAATTAAAGGTAAATAAATTGCATCGAGTAATAGTGTTATACTAGTTGAGTGAATCAAGTATCCCCTGTTAGGTTATCACGACACACACAAACACAAACACGATGATTTACGTGGTTCGGTCTAAACTGACCTACGTCCACGGGGTAACTGGAAGCTTGTATTTCTTTGAGATGTTTGTATGGGATGATTTACAAATACAGTTTTGATCTCTATTTATAGAGACTTGAGATGATATTAGATAATGAAAACAAAGTGCCTGGAAACATGGATGTCTAAAGCCACAAAACTGGATGTTTCTTCCTTTTCCTTTTTGACCAACTTTGTTTGCCACTATGAATCAGTGGCTTCACCACTCAACAATCTCCCACTTGAAGCCACGGAACAATCTTCACCTGTGCTTCAACTGTGCATTTGTATCTCTGTAAGAAAACTTTAGTATCTTCAATGCTCTTCCAGTTACCCGGTCTCCTCAACATTATTCCTGGAGACCAGCTGAAGCCACGCACAGCTTCAGCTTATCCAACGTTACACATTTGGTGAACATGTCCGCTGGATTCCTAGCACCTGAGATATTCTTCAAGTTGATTGTTCCATCAGCAATCAATCCTCTCACGAAGTGATACCTTATCCCAATGTGCTTCGTCTTCTTGTGATACACAGGATTCTTAGCAAGTTTCACTGCACTTTCATTATCACAGTGCAGTATGTACTCAGTCTGCTTCTTCCCTAACTCTTCCAGAAAAGCCTTCAACCATACAAGCTCTTTACTGGCTTCAGCAATAGCCATGTATTCTGCTTCTGTTGTGGACAAAGCTACACTTTTCTGGAGCCTGGACATCCAACTGACTGCAGTTCCTCCCACTGTGAAAACGAAACCTGTGGTGCTTTTAAATGTTTCTTTGCAGCCACCCAGGTCAGCATCTGTATAGCCTCTGAGAACTAAATCCTTTCCTTTGAAACATAGCCCCATCTTTGAAGTTCCTTTCAAATAACGAAGCACCCACTTTACTGCTTCCCAATGTTCTCTTCCCGGATTCGACATAAACCGACTGACAACTCCGACTGCGTGTGCTATGTCGGGTCTTGTGCACACCATAGCGTACATCAAACTACCCACTGCAGATGCATACGGAACTCTAGCCATGTCAGCTTTTTCTTCTTCTGTTTTGGGACACTGATCTTTGGTAAGCTTGAGGTGACTCCCCAAGGGTGTGTTTCTTGGCTTGGTCTTCTCATTGTTAATACCGAATTTCTCTAACACTTTCCCGATGTACTTTTCCTGGGATAGTGTTAGAGATCCATCTTTCTTGCTCCTGGTGATACTCATCCCGAGTATCTGTTTAGCTGCACCCAAATCCTTCATCTCGAATTCTTTGGACATTTGCTTCTTTAACTTGTTGATCTCGTTCATGTCTGATCCTGCAATCAACATATCATCTACATAAAGCAGTAGAATGATATACGAACCCTTGAATTTCTTCAGATAACAGCAGTGATCGGCTTCACATCTCTTGTAACCGGTTCTCACCATGAAATCATCAAACTTCAAGTACCATTGCCTTGGTGCTTGTTTCAGACCATATAGACTCTTCTTCAGCTTGCAAACCCAATTTTCTTTTCCAGCAACCTGGAACCCCTCAGGTTGTGCCATATAAATGTCTTCATCAAGGTCACCATGTAGAAACGCTGTCTTTACATCTAGCTGCTCTAGATGCAAATTTTCTGCTGCTACAATGCTCAGAACTAATCTGATGGTGGTCATCTTCACCACTGGAGAGAAGATTTCATCAAAGTCAACCCCCTTCTTCTGTTGAAAACCCTTGACCACTAAACGGGCTTTATACCGTTTAGATCCATCTTGTTCATCCTTGACCCTGAAAACCCATTTATTATGTAGAGCTTTCTTGTCATGCGGAAGCTTAACAAGAACCCAAGTATTGTTCTTCTGTAGTGAATTCATTTCATCCTTCATAGCTCGCTCCCACTGGAACGAGTCCTTCATCTTGACAGCTTCAGAATAACTTTCTGGTTCACCATTTTCTGTCAAGAGAATGTAGTTGACAGAAGGACTGGGACTGTACCTGTTCGGTGGTCTTGAAACTCTGGTTGATCTTCTTACCGTAGGCTGTTGTGGTGACTGTTCGTCTTCAGACCCTGAACTCCCACTATCAGAAACTCCCACTCTTTCTTCACTCTCACCATCTTCAGTCTCTGGTTCTGTGTTTTCAGAATCTGTCATTGGTTCTGCAGCAGAATTGTTCTTCTGATTTTTAACACTAAACTCGACTGTTTCCTTCTGAACCTTTGAATTTTCCACCTTTCTGTCTTTGTACAGTTCTGCTTCATTGAATTCTGCATGCTTGCTTCGGACTACCTTTCTGTTTTCAGAATCCCAAAGCCTATAGCCCATCTTATCACCTCCATATCCAATGAAAATGTACTTCTTTGCTTTAGCATCTAACTTATCACCTTCAGGATTGATATCATAAGCACTACACCCGAAGATTCTCAGGTGATCGTACTCAACTGCTTTACCCTTCCATTCTTCTTGAGGAATCTTGAAACCCAACGGTACTGAAGGTCCACGATTGATAAGATAGGCTGATGTGTTAATTGCATCAGCCCAGGACATCTTTGGGAGCCCCGCATTCAGCCTCATACTTCTGGCTCTCTCACATAATGTTCTGTTCATCCTCTCTGCAACCCCATTCTGCTGCGGAGTTCCTGGAACTGTGTTTATCATCTTGATCCCTCTATCAGCACAATAATCTGCAAACTCCTTGCTGATGTATTCACCACCGTTGTCGGACTTCAAGCACTTAACCTTCAAATCAGTTTCAAGTTCAACAGCAGATTTCCATTTCTTAAAAGTATCGAAAACTTCAGATTTATGTTTAAGAAAGTAAACCCATACCTTGCGTGTTGAATCATCAATGAAAGTCACAAAGTAACGAGCTCCACCAGGTGAAGCTACTGATGTCGGTCCATACACATCTGAATGGATCAGCTCCAACTTCTGAGTTTTTGGTGCTCTCCCTTTCTTTAGAAAAGTAACCTTCTTTTCTTCCCGAGAATGCACGGTTCACAGAATTCAGACTCGACATGCTTTAATTCTGGAAGCTTTCCCTTGGCAACAAGCATCTTCATCCCCTTTTCACTCATGTGACCGAGTCTTTGATGCCATAACTTTGACTTACTCGGCTCACTAGACACTGCATTTACTCCGTCAGTTGGTACTTCAACCATGTACAAAGTGCCTGTCTTCTTCCCTCTAGCGACAACCATACTGCCTTTGACAACTTTCCATTGTCCTTTACCGAAGTAAACATCATATCCCTGATCATCAAGCTGACCGATGGATATTAACATCCTCTTCAAACCCGGAATAACCCGAACATCTTTCAGGATCCAGATTGTTCCCAATGATGTCTTCAACTCTATGTCTCCAATCCCTGTAATGTCTAGACTGTAATTATTAGCCAAACGAACTTTACCAAAGTTACCTGTTCGTAGATTCTTCATCTTCTTCGTGCTAGACGTAGCATGAAATGATGCTCCTGAATCCATAATCCAGTCTTCAACAGTATTTTCGACACAGCAGATAAGAGCATCTTCTGAGTCTGAGGCTGTGGCAGCATTTACCTCCTGTTTATCTCTAGAAGCTTGTGTGCACTGACTTCTGAAATGACCAAATTCCTTACAGTTCCAACACTGTATATCTTTTCTTGGCTTTGCAGGTCTCGACTTGCTTCTTCGTTTAGACTTCGACCTTCCCCGATTTCCTCCTCTATTGATATTTCTCCCTCTTCCTTCAGTACTGAGCAACGAGCTTGTTTCTCCAGAATTCCTCCTTCTGGAATCCTCATTCAGTATCAAGTCCCGAACCTTACTGAATGTGAGTGTCTCAATCGATCCAGTAATTGCTGTAATCGTTCCTGACCAGCTGTCAGGTAATGATGACAATAATAAACAAGCCTGTAATTCATCATCTATTTTAAAATTCACCGACGACAAACGTGTCAAATGAGATTTAAATAGATTAATATGCTCAGTGACAGAACTTCCCTCTTTCATTCGAGTGTTGACTAACTCCCGAATTAAAAACACCTTATTTGCGGGAGATGGCTTTTCGTACATATTGGTCAAAGCATCCATAATTCCACGCGCCGTGGTTTGCTCCATAATGTTATACGCAACATTCATGGACAATGCGAGCCGTATCGTTGACATCGCCTTCTTGTCAATCAACGCCCAATTATTCGGTACTGGTGTAGGAGGAGGTTCAAGAGCAGCATCTAACTCCTTCTGTATAAGCAAATCTTTAATTTGCATCTTCCACCATCCAAAATTTTTCCCATCAAATTTATCAATCTTAATTTTACCGTCTTCTTCCATTAATAACAAATTAACAAATAACTACTAACCAAACAGGTTCGTACTGCTAAGTGGTAATTTATGGAAGTAATATACGAAAGCAAGAAAACTTATCTTTTTCGAGCTTTGAGCGACGATAAACAAACAAATTGTGAATGATGGAGACTTTGTAAAAAGTGCAGGGGCCTTTTTTGTCAATAAGGAAACTTGAATTTTTTTTTATTCAAAAGAAAGGAACACCCTTTCTTCCACTGTATTCTTTCTTCCACTGTATTCTTTCTTAAAAGAAAAGAACACTTTTCTTTCCCTTTTTTTTTTCACCTTGCGTATCCAACTGCTCCTTTCTTTCTTCTGTTTTTATCTTTCTTCAAACAACACACACTCACTTCTCACAACCGCACCCCAAATCAACCCAACAGCAAGACCAACTCCGAACAGCAGCAATAACTATCAAAATCCGGCAAACCTTGCCGGAATCGAACCTGTACGGCGGCGGTTTCCTGGAGCAGAACCAATTAGATCAACAATTAACCTCCAATTGGCAAACAATAAGCAGCAGCGGTTGTTTTTGTTGCTGTCGGCGGCGGAGTCGTGTTGCGGTTCCGGTGGAGGGTCGTGTTGCTTGAGCAGCGGCAGCGGCTCGGCGGCGGTGGCGCAGTGGCGGTCGGCGGAGGCGGCAGGCGGCTGTTTGGTTCAGAAAACCTTGAACCGCAGCTTCTTAAACCGGTAAGTCTTCTGCTTCTTCTTCACCTCTGTGTTTAGTTCGTGTGAATCTGTCAAGAGCCTGAGCTCTGATACCAGTTGTTAGGTTATCACGACACACACAAACACAAACACGATGATTTACGTGGTTCGGTCTAAACTGACCTACGTCCACGGGGTAACTGGAAGCTTGTATTTCTTTGAGATGTTTGTATGGGATGATTTACAAATACAGTTTTGATCTCTATTTATAGAGACTTGAGATGATATTAGATAATGAAAACAAAGTGCCTGGAAACATGGATGTCTAAAGCCACAAAACTGGATGTTTCTTCCTTTTCCTTTTTGACCAACTTTGTTTGCCACTATGAATCAGTGGCTTCACCACTCAACATCCCCAATCCAACAAAAGGGCTTAAGTGTGCCGTCTATTGTGTAAATTTAGTGTAATCAACTTATTTCTAGAGTAAGAGAAGTAACATATCTTACAATTCTAATAGTTGCTAGTTAGTATATACGTAACTTTATAAAAAGACATATATACAATTTCATCTTTTAAAATAATCAAGCACTTGTAAAAATAATTTGTTTCTCTAAGAACAAATCAAACTGATGAAAATGTTGTTATTTGTTCAATGTTGTTATTTGTTCAATGTTGTTATTTGTTCGTTTTAATATAATTATTATTGACGACTATTATTTTCTACTAAAGAACTTGTTCTCTAAGTGTTTAAAGTAACTTCTTGATTAAAATATAAAACAGAGCGAGAAATTGATATTATTATTATGAATTATGATAAAGCTTGGATTCCGTTCTTGGTAAGCAAGTTAAACATATTTTTAATTACATGTTTAAACAAATATTTGTTTGTCACTATATATAATAACTAGTTGTGGCGTATGTGTTTATATATATTGTGAAAGGTATTAGTTCTCACATACAAACTAACTTTAACAGAATATTTATTAGATGTATAAAATTTTTTTTTTTTTGAAGGTTATTAGATGTATAAAAATAAACGCTTTGAATAGCAGGTTCCTAAACGTACATATCAATATTTAACATGTCCCTTTCATGGTTAGTTTACAATACACTTTGATCTTCAACGTCAATATCATTTATTTTTTAAATTCTACAGATCTTTATCTTTATTATTCCTACTAAGTCTACCAACTATGTTATAAATAATTAAAATTATATTGTAATGAGATATGTGATTTATAGTTGTATATCTCCTTTTGCTCTTGTATGATACATTTTCCCATTAATACCAACTTAAATGCATGTTTCAACTTCCATTAACGTACGATGTATATCAACAAATCGAATGACTGTTTAGTAAAACTTATAAACAACATTCCTATTATGTATGTCACTCTTAATTAGACTTCAACGTACTAACGACACCTAACAACAAATTTACTTGTTGGTGTAGTTAAGGATTGTTTGTTAATTTGGGTTTTTTTTAAAATTTGAGGGGTGTTTTATTTTTTCCTTAGAGATATCTCGATACACAACTGTTAAAAAAAATTATACTTCGAAATGAGAATTCATGGAGAGTTGAGGGGTAGCACGAGCTACCCATGACTCATTAGTAAGTCCGTCCCTTATTGTTATTTAAAATAATAAAAATGGAACCCCACCAGGTTACCATGTTAACCAATGTCCAATTAAAAAAAGCGTCAAAACGTTTAATTAACATCAGAAAATGATAATATTTGAACCCAATTCGAGCAGAACCCGCTTCGTATAAATATAATCTCTCCACGATGCTTGCAGATACTCCAACTCCGATTTGCCTCACCATCCTCATTGTTTTTAGGCTTTTGCGCATAATGGCCGGAAAAACCATATTATCAGACGAAGGAGGTGTTCTTTATCATCCTCAACTTCTTCAATTAATTAGCATTTTCTATGATTCAAATGTATATTTATATTTACTATGGTTTCTTCTCCTTTTGACTGGTGATTGTTTAGACGCGTGTTTAGATGATATTGCAGTTGAAGAGGATGAGAGGTAAGAACTTGATGGTGAAGAAGTTGATCCTGAAGATCATGACGACAACAATGATGAGGAGGAGGATGGTATGATTTTTTATTTTTTCTCTCTTTTGCCATGGGATATTATTCTTTCATTCTTGTCACATTGCAACCAGTTATTTCTAGAACTAATAAAACTCTACGTCTTGTTGAATTCGTAGTAATTAATCCATTATGCCATGTTTCACTCTGGTAAAACAAGAGTTATTGTATTTAACAGTTTAAAGATGATGCAAGTAACATAAGTATCAAATATGAAAACAACTTGTTCAAAAATACCTATATCTTATGTCCTTAAAAAAATTATGTGTTTACAAACCAAAAATAAGAAAGAAGGAAGTCTAGCATCTTAATTTTAATTAATTTTTAAATATATAAAAGAAAACATATTTTTTTATTAAACAAGTTTAATTTTGTCACAAACAGGTTTGAAATTGCTCGCCCCACATGTTTGAGTTTTGGATATAATCTAGTTGTGTAAATTTAAGGTCATTTTGGTTTAATCTTCTAGTATTGGCTTTGAAAATGTGATATAGCTAACTATGAGTCGTGATCCTTTGGGTTTATTTAACATCAGAACCATTGATATTGTTTTGTTTCTTTGATTCATGGTTTCTAATGTGCTTCTACTTATGATATTGTTTTAAAAATACCACATATCGTTTATCATTATTGTATCCATATTTTTTCTGATGTACTGTGAATTGCCCATAACTTTTAGGTTCACATCACCAACACGAAAAAATACCACTTGTTAACTTAGTTGTGTTCATAATTGAAACATAATGCATGAGAAGGAAGGTTAACAAGAAAAAATCTAGGCATGCGTCGGGGGTCTCGTCTACTTCAAATCAAGAAGCTCATGATCACATATTTGGTGATGTAGATCAGGGGTGTTCACGGTCTGGTTTAAAACCGTCCAAACCGGTCATTAGTTTGGTTTCATGGTTGTTTTTTACTTTAAATGTTTGGTTGGTCGGTTTCAAAAGTTTTCAAACTGTAGTGAACGGTTCGTTTTACGGTTTATACGAAAAACCAGTCGTCAAAAACCGGACCGCATGGTGTGTATTTATATATTATATATATGTATACGGGGTTATGTGTGTGTGTCTATATATATATATATATATATATATGTGTGTGTGTGTGTATATATATATATATATATATGTGGTAAGGTTCAATCGTTAACCCTTTATTATTGCGATAACCGTGTTAACTTTTGAATATCAATCAAAATTATTATTTTTTTGTTGGAATAATATCATTACACATATACACAAATATGTTCTTTAATGTATATGTGTAAATTCATAAGTGTAAAAAAGGTTACACTAGTGTAAGTTACACTTACATCAGTAAATATTTAGTGATGTAAGTGTAACTTATATTTGTCATAACTTTTTTACGCTTGTGAATTTACACATATACATAAAAGAAGATAACGTTGTATATGTATAATAATATTATTCCAATAAAAAAATAATAATTTTGATTGATCTTCGAAAGTTAACACGGTTATCGCAACAACAGAGGGTTAATATTTGATCATTTCCATATATATATATATATATATATATGTGTGTGTGTGTATACTCTCTATATAAGCACATAAGAAGGGCAAACTGGTCTTTTACATAAATCTCTTAAAATTAAGAGTTTTACCATTGATAATGCATCTTGTACAACTTGAGAATGTTTACCATATGAAGCAGCTCTTCATGTAACCCTAGCCCGATTTCTTTCCACCACACATTTTGAAATTTGAAAAGTTGCCCTATTTTTGGAGAGAGAGACCCGATAAGTCACCCCCTTTCAAGTGAAAAGAGGTTTTGGGACAATATCACATTCATGGTGGTCATTCCTGGTCGAGTTACCGCCCAAGTCTTGCGGATCAATATGTCAGTGCATTCATCATGACACAAAGTTATTTTGTTTTCTTGAGATGCCGATTTGTCAAAAAGTCCAACAAATCTTTATTAATTTTCCTCAAAATGGTATGACTGTTGTTAGGGATTTCATGTTATATTAGTAAAAATTGATTTTGGTTTTGGAGGGGAAGACACGGTTGGAGCCCTTTACAGCATTGAAAGATGCATCATTTTAGACACGCTTGGAGCTCAATTTGATTGTAAGCTTTCATGTCGTCCCTCCTTAATCCGGTTATTGTAGTTTTCATTTAGTAGTTTATGAGATCATATATCTAATTTAAATTTAAATTTTTCAATAAAATGATTCTTTCCTTTTTTAACTCATAGATCACCTATGTTATTGAACTCAATAATCAAATTTGTTTTGCTAGATTCTAGAATTACATAACTCTTGGGATATAATATGATTTTGTAGATGTTATGGTTATCTGACTCAAGTACCTTCCATTTGATTAACTGTGTGATCTGTAGAGCGATCATTTAAATGTTGCTTATAAAGTGGAAATATTGCTTGTTCATGTAATTTCACATAAGATTCTTTATAAGCAAGTTCAAGTAATTTTCGTAATTGTTTGTTAGGTGTTCGACTTGCAAGGTTGAAGGTTTGTGAAGGGGTTCCTACTCTTACAACAGGAAGAAAAGCTTAGGGGCTGTTTGGTAGCCTTTTAATGGTTCCATTAAGAGGCCACCTCTGAACCATTAAGAGGCTGGAGTGTTTATTTCGAAAAAAAGGGGCTCTTAACTGAACCATTCAGTGCTGAATGGTTCAGCTGTAAAATGATGCTGAATGAACTTCTAGACACAAATTCCCTCACAACTCACAAACCCTCATCTTCAATCTTCATCTTCCTCCCGTCATCTCCCTCCCTCACCCAGCACCGGAGCCGACGACCTCCCTAGTCGGCCGGCCAGACCGCCGCCATCCCCTCCCCCGACGACCTCCGACCACAGGCACCCAGCACCGCCGCCATCCCCTCCTCGCGGGAAACTCCGTTTTCGTCGAAGATAAACTCCGGCCGATCGGTGTTTCCGATGTCCGTCATCCGCCGCGGTTTGCTTACCTCATCTCCGGCTCCAATCACGACGGCGTTATGCTCCGGCGGACTCTGCTTGCTCTCTACCATCCGAACAACCGCTACGTGGTTCATCTCGACGCCGAGTCGTCGCCGGAGGAGCGACTTGAGTTGCGTAAGTTTGTGACAAACCATCCGGTGTTCGTAAAATTCAGCAATGTGGTGATGATCACGAAGGCGAATCTCGTGACGTATCGGGGTCCAACTATGGTAGCGAATACGCTTCACGCGGCGGCGATGCTGCTGAGAGACGGTGGCGATTAGGTGTAAGGCCCCGATCCAGGGAACCCTACAGTCGATCTTTCATTGCATATATTTTACATAAAACAACGCATATATTATATGATCATAACTTTACAGTTGAGCAGTTACAGCGGAAACATTAAATCATAAACTTTTACTATGAATACTTTTGCCATGTAATACAACGTAGTCCATTTACAAAACATCTGTTGTTGCATTACATTACAAAAGCGCTATTACAAGCTTTCTTTACATTGCCTAACTTTACTATGATTGCTGCTGGAGCGTATGAAACCTTTGATTACGTAAGTAATCTCGTTTACTCGAATCCTCAGCAACCATAGGGTCATACAGCGACCTCTACTGAAAGATAATAACAAAAAGAAAATATGTTTATCTTCGAAAAGAAGATATTATGTTCAAAAATATATAAAGGAGATTTCTCAAGTAATCCCGTTTATAGGAATCCTCAAGAAATCTCATAATGGCAGGCAACGTGACGTGTTGCGTGCATTATGGGCTCGCAACACATGACGTTGCAGCATTATAAAATGGAGAATGCCCTCCCAAAAGAGCTGAGTAGCCGCCTCGTGCCATCCTCAGCAACACTACCTGCGAACTGGAAGCACATAAAAAGTCAGCGTTGCTGAGTGAGTTCTAGTTTTATAGGTAGTATATAAAAATACCCTTTTTCTGTATTATACTATACTGTACTGTATATGCGAGCACGCATCAACTGTGTGAACAAATAACGTTCGTTCTCTGTACTATATGCCTTGTCTGTAACTTTATCTTTATGTTTCACTTTCTATGTGGACCAGTGAGCGATACCCCAACTATATGCGCGATGGGAGAATGGATGTCGGGCCATCTATATGCCCCGAAGGGCCAACTGTGTTCCCTCGAAAAGGCTATGTGTATTCCCCCGAAGGGTTCAACTGTATCCCCGAAAGGGCTATGTGTACAATGTACAAGGCCGACCCGAACATCCGGGGCACGCCACAAGGTCCTGCCAATCTCAATTGATTGACCCTGTGTGCGTCAATGGGTAGCTAGCCCGCAACACAGTTGAGCTAACGACACATAGTCGTGTAACTCCTATAGGCTTGCAAGACTTATTACTTTTATTAATGTTCCTTTCTCTTTCTTTATTACTCTTTCTCTGTACTTTACATAATACTTTCATTTCATCAATTAGTGATAACATGTAATACTATGGAGGGATAAACATGCATCAAATCAAGGAACGTTGATATTTACGGATCATCAATATTCACCATCTATCATGGCAACATCATACCTAGCACACATACATCATACATTCACTTCTTTATTAATTCACATCAGCCCTATTCGGGCGACTGGACATACACCAGTCGCATGGCCTCCATGCGACTGAGTCATGTGAATGGGCTTCCATGCGACTGAATCCTCAGTCGTGCGTCTGTACTACTATGCGAATGGGTCTATGCGACTGAACCCTCAGTCGTGCGTCTGTACTACTATGCGAATGGGTCTATGCGACTGAACTACTCTGCGATTGGGCTTATGCGACCGAAACCCTCGATCGCATAGCCTATCGTGCGACTGAGGCTCAATCGTGCGTTTGAACCTCAATCGGGCGATTGGACATCAACTGACACTCATTCGGCCGAATGGCCCTTCAGTCGCATAACCCTAACTGGGCAGCGACTGGAGTTCTTCATGAACAGTAGTCGCGAACCAAGGTACCCAGACTCACCTTAAACCTGTTTTTAACCCAAATTGACCCTCCCAAACCTCAGGGATTCATACTAGGACATCATACAAGCATGTGTAAGTCCTAAATCATACTTTAATCACATTATCTAAGATTTCATCAAATGGGTCAAATACACACTTTTATAAAACTAGGGTTTATATGTGATCCAGCCCCAAAATCAGTTGAAAATATGTAAATGAGGGGTCCTAGAACTCACATTACAGGTAAAAGTTGATGAGCTTCGATTTGGCTAGCTTCTCGACAGATCTTGAACTCGGCAGCACTTTCCCTCTTTTCTTTCTTTGGTCTCGGTCGCTCCCTGCCCTTCCCGACTGAAATTTCTAAGTGTTGGGAGGAGAATGAGAGCTGCTCCCCTTTTATAGGCTTTGCTCAGTCGCATCTGGTCCAGAGCCAACTGGACCTTCAGTCGCATCAACACTATGCGATTGGACCCCAATCGCACGTGTTCAATGCGGCTCATACTTCATTCGGGCGGTTGAACTCCAATCGTGCGGTTGAGCTTCAATCGGCCGAATAGCCATGCGGTTGACCCTCCAGTCGCATAAATCACAGGCGACTGAGGCTCAGTCGCATAGCCTACCAAAAAGTCAAACTTCCGGGTGTTACAAGTCCACCCCCCTTATTTTAGGTTTCGTCCCCGAAACCTGTCATTCCTCGAACAATCGTGTGTAATGCTGCCTTATTTCTTCTTCAGTTTCCCACGTCGACTCGGATCCCTTCCTGTGCCGCCACTGTACACGCACAAGGGGAACCACTTTATTTCTCAACCTCTTCTCTTTGCGATCTATGATCGCCACTGGTTGCTCTACATAATTGAGCTTTTCGTCTACCTCGATATCATCCAGTGGAACGACCATGTCTTCGTCCGCCAAACACTTCCTCAGATGAGACACGTGGAAAGTCGGGTGGATTCCACTTAGTTCATCTGGCAGATCTAACCTATAGGCCACCTCTCCCACTCGAGAAATGATTCGGAAAGGGCCTATATATCGCGGGCTCAACTTACCCCGCTTCCGGAATCGAATGATCCCCTTCCAAGGTGAGACCTTCAACATAACCCGGTCTCCCACCTGGAACTCAATCGGCCTGCGTCGTTTATCGGCATACGACTTTTGTCGGTCTTTGGCCGCCTTCATATAAACTTTAATTCTTTCAAGCTTTTCAGTCGTAGCCTCTACCACTTCGACGCTTCCCAATTCTTTCTGACCAATTTCACCCTAACAGACGGGGGTCCTGCATCTTCTACCGTATAACATCTCGTAAGGTGGCATGCCAATACTAGCATGATAACTGTTGTTATACGAGAACTCAGCTAACGGTAAATGGTCATCCCAACTTCCCCCGAAGTCAATAACACATGCCCGAAGCATGTCTTCCAAAGTCTGAATGGTCCTTTCCGACTGACCATCAGTTTGAGGGTGATAAGCCGTGCTAATATGCAATCTCGTCCCCATAGCATCGTGGAATTTCTTCCAGAATTTGGATGTAAACCGGGTGTCGCGATCAGACACAATCGACACCGGTACACCATGACGAGTCACGATCTCTTTGATGAAAAGATCGGCCAACCTCTTGGACGAATATGTCTCGCGCATCGGTAAGAAGTGAGCACTCTTCGTCAATCGATCCACAATCACCCAGACCGTATCATACCCTTTCGGGGTACGTGGCAGCTTTGTGATAAAATCCATGGTGATGTGCTCCCACTTCCATTCCGGTATGTCCAACGGTTGAATCATTCCATACGGCTTCTGGTGCTCTGCCTTTACTTGCAAACAAGTGAGGCATTTACTCACATACTCCACCACATCACGTTTCATACCCGGCCACCAATAATCTTTCTTCATGTCTTGGTACATTTTGGTGGCGCCGGGATGAATGGAGTATCGGGACTTATGAGCTTCATCCATAATCCTCATTCGCAGATCCCCAAGACGAGGAATCCACATACGCCCAAACCGGGTTCTAACACCCGTTGCGTTCTCACCCAATTCTGCGACCAGACCTCTCATTCGTTCAGAGTTAAGATGTTCGTCTTTCAAAGCTTCATCTTGGAACCCTTTGACCTGTTTCATCACGTCGGAGGTCATGATTAGCTGGTACGCCTTCACCCGAATTGGCTCGGGCCTCTCCTTTCGGCTAAGGGCATCAGCCACCACGTTAGCTTTGCCCGGGTGGTAATGGATTTCACAGTCGTAGTCTTTTATTAGCTCCAACCACCGTCTCTGCCTCATATTCAGATCCTTTTGCTCAAAGAAGTACTTCAAGCTTTTGTGGTCTGTGAAGATGGTGCACTTCGTCCCGTACAAATAGTGCCGCCAGATCTTTAACGCGAAAACCACAGCTGCGAGCTCCAAGTCATGAGTAGGGTAATTAACCTCATGAACTTTCAGCTGTCGGGATGCATAGGCTATCACCTTTCCCCTCTGCATTAATACACACCCCAACCCCGAGTAGGAGGCATCGGAGTAAACCACTAAGTCTTCACTCCCATCGGGTAATGCCAATACTGGAGCCTGGGTCAATCTTGTCTTCAGTTCTTCGAACGCCTTCTCTTGAGCTTGACCCCATACAAATTTCACATCCTTCCGGGTTAACTTGGTCAGTGGAGAAGCATTTTGGAAAGGTCCTGGATGAACCTTCGGTAGTAACCCGCCAAACCCAAGAAACTACGGATCTCGGATGGCGTCTTTGGAGACTTCCATTGCATTACTGCTTCCACCTTCGCCGGATCAACTAGAATCCCATCCGGATTTACCACGTGACCCAAGAACTGAACCTCACGCAACCAAAATGCGCACTTGGAGAACTTTGCATACAACTTCTCCCTTCTCAGTGTTTCCAGAACTTCGCGAATGTGACCGGCATGTTCAGTCTCGCTTTTTGAATAAATCAAGATGTCATCAATGAATACTATCACTGATTTATCCAACATCGGCCGACACACCCTGTTCATCAGATCCATAAAAGCAGCTGGCGCGTTGGTCAAACCAAAAGACATGACGAGGAACTTGTAGTGACCGTAGCGCGTACGAAAAGCTGTTTTAGGGATATCCTGCTCCTTCACCTTTAGTTGATGATAGCCTGATCGAAGATCTATTCGTGAAAACCAACTAGCACCCTGAAGTTGATCAAACAAGTCATCGATTCTCGGCAAGGGGTATCTGTTCTTTACGGTCAGCTTATTCAGCTCACGGTAGTCGATGCACATCCTCATACTACCGTCCTTCTTCTTTACAAACAGGACCGGAGCACCCCAAGGTGAGATACTCGGTCGAATAAACCCCTTATCCAGCAGCTCTTGTAACTGCTCCATCAACTCTTTCATCTCCGTCGGGGCCAATCGGTATGGTGCTTTGGCAACAGGTTGGGCGCCTGGTATCAAATCTATCTGGAACTCGACCTCTCTGTCAGGTGGCAATCCCGATAAGTCTTCCGGGAACACGTCTGGGAACTCACACACAACCGGAACATCAGACAGTTGTGGTGCTGGCTTCTCTACATCTTTTACGTAACATAGATAGGCGTTACATCCACGCCTCATACATTTCCCCGCCACTGCCATTGAGATCACCTTCGGAATCGTAGTAACCCGATCCCCGTAAACTGTCACTGGACTACCGTCGGGCGCTGTCAAACTGATCATCTTCTTGCGACACACAATGTTCGCCTCAATGTCCGCCAACCAATCCATTCCAAGCACCAAATCGAAACCGCCTAACGTCATTGCAAATGGCTTAACTGGGAATTTGTGACCCTCCAGTTCTACATCGCAACCCTCAATTACCTCGGAAATCCTGGTGGTTTTACCTATAGCAGTCTCTACATCAAACGGCACATCCACACGTCTACTACTACTAACGGGCAATTTGGCGCAAAAAGCAACAGAAATAAAACTCCTACTGGCACCCGAATCAAATAACACGGAGGCTAAAGTTTGGTTCACCAGAAACGTACCGGACACTACATCGAGGTCTGTCCTCGCCTCTTCCTGCGTCATTGTGAATGCCCTGGCGCTTGCTTTCGGACCTTCACTTCCCGTCTTCTTTACCCCTGAAGCCTCAGCCCTAGGCTTCCTACAGTCCCTAGCGATGTGACCAGGCTGACCACACCTGAAACATACGTTCATCCCCAGTCTGCATTCCCCACTGTGTTCTCTCCCGCATTTACCACACTTCTTTCCTCCTGAACCCGACATGACCACCCGGCGGTCATCCACCCTCGTCTTCTTATTACTCGTCGAGGCATCCCCTCGACCAAACCTCTTTCCCTGCCACTTCCTTTCCTCACTTCCTTTCTTACTGCTCTCAGCCTTTACCAACGCAGCCCGTTCATCGTACAGCCTACCAGCTAAATCCACCGCCGACCTGAAAGTACTTGGTCGGGCGGAAATCAAATGCCAACGAATTTCGGCTAGCAACCCCTGGATATACCGGTTAATCTTGCGAGACACCGGCGTCACTTGCTCTGGCACCAACCGTGCCATGTCGTTAAACTTAGTCGTGTATTGCTGATGGGTCATCGTCCCTGCCTCCAACTGCAGGAACTCTCTCTCTACTCTGTCCATCTCCCGACGAGGACTAAACTCCTCGATCACCATTCTTTTCAATTCCGACCACTTCATCTTCCCAATAGCTCTGCTACCCTCGGCCTGGACAATATTGTCCTACCAGCACAACGCCGTCCCCGTAAACGAGTGGGTAGCAAACTTCACCTTTTTATCCTCATGGCAATCGCTGATATCAAGGACCGCCTCCATTTCCCTCACCCATTGGTGAGCATCCGCAGCCGTGCCCGAACCATCAAAAGTCGGAGGCTTGCATCTCATAAATTTCCCGTAATCATAACCCCGGGCTATCTCCCGTACCTGTTCTTCCTCTTCTTCCTCTTCATCATCGGACAATACTGTTTCTGCCCCTGTCTGTTGCTGTCTACCGGACGACCGATTCCACCCCCGTCTCTCATCTTCACGTACTGCCTTAATCACTTCGGTTACTACAGACGGCAAGATCGTCTGCATAACCTGATGTACCTCCTCGACAACTGCCTCTTTCACCGAGGCCCTAAAATCATCACTCTCATCCATTCCCCCGAGGGAGTAGTATTAGGTTCTTCAGGAACCTTCTGCTCTCGTCTAGGCTTTCTTCTTGTGGCTCGTGGTTCCACACCACTTCCGCCACCGCCTCCACCAAGTGGGGCTTCAGATGATCTACCACCGACCATCTTCTATCACACTGAAAGATTAAAACACCAACACGGTCATTCAAGGAAATAGCTCAGTTTATGTTAAGTACAGTAAGTCCCTAATTACAGTGGCCAGTTGTGATTAGCCACTTACTCTACTCTTCGTACCCCGAGCATCACCTATCCTGACTACATTAGTATCTCAGTCTAACAGTACACATAATTCACATCACATGCGCACATAATAACCAGTTAATCTTTAAGAAAATACCTGATGGCACGCGACTACTCAGATGGCATTCTCATTCTCCCTGTCCCATTCTCAGTTTAAGTTTAGGTTTATTATAAAAAAATTTACCCATTTTACTTAAACTTTCGCTCTGATACCAACTTGTAAGGCCCCGATCCAGGGAACCCTATAGTCGGTCTTTCATTGCATATATTTTACATAAAACAACGCATATATTATATGATCATAACTTTACAGTTGAGCAGTTACAGCGGAAACATTAAATCATAAACTTTTACTATGAATACTTTTGCCATTTAATACAACGCAGTCCATTTACAAAACATCTGTTATTGCATTACATTACAAAAGCGCTATTACAAGCTTTCTTTACATTGCCTAACTTTACTATGATTGCTGCTGGAGCGTATGAAACCTTTGATTACGTAAGTAATCTCATTTACTCGAATCCTCAGCAACCATAGGGTCATACAGCGACCTCTACTGAAAGATAATAACAAAAGAAAATATGTTTATCTTCGAAAAGAAGATATTATGTTCAAAAATATATAAAGGAGATTTCTCAAGTAATCCCGTTTATAGGAATCCTCAAGAAATCTCATAATGGCAGGCAACGTGACGTGTTGCGTGCATTATGGGCTCGCAACACATGACGTTGCAGCATTATAAAATGGAGAATGCCCTCCCAAAAGAGCTGAGTAGCCGCCTCGTGCCATCCTCAGCAACACTACCTGCGAACTGGAAGCACATAAAAAGTCAGCGTTGCTGAGTGAGTTCTAGTTTTATAGGTAGTATATAAAAATACCCTTTTTCTGTATTATACTATACTGTACTGTATATGCGAGCACGCATCAACTGTGTGAACAAATAACGTTCGTTCTCTGTACTATATGCCTTGTCTGTAACTTTATCTTTATGTTTCACTTTCTATGTGGACCAGTGAGCGATACCCCAACTATATGCGCGATGGGAGAATGGATGTCGGGCCATCTATATGCCCCGAAGGGCCAACTGTGTTCCCTCGAAAGGGCTATGTGTATTCCCCCAAAGGGTTCAACTGTATCCCCCGAAAGGGCTATGTGTACAATGTACAAGGCCGACCCGAACATCCGGGGCACGCCACAAGGTCCTGCCAATCTCAATTGATTGACCCTGTGTGCGTCAATGGGTAGCTAGCCCGCAACACAGTTGAGCTAACGACACATAGTCGTGTAACTCCTATAGGCTTGCAAGACTTATTACTTTTATTAATGTTCCTTTCTCTTTCTTTATTACTCTTTCTCTGTACTTTACATAATACTTTCATTTCATCAATTAGTGATAACATGTAATACTATGGAGGGATAAACATGCATCAAATCAAGGAACGTTGATATTTACGGATCATCAGTATTCACCATCTATCATGGCAACATCATACCTAGCACACATACATCATACATTCACTTCTTTATTAATTCACATCAGCCCTATTCGGGTGACTGGACATACACCAGTCGCATGGCCTCCATGCGACTGAGTCATGTGAATGGGCTTCCATGCGACTGAATCCTCAGTCGTGCGTCTGTACTACTATGCGAATGGGTCTATGCGACTGAACCCTCAGTCGTGCGTCTGTACTACTATGCGAATGGGTCTATGCGACTGAACTACTCTGCGATTGGGCTTATGCGACCGAAACCCTCGATCGCATAGCCTATCGTGCGACTGAGGCTCAATCGTGCGTTTGAACCTCAATCGGGCGATTGGACATCAACTGACACTCATTCGGCCGAATGGCCCTTCAGTCGCATAACCCTAACTGGGCAGCGACTGGAGTTCTTCATGAACAGTAGTCGCGAACCAAGGTACCCAGACTCACCTTAAACCTGTTTTTAACCCAAATTGACCCTCCCAAATCTCAGGGATTCATACTAGGACATCATCCAAGCATGTGTAAGTCCTAAATCATACTTTAATCACATTATCTAAGATTTCATCAAATGGGTCAAATACACACTTTTATAAAACTAGGGTTTATATGTGATCCAGCCCCAAAATCAGTTGAAAATATGTAAATGAGGGGTCCTAGAACTCACATTACAGGTAGAAGTTGATGAGCTTCGATTTGGCTAGCTTCTCGACAGATCTTGAACTCGGCAGCACTTTCCCTCTTTTCTTTCTTTGGTCTCGGTCGCTCCCTGCCTTTCCCGACTGAAATTTCTAAGTGTTGGGAGGAGAATGAGAGCTGCTCCCCTTTTATAGGCTTTGCTCAGTCGCATCTGGTCCAGAGCCGACTGGACCTTCAGTCGCATCAACACTATGCGATTGGACCCCAATCGCACGTGTTCAATGCGGCTCATACTTCATTCGGGCGGTTGAACTCCAATCATGCGGTTGAGCTTCAATCGGCCGAATAGCCATGCGGTTGACCCTCCAGTCGCATAAATCACAGGCGACTGAGGCTCAGTCGCATAGCCTACCAAAAAGTCAAACTTCCGGGTGTTACATTAGGATTGGTTTATCAATCTCAGTGCCTCTGATTACCCCCTTGTCACTCAAGATGGTAATTTCTTATTCAATTTTGTTAATCCATTATGATTTTGTTGCTAATCTTTGATGATTTGGTGTTTGTATCAGATCTGATTCATACATTCTCTTCGCTATCGAGGGATCTTAATTTTATTGATCATACAAGTAATATTGGGTGGAAAGAGTAAGATCTTTTGATATGAATGATCTGATAGTTTTGCGTGTAATGATCTGACTGAATGTGTGTTATGCAGGGTTCAAAGAGCAAAGCCTGTGATTGTTGATCCTGGGTTGTATATGACTGAAAAAAGTGATGTGTTTGGGATCACACAGAGAAGAAGTGTGCCTACAGCCTTCAAGTTGTTTACAGGTTTGTTATCGTGTCCTTTTCTTGGATAGAATTATCTAGTTCTTTCGTATTTGCCAGTTATGGTAACTGTGATATAGACGTATGCATGAATCGTTCAATTTTGGATATTAGTATGTTGTATTTGAAATATTTTGAGTTTGAATTTTAATATGTTGTATTTTGTTAACATATTGATCATTCACGTACAGTCATTCAGACAGCTAACCAAACAGATACATTTTATTCAGCCCAAAATAATTCAGAGGGGTAAAATTGTCATTTTGTACAGTCATTCAGAGATTCAACCAAACAGCACATTTTGGTTCAGCACTTACTGGTTCAGAGCCTCTTAACCATTCAGACCTCTTAACCATTCAGCACTTAATGATTCAGAGCCTACCAAACAGCCCCTTAGTCATTCCTGATACATAGTTAGTACCTTAATTTTATTATGGATTCATTGGTTCTCTATTGTTTGCCTTTGGGACCTAGATTTTCAAAGAATGCGTCTAATTAGCATCCTGAAGGTCTTTTAAGTCTTCATTTCAGTAAGCAAACAAATCTTTACATGTGGCTTCTATGAAGTCAAACCCTGATTAATAAATTATAGGAATTTTAACATCAATATCTTAATTAAACTGATGTTTTTGTGCTATTCATTAAGGTTTCAAGTGAAGAAGCTTTCGAAACTACGAAGCTTCTTGTTGTTTAAAGGGAATACTTGCAAGTTAAAGTTACTCATGCATCTTGAACTTGTTAAAACATTAAAGGTTAAACCCAACGGGTGTAATTTGTTTAATTTAACACATATTTACCTTATAAGCTCTAATTTTTTATTAATTATAATCTGTTAGCAAGAGCAGTCCAAGGAATGTTAGAAATGATTTTTAGATGTATTTTCTCTCATACATGGGGAAAGAAATAGAGACCAGGTTAGATGTATGTTCAAAGATTTTGTCACTTTTGTAGGAGAATCGCATATGAATTGCAGAACTTACTAGACTTTTTTGTGCGTCATCTGGTTAGCTTTTACACTTTTAAACCAACTGTGTGTATAATTGTAATGCAAATTTATGGGTTTTTTGTTGTTGAAATGCAGATTGATGATAAGTAAGAAATTCAATATATATATATATATGTGTGTGTGTATATATATATATGTATATATATATATGTATATATATATGTATGTATATATGTATATATATATATGTATATATATGTATATGTATATATATGTATATGTATATATATATATGTATATATATATATGTATATATATATATCTATATATATATAGGATTGGGCTCAAGTAAGAACCCTCTTTAATTGTAAAAACCCTTTAACTCAACCATAACCCTTGATTTAATATAAAATATTAAAGATTCTATTTGAATGGTCAAGATTAAATCATGGGTAATAAGGTAATTTTGGTTTGTCCTTGTTTGTCAGATTTCTATATTCTCTTTCCTTTTTACAAACCTCAACTCTCTTATTTCTCTCTCTAGATCTAGAAGAAAAAGATTGAAATGTCTAACAAATTTGATTTATAATCCGTCAAAGCACCTAAAAACCTCCATACCACACTCTCGTCACCGCAAGCACCATCTCTAGTCCGTCGTTAGTTCATTAGTAACAAGCACAGAATGAAGACAAGGTCTGGTGGTCTAGCCGCGACACAATCGTGTATAGATCTGAAAGACGGTTTCTCCGACGAGGATGTTTCTTATTCTAGCGGATATGCTATTTTCAAGGTTAGTTGTAGCGATCTGAGTCGACTTCGTCTCAACCACCACGTCATCTTCTTCGTCTCGACCACCGGTCCAACACCACCCTTCCCTTTTAGATATGTGTTCAGATAAGGGTTCATACTATGGTCTAGATATGGGTTCATCAACCATTTATCTATATCGTATGTAAGGTTCAATCTAATAGGCCAAACCAACAAGATGTATATGTATGTTCCTGTATTATATTGTGTTAATCTTGATGTCTTGTATTATACTATATTTTTTAGTGGTGTTTCTTTTGTTACAGTAATGTGTATATAGATATTTTGGTTTAATTTTTTTGATAATATTATAGTTACAGTGATGCTTTTTTGTTACAGTATCTCAATTTAGTTAATATGGCTTAATTACAATGCTGAAGTTTTTTTTGTGGTGGTATAGTTCATGGTTAGTTTCTGAAATCATGGAGGTGTAGTTACGTGGTTTAATATCATTTGTTTTACAAAATGATTTACATTGTTTAATATGGTTTACATCAATTTACATTGGTTTACATCGAAGTTACAGATTGGTTTACATTAGTTTACATTTGGTTGCAATAGTTTACATTGGGTTACAGTCTGGTTTTCGTGACAGTTTTACTATAAGTTACAGTAGTATAACAGTGTAACTTGATGTAACTGTGTACGAGTAATACTTTTTTTATTTACATTGGTTAATATTTTGGGTTGTTTTGTTCCAGATGTACTACTAAATCATTAGGACATGGTGTAATGTCGTATGGTTTACATTAGTATAACAATATGTAATGTCGTTTGATTGTTAGGTTGTCGTAATGAGGATGTTATTGTTAGTTGGAGTAGTGTAATATGTGGTGTAAAAGTTTGGTACAACAAGATAACATGAGAATTAACATTGTAACTTGTTTTTTTTGTTATAGCTTTGTTGCATGTTACAACAGTGTAACGTTGTAATATGATGTAACTACGTACATGTGAAACTTTTTTTGCAATATTATAGTAGAATTAAAGAGAAAAATCTGATGAGTTTAATGGTGTAATTTTTATAGAAAAATAATAATTTATAAAAAAGTTATGAGTGTTTAAATAAAAAGGGGGTAAAGTTTTTAAATATATAAAAAAAAGAAGTAAGAGGATGTAGGGATGACACTTGTCATGATCCTGTTAAATCTGAATTTTGATGGATTTGTTAAATGACCTTTATGTCCTTTTTTATAAAAAAAAGTTTTGGAAGATCTTATCCATCTATTTTTAATCTATGGTTAGGATTGGATTAAAGGGTTCTTACAAAAATAGAGGGTTCTCAAAATAACCCAACCCTATATATATATATATATATATATATATATACATATATGTATATATATATATACATATATGTATACATATATATATACACATATATACATATATCTATATATATATGTACATATATACATATATATGTATACATATATACATATATGTATATATACATATACATATATGTATATATATACATATACATATATACATATATGTATATATATACATGTACATATATATATACACATAGATATATATATATACATACATATATATATGTACATATATATATACACACACACACATATATATATACATATATATATATATACACACACACATATATATATACATATATATATATATATGTGTGTGTGGGGAGGATCTAATGAAAACTACATATAAGTTAAAAACTATGTAAACCAACTAATAGCCATTGATCATTTAGATCAATGGTGATTAATTGGTTAAGGTTATTTTTGTTAAGTAAATAATTAAAAATATTGATTTATAATTAAAAAGGGTATTTTAGGGACTTTTCTTTTAAAATTGTAACTGACCATAACTTTCTTTCCTAAAAAGTTGGCATGTAACTCTCGGTTCAAAACTTTGTTTCAAATAACCATTCAATCGAAAATCAGACTTCTCATTATTTGGTACACGAAGAAGTGGCGGACGAAGCTATGATAAATGCCTGAAGACGATGTTTGAAGACGAAGAAGCGGCGGACGAAGAAGCGACATTGAAGGTTCGTAATTTACATTTTTTAAAATTGTAAATTTTACAAAAATGTAATTGATAGATGCCGAAAACGAGAAAGCCTTGCCAATTTTGTTGAGATTGAAGTAGTATCTGTTTGTTGAGAGTGATATTGGGTAAAAAATAAGACAATGCACTAGAAATAGGGAAGAGTGTGTCTGTTGTTACAATGTGATTATTGGGAATTGGATGATTTATGTTTGTATTATGTGTGATGTAGTTAACCGAGTAGTAATCGTAAAGGTTAATTAGGTTGTGGGGGTGTTGTGTATTATTAGTTCAGAATAGTGTGTATAATACAATGATGGTACATATGTGTACCAAAAATGTGAACGGTTAAGTGATGTATGATTAATATTTTTGACAGTAGTAGAAGTTTAGTAAGAATCTAAACACTTAATTAAGTTGAAAAATTGTTGAGAACTTTAAAACTGTTAATCTAAAAGTGATTTTATGGAAGTATATGTATTTTTTAGAATAACATACTCAGGTGGTCAAATCTTTGCAAGTAAACATCAGGAGTTGTCTTGTGTGGCAAAAGATTTGAACTTTTTCCTCTCAAATGGTCAATCTTTGCAATTAAGCAACAAGAATTTTCCTCAGTGAGAAAAGATTTTGACTTTTTCCTGCCCTAATGTTCAGATATTATGATTTTGCATTTGCTTGTTATCCCAATATAATTCACATTATCAATGTCAATTGTGAGAAATGTTTCTTCATGTAGTTTCAGATTAAGGTTTTTTTTTCTAATTAAAAAAAAGTAACAAATCTAGCATTATAATTCGGGTCTTTTCGGGTAGAATGAAAAGTGAAATGAATAGCTAAACGGATAAGTTTTAGTAAGTTCACAAACACTTCTGATGATCCCATTAAAATAGATGATACTGAAGAACCATCGGCTAAAGTAGAAGGTAAAACATTTATTTTGTTGTGTTTTATTGACATGTGTTACGTATATGTACTAGAATGAATCATGATATATACTGTATATATTGTTGAAATAAAACAAGTACATATATGTACTAGAACTGTTACATGTATGATAAATGTATAAGATGCATCCTAATTGGTTAGATTGTTCTGTGATGAAATCTTTTTTACAAAAATTTTAAGTCAATACTTTTTTATATGAATGTTTACGTTGTATATTATAATTTAGTATTTAATTGTATTTTTGTCAATGGTTAAACGCAAGAAGAGTTTAAGTGAGAAGTTGAAGATATTAACTGAAGTGAATGAGAGTTCTAGAAAAATAAATGAAAAACGCACAAGAAATCAAGGTTTTTTAATTATACCCTTATACTACTTATGATCTGTAGTTGTAAGATGGTTATAATTTATGTATCGTATTTATTCTTATTATTTTTTAACGATAGAAAAAACAGATAAGGAAGAACAGTTGATCACTGATACGGTGGATGGAAAAAAGAATGAAGAGGCAGAAAGTGATTTGTTTAGAGGTAGTGATAAATTGAATGAGGGTAAGTGATTACATTAAGTTTATATAATTAATTTGTACAATTATATAATCATTGTTAAATTGTTATTACATGCGTTGAAAAGGTTTTATGATCATGTCTATAATATGAAAATGTGCAGGTAAAAATAAAGCTGAAGCGAATATTAAAGTCGGAAGAGAGGAAAAGGTTTTAAACAAGAAAAGTGGATTGCGTAAGTGTACTCTTTCCAACTATTTATGTACCTATTTGCAATATTTCTTTTATTACTGGTATGTATAGAATTATCATATTAACTTGTTTTATTTTGAAAACATGATATGCACATGATGAATCACAATTGGTACATATATGTACATTTGAAAAAGGTTACTGGTATGTATATGTATGAGTATATTTACATCACCTACATACTATATACTAACTATATTGCTAGACTACTAATTATGAACCATAATTGTAAGATGTATATGAGTTTGTTATCATATTTCTTAATAATAATATTTATTGATGTTACATATGTGTACCAACGAATGTCAAGTTGATGACTGAGTGTATAATATTTATTTATAGAAGAAGTTCATAAGGATGAGAAGTTGATTCCTGATACTGTGGATGAAAACAAGAATGAAGAGGAAGTAAGAGATATGGTTTTTGAACGTGAAGAATTGATGGAGGGTAAGTGAATAGGAAAAGGTTATACAGTCATGCATATAATTGTGATTCGTATATGTACTGTAT
Organism: Flaveria linearis; assembly: GCA_024085815.1. Lineage (NCBI taxonomy): Eukaryota > Viridiplantae > Streptophyta > Magnoliopsida > Asterales > Asteraceae > Flaveria > Flaveria linearis. The sequence continues at coordinate 103,710,281 of CM044001.1, forward strand.
GTGAATCATTTAAAGGGATATTGTGAAATGTGCAGGTAATAAGAAAGCTGAAAGAAATATTAAAGTTGGAAGAAAGAAGATGGTTTCAAAAAAAAAAGAGTACTAAGTAAGTGTCATCTTCATCCTGAATAGGTGTATAATAATGAAATCATTTCTAACATTGATAACAACTTATTAAATATTTATATCATCGGAACAGGAAAAAGAACTGCGAACGGGTGATGTTAAGGACACAATGTCTACAAATGAAGATGATGAAGTGGAAGAGCATAACACAAGGAAAAGAACTAAAATAAGCGGAGGTAATATTGATCACTGAAAATTATGGGATGTTTCTTTAAAAAATATTAATTATCGTCAATGCATTTTGTAAAGTATTTTTTTTTAATGTGAAGGAAGTATTGGAAAAATAAATAAAGGAGATGAAAAAGAGGGTTAGCGTACAACAAAAATGGTTTAGGATACGTACGCGTTCATCACCCAAGCAGTTCTTCACAGCAATATCGAAGTTAAACAAACATCAAAAAGAAGTCGTAGTAAGCATGGGGTTTGGTAGATTGTTGAAGTTCAATGTAGATGGTATCCCGTCAAAACTAGGACATTATGTTGTTGACATGTTGGAACACAACAATTAGTTATTAAAACAAGTAGAGGAAATATGAAGGTAGATAGAGAATCTATATATAAACTGCTGTGAATTCCGAATGGGGGTATAGATTTGACGAGCAAGGATAGTAAGGGTTTGAGTGCGGACTACACAAAATGAAGGGCTCGTTATGTGGGAGTTATTGTTGGACCAATTGAAATTGTTGACAAAATAGTGGAAGGAAAATACGAGGACTATTTTTATTTTAAGTTGGATTTTTTAGTCCTGTTCTACAACACGATGGTTTTCAGTCGAAAAAACAGGAAGTACTCCTGTCAAGTTGTAAAACCAATGACTGTTGAGACCGACTTAAAAGAGTTTGATTAGTGTGGTTTAATCGAAGATGCACTTCCCGTCGTTGGTTTTAATCAAACTCTTTTATGTCGGTCACAACAGTCATTGGTTTTACAACTTGACAGAAGCACTTTCTGTTTTTCGACTAAAAACCATCGTGTTATAGAACAAGACTAAAAAATCCAACTTAAAATAAAAATAGTCCTCGTATTTTCCTTCCACTATTTTGTCAACAATTTCAGATGGTCCAACATTAACTCCCAAATAACGAGCCCTTCATTTTGTGTAGTCCGCACTCAAACCCTTACTATCCTTGCTCATCAAATCTATACCCCATTCGGAATTCCCAGCAGATTATATATAGATTCTCTATCTACCTTCATATTTCCTCTACTTGTTTTAATAACTAATTGTTGTGGTCCAACATGTCAACAACATAATGTCCTAGTTTTGACGGGATACCATCTACATTGAACTTCGACAATCTACCAAATCCCATGCTTACTACTACTTCTTTTTTATGTTTATTTAACTTCGATATTGATGTGAAGAACTGCTTGGGTGATAAACGCGTACGTATCCCAAATCATTTTCGTTGTATGCTAACCCTCTTTTTCATCTCCTTCTTTATTTATTTTTCCAATACTTCCTTCCCATTAAAAAAATTTACTTTACAAATGCATTGATGATAATTAATATTTTTTTGAAGAAAACATCACATAATTTTCAGTGATCAATATTACTCCGCTTATTTTAGTTCTTTTCCTTATGTTATGCTCTTCCACGTCATCATCTTCATTTGTAGACATTGTGCCCTTAACATCACCCGTCGCAGTTCTTTTCCTGTTACGATAATATAAATATTTAATAAGTTGTTATCAATGTTAGAAATGATTTCATTATTATACACCTATTCAATGTGAAGATGACACTTACTTAGTACTCTTTTCTTTTTAGAAACCATCTTCTTTCTTCCATCTTTAATATTTCCTTCAGCTTCCTTATTGATTGCACATTTCACAATATCCCTTTAAATGATTCACATACAGTACATATACGAATCACAATTATATGCATGACTATATAACCTTTTCCTATTCACTTACCCTCCATCAATTCTTCACGTCCAAAAACCATATCTCTTACTTCCTCTTCATTCTTGTTTCATCCACAGTATCAGTAATCAACTTCCCATCCTTATGAACTTCTATAAATAAATATTATACACTCAGTCATCAACTTGACATTCTTTGGTACACATATAATCAATTATTATTATTAAGAAATATGATAACGAACTCATATACATCTTACAATTATGGTTCATAATTAGTAGTCTAGCAATATAGTTAGTGTATAGTATGTAGGTGATGTAAATATACTCATACATATAAGTACCAGTAACCTTTTTCAAATGTACATATATGTACCAATTGTGGTTCATCATATGCATATCATGTTTTCCAAAATAAAAGAAGTTAATATGATAATTCTATACAAACCAGTAATAAAAGAAATATTACAATTAGGTACATAATTAGTTGGAAAGAGTACACTTACACAATCCACTTTTCTTGTTTAAAACCTTCCTCTCTTCCGACTTTAATATTCGCTTCAGCTTTATTTTTACCTGCACATTTTCATATTATAGACATGATCATAAAACATTTTCAACACATGTAATAACAATTTAACAATGATTATATAATTGTACAAATTATTTATATAAACTTAATGTAATCACTTACCCTCATTCAATTGATCCTACCTCTAAACAAATCACTCTTCATTCTTTTTTCCATCCACCATATCAGTGATCAACTGTTCTTCCTTATCTGTTTTTCTATCGTAAAAAATAATAAGAATAAATACGATACATAAATTATAAACATCTTACAACTACAGATCATAGGTAGTATAAGGATATAATTAAAAAAACCTTGATTTCTTGTGCGCTTTTCATTTATTTTTCTAAAACTCTCCTTCACTTCAGTTAATATCTTCAACTTCTCACATAAACTCTGCTTGCGTTTAACCACTGACAAAAATACAACTAAATACTAAATTATAATATACAATGTAAACATTTATATCAAAAAGTATTGACTTAAAATTTTTGTAAAAAAGATTTCATCATAGAACAATCCAACAAATAAGGATGCAACCTATACATTTATCATACATGTAACATTTCTAGTACATATATGTACTTGTTTTATTTCAACAATATATACAGAATATATCATGATTCATTCTAGTACATATACGTAACATATGTCAATAAAACACAACAAAATAAATGTTTTACCTTCTACTTAAGCGGATGGTTCTTCAGTATCATTTATTTCAATAGGATCATCAGAAATGTTTATGAACTTACTAAAACTTATCCGTTTAGCGATTCTTTCACTTTTCATTATACCTAAAAAGACGCGATTTATAATGCTAGATTTGTTAGTTTTTTAAATTAGGAAAAAAAACCTGAAACTACATGAAGAAACATTTCTCACAATTGACATTGACAATGTGAATTATATTGGGATAACAAGCAAATGCAAAATCATAACATCTGAACACTAGGGCAAGAAAGAGTCAAATCTTTTCTCACAGAGGAAAATTCTTGCTGCTTAATTGCAAAGATTGACCATTTGAGAGGTGAAAGTTCAAATCTTTTCCCACGCACGATAACTCCTGATGTTTACTTGCAAAGATTTGACCACCTGAGTATGTTATTCTAAAAAAATACATATACTTCCATAGAATCATTTTTAGATTAAAAGTTTAAAAGTTCTCAGTAATTTTTCAACTTAATTAAGTCTTTAGATTTTAATAAACTTCTATTACTGTCAAAAATATTAATCATACATCACTCAACCGTTCACATTATTTGGCACATATGTACCATCATTGTATTATACACACTATTCTGAACTAATAACACAAAACATCCCCCACAACCTAGTTAACCTTTACGATTACTACTCGGTTAACATACATCACACACAATACGGACATAAATCATCCAATTCCCAATAATCACATTGTAACAGCAGACACACTCTTCCCTTTTCGAATGCATTGTCTTATTTTTTACCCAATATCACTCTCAACAAACGGAAACTACTTCATTCTCAACAAAATTGGCAATGCTTTCTCGTTTTTGGCATTTATCAATTACATTTTTTGTAAAATTTACAATTTTAAAAAATGTAAATACGAACCTTCAATGTCGCTTCTTCGTCCGCCGCTTCTTCGTCTTCAAACTTCGTCTTCAGGCATTTATCATAGCTTCGTCCGCCGCTTCTTCGTGTACCAAATAATGAGAAGTCTGATTTTCGATTGAATGGTTATGTGGAACAAAGTTTTGAACCGAGAGTTACATGCCAACTTTTTAGGGAAGAAAGTTATGGTCAGTTACAATTTTAAAAGAAAAGTCCCCAAAATATTCTTTTTAATTATAAATTAATATTTTTAATTATTTACTTAACAAATATAACCTTAATCAATTAATCACCACTAATCTAAATGATCAATGACTATTAATTGGTTTACATAGTTTTCGACTTATATGTAGTTTTCATTGGATCCTCCCCTATATATATTAAAGGTTTAAGTTTGTCGTGAGGTGGCAATGTGAAATATGAATTATATATGATTTGTGAAAAAAAGTAGATCACATGAGAAATTGAAACTAAAAGCCCACTACCCTCATCTAACCCTTCAGTGTTCAGTGAATGATTCGGTTTTAGTTGCATTTTGGGCGTTTTTTGGGTTAATCTGGGTTGTTTTTGTCAACTTGTGGACTTGGCTTCAACGTGCCTAAAAGGCCCAACCCGCAAAACCAAACCAGAACCAAACCAGTAATAGCAATTCGGTTTGGTTTGGTTTTTACCTTTTAATGTTTCGGTTTTGGTATATAGTTTTGAAAAATCGTGACTAACGGTTTGGTTACGGTTTGACCTAGAAACTGTAAAAACCGGACCATGATCACCCATAATGTAGATGAGCTCTTGAGTCAAAGGAAATTAGAGACATAAGTTGGATTATATCCTATAGGATTCAAATTCCACAAGAAGATGTTCAAAAAAATCAACAGACTTGTGGCATTTTCGAGTCCCTTCTTCATATGACCTTGCACTTCATTAGCGACATTCCATCTCTCCTCTCCGTATGTAGGTGGATGTGATGATAAACATATGGGTCTAGAAAGGTATACTTTTACATGTGCAAGTGCAACCTTAAACCTATACTAAGTTACGAGATCTTGAACCATTAACTTGGTCGGAAATTTAAAACATGCTTGAACTTTGGGTCTGATTTTAAAATGCAATTGAACACGATTAGCATGGTTTAATGTGGGGATATCTAATTATTTATGATTGATAAAGTCACTGGCGGAACCAGCAATTTTTTCTATTGGGGTCACCTTTTTTCGGTGTTAGAATTTCTACAACTTGACATTACAGTTTTCGGGTCGGATCGGATTTTTTACACTAAAGTTCCAATCACGATTAAAATCACTAAACCCGTGTTTAGTTCACAAAATCTTTAATGTTAATTTCCATTTTAAAACCTAATACAACAAACTTGTAGATCAAAAAAGTCAAAACAAATAAAACTCGTCTAGGAGTTCTCATTTGTCAAAACTAAAAATCATCCACCAAACTAAAAATCATCCACCAAACTAAAAATCTTTAACTTAACAAAAACTTATTCACTAAGCTAAAAGGCTCTTAGATGAAGAATATTAGAACTAGAAAACTCTCTACTAAACTAAAAACAATCTATTTAAATCGAGACCTTCAAATCAACAAATCATGACCTTTAAATCGAGATTTCAAATCAAATAACATAAAATCAAGTTATAAACTTACGAAGAAAATCAAGTATAATATGACCCTCTTAATCACTATAGTAATCGAGAAAGAACTCAAATCAGACGTGAACCACCTTGAAATCGAGATTATCCTTCCTAACTAGATATAGACGTCACCAAGCAAAAGATTCTTTGTTTTATCTTTTTCAGTAGTCAACATACCAAAGCAAAAAAAATTAATTAGAATAGTAGAGTGACGATTAAGGGAGGGTTAGGGTTAAATAAAAATATGAATAAAGCGGTAAAAAAACCAATCAAGGGTTGAACTTGCGACCTAAACCAAATTAATGACCTTGCCAAAGAAGAAGCAACCAATAAACCATGAGTCTTCCTTGTGTGAAGTTTAGAACTAATAATAGTTATGGTCAAACGCGCCACCAAGGGGGGAAAACGTAGAAAATAAACCTCTCAGGTTTCGAACTAGAGACCTAAAGCAAGCTAATACTCGCGTAGTCGTGTGTAAGGGGTGGAAACCAGTAAACCATGCTCCTTTCATGTGCTGTTTTTGAAGTTCATAATACTAATGGGTTCACTTAAAAAAAAACTATGGGTTCACTTAAAAAAAAACTATGGGTTCACTCGAATTTTCGGTATTATAGTGTTTACTACTCGTTCAAAATTCAATGGGGTCGCTTGACCCCATACCCCGACGGGTAGTTCCGCCCCTGGTCATAAAGTCATGCAACCATAAAACCTTCTAGCCTAGTGGTAGCCCCATGGCTTCCCAAATGGGAGGTTGGGGGTTCGAGTCTCGCTCAAGGCAAATATGTTGTGGACTGAGCCAGAGGGTTTTTCCAGATATGGTTTTCGTCCTAGAGGGGTTGTGAGTGTGGTCTTAGCTAGGAAAAGGATAGGTGCGCTCGATTAATAACATCTATCTATCAAAATAGGGTCATACAATTATCGTTAAAAAATATATGAAGACATGCAAACATATTCTGTAGTAATGAAATCTCAATATACTTCTTAAAGAAAAAAGCTAGTATTGGGTTGGTCTGATGGATTCCATCCTAGGAAATAAGTACCTGATACTTTGACACATACGTGCATGTTGCATGAATCGCAACCATTAGAATATTGATTGTGTTATCTTTCATTCATAAACTTATGGCTCATCAAATGGTTATCAAGATAACATCTTTGAATGTGAATAAGAGGATGAAGTGTATATGGAACAAACCAATGTTTCCTAATACAAAATAAACGAAATAATATTTGCAAACTTATTGTATCCTTACAAGAAAGATGCTAGTCACCCAAAACAAGCTAGCCAGAAAGACGAATGGGATGAAATTGCTTTAATGACAGAGAGTACCCGAAAGGCCTATAAGTTTATAGTTTGTGATTCAAAGGCAACCGAGATATAGTATTGTTTCTATATTATTTTATCAATATGGTTTATACTAAAGTGTTTTATGTGTTATAATACGCTTTGCCGACTTTCAACCCTTTTAAACCGCCTTTTATTTAGCCCGTTAACGATAAAATATTACTCGTCCGTCAAAATAACTTCACGTCATTTACTGGATCCTCACGTAAAAAATGTCAATGTTTTCCCACTTGGCATGATTTCATAATACTTATTACATCAAAAGACTAATCAAAGCCCAAATATAGAGTGCAAATATCAACATAAGAATGCAAAAAATGAAACAAATTGACCAACAACCAACTTTTATTAACTTTATGACCAAGTCTAGTAGATGCACATGTAATAAAAAGAAAAAGAAAAAGCAACTAACCTTTGTTCTTCAACATGAAAGGGAAGACGGAATAAGTGTACATGGTATGAGTCAGGGATTATGACCCAAAAGGCCACAAGAAAGACCATGGCCTGTGTCGTAACCGACCCCCCTTCCTGCTGCTGCCACCTGTCCCTTTTGGCATCACTTCACGCCTACAAACCGGGCATGAGTTCACCTGGGCTAACCAAGGGGCAATGCAGCCTGAATGATATAAATGTTTACAAGGTAACTTCTTTGCACGAGACCCCATTTCAAGTTTCTCTTTACAAACAGCACAATGTGAGTCAGCCCGTGCATCTTTTTTTGAAACTTTAACAGTGGGAATACTATCAACTGACAGTTTTGAAGCAGGTGGAGTAACTTCTTGTTCATGAACACTAAATTGTTCAAAGAATTCTTCAACTCCAGGTCCTACAAAGAAATCTGCACCGTTTTCTCGCCTGAATCCAAGTACTTCGCTAAAAAGCTCAAGAACGCCACCATTGTTAGGGATCCTAACAGGCATGTCGCCTGTATAAATAGGCCAGGGACCCCACATACTATCGTTGTCATCTTCAGATGCATTGTTTTGAAGCTGTTGGTCTCTGTGGTGAGTATTGTTTTGTTGTGTTTCTTGGCGTCTGAAAAAGTTTGAGAAGGTTTCCATGATGCCTGATCTGGGATTTTGATTTTGATTTTGATTTTGATTTTGTTCTTCAGTTGTAGTGTTTGTGTTTAGTATGTTTTCAGGCTCCTGGACAAAACCTCCTCCACATTCACAACAAACTTTGTTTTGTCTTATGAGAGTGACTAACTGCCTGCAACTGTAACACCAGTGGGTGTTTCTGTTGTCTGAGGTAGTTCTCTCCCGCTCCATCTGAGTCAAACTGTAATTTCAGGCAATTCAAAATTAGTTTTGTAATCTTAGAGGGTAAGAATTCACCTATTAATAACACATTTACAAGAACCAGATCGAGGTCATGTTAAGATAAACACTCAAACAAATCTACCCCGCAAAATCCTACTCAAACAGTAGGGTCTGGAAAGTGTGAGATGGGGATAAACTATACCTCTATCCCGTGGGATAAAGACACCGCTCCCAAAGGTCAGGATAACTTAGAAGGAATATATTCATATCTTGCTATACCTAATGATAAATATCTTTCATGAAGCTGAAATTTACTATATGTCTATATTATCTAAAACCTGGTATGTCATTACCATAGCACATAGAGCAATGGTCAATCAACATAACATAGAAACGTTTGTTGGGTTGCAACCCAATCCTACATCGTTTTATGAAGAAAATAAATGCATGTATGTAAGTCCATCGTTTACTACATCTATTGTCAATTGGTTTTTATGGTGGAACCCCATGTGGTCTAATATGTTAGGCAAGTGGGCTAAGTAACCTCCTATCAAGTGGTTTAGCGTGCAGGTTGAGCGGCCCCTGTTCAACAATGGACTGTAGATCATGATCATTGACTATTCCGTGCATCAGAGAAGGTGTGTCCCACGTAAAATTTGATCTGTGCATATTGAAAAGTCTTTTGTGTCCCGATAATAATTACAGCAGTGCAGAAGAACGTGAGATCAGATAGATAATAGTTGGAAGGAAATGAATGCCTGTATGTCTATGGGTTACTCCCTCTATTGTTGATTGGTTTTAAAGTGAAAGCCTATATGGTCTTATATACTATGCAAGTGGGCTAAGTAATTGGTCATATCAGCATTGTATTCCCATACACTATATAATAAATATATTAGTTACAACGCGACAAATTAATGATCAAACTTCATCACAATATAAGCAGACTTGGTTCACTTGTATTTCTCATATGCTAGTATTATTAGCATTCTTATTCACCAACTAATATTTGATGCTAGAGACTCATACGTCACAATTTGGAATATGCTTCAATATTAATCAGTCTCAAATAACTATCAACCAAATTCATATAAATGTTGTTCCTATACCTATCAGAAAAATAGAATAAATGAGAAGTTATAGTGGTTTCATATTAAAATGCAGTCGATCTAATTCATTGTGTATCCGTTGTCCTAACATTCAAGATTCAGTAATCCTAATAATAGACTTGATAAAATACGATGGTATCACCGATCAAATTCATTGTCAGATCTGACGTTCAAGATGGGATGATACCAAAAATAGATAGCCTTTCATATTATCATATACTACAATCCCGCAGAATGTGCAATGCTTATCCTTTCATTAAAAGTTACAGTATATTCTTTTTTGTGTTCTATAACTACCTTTTTTAAAGCTATTTAACCATTTTTATCTCTAGAATTAACTTTATAAAAGGCATACCACATAAAAGGCACTAAACTTTATATGCAATTTTCACATTTGAGGCCTAACTAATTCTTTGTCAATTAAAAGTATCAAATTCATTTTATACATAAAGGACCTTTTGACACGCTGTGACAGGTCCCCATTTTTACATATGGGCCAAGATGCTGATATGGCAGTACACATTGCATGCCACGTCACCTTGACTCCCTACATGGTGGTACGTCTAGCATGCCACATCACAGAGGTTTAACATGTGGAGGTACACTATGCATGACATGTCACATGGCACATAAGCCAAGCCACATATGTACAACCTACTGACTAGGATAGGAACTTCAAACGGAAAATTGCATAGAGTTCAATACGTCCTTATGCAGTTTGCCTTTTTTATTTTCTTCTAAATTACAAGATTCCCTTGTCCTATCACCATAGAGCATTCATCAAATTAAATTTTCATCTAGACAATACATGTTACCCTTCCATTCTAAGAAAGCATACTCTTGTGACTTGCTTAGATCAAATTATTCATCTTCTGCTGATATAAAACTGATACGGATTCAAACCTTTTGCAAGAAAAATACTTAGTTCTGCTTAACTAATAACAAAATACATATAAAAAATGTACCCAGGAAGACCAAATAGAGATTGATGGATGATAGTGACAAAATTACAAACAAATTTGATAAATTATGTGCTTAGAATAATGGGTTTGAATGTTTATCCCAGAAATTCAAGCATCATCAATAAATTTCAGATCTGCAGATTAACCCTCTTTTTTTAGAACGACAAACACACACTCGTCTAATCCTACTCCTAAATCGACACCACTTATACATACACACCACTACACCAGATACCAGTACAAGCAATTTGATATGAAAAGTCAACTTCAAGTCGTTTTCTCGAGGGAATAACAACTTGGTAAAAGTCAACGGAAAAAAAAAACACTCTAAACACAAACAGATTAACCCCAAAACTAAATTACAACACAATCGCATAATCATTTCACATTTTCCGATTACGATTCAATCAATAGACCCTAAACCACATCAAAATCTAATCCGTTACACAGATCATCCAAAAGTTCATACAAATCCAGATAACAAAACCGAGAAACGCATCATACAATCACACAACCAATTCACTCCCCCAAATTAATCATCAAACAACGATCCGACTCAGTAAACCGAATCCGATACACGATCATCAATCGCCAATACACCATTACAACATACGGATTACAACACAAGATCAAACTCATAGAAATCATCAAATCAAAAACAACAAATACAATACAGAATAAACGATGCATTGACGAAATTGTACCTTTGATCGAAGGGCAATGAGTGTAGGTTAGAGATCGGAGTGTAGGTTAGCGGAGATGCTCTCTCACTGTGGTAGTGGAGTTGTGATTTTGTGAGAGAGGGGTGTTGGGTGCTAAAGTGAGCGGGGTGCGTAGTGGTACCCTCTGGGGGTTTGATATCCACGTGGTTGGGCTGTAATTTATTTAGTACACATCAGCTTTCACATCTTTTTGGTGCTTATTATTCTGTTCCTATAAACTTTTTGTAGGATAGCCCCATCTAAGACCATATGCTGAATAAATTTATGAATGTCACGCATTAAAGTTTAGAAAAAAATGATGTCCTTTAAAAGCATTTATAACTCATATCTTAGTGTGAGTTCTTAAATTATATGGGATAGTTTTGAGTGGTTGTGAGTAGAGGAGAGAGAAAATATTATTGTTCATCTGTAAATTTAAGGATTCACTGTTCAACCCTTATAAATTTTTTAATATTTTTGAAAGTGGTTGTGAGTGAATGAGAGAGAAAAGGTAATGAAAAAGATATAAAAATATATTATTTAATTGAAAAGAGAGAGAAGAAGTAGTGATTTTAGTGTAATTATATAGATAAAGATAAAGAATGGGATGTGAATGCTCTTATTGAGTTCTTTTATTGGCAACTTTTAATCGTTTTGTGTCTTTATCTATCATCTAAATGTTTAGTGAAGATATATGTGAAGATATATGTGAAGATATATGTAAAGATATGATGATGTTTAGGATTGCTTTGTAAAACCGTTGCTTGTTTTGAAACGGTCAATTTTGATGAGAGGCGTAAAAAGGTGAAGTTTGAGATCACTGTGTTTACGTTTAACTCCTTTCATTTGATAGAATTTATGGTTGTCTTATGAGTGATTTTTTATAAATTTTTATCCGTACGTGTTTGGCTTGAACATGTGTCATTTATTATTTATAGATATTTGATGATTTTATTTATATAAGAATCTGGAGTATTTTATTTTATTCTATTTTATTTTATATTTCAATTTAAGTGTAGTATTATTATTTATTTAGGAATTGTCTTTTTTATAAACGTTGATGTGCTACACGTTACTATATATAATGATGCATTGTTGTACATTAACTACATAGTTGTATAGGGACTTGTATGCTTTGTGACTAGGGGTGTTCATTTTCGGATATCCGAAATTCGGATATCCGAATTTCGGATAGTGGATTTCACTATCCGAATCCGAATCCGAAATTTCGGATATCCGAAATTCGGATATCCAAAATTTCGGATTCGGATTCGGATATCCGTTCGGATATCCGAAATTCAAAAAAAATTATATTTTTTAATAAATTTTATAAAAATATAATAAATTTTTATTGAAATTTATTTATATATCCAAAGTTTTTGTTAAAATATCCAAAATATCCGAAAATATCTAAAATATTTAATTAATATTTAATATTTTTAAATTTTTATATGGATATTTCGGATATTTCGGATATTTCGGATATCCGAAATATCCGAAAATTCTCAAAATCACTATCCGAATCCGAATCCGAAATTTCGGATATCCGAAGTTCGGATATCCGAAATTTCGGATATCCGAATTTCGGATTTTCGGATATTTCGGATTCGGTTTCGGATTCGGATATTTTTGAACACCCTATTTGTGACTAGTGTTGGACCTATATGCCCAAGACACCACATACAATAATACTACCAATAATATATGATCCCAATAGGTCACACACCAAGCAAATAATCCAATTAACGTTTAAACTAGGTTTTAACGTTTACCACCCAGTATCGTATTCACACAATTATCATTAAGTAAAATGATGGTTATGAATCATAACGCAACGTATTATATTTTATAAAGTTGTATAAAATATAAATGATGGGTATCTATAAATATTCATTTATTTATATGATTTATTGCAAGTATAAAATGAGATATAATACTAGTCTTGCATCCACTCATGTATATAACATTTAAATTGTAACATCCTGTATTTTCGTTAATCAAAAGTTAATGTCGTTTATTCTTGTAAGGGCCTTTATTGTCATAAATGAAACTTATGGTTCATTCTTGCCATTTACTTTAATTTGTCTGTTAATCTTTTAACTTGAAAGTTTAATAATAATAATAACAATAATAATAAAAATAATAATAATAATAATAATAATAATAACAATAATAATAATAATAATAATAATAATAATAATAATAATAAAATAATAATAATGATAATAATAATAATAATAATAATAAAATAATAAATAATAATAATAATAATAATAATAATAACAATAATAATAACCTAGTATTAAAGTGCAAGGGTTAATTTGTCATTTTGAAAACTTTAAACAAAAGTTTAACACATAAAATAATAACTTTGAAAGAACAGGGACCATTTGTGTAATTTAATGAAACCAAACCCCCACCCCCCTTTTCACCCCCGATTTTCCGGCGGCTTTGGCCGGAGCTCCGGCCGAGCTCCGGCGAAGCTTCAAACCCCCATTTTAAGCACTATAAAACCCCTTTAAACCGCCCCTCACCCTCGGTCCACTGTTTCAAACTTGAACCCCAAACCAATTTGAGTTTCCCGCTCGTGTAACCTTCCAAAACAAACCGAGGTTAACCGTGATGAATTCCGAATCAAATCCCGTCCAAATACACAAATTCAATCAAATTAATTATTTCTAAACTTAATACGCGTCTTAAACAATCAATCAATCAACTATAATCACACAATTACAGCTCGAATCACTCAAATTTGGTAAACGAGAACGCGGTTTCAAAATCAAACGTGTTAAGCTCGAACTCATGAAATCAAAGCTATATATTAAGGGATTTCGGTTCATTGTGAAGTTCCTGAACTCACTAAACTCTCAATTCACCATAAATCCTCTCGAATCAAAAAGCCCCAAAATCAAGAACACCCGAACCTAATCGAACCTAATCGAACCTGAAACCCTTTCAATACCTCATCAATCAGGTAATTAAGACCTGATTTCTACTCGTTTTCGTTCAAGGAACAAAAGCCCTATGATGATTTAGGTGATTAACACCGAATCGAGGGTCGATTTTGGCTTTGAACAAAACTAGGGTTTATTCGAATTAGGGATAAACCAGGGGCTATGTTTAAATTTAAAACAAACCAATGTGAACCAAGGCCACGGCCCTGGTTCACTGGTTCCTGCGTCCCCCGTCCACAGGGGAGCCCCGGGTTCGACCCCGGGCAGCCCCCTCCCCTGTTTTCTTTTTCGATTTTTTTTCTTTTCTTTATTTCTTTTTAATTATTAAACCTTTTTAAATTCTGAAAATTTCTAAAATTAATTTCATAAAATGCAGATTATTTTGTTTACTTTTGTTTAATTAATTTGGGACTAAAATAATTTTTATAAAATACTTTTGTATTTATAAATACATTATTTTAGTTTTAAAAATACAAAAGAAATGAGTAAACATAATACTTGTATATGTATATATATATTTTTAAGTAATTAAATGGTTTAGTTATGTATATCTATATATATATATATATATATATATATATATATATTGATCTTTTAGTAATTAAATCATTTATTATGATTATACAATGTTATAATTGTTTAGTATATATGTTTATACATATATATATTCAAGCAATTTAATTGTTTAGTTATATATATATATATATATATTTATACATAGTTCTTTTAATAGCTAAATCATTTATATTGATTATTATATACAATGTTATAATTGTTTAGTATATACATTTATATATATATAATTAAACAATTTAATTGTTTAGTTACTTATATATATATATATATATATATATTTAAACATAGTTCTTTTAATAGCTAAATCATATATATTGATTGTTTAGTATATATATTTATATGTATATTCAAACAATTAAATTGTTTGATTACTTATACCTATAAATATATATATATTTGTATATAGTCCCTTATAATAGTTAAATAACTTATTATAATTATTATATACAATCCTTAAAAATCGGTTTAACGTACAATTTAATCAAGTCTTATTTATTATTTCTCTTACGCGCTAACAAGTGATTATACCAAGTATAGTCCATTCGTTTCATTTAACCGATCACGTTATTAACGTGTAATAAATACGAATAATTATTAACTCCTATTAGACCTACAATTAATCATCAAATAAATTATAACGCGCTATTTTATTTCGTTTAGGTGCGTTGTGACGTTTGTGTTGGAAATCTTATTCGTGGTTATTCTTATTACATCTACAAGTCTCCTTATTAAACATGTGAGTTCTTATGCCCCGCTTTACGATTATTTCACATCTTTCGGGGTGAAACATGTTGCTTATACAAACTTACACATACACGCTTTGATACTTATTACACACGTGCAATTCTTTACATAGTCGTGGTTGTTTGGATATGTTAAGTATTATATGAGATGTGACATACGTGTGCAATCATTAACTATTGCTAGCCTAGCGAAGTCTTAGATCTTTGGGCCTGACAAGCCTATTTGGTGCTAAAGTCGATGTATTGCCGACTCCTAGGAGCCGTATGCTTGTGCACTAGGGAACCAAATACACTTAGCTAATCATGCTTATTCATATTATTCAGTCGAGGCTTGATTGTAACTATGCATGTTCTATATACTTGCTATCTTGTGACCATTGACTAGAATTACCACATTTTATATACTTATTGTATTTAAAACCATGAGAATTCACCAACTAGTTAGTTGACTTTATTTTCAACATGTTTCAGGTAATGTGCAAGCTTAGCAATGATTGAAGGAATGCATAAACCTAGATCATGGACCTAGGCTTAATAAAGACGATTGAATTCTTGTTTTTGTTTGATTTATTTTGAGACATTGATGTATGTGGTGATTGAAAACAATTGATTAATGGCATTTTATACTTTAACATAGCGTTATGTGGCTGTGAACAAACCTAATCCTCACACCTCGACGTTTCCGCCGTCAAGGTTGGGGTGTGACATAAATATTAGATGTTTAAATGTGTATGAGATAACTAACTCATACGTAAGTAAATATGAGTTAAAGTGGATGTAAATATCTAACTAGAAGTGTAACTAGTCTTGAAACTTGTAGTATTATAAAATTGCAAGAATGACAAAGTCCACTTTTTTTTCTCCTCTACCATCCATTGAAGTGAAGGGAGCATGGGTTGCCATGCCTTTTGTCTCTTACACACTTCATGTCCTTATATTTGTTTAATGGTATAATGTACTTGGATGTCCCTTGCACCTTATACATAAAAGGAAGACTTGTTTCACCTTTGGAAGGTGGTGGAAAGAAAAAGAAACGTGAGTGAGGAAGAAAGAAGAACAAGGAGCTTTCTTGAATGACAAACACACAAGAACTTCCATAAACTAACATATTGTTGTGTAGTTTGTGTTTGTTCTTTAGTTGTTTAGATTTCATACTTGCAAAGATACATAAAATCACTACTAAAAGAGAGCTTGTTAGTGAGTGATTTTAATAGTGGTGGTTTGCTAGCACAAGGATTGAAGATTGCTTGGTGTGCATACCATTGGTGAAGAACATTCTTGTGTTCTTATCTTCATCAAAGGACAACCACTTCGCTACAAAGGTTATAACTTCTAAACACCGTATGGTTGTTTTATAAGTTTCATTTTCTACATATGGATCTTGGTGGGATTAAAGTTTGAAAAGTTTTCATTATGCACATGTCTCAAACCGCTTCCGTTGTTAAAATGTTTTATTTGACATGTTAAATCCCAACAATTGGTATCAGAGCCACTTATGTAAGATTTGAAACTTTTGTTAGACATATTTTGGTTTGTTTATGAAAACCAAAAGTATATCATCTTTCAAGTAAGAAAAATGATATATTCAAAGCAACATATTTTTTTGCATTTATTAAAAAATATATGTCATCTTTCAAGTAAGAAAAATGACATATTATAGTCACCACCTTTTTCATGCTCAAAAGGTGGTAACTAAGTTGCTTCATGTCAAATATGATGATTATGTGTATATATATGCAAAGCTAGCCATAAGACCATATGTGTTGAATGTCATGGAATTCAATTTGGTTGTAATATTTATTCATTTGGGCATGTAATAATTATTTATTTTAGCCTTGTATCTTGTTCATTTTTGTATGTAAAAATAGATTAGGTTGTATTTTTTTTTTACTTTAAAAATGTAACAAGATGAAGACTTGGAAGATGGAGTTCAAAAGAAGGTCTTGGAGCAAGTGGGAGTCAAGTTGGAAGACTTGAAGATTTATGTCCCCTTAGACCTTAGTGGTGGTTTTGTTATGGCTCACAAAACACCACAAATCCATGGCTTAAGCTTTGCATATGTTTGTATGTTTATGTTTATTTGCTTGGTTGGGATGTTTGTTTGAAATCTAGGATCTCAAAAATCATCAAATCTTTTTCTAAAAGGAAAAGGCAAATAAAGAGTTTTGAAAAAATGACTTTTATAAAAACTCACACAAAATATTTGAACAAGTTAGAAACTTGTAAGAACCTAATATGTATATTTTGTGTTACGTACAAAATGAGTTTAAAGAGATAAAATAAAATGGACTTTATTTTATACAACTCATCGGCTAAAAATAAATGGATTTTATTTATTAGCTAAAAATGGTTCGACGCGTTTAATACCGACGTACTAATATCTAGGATATTAAAATGAGATCGTCACGATATATTAAAACGCAAGATAAAATAAAACTTGGTTTTATTTAATGTAACGATTTCAATGCATGAAAAATCTCGTTACATAAATCGTTTTGAAAACGTCACTTACATTAAATGTAAAACACCCTTTTTCTAAAAAATAAGAATGTGCCATCCTATTTAAAACTCTTGTGCGTTGCCGGGATTTTTTTGTGGAGAGTTGCCATGGGCCATTCACTTGATTATTCTTGTAACGAGGTAAGGTGGTTTGTCACAACCTTTGTGGAAAGTGCGTAGGCCAAGCACATTGGTTGGGTTGGACATCACAAGTTTTAAAGTAGGACACTTATGACTCGACCTTGTGAAAAGTGCCATGGCTAATCACAAGGGGAGGGTTGGCATAGATGGGATCAAACGTGCCAAGGATTAACAAAGTAATGTTAATGGATCCCAAGGATCTAAGAGTTGCAAGTAAGCAATTGGTTTCCCTAAAAACCTACCAATCAACTTAATTCTTGTGGAAAGTGCGTAGGCCAAGCACAAGAAGTTAAGTGTGATGTGGATCTTAGACTTTAATTAATTAAGGTTTTATTAAATAAAACAAAGGGTACTTGATTATTAAAGAAATTAATATCCAAAATTTATAAAACTTAAATACTTTGCTTTGTAGATGACAACTACTGCAATCGTTCCCACCTCAAACTCTTTCGCTCTCCGATCCATTTTGGATCGTGAAAAACTCAACGGCTCTAACTTCTTGGATTGGTATCGCAATCTTCGGATTGTCCTTACGCAAGACAAGAAGTTGTATGTTCTTGAGGGACCCCTCCCCGAGTGTCCACCGAGCAATGCTTCCAAAGAAAGAAAGGAAGCATGGGCTAAGCATTCTGATGATGCTCAAACTGTTGCATGCCTTATGTTGGCAACTATGGAGCCAAATCTACAGTTAGATTTTGAGCACCAAAAGGCATACAACATTATTGAGGAACTCAAGTTGATGTTCCAAGATCAAGCCCGACAAGAGATCTATGACACCATGATTTCTCTTGTGAATTGCCGGATGCAAGAGGGAACTACTGTTAGCTTTCATGTGTCAAAAATGAAGGGATATGTAGAACGTTTGGAGAGGCTTGGTTCACCACTTAAGAATGACCTAGCTATCATTATGATACTAGGGTCACTTCCTAAATCGTTTGACCATTTTGTGATGAACTATAACATGAATGGCTTTGAAAAGTCGATTTCTGAACTTCTCGGCATGCTAAGGGTTGCCGAGAAGAACATCACAAATGCCTCCAAAACCAAACAGGTTCTACTAATAAGGGAGGGTCAAGTCAAGAAGCCAAATGTTCAAGGCAAGGGCAAAGGCAAGTTTAAAAAGCCGTGGGTGAGTCCTAAAGGCAAGCCAAAGGCAGTGTAGAAAAAGAAGCAAGCACCTGTAGCCAAGGCACAAACAAAGGCACAAAAGAATCCCAATTGTTTTCATTATGGGGAGGCTGGCCATTGGAAAAGGGACTGCCCTAAGCTACCAGCTGAGATGAAGAGGAATCCCAATGGGGCTTCAGCTTCAGGTATCTTTGTTATAGAGTTATATGCCTTCAATAGTAATTCATGGGTATTTGACACTGGGTGTGGTACTCATATTTGCAATGATTTGCAGGGACTAAAGAAGGTTAGACAGCTGAGGGAAGGCCAATTGGTGCTCCACGTTAGAAACGGAGCTAATGTTGCGGTTGAAGCCGTAGGAGAGTACTCCATTTTGTTACCAACTGACCTGTATTTGGATTTGTATAATGTTTGTTATGTACCATCATTAACTAGAAACATTATCTCAGCTGCTCGACTGTATGAGCAAGGTTTTTCTTTTGGTTTCCATGATGAAAACATATTAACTATGAAATCAAATATTTTGTATTTTGAGGCTAGGCCTCATAATGGAATTTATGAAGTTGATATTCATGGCTCATGTAGTAATAACTCTATTTATTCTCTCAACACTAAAAGAATGAAACCAAATTTTAGTAAGTCATATCTTTGGCATTGTAGACTTGGCCACATAAACAAAAGGCATATGTCAAAACTCCAAACCGACGGAATTTTAGAGCCCACCGGATCGGAATCGTTTGACATATGTGAATCTTGTCTTTGTGGCAAAATGACTAAAGCACCATTCACCGGGACAGGTGGACGGGCTACTGATTTATTAGGATTAATACACACTGACGTGTGTGGTCCTTTTAGAACAATGTCAAGAGATGGTGAGAGGTACTTCATAACTTTCATAGATGATTTTAGTAGGTATGGATATGTTTACCTACTAAAACATAAGAATGAAGCATTTGAATCTTTTAAAGAGTTTCAAAATGAAGTACAAAATCAGCTTGGCAAAAAGATAAAAGCCCTTCGATCAGATCGAGGTGGTGAATATCTAAGCTACGACTTTAAAGAACATCTCAAAGCTTGTGGGATAATTTCTCAACTTACTCCACCCGGAACGCCACAACATAATGGTGTGTCTGAGAGGAGAAACCGGACCTTATTAGATTTGGTCCGATCCATGATGAGTCGCACAAACTTGTCTCACTCCTTTGGAGTTATGCCTTAGAAACGGCAGCTCGCATAGTCAACATGGTACCAACCAAGGTGGATAAGACTCCATATAAGTTATGGAAAGGCAGGAAGCCTAACTTATCATATCTTAGGGTATGGGGTTGTGAGGCTTACGTTAAACGTGAGACCTCAAACAAGTTAGACCCTAGAAGCGAGAAAGTGATCTTTGTTGGATACCCTAAAAAATCAAAGACATATTATTTCTATCGCCCCTCCGATAACAAGTTGTTATTGGTCGACGAGGAACCTTCTTGGAAGAAGATTTCTTGAAAAGGGTAACAAATGGAAATATTGTGGATCTTGAAGAAATTCAAGACCCACAGAATGCAGCACCCGAGGTTGAGACCACTATTCAACAAGAAAATGTTGAACTTGAACCAATGATGGTTCAAGAACCAATTGTAACACATGATGTCCGCAGATCAGAACGGATTCGTAGAGAACCCGAAAGATATGATGATGTGTATTTAGTGGACCAAGTTGAGCCCATTAACTACAAATCAGCAATATCTAACAAAGAATCTGATAAATGGCTAGAAGCCATGGACGCTGAGATGCAGTCTATGTATGATAACCAAGTCTGGGATTTGGTTGATCTTCCTTCCAATGCTAAGGCAGTTGGAAGTAAATGGCTTTTCAAAATGAAAACCGGCATGGACGGAAATGTGCATACTTATAAGGCACGGCTAGTTGCGAAGGGTTTTACTCAAACTCAAGGAATTGATTATGAAGAAACCTTCTCTCCTGTAGCCATGACCAAATCGATCAGGATATTGATTGCCATTCCAGCATATCACGATTATGAGATATGGCAAATGGATGTCAAAACAGCTTTTCTTAATGGACATCTGAGTGAAGATGTTTATATGGCATAACCAGAAGGTTTTGTCGATCCTAAGCATCCTGATAAAGTATGCAAGCTTAGAAAATCCATCTATGGATTAAAGCAAGCATCAAGAAACTGGAATCTTGTTTTTGATGAGAAAATCAAAGAATATGGATTTATCAAAAACAATGATGAGCCATGTGTTTACATAAAGACTAGTGGGAGCACCGTTGTATTCCTGATCTTATATGTCGATGACATATTACTCATTAGAAACCACATTCCAACCTTGAAGGACGTTAAGTCTTGGTTGGGAAAGTGCTTCGCAATGAAAGATCTAGGAGAAGCCGCTTACATTCTTGGAATTAAGATCTACAGAGATAGATCAAAGCGGCTCATTGGCTTGAGTCAAAGTGCATACATTGACAAGGTACTCAAACGCTTTTCAATGCAAGATGCAAAGAAAGGTTTCTTACCTATGGCACATGGTACTGTTTTGAATCTATCTCAATGTCCAAGTACGGATGAAGAGATTAGAAAAATGAAAGGGATTCCATATGCTTCTGCAATTGGATCTATTATGTACGCCATGTTATGCACTAGACCTGATGTATCGTATGCTCTAAGCATGACGAGTCGTTATCAACAGAATCCTGGACAGAGTCATTGGATTGCTGTGAAGAACATCCTTAAGTACCTACGGAGGACTAAGGATATGTTCTTGGTGTATGGAGGTGTGGAAGAAGAGCTCACCGTGAGGTGCTACACCGATGCTAGCTTCCAGACTGATCGAGATGATTCACGATCTCAATCAGGATATGTGTTCACTCTCAATGGTGGAGCAATTACTTGGAGAAGTTCCAAGCAAAAGGTAGTTGCGATGTCCACAACGGAGTCTGAATACATTGCTGCTTCAGAGGCAGCAAAAGAGGCGGCTTGGATGAGGAAATTTATCACTGATCTGAAGGTGGTGCCGAGCATCGAGAAACCTATTGAGATTTTTTGTGATAACTCTGGTGCCATAGCACAAATTAAAGAACCAAGAGCTCATCACCAAAACAAACACGTTCGAAGGGCGTACCACTATATCTGGGAGATAGTGGAAGAAGGAGACATTATCGTGAGCAAAGTACATACAGATCAGAACGTAGCAGATCCTTTCACTAAGCCCATGCCTCAAGCAAAACATGAGGCTCATGCTAGTTCTATAGGGCTTCGTATGTGTAGTGATTGGATATGATTTGTATTTTATTACTTGGATATTTCGGAACTATATAGCAGTATCATTTTATCTGATCTGACTTGTTGTCTTTTACATTAATGCGTACTGTGTTCCATGTTAGCACGTTTAAAATCCATGAATAACTAGGTTATTCTAAATATCCATAGTCAGTCAAAGTTATGGGAGTAACTTTGAACAAAGACAATTGTGGATCTTTTGGTTAATAAAAGGATGTAACCAAGGATCACAGACATTTATGGAAAGTTAAATGTTGGATGTGACCGCTTTCAAGAACACTTCATGGATCGGCGTCTTGAGTGTATTGAAAAAAAAATGGTAGTATCTTTGTATCCTTAGACCTGAGATACACATTGGGGCTTGATTGCATGGAACGTTGTTCTTTGACATTACCTAACACTGTTCTTTGACCAGGCAGCAATAAGAGTTCTCGTTGGGAACAACGTGAAGTGTAGTGAGAGGCGTGCGTAGTCAATAAGGGATCTGTACCTTTATAAGGTTGATATCTTTGGGCCCCTCGATGATTCAAGCTAATTGAAATGCATGGTCGTGCTCAAACCTTGTTTGAAAGGAATTAGTTGAATCTTGATTGAGTAACATAATGGTTGAACACTATATGAGATTGATGCAAATCCATGTCTCATGTTCAACTAGATATCTATTACAGAGGGATAATTGATAGCGAACCATACATCATTGCTATAAAGCTTGAGGCTTTACTTAAATGGATGTTGAGGATGATATTTAGTCTTATATCATTGGGGGCAGTGAGATGTTGCTAGACGTCCACCACTGTCTGTATTATTGTTTGTAGAATCTTGTGCAAGTGAGAGATTGTTGGACCCTATATGCCCAAGACACCACATACAATAATACTACCATAATATATGATCCCAATAGGTCACACACCAAGCAAATAATCCAATTAACGTTTAAACTAGGTTTTAACGTTTACCACCCGGTATCGTATTCACACAATTATCATTAAGTAAAATGATGGTTTATGAATCATAACGCATCGTATTATATTTTATAAAGTTGTATAAAATATAAATGATGGGTATCTATAAATATTCATTTATTTATATGATTTATTGCAAGTATAAAATGAGATATAATACTAGTCTTGCATCCACTCATGTATATAACATTTAAATATTAGATGTTTAAATGTGTATGAGATAACTAACTCATACGTAAGTAAATATGAGTTAAAGTGGATGTAAATATCTAACTAGAAGTGTAACTAGTCTTGAAACTTGTAGTATTATAAAATTGCAAGAATGACAAAGTCCACTTTTTTTTCTCCTCTACCATCCATTGAAGTGAAGGGAGCATGGGTTGCCATGCCTTTGTCTCTTACACACTTCATGTCCTTATATTTGTTTAATGGTATAATGTACTTGGATGTCCCTTGCACCTTATACATAAAAGGAAGACTTGTTTCACCTTTGGAAGGTGGTGGAAAGAAAAAGAAACGTGAGTGAGGAAGAAAGAAGAACAAGGAGCTTTCTTGAATGACAAACACACAAGAACTTCCATAAACTAACATATTGTTGTGTAGTTTGTGTTTGTTCTTTAGTTGTTTAGATTTCATACTTGCAAAGATACATAAAATCACTACTAAAAGAGAGCTTGTTAGTGAGTGATTTTAATAGTGGTGGTTTGCTAGCACAAGGATTGAAGATTGCTTGGTGTGCATACCATTGGTGAAGAACATTCTTGTGTCTTATCTTCATCAAAGGACAACCACTTCGCTACAAAGGTTATAACTTCTAAACACCCTATGGTTGTTTTATAAGTTTCATTTTCTACATATGGATCTTGGTGGGATTAAAGTTTGAAAAGTTTTCATTATGCACATGTCTCAAACCGCTTCCGTTGTTAAAATGTTTTATTTGACATGTTAAATCCCAACAATAGTCAGTGGTGGTACAATGAGCGGGTTGGATTAGGTTGATTAATGGGTCATGACGTTTTTGAGTCAAAATGATTTAAATTAGGACGAGCCAAACAAAAATCATTAGGACGAGCCAAATAAAAAAAGAATCAGTATAGGTTAATGTCAAAACTCATAAAGGATTCGGGTCTAGATGGCCTAAAAGATATATGTAATGCACTAACACTTTCATAGTATCAAAATTAAAATTCAACTCGCTAACCGATATACCCGCTCTTTTTCTGCCCAACCCCAGTGGCGTGAGGCTTAGAGAGATTGAAAAACCTACAAAATTGGAAAAGTTTGAGCCCAAAATCACGGTCTCTGGGTCGGATAAACTAGCAGTGGTGTACATAACAGACCTCTGTGCCGTGAAATCAACATTTGAGGCTCACCGAAACGTCTAGCCAATCTTACAAGGATTATTTTTCCCGTGGACGAGGGAGATGAGGACTAAATTGACCCTTTCTTTTATGTATATAGCCCATCATGACCATCAAAAGATATTTAGTTTTAAAGCTTTACACATTTCAACCCACTTATGCACTTTTTTAGTCCATCTTGACCTCTTTACGAACTTTTTGTACATCCTGACCCAAGATGAAGTTTGAGTTTGTTTTGTCAGTCTTACTCACAAGTAATAATAGATAGTTTAACTATATAAACATTATATATATCATTTTATATTTATGTCATTTAAATAATTTGTCATAATATTTTAGTGATATTTACTGTGTAATTGCATATTTGTTAATTTTGCTCTCATACAAGTAACAAGCATACTAAGCATGGTTTTATATAAAGTTTTAGCTCAAACTCAATCAGCAAATGAGGAATGAGCTCAAGTTTATAACTTTTAAATACTAAGCCCAAACTCATTTTATCAAATGAGCCATGGGCTCAGCTGCTCAAGTTCACACTTTTTAATTTTTTAAATACTAAGCTCAAAGCCTCAAACTCACTTATCAAATGAACCATGGACTCAGGTTCATATTTTAAGTATCGACTCAAACTTGTTTATTGAATATTGAATAAGCTAGATAAATAAGCTATGGACTAAAGTATATCTAAATATTGGCCACAAACTCGTTTATTGAATGAACCAAGGACTCGAGTTTAGGCTTTTAGTGAGACGTTTCAGTCGAATCGCGAGCAAAAGCTCAACACTACTAGCGAAGCTCTACAACAGAGCATTTCCAGCGTACCGCTTATTCCAACTTTCCTTTTGCCGACTAATCTAATCCTTTACGCACTTGCCAATTTGTCTCAAATAGCTCACAAAGATGATTCATTCTTTTACATCCCAACTTTATATCTTGAGTTAAAACAAAACTTCTAACATTTTATCGTTACATTAAACTCACTTCAGGTAATTTGAATAAAAACTTAAAAACACTCTAAATAGCATAGACGGATAAAAAGCAGACAAGTAATTTTAGTAAAAATAAAATAAAAAAGATCCCGTTATCATATGTCTCATCCACCTAAAAAGATATCAACAAACATACAAAATTGCGGTATTTAGTTTGAAGATGTCTCAAAAGAAAAACAAAAGATGTGGAGGAAGAGTTATTAAGACATGACCAAAGCTAATATCAAGATAACAGAATCACAAACTTAAGAAACACTTGTCATCATCACAGATACATAATTAAACAAGAAGATTTTAAAAGATCCAACACCTGAAACCAATTGACATCAACTAGATAACCCGACCCACAAACTACTAATATCACTTAGCCATCATAACCTTAACGAACTCCTCGTAGTTGATTTGACCATCACCATCGACATCCGCCTCACGGATCATCTCATCGACTTCTTCATCAGTAAGCTTCTCACCCAGGTTTGTCATCACATGGCGCAGCTCAGCAGCAGAAATGAAGCCGTTTTGGTCTTTGTCAAAGACTCTGAATGCCTCTTTCAATTCCTCCTCTGAGTCTGTATCCTTCATCTTTCTTGCCATTAGGTTTAGAAACTCGGGGAAGTCGATGGTACCGTTGCCATCAGCGTCCACTTCGTTGATCATGTCTTGGAGTTCTGCTTCTGTTGGATTTTGCCCAAGCGATCTCATCACCGTTCCAAGTTCCTTTGTCGTGATGCAACCTGTGCATAAACGGTTAACATAGTTAGTTATTGATAAATCGTGTGTTATGCTCATCTGTTTTTTCTAGTAGATTAAGGCTATAATCAGTTTTGCCCATGTGTAAGCACAGAACTCTCGTTATTTGTAAAGTAGAAAAGCCATACGACTCTCAAAAGATAAACCATTACTTGTATTCAGAAGCACATTAATGGGTGTGTGTGCCTCTGTATACCCGGGGCCAGTGCAAGAATCTATGCAACACATATACAGTTGGTGTGTGTGTGTAAGCTAAAATATAGAAAGTATAGCATATAAACATGCCCTTTAATTCATCCGAGTACTTATTAATAGACTCTATTGGATGGCATCATAGAAACACATAAACACGACTACAAATGTTGACAATGACTAGGTATTGCAAAAATAAATTAAATTTATCATTTTTTATTCTTTACTTCTTTTTGGGAGTGGGATGTTGGGTGTGTGTGTGTGGGGGGGGGGGGGGGGGGGGTAGGGTGGGTGTTAATCCAAAACTGGTTACATTTATTGTCCACAAACATTTCATAAATAATTAATGTGTTATATAATGAATATGATTACTATATTAACCTACTTTTTTGCACGATGCCATTTAGAAACTTGAAAGCACTAAAAACACACATCGGAAGACTTTTGACCCAATAACCTGTTCCCTTTTTTACTAGATTAATATGATCCGTTAGAGATCAAACATAAACATAACCCAAATCCAACCCATCCTAACAAAAACTAAACAAGAACTGCAACAAAAAAACATACAACATGATCTAGCAGATGTGACAAGATTACATACATACATATGAAAAAGAATATAGGAGTGAAGCTGAGCAAGATACAAAATGCTAAAACTTCATGTGGAGACTAAATAATGCCCAACTTATGCTCTTATAAAACTACATAATACATGTATGCATGGGCTGGTGAAACTGGCTGAACCAGTCATTGATTCGGTTTCACAAGCCTTTTTTTTACCTTTTCAAACTCAGCTTTTCTTCTAAATTGGACAAACAGATTGGTATCTGGATTCTTCAAAAAAGTAAAAACCATACAGTATCAAACCCATGATACATATAAGATGTCCAACTATTCAGTTAAAAACGGTTGGGCAACGGTTTGCTGAACCATTGACCTAAAAAAACTGTCAAAGCTAGACCATGAACACCCATAATACATATAAGATGTCCAACTATTCAAGTATCTCAAGCCCTTTTGTTGACATGGAAGTATTGGAATCAAGAAGTTAGATAATAAAACAAATTCTACCATGAGAAAAACAAGCATGATGTATCTGTGACATGTAAGAAATTTATGTTAACTTATATATGCATGCCAAGTACCCAAGCTGCATATACACCCAATTTGAAACTACAGGCACATATTAACAACTAAAGGGAGTAATTTATAATTTCATATGTTTGATATGCTAACTAATAAAATAAACAGCAGTAACAAAATTAAAAACCAATATTATGAGATTCATACAAAAATGTTTTAATATATATATAATGGTATAATACTCTTCTAAATATCATTTTGTTATGGTTCACCTTTTTTTAGAATAGCCACTAATCTACTCCTACCAACCATCTATATCTGCACCTTACTGGACTTAAACCCTCGAACTTTTGGATGGAGGGGATGCACCTTACCACTTGATGGTAAGAATGTCCCATTGGAGACTTGTGTGGTTCACCTAGTTGAACATATTGACCCTTAAAAACACACTATTATTAGTTAAAGCAGTTTTGGTTTCGCAAGAATTCATGTCAAATTAGTACAGACACTTCACCTTATGTGAGATACTTGTAAACACAGAAAGAAAAGAAAAAATAAAGACATCATTTTTATTCAAAGTTATAATTTTTATTTCTTCAATCTCTAGAAAAATGACAAATCGAAATTGAACCATCGTAAGTTATAAGAAATTGAAAGAACCATCAAATTAGATGGGAGGGAGTCAAAGAGAACTCTGTTTTTAGAAACTTGAAACATACCCTCATATGATATATTAAACAATAGTGTCATATGATAATAAATTACTAAATTAGTACAAACTCTGTCATATTTGTATACCTTGACATACATAAAATAAAAAAATTACTGAAGACACCTAGCAACAAGCATCTAGACATCAGAATTCCTTAATTAAACAAGAACATAAGTCACAACAATGTAAAAAGCATTGCAAATAAGATCTTAATAATAGAAAAGAAACATCCTATTTTCCATGACTTGTATTCAATTGTCTAAACCAAAGAAAATATCCCTTTAGCCAGCCGTCCCCATTTGTCCACTTAAAAATAAACACGCAATACGCGATCAATTATTGGAAAGACCAACCAAAAAGTCGTAATTTTATCACCACCAACATTTCTAATTATGTAGCACAGGATAGAACATGAACATGCTCTTTTTGACCCTTCTAATTCAATATTAAGCACTCCTAATCCAAAACAAACTCAATAATCAAAAACTAACATACACTAACGAAGAATCCTTCGTTAATCATTAAATATCCCCTTTGAGGGAACTTACAAACCACATCCGTTAATTACTATCATGAAAGTAGACAAATTCCAAAACCTATCCATCCCTAGCGATCAAATAAGACCTCCAAACAACGATACATCCACGCTACTTTCTTATTATTTGATGCCAAATGCTAAACATCAAATAAAACAACATTTTCACCAAAATCAACTTCCACATCACAAAATACGCAAAAACCACACGATTCGCATCACATTAACCACCCAATTCGCTCCAAAACCAGCAATAAACCCCAAATCTTAACACATAACCTGATCCGGTACGAACTACACACGCGCACACCGTACAAACAACATTTCAAACACGATCGCACCATCTCAAACACAAATCAAGCGACAAAAGGCACAAAACGGAATTCAAAAAGCAAACAGATCAAATGAGAGAGATAGGGTTGTGCGTGAAAGTGCATACCGTCGCCATCCTTGTCGAAGAGGCTGAAGGCTTCTTTGAATTCGGAGATCTGATCATCGGTGAGCTGATCGGCCATTTGAGTGAAAGATTGATGGAGGAAGAAGAGATAGAGAGATTGAAAATTGAAATGAGAGAGAAAATGGGTTTCAGACAATAATATTATTAGGGTTTATATACCAGCTTGCCTTCCGGACGTGATCGGTTTATCAAATTCGTTGCATCCGTTTTTACCGCTCTACCCTCGTCTCCACCCTACCCTACCCCACCCCCCTCTTTTTTTTTTTTTTTTTTACTTTTAGGATATATTAAACAAAGAACCTACAGATTTAACTTATAATAATTTTATTAAAAAACATATTGCATTATAATAATCCGAACTACTCCACGTTGACCGATAATAATTTATATTAGTAATTTTACAAGTAACACTTTTAACTTTTGTTTTTGTTAATGATAACAGTCCCAGTAACATGACTATCAAATGTTTACGCTTAATTTTCATTTAATTTCACGCACAATAATGATCATGGCAGAATGAAGTAACATACAAGCGAAGCATAGCTGAAAATAAAAGCGCACCAAGTGTGAATATATGATGGTTATGTTATTTGGGACTGGTACTTGTAATAAAAATAAAAGTTTAGATTATCACAAACCAATTAATAGTATGAATTATTATCGGTCAGTGAATAAAAGTTAGGATTATTAAAATACAGTTTTCTTTTTATTAATAAGATTTTGACATAAATTTACAATACTTTGGGGCTGTTTGGTTCGGTCTGACCGAGCCTGGTCAGACGCGAGCGTCTGACTCGGTCAGACCTGGGCTGTTTGGTTGCTTACCTCTTACCAGAGATCACGTTTGACCGGAGCTCCTACCCGGTCAGACCTCAACCATAGTCTGACCCGTGGTCAGACGTGAAGGTGGAGTGACGGGCGGTGGTGCTTGCGGTGGTGCTTGCGGTGGTGGTTCAGATCTACGGTGGCGGTTCAGATCTGCGGTGGTGGTTCAGATCTGCGGTGGCGGTGGTGCTTGCGGTGGTGGTGGTCGGCGGTGATTATTTCTGGCAGGCGGTGGTGCTTGCGGTGGTGGTGAGGGTGAGGGAGAGAGATGGTGATTATTTCTGACCGATCGGCGGTGGTGCTTGCGGTTGTTGAAGTATTTCTGACCGAAAGGAGAGAACTGAGAGGTGAGGGTGCTTGCGGTGGTGGTCGGCGGTGGTGCGAGCGGGTGGTGGTGCGAGAGGGTGATGATGGTCGGCGGTGGTGCGAGAGGAGAGAACCTTCCCGAGAGAGACGAAAGTGAGAGAGGGTGATGTTTGTGGTTGTGGTGTTTGTGGTTATGATGTTGGTGTTTTAATTTTTAAAAACTTTCCTTTTTACAACCAAACACAATTATTCGTTCAGACCTCTTACTGGTTTAGACCTCTTACTGGTTCTGGTCCTCTTATTCATTTAGCACTTATTCAATCAGATGTTGCCAAACAACCCCTTTGAAAAGTGTTTGGTTTCTTGTACCCGAAATGATCTCTATTTTTAGAATATCTGTGACAATATTTAGAGAAGAAAATTAATGAATTATAATCACATTTTTTTTAACGGTGACTTTCTTAAGAGTGACTTAATGTCACATCGCCCATGAGGTTTCCCTGGGCGAGCATAGCCAAGATCTGTTCCAGACTATGTTGTCTGAACCGGGTCCACGCTAGATTGTCAAACTTGGTTTCGGCGTTCCCCCGGAAACCGTACTGCCTCCACAAGGGTTGCCCCTTCTGGAGTAACAGCCGGATGAAAACCGGGGTCGAGCTCTGAGAATCGACGTCCGCACCAGTGGCTCAAAGGCTAATTCTCGTCATTGCTCTAAAATGTCCCCCAAACCGGCCGAGAGGTTCGAACCCCTGACCTCCACTTTGGGAGGGGGGCTCTTACCAACCAACCAAGTCATGAGGGACGAATTATAATCACATGGGTTAGAGCATTCACAATCTTTCATTTTTACCCTTATAAATAAACTAAAAACTAATATTTTATCTCTCTAATTTTTAATTAAATAATAGTTTTTGATACTTTTATCATTACATTTTCTTTTTCATCCACTTGCAATCATTTTTAAAATATTAAAAAATTTACGGTACAACCCCTAAAAAATTTCTTTCTCATTCACTCACAAGCACTCACAACCATCCCTTATAATATAGGACACCCACTCATATAAAAATAAGGAACGGACTGTGAATGCTCTTACTATATCAAATATGTCTAGTCTTGTATATGCATAGGGACGGCCCTGAGCAAGGCGGACGAACGCTAATGGTCCGATCTACCTAAGGGCCTGATTTTTTTTTAATTTATATTATATGTGTATGTATATCAAAGCAAAAAAACACAATTTAAATATTTAGTTCTAAACCTTGGAGCTCACATCAATTACCCAATTTAATACCCAAATTAAAAAAAAAATCTGAGAACTTAATATTATAAGGGGGCTTATTTTTTTAACTCGTACACTGCCCAAAAATTTTGATGATTCTCGCGGATGGCCGTTTACATGCTATAATCATACGTATTGTAATTATGACGTTTATATTAATGTATTTAGTGTATTTAGGACGTCTATTTTAATGTAAATTCTAAAGATATAGAAGGTAAATGATTAAGTTTTGTTATTATATGGTATTTGTGTTTTTTATTACATCTCACCAATAGTTTTATTATAGGTAGTATTTACCGAGCATGATTGTTGTCGTTTATATGATATCTGTATTTAGATGATAATTATGTGCATCCTCACATCTTTGTCGTGTTCTTTCTAATCAATAAAAAAATAAAAATTATTACCGTAATTATTGTTAGTCCCGTTCTTCTATACAACTTATAACGAAACCCAATTAGAAACCATCAAAAGTTCAATACCTTATCCTTGCTATTTGTTTATTAAAACCAAATATAAACTTTTGATTATTCGATGCACATATTATTATCCTATCAACCTACAAATAATTTTGTTCATTTAAACGCCAGTGGGGGTATAAAGTTACTAGTAAACAAAAGATAATGTTAATAATCAGCATCTCTAAATGAAATCTTAGATGTTAACGTTGGTATTTTTTGGATTTGGAATTTTGTCTGGATTTTTATAAAAACGCGTAGTGGATTAAATATTAGGGGAATTGGTGATTCCGACGTTTGTTATTATCATTTAATCGTAAACGCGGTTTATACGCGTCATGTGGTTTGAGGGAACTAATTGGGTTGACAATGTGTCCCCACGTATTACCAAACATGTCTCTATTAATTTAGTTGACTTAATGTCATGTTATTCAACCTATGAGTACATAGAAATGTTGATATTTTGAGATTTTTTTTTGATAAAATGAGTGGGTAAGCAAGTTACGTAACGGGTTAGAATAAATTATTTGGATTAAGTTGGATTTATTCTAATTTGCTACATTTTGACTTGTTTTGATCGACACGTTTTCATGTTATTGTAGTAACATATTGATGCACACGTTGAGCGCTCCGAGTATTGTTTGCTTTAATTTGTAGGTTTACGATAAGAAAGAAAATATCCCTAGCATCTGTATCATTAACATCAATGTCATCAAGTAACATTTTCTTAAGATACCGATGCTAGGGATATTTTCTTAAGAAAATATCCCCAGCATCGGTATCATTAACATCAACGATAAGGAGGCCCGACCTGGCCAACAAGTAGACTGGAATAACTAGCTACTAGTCCAACCAGCTAGAGCTCCAGCCCAAGCCTCCCATTTTCTCATTTCCCTGAGATACTATTATCTTACTCATCTTTTTTCTTCGACGAGGATACCTTAATTCCAATAGTTTGAGGAAAGTCGGCACGCTTAGTTGAAAGGAAAGGACTTCTACCATGAACAGATTCTTTGCCTTGGGGAAAGAACTTTCTTGGCTTACTAATGACCACTTCGAGAAGAATCTATTTGAAATCTAATGTCACATCTGACTTACCATCTCTTTCTTTCTTTGATTCCTGCATCCACTACTGGTATGTCTTCTGTTGTTCCCAGTGCTTCCCTAAAAACATGCAATTAATTTTTTAACTTAAGTAAATACGTAGTTAATAATTTCAAAAAGAAGAAATATATAGATATAGTTAATAATTCATATTGTCTAATTTAAAGTGGGCTAATAGGCGAGACCATTCACCATTGACATATGCGTGGGCTTTTGGCTAATTAAAATACTAAAGAAGTTGGGCTAGTTTGGGCCGCGGGGAGGGGGCCTGTTGTGTATAGAATCAATATCAAGCAAGTGTGCAAAAATAGTGAGAATCTGGAGACTCATGTACAAGTAGAGGTGCACATCGAAACCGGTTTGAAGACCCGACCCGAAGACCCGAACCGGAACCGACCCGGTTTGAACCCGGAAATCCCCCAAACCGGTTCCAACCCGGAAAAAACCACCGGTTCGGGACCGGTTCTGAAATTTTTACCCCAAACCGGTTTGGAACCGGTTTTGATCCAACCCGGTTTGGAAACCGGTTCAAAAAACCCGGCTCCAACCCGGTTCCGACTGTTTTTTTTTTGAACGTTTTAAAACGGCTATATAGCCGTTATAACCTCGTTTTTGACCGTTTTTTCAACATATTTTGGACCATTTTGCCCTTATATGATAGTATAAATAGGTAGTGGGTGTAATGGTTTAGTCACAACACTCAAAACTTCAAAAACACTTGAAAACGTGCTTAAAACGCAAAAACGCTCCTCACTCTCAACTTTCTACTCTCTCAATATCTTGAATTATGGCTTCTGAATCTTCGGTTCCAACCGGTGGATCCTCAAGTGCCGCTACCGTTGTTAGAATTCTTTCAACAACGAGAAACCAAGAGATTTGGTGTAATTTCGACTTATGCGAAATGTCGAATGGTCAACATAAAGCTCGATGCAAGGCTTGTGGTTCGTTTTTCAAGTCGGATTCAAACTCGACTTTGAGAAATCATATGACCAAATGGTGCAAGTCTTTGAAAAGTACACCGAGTCAAGGGCAAACATCAATCGGAAACGATGGTGGTTTATGGAACTTCAACGTCGATATGGTTCGAGATAGAATGGCAAAGTTTGTAATTCAAGAAGGATTACCGTTCGATCACTTCGACAACCCTCGGTTAACAAAATTGATTCAAGAAACTCTTCAACCACGCTACACTCACGTAAGTCGCACCACTCTTAGACGTGATTGTTTAAATCTTTGGAAACAAGCAAAAAATGATTTAAAGGTTTTATTTGAAAATTTACAAACCGGTGTGAACTTAACTACCGACGTTTGGTCCGCCCCACACGGTTTACCGGAATCGTACCTTTGCGTCACGGCCCATTGGATAGATCCAAGTTCGTGGCAAATGATGAAACGTACGATTGCGTTTGAATTATTTGGATATCCGCATACCGGTGAAAATCTTTTTCAAATTTTAGACTATGTAATCAAAACGTATAAATTAGAAAACAAAATTTTTTCAATGTCATTTGATAACGCCTCGAACAACACATCCGCCGTTGAAAAATTGAAAATAAAATATAAACCGGTTTGTGACGGCGTATTTTTTCATTCACGATGTGTTGCACATATTATTAATTTAGTTGTGCAAGATGGTCTTGGCGTTCCTGAAGTGGAAGATTTTAAAACGTCTTTCAAAAACATGTTACGTGACGTTTTTAAAACTAGCAGAAAAAGTTATGTTAATTATAGAAAAATGTGTCACGATACGAATTCCATTTGTTTAGGACCAAATTGGGATGTCCCGACTAGATGGAATTCGACTTGGAAAATGTTTAATAGTGCTTTACGTCAAAAAGAAACGCTTCATGTTTTCCACGATGGTCTTGCGATGCGGGGTCGGGTTGTTCCGTTTCCGTTAGAGGGTTGGGAATATATTCAAGAAATAACTCAATTTTTAGAGCTTTTTAAAAACGCAACTACAAAATTGTCGGGGGTTTATTATCCGACAAGTTGTCTAACGCTTCATCAAATTTATTTAATGACCCATAAATTAAGTGAATATGAAGAAAGAAACGAAATGTTTTCGGCAATGGTAGCGCCGATGAAAGAAAAATTTAAAAATATTTCATTGAACTACCCCCGGTTTTTACGTGTTCCGCCGCACTCGACCCGTGTTTAAATGTTTCGGGGGTAGAAACTTTAATAAATGAGATAACTTATGATTTAGATTTACATGATTATGATCCATTTTTTAATGTTAATACAAAACAAATATTTAATGAAACTTTTAAAAATTGTTTAATGTTTATGTTGAAAATATGGTGCAACATCAAACATCCACCGACAATCGAACGTGGAATCGAGTTCGTCGAGCTCAAGTAGAGACCCGATGATTAGTTTATACAACACTTTGAGAAATGAAAACAGTAAACGTCAAAGGGGTAACACCCCAAGTAGCGAACTCGGGAGATATATGGGAACCGATTTTTTAGCCACTATGTCTCCCGATGAATTTTTGAAATTTGATATTCTGACATGGTGGAAAGGAAAGGAATCACAATTTCCGGTCCTATCCGCCATGGCACGTGATTTACTAACCGTCCAAGCTTCCACGGTAGCTTCGGAGTCTCCATTTTCTGTTAGTGGCAGGGTTTTATCGATTAGAAGAACAAGGTTAACTCCAACATTGCTAGAGATGTGTATTTGTTTAAAGGACCACTTAGATGCGGCCGAACGAAGACAACACATATCAACCTTGAAGAAGAAACACCGATTGAAGAAGAAATACACGAGCACGAGGTACAAACCGGACGATCCTCACCGCTATCCGACGAAGAACTCGCTTATGATTTGTCTCAACGCATTGGCACACAAACCGACGAAGACGATTAGATTAGACAAACTTGTATTCGTAATATGTATATTTTGTTTTCTTTGGTTTAATTTTAATGTAATTTTTATTGTTTATTTTTCGTAATGAATTAATTATTTATTTTTATAAATTAATGTAATTTTTATTGTTTTCTTTAGAAAAACTCGAGTATGATTTTTAATTGTTTACTTATTAAAATGAAAATAAAAACGTTGAGACAATCGTATATAATTAATCTACTCTAATAAAATAAAAACGAAAATAAAACGCGTACAATCAATCGTATATAATTGTTTGTATAAAACTCGTATTAATTGTTTACTTATTAAAATGAAAATAAAAACGCGTCCAATCGTATATAATTAATCTACTCTAATAATTTTTAATTAATCAAAATTTGTAATTAATTTGTATATAATTTAATTAGAAGGTAAAAAAAAAAAAAAAAAAAAAAACCGGGTTTTCCAAACCGGGTCTTAGACCCGACCCGGTTCGGTTCCAACCCGAACCGGTTCCAACCGGGTTGGGTTTGATGGGGTTGAAAACCGGTTCCGACCCGAACCGGTTCTTGGTCAAAAACCGGTCTCCAAAACGTTGACCGAACCCGAACCGGGTCCAACCCGACCCGGGTTCAAAAAAAAAACCGGTTTGTGCACCTCTAGGAGGAGTGACGACAGTGGGTGTGGGGTCGGATGAAGAGGCCCACACGAGAGGGTGAATGTCATTTGTTAAGAAATCGGTGGGTGGTGAGAGTTATGAAAAAGGGAAAATTTGTTCATCAATATAAACGTCCCTAGATATATTAATTGATTTGTTTTAAGATTTTAACATTTATAAACTCGGTGGTTGGATGGGTAGCCAAGAAAAACGCAAGGGTTGAGCGATCCGCTAACTTATGAATTATGAAAGAATGGATTAAAGGATAGCGAAGGCATCCAAAAGTGCAAAGGTGGTTGTAAGTAGGATGAAGATTGTAGAGAGAGAAGGTGGGTGTAGAGCTATGTAGAACTTTAGTGGGTAGAATGTTTAAGAGGTAAGTGGCATGTTCAAGAGCATGAGGCCAAAGGTAGTGAGGAGAAGAAGATTGAGAAAGGATAGTTCGTATAATGTCATTAATTGAACGAATTTTTCTTTCGGCTTTACCATTTTGAGAGGACATGTAGGGACAACAAAAACGAAATGTCATGCCGTTGGTGGCACAAAACTTACGAAAATAAGCATTGTTATATTCCCGTCTATCATCACATTGAAAACTTTTTATGGACATGTGGAATTGGGTAGAAATAAGTGAATAAAATTCTAGAAATTTAGAGAAAACTTGAGACTTGGATGCTAAAGCATAAGTACATTAGAAATTGATTTTTTTCATCTAAAAATAAAATGTAATAACGACAACCTGTAGATGAAAGAATCGGTGAGATCCACAAGTCACTATGAACTATATCAAAGGGTAAATAATTAAGTGCAAAAATAAGAGTTATAAAATGGAAACTTAATATGTTTACCGAAAACACATGGCTCACAAGCACGAGAAAGTTTAAAATTATTAGAAAAAGAACATAAACTAGGTTTCAAACAACGTAAAATATTAATAGACGGGTGTCCAAGACGGCGATGCCAAGTATCTTGAGACACAACAATAAACTTGAGGCTTGAGAATTGGAGACTTGGGCTTGTGGACTTGAAGGTAGTGTGAGCGGGTAGAGATCACCGTTGCTATCATATCGAAGGAGTGGCATCCGTGTGTGATCCTTCACATAAAAACCAAAGGGATCAAACTCAAATGAAACATTGCTGTTGGTAGAAAAACAACGAACGGAGATCAAATTTTTAACAAGTTTAGGTGCGTAAAGAATATTATTAAGTTTGAATTTCGGAAAAGGGTATGGTAGGGTGTGAATTCTAATTGCATGAACTGGAATTTGAGTGCCATCACCGACGATTATGTTTCGAGCATTAACCTTATTAAAACAAGACGTAAGATTAGAAGGGTTATTTGTCATAATACCTGTAGCATCGGTATCCATGTACTAGGTGTGATCCAGTGGATGAAGTGAGAGTGTGTTGACGCCTGATCCCACTTGGTGGGAGTGTAGGAGGCTTCGATGGCAGCATATGGATGAGCTTGATATGGCCGAGGGCCTAGAAGACCTGGTTGAGGGTTTGGGGTGTTGTTGTTGGGCCGGTTGGATTGGGCAGTAAGGTAGGGACAAGGCGATGCGGCCCAAATATAAGGGGCCCAAGGAGAGGGTGGTCGGTTTGGGTTGGCGGCTGTAGGAGGGTTCCACGGGTTAGTAGGCCATTGTGAGGATGGAGAAGTGGTCCAGTTTGGGCTTTGGTTTCGGCCACGGCCTCGGCCTCGGCATAGTGAGCCGTTGAGTTCGGCGTATGACGGTGCTCAAAAGATCATTCGAAATGGTTCCATAGATCCATTGTAGGACTACGACATCGAGTCTCTACCAAATATCATCATAAACCAATGGTGGTTGCGGTTTACCTTTATTTGTGGCTTTATCCGTGGATGCGGAGGCAACGGATGGTGTGGGTTGTGGGTGAGGAGAGAGGTGGTCGATGACTTCGTAGTATGACAATGGATTTTAAAGAGCTCAGCCCAAGATGCATATTGGCTGGTTTCAACTTCAAGAGTTATAGGAATAAAATTCTTGATGTTGTTCACGGTAATGGCTGGGTAGATTTTGGGATCAATGTACCAGGTGTTGTCCAACAGATGAAGTGAGAGTGTGTTGAAGGCCTGATCCAACTCGGTGGGAATGTAGTTAGTTACAATATATAGTTGTATCAACTTCAACTCTCTTGCCTTCCATTCCTCAAAGTTGGTTACAATATATAGAATACAAGTATTCCTATAATCTTGGTAGATCACTATAATTAATTAATTATGCTCATCACAATAAATACAAATATACATTCTATACATACTAGTAGTCAAACTTTTCAAAAATATTAGAGGTTATATCCTGCGTAAGAAAAATGAAATTATATACATGTGAAATACAACTTTCATGAATAGTGTCACTTGCATTTGTCACCGACCCTTTTCTCATGTGCTTGACACCAAGACATTGATTCATGAACAAATCTCACCATTGTCTATCACGTTATCATCTTTCTGAATCTCATAGCATGCCATTCTCTCCCTCGACAATGTCGGTGAAAGTGACAAGGGCGATGGCAATGATACTCTATCGTCTTCTTTTTCCGAACCTGGTATGATGGCACCACAAATAGGGGTTGCCGATGGTGGCGTTACATGTGAACTTGAATCTACGAGTGTCAATTCTTCTTTAACAGTTTTACGTGTGAATTCGAACAATAGGTTGATCGAATCAAGATCTCTAGAAATGAAATGGAGACGGATCGAGTGTTTATCTACTATTATAATCTACTATTATAATAAAAGTGTAACTTGGTATGACATGTATCAGTACCACAATTCTCCTCACCAAAATTTTTCCGCCTCTCTCTCCTATTAAATAATTACTTTAATTACTAATAATATTATTTAATATTTTTAGATTAAAATATTTTTTTATAAATTAAGAAAAAGATTTTTTTATTTATGTTATTTCTAAATAAATAAATTTTTATAAATAATATTTTTTCTAAAATATTAAAATTTTTTAAAAATATGAAATATTATAAAATTAGTGTTTTTAAAAAATAAATTATTTAAAACCAAAATAATTTAATTTAGGAGTTATGATAATGAAATATTTTAAAAAATGGTATTTTTATACGATTTGTTTTCGAACAAAATATAATTTTTTTGAAAAAAACTAAAAACAAAGTTATAAAAAGTTGATATCACGTTTTATTACTTATAATATTTACTCATACGTAATTTTAGTCATATCATATCTTGAAATATCATTTTATTTTCCATAAATTTTATTATATTACTATTTTGTTTATTCAACCTGTATAATACACGGGTTTTCTAAAGCTACTAATATATAAATGAGAAATGAAAAACGAAAAAAAAAAAAAAATAAGAAGAAATTAAAATACAAAAGTTAAGTTTTCTCAATGCTTTCGTTTTTCTTATTTGAAGTTGTTGTCTTAAATAATTACGAACAAAACTAAAAATACCCATTTATTATATATACATATATATTTACAATTGACGTCTATACTAACAAATCTTCATTGCTTGATTTTTCTTTCACATAGTTTCTTCTAATTAAAAGATATAAAACTAATTTAAACTCAAGGTTGCTTAGTGGTAAGAACCGGATCGGCGTCG
The DNA here is from genome assembly GCA_024085815.1 of Flaveria linearis. Taxonomy (NCBI): domain Eukaryota; kingdom Viridiplantae; phylum Streptophyta; class Magnoliopsida; order Asterales; family Asteraceae; genus Flaveria; species Flaveria linearis. The sequence goes on from CM044001.1 coordinate 103,750,928, forward strand.
AACCGGACGGCTTACTTGGTGGTCGGACGGTCGACCGGTCGGACCGGATGAACCAAGTATATATATAAAACTTAAATTTGATACAAAGTACTATGGTTTAACACCCCGAAATCCGGTCGGGTTTGAACCTAATTTTTTCCTTTGGTTAAGGCTATTTTTGCCTAGGAAAGCCAACTTTTGCTCTCTCTCTAAAGGTGGGCTAAACTTTGATACAGACCTAGGTATAATATGGGTTGACCTACTTCTGATTTGATAATCAAATATTTTGATCTTTTTATAGGCTATATCACTATAGCTCGCCATTAATGAAATATAATTTTTGCATGGCTCAAGTCGGTCAGGAAAGCTGCTATGTTTTTAAAATAGATTTTGAAAAGGCTTACGATTCGGTCAATTGATATTTTTAGATTCAGTTTTACATCAAATGGGTTTTCCGGCTAGGTGGAGATTGTGGATCACCAACTTATTATCCTCCTCAAGAGCTTCGATTCTAGTTAATGGATCTCCCACTTCTGAGTTTCAATTCACCAGGGGCATTCGCCAAGGAGATCCTATTGCTCCTTTTCTTTTTATAATAGTTATGGAGGCCTTACATGTTTCATTAAACAAGGCATCAGAGTTGGGGATTTTTCATGGAATTTCCCTGCCTAAGTCTCATCAAGTTGTTTCTCACTTATTTTACGCAGATGATGCGTTAATTATGGGGATTGGTCCCGTTCGAACGTAAAAAACCTCCAAAGGATTCTCACATGCTTCCATCTTTCCTCCGGATTAAAAGTCAACTTTCAAAAGAGTAAATTATTTGGCATGGGTGTTCCTCAGGAAGATGTAGATTGCATTTCTCAAATTTTAAAATGCAGCTCGGGATCATTCCCATTTATACATCTTGGTATTCCAATTGGTGCTAGTATGCACCGTGAAAGATTTTGGTCTCCCATTATTAATAAATTCAAAAGCAAGCTATCTGTTTGGAAACGAAACACCTTATCTTTTGGCGGTCGGCTTACGTTAATAAAGGCGGTTCTTGGCGGAATTCCTCTCTACTACTCACTATATAAGGCGCCTAAGAATGTAATACACACGTTGGAGAGTATAAGAAGAAAGTTTCTGTGGGGAGGGGACAATAAAATCTCATGGGTTGCATGGGATAAGCTTACTGCCCCAAAGTCCATGGGTGGGTTGGGTATTGGTAGTCTGAGGGATGCCAACCTTGCCCTATTAGCTAAATGGAGGTGGAAGTTTAAGGTGGATCACAGAGCCATTTGGTCTCGAGTGATAAATGCAGTTCATCACAACTGCCGCAAACCTTCCGCTGTCCCCCTTAAAATATCTGTGCCGGGTATTTGGAAGAACATAATGGCTGCAGATAGAGAATTGAACAAAGAAAACATATACTTAAATAACTTGATGAGAGGGGTTGTTGGTAAAGGCGACAAAATCATGTTCTGGCTTGACAAATGGTTGGGTGAAATTCCACTCAATGAAACTTTCCCTTAACTATTTGATCTGGAAGTTGACAAAAAATGCAAGATTGTGGATAGAATATGCTTGGTGGAAGACTCAATCGAGTTCACATGGAAATGGAAAAGGAGCTGTAGCGGGCAATCCGATCTACTTCAACAACTACAAGAGCTTATAGGAAAACATAATTTCCGACCCGGCGATGATTCATGGTCATGGAGGGGGGATGACATAAATGGGTTCTCTGTCAAAAACACTAGGGAACTTCTCGAGGCCAATAAAGTTCCTCCAGATTTTGATGCTTTTGATTGGCATCCATGGATTCCGCTAAGAGTTAATTGCTTTATTTGGAGGGCAAGAATCAATAGGATTGCAACCAAGGCGGGTTTATGCTCAAGAGGGTTACAATTGCCGGATTCAAAATGCTCTTTATGTTTCGGTAACGAGGAAGATGCAGACCACCTTTTAATCTCGTGTCCTTTTGCAGACGCGGTTTGGAGTAAGGTGAGGACCTGGTGCCAGATTCACTCAGCCCACGCTACATCGGTAAGAAACATGCTGAAATGTGCGGCAAATAGGGCGGGTTCAAGCAAGGTGAAGCAGGCAACTCAAATCGTCTTCGGGGCAACCTTATGGTATTTATGGCGTGCTCGTAATGACGTTGTTTTTGAAGCGAAGAGATTGGTGGTGGATAAGGTGTTTGGCGACATTTTAATTAACTCTTTTTCATGGGTTAGGAATAGGGGTGTATGGAGGGATCTAGAATGGGATAAATGGCGAAAGTTTGATTTAATGTAAGGTGTAAGTTGTATGGTTTTGTTGGGCCGTAGCATCTTTCTATCGTCCCCTTCTGTTTTAATAAAATTTGCCGTTCAAAAAAATATTAATGAAATATAATTATATATGAGAAAAATAAAGGGTCCTAATGGGGATACCGCAGAGGTTTTTGGGGGTAGGCCGGGCCAAACGGTCACGGTTAGGGCTTGCGGTCATGGTTTCTGTGTCTGTCTTCCGACACCCCGTGACAACAAAACGATAAATGGCCTGGAAAAGTTGAAAAACCGGTCCAAACCGTCACGGTTTGGCCTAACCGTGACCTCTAGGGTACGAGGTTCGGTTTAAGGTACGAGGTAGACCATGATGTTGACAAAAGGGCCGGGATTCGCGCCACGAACCGTCACGTGGAGGCCAAACCGTGACGGTTTGTGCACCAGATTTTCACCTTAAATACCTTTCAGCTTTCAACACTCGCCATTTAATCCACCACTCGAAATTTTTTCATCATAAGCTATTTGAGCTTAAATTCTTTCTTCGGTGTGTACTCACACACCGACACTGCCACCTCGCGCATGTCCTTGCTGATTATTTTGCTAGTTATTATCACCGGCAGTCGCGAGGGGCGTTGGTGGGCGGGAACATCGTTTCCCGGATCGCTCGAGGCTTGGGGTACGCGCATGCCATGTCCCAGCTCCCGCTACCTCCGACTCCTGTGCGCGTGGCCGGCCGGACCACCGCCACTGGGATGAGGATCGTTCGGAGGTTCCCCGACGGCACTTGGCACCTGCTCAGTAGATACCATGAGTTCGTGCCATGGGTGCTCAAGCCGTTGGTGGACCCCCCCGAGCTGGCGGGGGCTGAGGTCCACATTCAGGATGCCCACGAGCCCCTTGGCGGCGGGGAGGATCAGCCCATTTCCCCGCCGCATGACCAGGACCTGCCCCAGCATCCTCAACGTGTGTACCATGCCGTGCGATTGCCTGCTCAGGTTCTTGATATGCTTTAGGACACACGAGACAGGGTTATGAGGCCGGAGGATATGACCACGAGGCTGCAGGATATGATGGATTAGGTCATCCAGCATATGGTCGCGGACTATGTCACACCCTCATTTTCCACGTACGGGGTTTTACCGTCAGGCGTGTGACACAACCAGGATCTCAGATAAGCATCAGTTACACCAAACGACTCGATAATTACAAATCATATAAGTTGTTTAATTTTAATGAAACAAACCAAATATATATAAGTTGTGCGGAAGCGAAAACAGTGAAACATTTAACAATAGTTTTGGAACACGCAAACACGTGTCCAATCCAGTTTATGTAAAGTAAATGCAAATTAAATCTTGAAAACAGTTTGTGGTGAATACGGAATGACATGCTGTAGATGCTGTGCTCCTAAACGTGCCACATTAATGTCCTGAGAGAAAACATGCAAAAATCTCAGTACAAGACTGGTGAGTTCACAGGTTTGTCAGAAAACAGTAAGTATCAGTAACGAAATCCCCGGATTATGTAATCCGATAAGTATCAGTAACGAAATCCCCGGATTATATAATCCGATAAGTATAATGAAATCCCCGGATTTATTAATCCGATAAGTATAATGAAATCCCCGGATTTATTAATCCGATAAGTAATATGAAATTCCCGGATTTAGTAATCCGTCAAGTAATATGAAATTCCCGGATTATGTAATCCGTCAAGTATAATGAAATTCCCGGATTATGTAATCCGTCAAGTATAATGAAATTCCCGGATTATGTAATCCGTCAAGTATAATGAAATTCCCGGATTATGTAATCCGTCAAGTATAATGAAATTCCTTGATTATGTAATCCGTCAAGTATAATGAAATTCCCGGATTATGTAATCCGTCAAGTATAATGAAATTCCCGGATTTTGTAATCCGTCAAGTATAATGAAATTCCCGGATTATGTAATCCGTCAAGTATAATAAAATTCCCGGATTATGTAATCCGTCAAGTATAATGAAATTCCCGGATTATGTAATCCGTCAAGTATAATGAAATTCCCGGATTTTGTAATTAAAGCATACAATGGGTAGCTAGTCCATAATGATAACTATGTGTATAAATCACGGCCGAGCTGACATGTAATCAAATATAAAACAGGCCCGGATGTGGATCACACACCACAACACTTGAAATTAGGCTAACCGTTCACTCGTTTGACGAACGTTGTGCTAGCGCGACTAGCCCGGGTGGGGTATGTCAATCCCAGTAGTACTACTAACAATTACCTCGCTAAGTCCATATTAATGGTCAGTTGGGCAAGTATAACACCATAGTATCAAGTATATGAAGTATTACAAAAATCTAATGTAATGTAACGTTTTATGAAAACAGCATGTTTCTCTCCCCCAAAAGAGTATATAAGTAAAAGTGGGGCTGTAAACTCCCCTCGAGTGTAGAGCAACAAGTAATTGTAAGCACAAAAGATCGGTTTTCCAATTAACCTGTGTTTCATTCAGTATATATATATATATAATTGATATCAATTATTAATTATAAATATAATAACTGTACGGTTTCGCGTCTCACAAACCGGTTCGGTGTCGATTATATATATATATGTTACAATATTTAAGTTTAATAATACGATCAACGTTAAATCGAGGTTTAAGGTTTTATTTGTGGTTTGGGGTTTTTGTCATTTATATTTAACAAACGATGCCAATTTTTGTAGCAACGATTATAAAATACGAGACAAGAATAATATTTATAAAAATTTAATATTATTTATAAAGTTAAGTTAAGATTTTGTAATTAACTAAAATAAACACGATTAAATCGACCACTTAAATAAACAATGGTTGGAATAATAAACTGGTATTTTAAGTCTAGATTTTAGCTATAACATTCTCTTAGAGTTTTAAATAAAATTTAAAGATATTTTTATAAATAAATTGCAGAAAATTAAGTTTGATGATTAAAAATAATCAGAGTTCATAAAATGATTTTTAAAAATTTTAGGAATTTTTTTGTAATTTATAGAAGCTTAAAAAGCCCTTAAAAAAATAAACGGAGGTGCCCGGGGTCGAACCCGGGACCTCCTGGTTGTCAAGTGAGCATGGAACCGGTGGGCTAAGGGCCGTGGCAGCGATAGAACTCGGCCCCTAAATCTTTTAAACACAAGTCCACTGATCAATCCCAAATCAAGAACCCTAGATTTATGATCAACCAAATTGATTCTCAATTCGCATCTGTTAACGTTCAATTCATAGGGCTTTTGATCTTGGTGTTGAAACGAGTAAAATGGTGTGTTTAATTACCTTTAATTGAGCTCGAATTGATGCAGAAGGTATCAAGAACAGGTCGACTGTAAGATGATGATCGGTGATGGTGTTTGTGTGTTTTTAGATAGAATTGAAAATGGTAGTTGATTAGGAACAGATAACCGATCCTTTATACTCGATTATTTGGATTAATTTAGTGCTATAGTGCTCGATTTCGTGGGTGGGTCGGCCGAAAGTTTGGTCGAGTGGGTTTGGTAAGGATAGCACTTCAAATTTTCAAATTAATCGTGGGCCTAGGTTCGAATCGTTCATGCGAAGATGTCGGGAAGGTTCAATCGAGTCAAATCCGTGTTTTTGGGAGGTTTGGTCTTCACCGGATTACGGCCGGAGATCGGCCGGAGGGTGATCGGGGAACGGGCGGGGGTTTGGGCTGTGTTTTAAAAAATTACACAAATGGTCCCTCAACTTATGAGACTTTATTATTTTATGCGAAAAGTATTTAAAACAAGTTTTGGAATTTACATTTTTCACCACAAACTTTTAGAGTTTAGTTAATAATAATAAATTTTATTTCTAGTATTATTATTATTATTACTATTTACATTATTATTATATTATAGTGATAATAATATCATTGTTATATATATATATATATATATATATATATATATATATATATATATATATATATATTTAGGGTTAACGAAATTTTTTTTTCGGGTTGTCACATTATCCCCCTGTTAGAGGAATTTTCGTCCCGAAAATTAATCACAAGGAGGCTGAAATGAAAAGATGTGAGTACTTGGATTTCATTTGGTCCGCACGTTCTCAGGTGAACGCTGGGCCACGCTTTGAGTTCCACCTAACACGCACCATAGGTATCTTGCTACGTTTTAGGGTTTTGACTTATAGATCCATAATCTCTACTGGTTCTTCAATGAAACGAAGCTGTTCATCGATTTCCAGGAACAACAAATGATTCATCAGCAATACACTTTCTTTTCCAAATCGTACAATCCCTTTCCAGGGAGAGACTTTGAGTCAAACGTGATCTCCCACATTGAATTCTAGAGGCTTTGACGAATCACCTTCTCCTGATGGTCTATCTTGGTTTCATGCTTCGATAACCAATTCATACGGTATTTAGTCTATGTCAAAGACTTGATCTTCGTGTACTTTTGTGTAACCTCTAATTATTACCATTGGTCATTTCAACCGAGTAAATAATTTCTAAGCAACTAGGGTTAATGCTAAGTTAAAGAATCATTTCAGAAGAATCAAAGCTATTATCAACCCTAGTATCAAATAGATGTGTAGCTACTGATGATAAGGTACGTGCATGTAACAATATTTGGTCTTGTCGAACGTGGCTTGCTTCAGTCGTAAATGTATGACCGCGTGATGTATTTCCTTGACTTATATGACCTTTATTTCCATAATTTAACTGTTCTTACTTTCTAGCTATAGCCATTTCCTAATTCTGATTGTTTCTAACTTGTCCTTGGGTCCTAATCGACCTAGGGCACACTTATGGTAATGGTCGGAACTCCAACATTCTTAATGTCCCCGTGTAGCGCATGTTAACTTAATCATATTAACCAACATAGCTAGGTTCACAACATTGGCATTCTTGTCTACCTTACCGCTAGATTGCTTGTTCGACCCTCCAACTTCTTTCTACTACTCACTAGATTTTCTCAGTGTCCTTCCTAACTCTATTTGGTCTAATGTCATAAGGTATGACATCAGTTTTGTCAATTCAGGGAGTTCGTTAGTATAAAGAGCACGACCTAACCCTACTATTGCACAATTTTAGAATTACCATTCTAACTTTTGCATTTTATTCCTTAGGTAATAGTACTCAATCACCAAGGCTTTGAACTTATCTTAAGTCATTTGCATCAATTGAACTTATCCTGTTTGGAATTATCTTAACTTAGCTTGAACCTGGGTGTTCCACCAGGTTAGTGCCTTGCCCCGTAGTGGACACATGGCATACCTGATTCATCAAATCCATGAAGACAGCTGGTGCGTTGGTCAACCCGAACGGCATGACCAAGAACTCATAGTGTTCATATCGAGTTCTAAACAATATTTTCGGTATGCCATCTTTACGAACTCTCAATTGATGATAGCCCGATCGAAGATCGATCTTTGAGGAGTACATTGATCTCTGCAACTGATCGAAGAGATCGTCGATCCTGGGAAGGGGGTATCGGTTCTTAACAGTCAAATTGTTTAATTCCCGATAATCTTGTCAAGTACAGAGTGTTATCCATGAAAAGATATGGTTATTAACGAAGAGTTAATTAACCGGAGTTGTACAAAGAAAAACAATTGAGAAGGAATTTACTTGGTCAAGGAGCGATCGAAGGAATCTATGTACAATAATCTAAAATCCGATGAAGTAGTATTATTAGAGTATGTCTTGTCTCTTGTCTACTGATGTCGTATTGGCCGGCGTTTTTGTCTTTCAAGACTCAATCCAACAAGTTGTGAATAAGGGTGCGTATAGCAAATACGACATCGACAGACGTATGGAATAAAAGTTGGGTTAACAACATAAGTCCTTAAGTGTCACACCCTCGCTTATAGCGGAAACACGAGGATGCGATGGACGGGATCGTCATAACACTTGGTATAAATACAGAGACATATTATATGCAAAATCCTCGTGTCATGACGTCGCCCGACACAATGGTGACTGGTGTCGTGGTTAGTCAGTTCCACGACTATCATAGTCTTATTAATTCCAAATCTAAATTACACACAGTTCACAAATGAAACAAATGATATACATGACTAATGCAAAGCTTATTGAAATCCTGAGGGTCTCGGCTAAGGCATCAACTCTAGCTATCCTCTTTGATTATGTTCACCTGAAAAGATATGCTCAAAAATGTCAACACATAATGTTGGTGAGTTCCGCAGGTTTAAATTGAAAGCATGTAATTGATGCTGCATAGAATTTGATATGGAATCAAACTGTAAGCAAAAACCACATAACATGTGTTTTACAACCAAACCCTATGACGTTTATGCATATAAGTTCGACGGAATATATTCACCCATTGCCTGATTGCTGGCAGCTGTAGTCGGTAACTCACAAGTTAAACCGATCTGTCGAGGGTGGGGGTGTCAACCCAGTAGTACTACCAATACCTATCCGTTGGTTCCTAACCCGGAATTAATGGTTGTAAGAATAGAATAACACCATGTATGTATTAGAATATAAGAATAGTATCACATTGATTCCAAGTATGAAAATTGTATGTAAGATTGTACAGCATCGAAAACGGGTGAGCATACTTTTCCCCCAAGTTTGGAAAACACTGAAACAATTATAAAAGCATAAAAAGGAGCCACGGAACTCACTTTGAATTGATGTAATGCACAAAGACTTCACAGAATAAGCAATGCACGATCAATACCTATTATTGATTATAACTAAGCCTTTAAAACATATTCAGTGCGAATAGATATGTTTGATTGATTTCGAGTCGGTTCGGTTTGACGTCCACGATTAGTTATATATATTTGAGTTTGATTTTATACCTAATGATATTAGGATTTAAATTGAAGTGTGGGATTTTGGACAAGTAATGAAATTGTTTGTATTTTTGATTTATTTGAAAGAAGTATATGTATGTATTCTTTGTATTCGTATAATTCAATAATAATTTATTAATTTAAGTATAAAATATAACCTGTAATTACATTTATAAATGATTTGTGAAAATATATATTGTATAATTTCTATGGTTTTCCACGATTATTTCATGATTAAATACGATATAATGTATATTTTTATAAAAATTATTATTTGTAATATTTATAACTAATATTTTATAAAGATTATTAATGTTTTTCAAATAAAATAAATTTACAGAAAATAATTTTTGTAAGGTTTAAATAAGGAAAATTTATAAAATTTATTTTATGATTTTTAGAAATTTTTCCATAATTTTTAGAGACTTTAAAAGGGTTTCTAAAAAAATTGCAGAGGCTCGGGTTCGAACCCGGGACCTCTTGCCCAGAATCCTACGCACCAACCAGTGAACCAAGGCATACAGCCACAACCAATCCCCGTTTCATTTGTTTTTAAACATGTTTGACCCGTTTCCCCCAAATTGATATAAGCCCTAATTCTATCTGGGTCAAATTGAGCTCGAATTCGATAATGTTAATGACCAAATTCATGGGGCTTTTGTTCCCCATGATGAAACGAGCAGAATGATGTGTTTAATTACCTGTTTCGTTTCGAATTGATGCTAAGAACATATAAGAACAGGTCGCGGTTATCTTGAAATCGAATGATAATTAATCTTTGATGAAATTCCAATTGCTTGTACAGAAAGCTTCGAAAGATGCTATGGATCAATAGCCCTAAGGTAATTGCAGTGTATATAGGCCGGAGGGTGGTGGTTCGATTAGTTGCAGGTCGAATATGCAGATGGTGATCGAACAGTGTATTTTTGATTGTTTTAGATGCAATTGAAGGTACCATTAGTTTGGGATTCTTATAGTGGATCGTTTGGATTAATTTAATCAAATTATTGCGAGGCGTAGTACGATTTGGATGTGTAAAGTGGCCGAAAATGGAAGTGGGTCGGTTTAGTGGGTTCGTGAGTGGTTCCCGAACGATTAAAGTGTGTGGATAGATTCGAGACTGACCCACGAGTCGATTTGGTGCGTTTTTGAGCTGTAAAACCGAGTTTTTCGGTGGTTTTTAGAGTTGCCGGAGGGCCATCGGAGTTTGGTGGTCGGCGGTGAAGAATCGACGGGGAGAGGGGGGCGGTTTGGGTAATTAAAAAAAATTACAACTTTGGTCCCTGTGGTTTTTATGTTCATCACTTTATGTTCCAAGTTTCTAAACAGGTTTCAAAAATTATAAAATTAGCCCCTGGACTTTTAATTCAATTTTTGTACATTTTTTTTAATCATTGTTATTATTATTATTATTATTATTATAATTATTATTATTATTATTATTATTATTATTATTATTTTTATTATTATGATTATTATTATAGTTTTTGTAAAAATTGGTAACGTATTAAACTTAATTGTTTTATAAAAATACGGGATGTTACAGTCTCTCCTGCTTTAGGAAATTTCGTCCCGAAATTTTAATCGCAAGGAGCCTGAACGAAAAGACGAGGAGACTGAGATTTTACTTGGTCCTCATGTTCCCAGGTGAACTCTCGGCCACGTTTAGATTTCCAGCGGACCTTGACAATAGGTATCCGGCTTTGTTTCATTTGTATATAATCTTTCACATGATTCTTGACATAATGTATGCCAATTCGAACTCTTCCAGAGAATCGCGAGATTCTCTTTGAGATTTGGCATTAGGAATGTTAGAACACGATGACGAGTTACCATGGTATGTTAGACTTAAAATCACAATTTCCAGAACATAATTTCGTGACAAGGTGAAGTCTAGAAATCATTGAAAGACCAGCAATGATAAGAGAGGTTATCCGTCGGAATTTAAGAATCCCAAACGTCACCATATGAAACGACCTTAACGCATATCTTGTGAATATGTTTTTCTACTTTGACCAACCATCGGTCTAAGAATAATACGCTATGCGAAGATCTTGAAATGGGTTCACAATGATGGTTAAAAATATTAATAAAACAGAAAATGAATCAATCATTCAGAATAACGATTGATGTTTTAACGTCATACCATGGTATACGAATATTTGAAACAGATGCAGGTTAATTTCTCGACGTTGTGAGATATTGGGTTTGCTTTTACGTGAAGATTACTCTGAACCTTTCCTTGGTGGATAAACTTGATAGCATTGCTGATCAAGTGGGTGAGAGTTCGTCTAATCCGTAAAACATCACCAATAACCTCCACTGGGACATCACCTCTTCTTGGCCTAAATTTTGTGGCCTCCAACCTCATAACTCCTAACTCAACTTTGGAAAAGTCGAGGATGTCACTAATAAGTTGAAGGACTAGATCGCCAGAAGACAACATGACACTCAAAAGTTGTTTCTGATTTTTATCAAGTTTTGTTGATAGCATTTCTGCTATGCTAACGACCCCTGATAATGGAGATCTTATCTCGTGTGACATGGTTGCTAGTATTTGTTTTGCTCTCATCGTTTCCTCTGTAATATGAACAGTTTTATTAAGTTCTGTCTCTTTGGCCTTCTGCACAGCTATTTCTTCCCTTAGTTTTGCCATCTTTTCTCTCTTTTTCACCTGATCAGTGATTTCCATGCCCATGTAATTAACACAAATTTTCTCCCCATCTTTGCTGAACACGGGTTCAACATATATTAAGAATGTTTTGGCTCCAAATAACTCAGTCTCAAAAGTAATTCCTCTCTTTAACTCTCTTCAGAACTTCTCTTTTAAAGTCTTGTTGTTCAAATTCAAGATAGAATTTTAATGATCTTCAAGGTTAAGGATTCAAAAGCGGTTCAAGGAGTGACGCGAATAATAGGAAAGGTATTTGTAAACATGTTTTGCAAGGTAGCATATCTAAGTAAGTTTACACACGCAGTTCAACAAACCATAAGTTCAGCTGAGAACATTTACATGACTAGAAAGTCATGTTCATAAGTTGATAATATCTTCAGCAGAGGGATTGTTTAGGAAGGCTACCATCGCACAATCACGTTTTGATGATAACTCAAATGAAAGTTGATAAGTAAGGAATAAATGTTTCCATATAGCTAGGTCAAAATATGAGGATAAAAGGAGAGAAATCGATTTAAGAATTTTAAGTGCTCCAAGCTTGGAATCAAAATCAACTTAATACGATTGGGTCTCCTTTCAGGTTTAGAGATCATGCTTTGGCTTGACAGGTCGAATTACCAACATTGGTTCACCCTTCAAGTTACTTCATCCTTCTCGTTACTTGATTACAACCATGGTAAGTTGAAGATCAAGAGTTGAGATTTAGTCATTAAGGTATGGAATTCATGCTTATCTTGATAATGACAAGAAATCAATCGAGGGTTGACATTTGTCACCAAAATACGGGTTTCAATCCTATTTTGGTGAGATCATATCATTTGTGAAATGTAAATTCCAATGAGAATAATTGAAGTCGATCCTCAAAATAAGGAAGTCACTCTCATCCAGAGGACGAAATTTCACAAAACAAACAACTAGAAAACCATTTATCGTAATAGAGATTCATCAAAGTAAGGGAATCTCCCCTGCTTTGATGAGATAGAATCATTTAGGAGATACGAGTGTTCTTAGTCATAGGTTGACTTGCAAACTCTTGCATTTCCCACGGTGCAAGCAGTATGAAGTTTGACTTGACGACGAAAGGAAGATTAATATCAATTAGGAATTCGGAAAATTTCAAGTTACATCAGTGAAACGAAGGAAAAATCATGATTACAAGCTTAGGATCGAAGTTCGAGATAGCAGAATTTGTTATGATGGTGTTCAAATTTTGAATAATTTAAATCAGAAAGACGAAATCAAGGACAAGAAATGATTCGACATCACAATGAGATGTGAACATTCGATTCATAATCGAAGGGAATATATGGACTTCTCAGGATAGTACCTCAACGACAAGGCAAAAATAATAATATACATTTCATCATTATAGATCCCAAGGTTTCAAGTACGTTCAAATACCAAAGTAACACCCCAAATAAGCAAATACTCATAGTCTAGATGGGTCTAAACATAAAGCACGAAGTAACTAGAGATGACTTTTTTTTTCCAGTTGTTATTTCTCCATCAGTGCCCGTGTGACGTCAGTCCTGGTCGTCATCACTGCTAGAGGAACTAGAGAGACTCGGGGGTAGGTCGGGATAGTTGCCCCCTAAGTTGGTCTCGTCGGCGGGCGGCCAAATCTTAATCCGGTTTGCCGGGAACCCTCTGATTCAAGCCGTCCGTCTCACAGCTCCTCCGTTGTTCACTTGTTGGGGTCTTGCCTCGGGGGCATTCTTTACGACTGTAGATGCTATAGGAACTACAGGTGCAGCAGGGTTAGGTTCCACAGGATTAATCGGTGTAGTGGTGACAGCAGGTAGAGTGAGCACAACGGGGTCTATGGGTTCTTCCTCTTCAAACGAGTCTGGTGCATCAAGCATCACCTCCTCAGGGTTAGATTTTGTATTAGAAGATGTTTGCACTAGATATGCTAAGAGAATCTTTTCAGGCTTCGATTCGTTTTCAGAAGAAGTAATAGAAGGGCTGATAGAAGACATCCTGAAATATCATTAAGATATTTTATGAGATTTGGGGTAACATGATCTATACAACATGAAATGACAATCAGGGATTTGGCATAATAACAATGAGATGTTCTGAGTGTAATCGTTTGATTCGTAAATCAAAGCGAGTACGTCGACTAATCATAGCATTAAGTCAGCCACAACTTTGTTGAAGACATGCGTTCCGATAAGCAGATACTCATCCCACTCTTCCAACCTTGCATGTACTGGGTGGTGAGGCACAGACTTTGACGAGATTTTGAAAACCACGAATAACGATTTCAAAGCTCATTTTGAAAATTATTTGATTTAGACACACAATGCCTTGACTATGATTTAAGATTTGTGTGTGCTTTGATAGGAATCAAAGTATAAAAAGAATCACATATGATTCCACTCATCAAGTTTCAATAATCCATGCTTCGGTCCATCAAGATCATTATGTAGCCTAGTTTAAGCACATTCTTAGTATACCGGTGATGTTTATATATAGGGTTCCCCGCAGCGTTCCCACCACATCCACGATATACTTTGAAATATACTTAAACTAGTTACATAACATCTTAATTTTCCTTAGCATCATTCTAAAGAATAACGTAATATAAGTTTGATGTGAGCTACCACAACTTATGTATAGGCGGTTTTACCAGTATATAATGGCTACAGACAAACCTATACATCGGTTCCACACGGGAATTGATGACTGTAGAGAAAACATTTCCAAAGTGTAAATAGTTTAATTTGACGTAGCAAGATCCACAAAGCGTATACATATAGGTTACAACCAAACCAATCCATGCCTCAGTCAATCGGGATCATCACGTAGCCCAGTTTAAACATATTCTTGGTATACCAAGGATGCTTATATATAGGGTTCCCCGCAGCGTTCCCACCATATCCGTGGTATACCTGGAATGATGCCTAAACCAGTTACGTGACATCCGTTTATCCTTAGCATCACTTAACATGAAGGCTCTTAGTAGGACAGGACTTAAATGTTGATAATGTTTGATTGCCTTTAACAAGGACTTATAATGTTTGATTGCCTTCAACAAGGACTTACTAGAATTATGACCCTAGCACCCTAGGGTATAGAATAGAAACTTGTGATACTCATGATCGTTACCTCATGGTAAGATTAGCCAGACTTTTCATGCATGGTGAATTGCAATTACGTGTGCACCCGTAATGGTAATTTACCTTGCATGGTCACCCTAGCTCCACTTACCCCAAGTTAACATCATAGTATTATCTAGATTCATCAAGCATAAATAATGTAATGTCCTTATGTCCATGAGCCAGTATTCCAATAATAGCATGTAATAGCAAATAAGCATATAAGCACATTAAGTCTAATGATAACTGCATATTCGTCATACTTTCAGGATTTCAGTCATAACTATGATAGGGTCGGATTTTAATATCCGAGATCTACACTACGCGTGATCACCGAAGTTCCCTAATAATATGATTTTGTACGCATACAAGCGTAAAGTTCTAGTATCAAAGTATCCCATGTAGAAAAACTAAGAGTATTAATGTCTTTCTCAGGATGTTCAGATAATACGTGTATATGTATAAAGTCAAGTATGTAGGAACATACTTGTATATTATTAGGTATATAGGAATATACCCGTATATTAAGTTCATAGACTTAATATACTTGACCCATTTGCCTTGTAGATTTGTGTATTGACCATAGTTTATCACTCATCCCAGAAATCCCCAGGTAGCGTAACGGGTCTCGCAATGAGATTTATACGAATACGCATGCCTTAGCCCGAAGGCCTTTTGCCAGGAAATCCAGAATACAGGTGTCTATGTGTCACACAAATCATGAAGAACATTTAGGTAAAATCAAATGCACACAGTCCCTAGCATGCATTCTATATGAAGGTTCTTAGGTTATAGTCTAGGTCGAATTCTCCACCTAATTCTCTATAACCAAGGCTCTGATACTAATCTGTCACACCCTCGCTTATAGCGGAAACACGAGGATGCGATGGACGGGATCGTCATAACACTTGGTATAAATACAGAGACATATTATATGCAAAATCCTCGTGTCATGACGTCGCCCGACACAATGGTGACTTGTGTCGTGGTTAGTCAGTTCCACGACCATCATAGTCTTATTAATTCCAAATCTAAATTACACACAATTCACAAATGAAACAAATGATATACATGACTAATGCAAAGCTTATTGAAATCCTGAGGGTCTCGGCTAAGGCATCAACTCTAGCTATCCTCTTTGATTATGTTCACCTGAAAAGATATGCTCAAAAATGTCAACACATAATGTTGGTGAGTTCCGCAGGTTTAAATTGAAAGCATGTAATTGATGCTGTATAGAATTTGATAGGGAATCATACTGTAAGCAAAAACCACATAACATGTGTTTTACAACCAAACCTATGACGTTTATGCATATAAGTTCGACAGAATATATTCACCCATGGCCTGATTGCTGGCAGCTGTAGTCGGTAACTCACAAGTTAAACCGATCTGTCGAGGGTGGGGGTGTCAACCCAGTAGTACTACCAATACCTATCCGTTGGTTCCTAACCCGGAATTAATGGTTGTAAGAATAGAATAACACCATGTATGTATTAGAATATAAGAATAGTATCACATTGATTCCAAGTATGAAAATTGTATGTAAGATTGTACAGCATCGAAAACGGGTGAGCATACTTTTCCCCCAAGTTTGGAAAACATTGAAACAATTATAAAGCATAAAAAGGGGCCACGGAACTCACCTTGAATTGATGTAATGCACAAAGACTTCACAGAATAAGCAATGCACGATCAATACCTATTATTGATTATAACTAAGCCTTTAAAACATATTCAGTGCGAATAGATATGTTTGATTGATTTCGAGTCAGTTCGGTTTGACGTCCACGATTAGTTATATATATTTGAGTTTGATTTTATACCTAATAATATTAAGATTTAAATTGAAGTGTGGGATTTTGGACAAGTAATGAAATTGTTTGTATTTTTGATTTATTTGAAAGAAGTATATGTATGTATTCTTTGTATTCGTATAATTCAATAATAATTTATTAATTTAAGTATAAAATATAACCTATA
The DNA here is from genome assembly GCA_024085815.1 of Flaveria linearis. Classification (NCBI taxonomy): domain Eukaryota; kingdom Viridiplantae; phylum Streptophyta; class Magnoliopsida; order Asterales; family Asteraceae; genus Flaveria; species Flaveria linearis. The sequence continues at coordinate 103,767,734 of CM044001.1, forward strand.
ATTACATTTATAAATGATTTGTGAAAATATATATTGTATAATTTCTATGGTTTTCCACGATTATTTCATAATTAAATACGATATAATGTATATTTTTATAAAAATCATTATTTGTAATATTTATAACTAATATTTTATAAAGATTATTAATGTTTTTCAAATAAAATAAATTTACAGAAAATAATTTTTGTAAGGTTTAAATAAGGAAAATTTATAAAATTTATTTTATGATTTTTAGAAAATTTTCCATAATTTTTAGAGACTTTAAAAGGGTTTTTAAAAAAAATTGCAGAGACTCGGGTTCGAACCCGGGACCTCTTGCCCAGAATCCTACGCACCAACCAGTGAACCAAGGCATACAGCCACAACCAATCCCCGTTTCATTTGTTTTTAAACATGGTTGACCCGTTTCCCCCAAATTGATATAAGCCCTAATTCGATCTGGGTCAAATTGAGCTCGAATTCGATAATGTTAATGACCAAATTCATGGGGCTTTTGTTCCCCATGATGAAACGAGCAGAATGATGTGTTTAATTACCTGTTTCATTTCGAATTGATGCTAAGAACATATAAGAACAGGTCGCAGTTATCTTGAAATCGAATGATAATTAATCTTTGATGAAATTCCAATTGCTTGTGCAGAAAGCTTCGTGTAACACCCGTATATTTCTTTTAAAGAAATAAAATAATAAAAGAGAAAGAAAATGGGGGAAAAGAAAGTCAACCCCAAAGTTGAGGGACCAAAAGTGTAAAAGATGATAAAAATCATGAAAAGTTGGTAATAAGGAGTATGGCTGCCCACTTTTCTACACAACAACTTTCATTCGGCATTTAGAGAGAGAAAGCAGAGAAAACTTGCGGATCTTGAAGAAACAAGAAGAAGAATTCGAGAAATTAGGTAAGGTTTAGTGTTTTGAGTTGTTTTTGGCTAACCTTAGCCTCGGTTAAATGCTTATTTGTGTTTTTATGTGTTCCAAATGTGTGTTTAGAAGGTTTCCAGGTGTTAGAATCGATTAAAGGAGCTCGGGTGAAGAGTCTTAAGATTTGAAACAACTAAGGTGAGTTTCTAGACCCCTTTTTACCTGTTTTTAAATGCTTTGGGGCTAGAAAATGCATGTAAGTATGTTTGTATAAAACTTGGATTTTATACCCGTATGATTGAATATATGAATGTATGTGTTATGTTAAGTTTTGCCTAGAATCAGGTGAGCATGTTTAGAACTAGGCATTTTGATGTTTGGGATTTGGAATATGAATTAGATACATGTCCAGGTTGCTAATACGACCAACAGTGTGGTCGTATGACCAGGTGATATTTTTTTCTAAGTGTGTTGAAGAGTCCAATAGGACTCATACGACCAACAGTGTGGTCGTATGACCAGGTGATATTTTTCTAAGTGTGTTGAAGAGTCCAATAGGACTCATACGACCAACAGGGTGGTCGTATGACCAGATGATATTTTTCTAAGTGTGTTGAAGAGTCCAATAGGACTCATACGACCAACAGGGTGGTCGTATGACCAGATAATATTTCTAAGTATAGGATGAAAAGTCCAATAGGGCTCATACGACCAGCAGTGCTCTTACGCCTAACAGGGCTCATACGCCCAAGGGGCTTATACGCCCAACAGGGCTCAAACGTCCAGAACACTTAGAATTTTTACAGAAATTTCCTACAAATCCGAAGTTCGAGGTTTTGACCAGGGTTGACTAGGGTTAATAAATGATGATGTTTTATGCATGTAATGATGATTATGATTAACCCTTATTATTACTGATATTATTATCAGTGTGTTATTATTGTTAACAATATTATTAATAAAATATTGTTAAGTATGGTATGATGCTATGTATGATGATGAATGTATGATGATGAATGTATGATGAGTGTGTATGTTCCTTGTAATTGTGTATGCTCATCTTTCTGAAACTTTACGAATAACGAGAATGAACCAATGAAGTATTATGTATCGTAAAGTGAAAGATAATGAAAGAGGAACATGATAATGAATGCATGTATTAACGAATGAATGAAAGGAAGAATGATGATGAACACATGCATTAATAAATGAACGAATGAACGTAAGAAAGGCTTGCAAGCAAATGAATGGAGGTGCACACCCCTGGCAGGTGTTAGCTCAACTGTGATGCGGGTTAGCTACCCCGAAGGATGCACACAGGGTCAATCTTTAAGATTGATAATGAGGTGAGCAACTTTGTGTTGCAACAGACTCGGTTAGCAGGCAATCCGTGGGGTTGCCACTGAGGTGAGCAACTATGTGTTGCAACAGACTTGGCTAACATATTGATAATGAGGTGAGCAACTACGTGTTGCAACAGACTCGGTTAGCAGGCAATCGTGAGATTGCCACTGAGGTGAGCAGCCGTGTGCTGCAACAGACTTGGCTAACATATGATAGAATGAAAGAATGTAATGTGAATGTATGAATGAAATGAATGAACGTACGAAGGAATGTAATGAACATATGAATGAAAGCAATGATCGTACGTATGAAATGAAAGTATGAATGTATGTAATGTATGAATGAATGAAAGTAAGATACATATGAATGGAAGAACTAATATGAAAGAAAGAATACGAATGTAAACGATGAACGGCACACCAACGAAAGTTAATGAATGAACGACGAAGATAATAATAATATTATTTGTGTACGTACTTGTGTGATCACATACAAATAAGGAACGGTTTTTGAATGAAAAGTAAAGTATTTTAACTATAAAACTAGAACTCACTCAGCAACGCTGACTTTTATGTATTTTCCAGTTGGCAGGTGACAGGTTGCTGAGGATGGCACACGGGGGTGGCTACTTGGCGGGCAAGACTGACATCCATTTATGTTTTGACGACACTGTTGTTTTGTAATTCATTCAATTAAATATTTTGTGAACTTATAAACTAAAATGTATTGCTTAACAACAGCGTTCTAAATGAATGGATGGTTTTTGTTTAAAATAATTTCCGCTGCTTAATATTGTGTTGTGAATGTTTTATGCTGTGAATGACCAACTGTGAGGTGCCCGGGAACGGGGCCTTACAAGTTGGTATCAAAGCTAAAGTTTAAGTGAAACGGGTAAATTTTCAAAAATAAACCTTAACTTAAACTGAGAATGGGACGGAAAGAGGGATGTCAGCCCGAGTAGCCATGTGCCATCAGGTATTGCTTTTCTTAAAAGTTAATCAGTGTTATGTGCGTGTGCTATGTGATTTATGTGTTCTTAGTAGATTTAGATGCTGATGTAGTCAGGATAGGAAGTGCTTGGGGTGTGAAGAGTAAAGTAAGTGGCTAATCACAACTGGCCACTGTAATTAGGGACTTACAATACTTGACATAAACTGAGCTATTCCTTGAATGACTGTTTTGGTGTTTGAATCTTATAGTGCATAGGAAAATGGCTGGGAAGAAACCTTCTAAGGCTGCTAGAGGTAGAGGTCGTCCGCGTACGACTAGGAACAGTACTAAAGCTCCTGAGACGGTTCCTGTGAACCCTGAGGTTCCTAACCGGAATGAAGAAACCGAGAATGCGAGCCTGAATGCCTCAGCTAGGGAGGCGATTGCTGATGAGGTACACCAGGTCCTATAGGCAGTTATGCCATCTGTAGTGACCGATGTTATTCGAGCTATAAGGAACGAGGAAAGGAAGGAAAAGGAGGACAGGAGAGGGTCGACTGAAAAGGAGAGCAAGGAAGAAGAGGAACGACCGGATCCTGAGATAGTAATATCTGAAGAGGAAAGAGATGATGTAGTAGGGGTGACGACCAAGGGGTGCAGTTACGGGGCATTTCAGAGGTGCAAGCCCCCGACTTTCGATGGCAATGGCACTGCTGCAACCGCTCAACGATGGGTAAGGGAGATGGAAGCGGTACTCGAGATCAGCGAGTGCCGTGAGGACCAGAAGGTGAAGTTTGCCACCCACTCCTTTACTGACTCAGCACTATGCTGGTGGGACAATATTGTCCAAGCTGAGGGTTCCAGGGCCATCGGGAAAATGAAGTGGTCCGAATTGAAGAAGCTAGTAATTGAGGAATTCTGTCCTCACAGAGAACTTGATAAGGTCGAGAGGGAGTTCCTGCAACTCGAGGCAGGAACCATGACACACCAGCAATACACTACCAAATTCAATGAGATGGCGAGGCTGGTGCCGGATCAGGTGACACCGGTATCTCGAAAGATTAACCGGTACATTCAGGGACTGCCAGCTGACATCCGCAGGCACTTGATTACTGCCCGACCGAGCACCTTTAGGTCGGCAGTAGACTTAGCTGGGAGGCTCTATGACGAGAGGGAAGTGATGGTGGTGGAGGCAAAGAAAGCCGGTGGTGCTAACCGGAACTGGAATGGGAAACGGTTCGGGCGTGGTGGCTTTACCCCGAATAACAAGAAGGCTAGAAGGGATGACCGTAGGGTGGGGTTACCAAGCTCGGGACCCAAAAGGTGTGACAAGTGTGGTAAGGAGCACGGTGGTGAGTGTAGATGGGGGTTAAACGTCTGTTTAAGGTGTGGGAAATCCGGTCATATGGCTAGAGACTGTAAGGCTGCGAGGTGTTTCAACTGCGGTGAAGTGGGGCATATGAGTAAGGACTGCAAGAAGTCGAGGGCCGAGAGTTCCGGGGGAAAGAAGGTGGCAGGGACTGAGGGGCAGAAGACGAGTGCCAGAGCTTTCACTATGACCAGGGAGGAGGCTAGGACGGACCCCGATGTTGTGTCAGGTACGTTTCTAGTAAATCAAACTCTTGCTTCTGTGTTATTTGATTCTGGTGCTAGTAGGAGTTTCATTTCTACTACTTTCTGTGCTAAATTGCCCGTTAGTAGTAAATGCATTGATGATCCCTTTGATGTAGAAACTGCTATTGGTAAGTCCACTAAAGTTACTAATGTGATAGAGGACTGTACCGTAGAGTTAGAAGGCCATAGGTTTGCTGCCAGATTACATATGATGCCCCTAGGTGGATTTGATGTAGTGCTAGGGATGGATTGGTTGGCAACCTACGAAGCGAATATAGTATGTCGAAAGAAGATGATTAGATTGACGGCATCTGACGGAAGTCTGGTGACAATATACGGTGATCGGGTAACGACGATTCCGAAGGTGATCTCGATGGCGGTGGCGGGAAAGTGTATGAGGCGCGGATGTCGCGCCTACTTATGTTATGTAAAGAATGTAGAGACGCCAACACCACAACTATCTGATGTACCAGTTGTGCGTGACTTTCCGGACGTGTTTCCCGAAGACTTATCGGGATTGCCACCTGACCGAGAGATTGAATTCCAGATCGACCTGATACCGGGTGCCCAACCTGTCGCAAAAGCACCGTATCGCTTGGCTCCGACGGAGATGAAAGAGTTGATGGAGCAACTGCAGGAGTTGCTTGACAAGGGCTTTATTAGACCGAGTATCTCTCCTTGGGGTGCTCCGGTCTTGTTTGTGAAGAAGAAGGATGGTAGCATGAGAATGTGTATCGACTACCGTGAGTTGAACAAGCTAACGGTAAAGAATCGGTATCCGTTACCGAGGATTGACGACTTGTTCGACCTGCTCCAGGGTGCCAGTTGGTTCTCAAGGATAGATCTTCGATCTGGCTAACATCAATTGAAGGTAAAGGAGCAGGAGATTCCTAAAACAGCTTTTCGGACGCGTTATGGACACTATGAGTTTCTCGTTATGTTATTTGGTCTAACTAACGCGCCAGCTGCTTTTATGGATTTGATGAACCGAGTGTGTCGGCCAATGTTAGATAAATCAGTGATTGTGTTCATCGATGATATCCTGATTTATTCGAGAAGCAAAGAAGAGCATGCCGGTCACATTTGGGAAGTATTGGAGACTTTGAGAAGAGAGAAACTGTATGCTAAGTTCTCCAAATGTGCTTTCTGGCTACGCGAGGTGCAATTTCTGGGTCACGTGGTAAATGCAGAGGGAATCATGGTGGACCCAGCAAAGGTTGAGGCTGTGATGCAATGGAAATCACCAAAGACGCCATCCGAGATTCGTAGCTTCTTGGGATTGGCGGGCTATTATAGGAGATTTATTCAAGACTTTTCAAAGATAGCCTCACCTTTGACAAAATTGACTCGTAAGGACGTAAAGTTCGTGTGGGGTCGAGAACAGGAGGATGCTTTTGAGGAATTGAAGACGAGACTGACACAAGCTCCTGTCTTGACATTGCCCGAGGGAAATGAGGACTTAGTGGTCTATTCAGATGCATCTTATTCCGGGCTAGGTTGCGTGTTGATGCAACGTAGAAGGGTAATCGCCTATGCATCTCGACAACTGAAGACCCACGAAGTCAACTATCCCACACACGACCTAGAACTAGCTGCGGTGGTTTTCGCGTTGAAGATTTGGCGGCACTATCTCTACGGGACGAAGTGCACCATCTTCACGGACCATAAGAGCTTGAAGTACTTCTTCGAGCAGAAGGACCTAAACATGAGGCAGAGGCGGTGGTTGGAGCTGATAAAGGATTATGATTGTGAGATCCATTACCACCCGGGCAAAGCCAATGTGGTCACTGATGCCCTTAGCCAAAAAGAAAGGCCTGAGCCGATCCGGGTGAAGGCTTATCAATTAATCATGACCTCCGACGTGATGACACAGGTTAAGGAGTTTCAAGACGAGGCTTTGAAAGAAGATCGTCTTAACTTCGAAAGGATGAGAGGTCTAGTTACGGAATTAGGTGAGAACACTCTTGGTGTTAAGACTCGATTTGGACGAATGTGGATTCCTCGATACGGGGATCTACGTGGTAGAATTATGGACGAGGCCCATAAGACCCGATACTCCATTCACCCCGGTGCTACCAAAATGTACCACGATATGAAGAAAGACTATTGGTGGCCGGGAATGAAACGCGACGTAGTGGAGTACGTAAGTAAGTGCTTGACTTGCTTACAAGTGAAGGCGGAACACCAGAAGTCCTACGGGAAGATCCAACCGTTGGATATACCCGAGTGGAAGTGGGAACACATCACCATGGATTTCATCACGAAGTTACCACGTACCCCTAAAGGGTATGATGCCATATGGGTGATAGTGGACCGTTTGACAAAGAGTGCCCACTTCCTACCGATCCGCGAAACGTACTCATCTGAAAGATTGGAGGATCTGTTCATCAAAGAAATTGTAGCTCGTCATGGTGTACCGGTGTCTGTTGTGTCTGATCGTGACACCCGGTTTACCTCCAAGTTTTGGAAGAGGTTTCATGATGCAATGGGGACGAGGCTACACATTAGTACAGCATATCACCCTCAGACGGACGGTCAGTCTGAGAGGACGATCCAAACACTCGAGGACATGCTTCGGGCGTGCGTGATCGATTTTGGAGGAAGTTGGGACAACCACCTGCCGTTAGCAGAATTCTCGTACAACAACAGTTATCATGCCAGCATTGGCATGCCACCTTACGAGATGCTATACGGTAGGAGATGTAGGACGCCCGTGTGCTGGGGAGACATTGGGCAGAAAGAGTTAGGAGGTGTTGAGGTGGTCGAAGCTACGACTGAGAAGTTGGAAAAGATCAAGGCCTTCATGAAGGCGGCGAAAGATAGGCAAAAGTCGTATGCTGACAAGAGGCGAAGACCGATAGAGTTCAAGGTTGGTGACCGAGTAATGTTGAAGGTCTCGCCCTGGAAAGGGATCATTAGATTCAGGAAACGAGGGAAGCTAAGCCCGAGATATATAGGACCTTTCCGAATTGTCGCACGAGTAGGAGAGGTGGCCTATCGACTTGAGCTGCCAGATGAGTTAAGTGGAATTCATCCCACATTCCATGTATCTCATCTGAGGAAGTGCTTAGCTGATGAAGATATGATAGTTCCACTGAAGGATATTGAAGTAGACGAACGGCTCAATTACGTGGAGCAACCAGTGGCAATCATTGATCGTAAAGAAAAGAGGTTGAGGAATAAAGTGGTTCCTCTTGTGCGTGTACAGTGGAAGCACAGGAAGGGATCCGAGTCTACGTGGGAGACTAAGGAGGAGATGAGGCAACATTACCCACATCTGTTTGAGGAATAACAGGTTTCGGGGACGAAACCTATATAAGGGGGGTGGACTTGTAACACCCGTATATTTCTTTTAAAGAAATAAAAGAATAAAAGAGAAAGAAAATGGGGGAAAAGAAAGTCAACCCCAAAGTTGAGGGACCAAAAGTGTAAAAGATGATAAAAATCATGAAAAGTTAGTAATAAGGAGTATGGCTGCCCACTTTTCTGCACAACAACTTTCATTCGGCATTTAGAGAGAGAAAGCAGAGAAAACTTGCGGATCTTGAAGAAACAAGAAGAAGAATTCGAGAAATTAGGTAAGGTTTAGTGTTTTGAGTTGTTTTTGGTTAACCTTAGCCTCGGTTAAATGCTTATTTGTGTTTTTATGTGTTCCAAATGTGTGTTTAGAAGGTTTCCAGGTGTTAGAATCGATTAAAGGAGCTCGGGTGAAGAGTCTTAAGATTTGAAACAACTAAGGTGAGTTTCTAGACCCCTTTTTACCTGTTTTTAAATGCTTTGGGGCTGGAAAATGCATGTAAGTATGTTTGTATAAAACTTGGATTTTATACCCGTATGATTGAATATATGAATGTATGTGTTATGTTTCTAGATAGAGGAAAGACTTGCCACCATATACCCCTCCCAGACCCTGCTCTTCAGCGGGAGACACTGGGTATGTTTGTTTGTTTGTTTGTTTATGTGTTATGTTAAGTTTTGCCTTGAATCAGGTGAGCATGTTTAGAACAAGGCATTTTGATGTTTGGGATTTGGAATATGAATTAGATACATGTCCAGGTTGCTAATACGACCGACAGTGTGGTCGTATGACCAGGTGATATTTTTTTCTAAGTGTGTTGAAGAGTCCAATAGGACTCATACGACCAACAGTGTGGTCGTATGACCAGGTGATATTTTTCTAAGTGTGTTGAAGAGTCCAATAGGACTCATACGACCAACAGGGTGGTCGTATGACCAGATGATATTTTTCTAAGTGTGTTGAAGAGTCCAATAGGACTCATACGACCAACAGGGTGGTCGTATGACCAGATGATATTTCTAAGTATAGGATGAAAAGTCCAATAGGGCTCATACGACCAGCAGTGCTCTTACGCCTAACAGGGCTCATACGCCCAAGGGGCTTATACGCCCAACAGGGCTCAAACGTCCAGAACACTTAGAATTTTTACAGAAATTTCCTACAAATCCGAAGTTCGAGGTTTTGACCAGGGTTGACTAGGGTTAATAAATGATGATGTTTTATTCATGTAATGATGATTATGATTAACCCTTATTATTACTGATATTATTATCAGTGTGTTATTATTGTTAACAATATTATTAATAAAATATTGTTAAGTATGGTATGATGCTATGTATGATGATGAATGTATGATGAGTGTGTATGTTCCTTGTAATTGTGTATGCTCATCTTTCTGAAACTTTACGAATAACGAGAATGAACCAATGAAGTATTATGTATCGTAAAGTGAAAGATAATGAAAGAGGAACATGATAATGAATGCATGTATTAACGAATGAACGAAAGGAAGAATGATGATGAACACATGCATTAATAAATGAACGAATGAACGTAAGAAAGGCTTGCAAGCAAATGAATGGAGGTGCACACCCCTGGCAGGTGTTAGCTCAACTGTGATGCGGGTTAGCTACCCCGAAGGATGCACACAGGGTCAATCTTTAAGATTGATAATGAGGTGAGCAACTTTGTATTGCAACAGACTCGGTTAGCAGGCAATCCGTGGGGTTGCCACTGAGGTGAGCAACTATGTGTTGCAACAGACTTGGCTAACATATTGATAATGCGGTGAGCAACTACGTGTTGCAACAGACTCGGTTAGCAGGCAATCGTGAGATTGCCACTGAGGTGAGCAGCCGTGTGCTGCAACAGACTTGGCTAACATATGATAGAATGAAAGAATGTAATGTGAATGTATGAATGAAATGAATGAACGTACGAAGGAATGTAATGAACATATGAATGAAAGCAATGATCGTACGTATGAAATGAAAGTATGAATGTATGTAATGTATGAATGAATGAAAGTAAGATACATATGAATGGAAGAACTAATATGAAAGAAAGAATACGAATGTAAACGATGAACGGCACACCAACGAAAGTTAATGAATGAACGACGAAGATAATAATAATATTATTTGTGTACGTACTTGTGTGATCACATACAAATGAGGAACGGTTTTTGAATGAAAAGTAAAGTATTTTAACTATAAAACTAGAACTCACTCAGCAACGCTGACTTTTATGTATTTTCCAGTTGGCAGGTGACAGGTTGCTGAGGATGGCACACGGGGGTGGCTACTTGGCGGGCAAGACTGACATCCATTTATGTTTTGACGACACTGTTGTTTTGTAATTCATTCAATTAAATATTTTGTGAACTTATAAACTAAAATGTATTGCTTAACAACAGCGTTCTAAATGAATGGATGGTTTTTGTTTAAAATAATTTCCGCTGCTTAATATTGTGTTGTGAATGTTTTATGTTGTGAATGACCAAATGTGAGGTGCCCGGGAACAGGGCCTTACACTTCGAAAGATGCTATGGATCAATAGCCCTAAGGTAATTGCAGTGTATATAGGCCGGAGGGTGGTGGTTCGATTAGTTGCAGGTCGAATATGCAGATGGTGATCGAACAGTGTATTTTTGATTGTTTTAGATGCAATTGAAGGTACCATTAGTTTGGGATTCTTATAGTGGATCGTTTGGATTAATTTAATCAAATTATTGCGAGGCGTAGTGCGATTTGGATGTGTAAAGTGGCCGAAAATGGAAGTGGGTCGGTTTAGTGGGTTCGTGAGTGGTTCCCGAATGATTAAAGTGTGTGGATAGATTCGAGACTGACCCACGAGTCGATTTGGTGCGTTTTTGAGCTGTAAAACCGAGTTTTTCGGTGGTTTTTAGAGTTGCCGGAGGGCCACCGGAGTTTGGTGGTCGGCGGTGAAGAATCGACGGGGAGAGGGGGGCGGTTTGGATAATTAAAAAAAATTACAACTTTGGTCCCTGTGGTTTTTATGTTCATCACTTTATGTTCCAAGTTTCTAAACAGGTTTCAAAAATTATAAAATTAGCCCCTGGACTTTTAATTCAATTTTTGTACATTTTTTAATCATTGTTATTATTATTATTATTATTATTATTATTATTATAATTATTATTATTATTATTATTATTATTATTATTATTATTATTTTTATTATTATGATTATTATTATAGTTTTTGTAAAAATTGGTAACGTATTAAACTTAATTGTTTTATAAAAATACGGGATGTTACATTAAGAGAGTTCTTATAAAGCCCTTATTAATCCAAACAAAATATAAGTCAAACAAATAATGATAGGGTGTGATTATCGAGGGTCTTCTCAAAGTACTAATAATGCCCACAACATCCTTAAATAAATATACCATAGATAGTTTGTAAGACAGGCTATGTAATCATAACCAATAATACACTTAAAGTATTCAATCGGTTCCTTAGTTACTGAAATGCTAAGTGGAGGAATGTCTCTTAGAAGATAAAATTAATGTCATGATTGGAAATATCATGAAGGCTCTAAGTAGGACAGGTCTTAAGTAATAGCAGGTGTTAGTAATGTTTTGTTACCCTTAACCAGGACTTACTAGAATTATGATCCTAGCACCCTAGGGTATAGAATAGAAAACTTGTAATACTCACGATCGTTACTTCTCCCGCGTCCACGTCCTCTTCCAGACATTCTTTAAATTACCAAATATCAAAAGTTATCAGTCGTATGAAAATAGACCTTTTGTCTTGAAATGAAAAGGAAGAGAAATTCAAGGATTTAAAGAAATAGACAAGCTAGAGAATCAGTCCGAATCCGTGGGATTAACACAAATGTCATGGTTTGAATTTCGTCCAAATTCAAGGTAAGGGTGAGCATTCCTACAAGTAGAATTGATAGATAGTTAATGGCTATGTTCTATGAAGACCGAGACTTTCTCGCTCAAGGTGTAGGAATGATGACATATACCGACTACAATGTTACCACCCGACCAGATTCACCGAACTTAGCATGCACGACAGATTACAATTACGTGTGCACCCGTAATGGTAATTTGCTTTGCATGATCACCCCGGTTCCTCTTATCAGGCTAACATTTTTGTCAAGTATAGTGGTCATCAATGATAGAAGTACCAAATATGTATGTATTATATCGGGGTCGATCAATCAAAGTATACGTAAGGATCAGTAAAGTTTGGGAATCATTGACACACCAAGGTAATTCGACCCATTTTCCTTAAAGACCTGTGTATTGACCATAGTTTATCTGTAAGGCCCACCTTTCTCAGGGAAGCCTCACAGTTGGTCATTCATAGCAAATATAGATTTAAAGAAATCATTTAATCGTATATATAAAATATATATATTGCAGCGGAAAAATATACTGTAATTCAACCCATTACAACGTAGTTAAATTAAATTATAAACATTGTCTTTAAACATCAAAACTATTTAAAGGTCCTTTTAAGCTTTTCTTCATCGGGGATGCCAGTCTTTGAGTGCCAAGAAGCTTTCATTCCATGCTCACATCCCATAAGCTCTAACTCTTACCTGTCAACTGATATGCATACAAAAGTCAGCTTCGCTGAGTGAATTCTAGGTTTACTTTGCTAAATAAACTTTCGTAAGAGATATTAGCTTTATCAGTTGAAAATAATCATTGTCTATCAAAATATAAATACACACAGGCTATCACTTTATCATTACTTTATCATCTATTGTTATTTATTACTCTTCTTTATCCGTCAATTCTTTGTCACTATCGGTGCCTAGGCTCGCCTAGGACTTTACCGACACGCCAATTAAGGACTTACTGCCGTACCCGATCAGGCCATTATTGTCATGCCAATTTAGGACTTACTGACCTGCCTGTTCGAGCATACTTTATCATTTTATCACTGGTGAGGGTAAAACGAATGCAACCCTCCTTTATCAATTGCTTGCAAGGCTTTAATTTATCACTTTATCAAGGTACATGTTATGGGCCTCATAACCTTTCTTTATGTTTCACTGTCATGTTTAAGTTATACATAATATAACACAACACAATACATAATAAGAAGCAAACTTTTAGTCTAAGCATTCACATTTCATCAATCATGAGAGATAAACCAGATAACTGACCCTCCGCGGGCAGCGGGGGTTCGGGGGCGGCAGCCCCTGATAGCGGGGTTCTAGGGGCGGCAGCCCCTAGTGGGGTCCAAGGGGCAACGCCCCTGGCTGGGGCCGGGCTGCCAGGTCAGCGCGCCCGAAAATTATTTTGAACTATTTAAAGGGCACATTTTTCTTTAGGAAAATTTATTTTCTTGATAAAAGGTCTTAAAGACCGTCATCATAAAAGTATGTAATTTAGTATGCATATCACCCCAAAACATTGAAAACGGGTAAAGGAGGGGTCTAGAACTCACCTGAACTTGTCCAATGGCTTAGATTCTAAGTCACTTAAGCTATAGACTGAATACTCTAGCTGCACGAAAGTTAATATGCAAAAACGTCATTTTCTTCATAGTTTCGCCCACAGTTTCGCTGGTAGTTTCGCTGGCAGTTTCGCTACCAGTTTCGCTGGGCAGTACTTCTGTCAGTTTCGCTGGACAGATTCGCTGGCATGAGCGCCCAACTTTCGTTGGAATTTCCTAGTTTCGCAATGTCTAAGGTCAGCCTAAGTAATTAGCGAAACTATCAGCGAAGCTGTAGTTTCGCTGTAGCGAAACTGTAGTTTCGCTAGGATTCTCCTAGTTTCGCTGGATAAATGCACAGTTTCGCCGGATGAATACTTAAATTCGCTGGATCGAGGCCCAGTTTCGCTGGATGAACAAAAACTCAGATCCAGCCCGTTTTTAAGCCAAAATCTTAACTTTTTACGTCCAAATCCTTAGTTTACCTTCCATGAACTCAAATCTAAGCTTTTTACACGTTTTCATACGTAAAAATTCGACCTTTATGTGTTTCTTTAAACTTTTCAAAACCCCAAAACCCTAGAATCCGGGTTTGATCTACAGAGGGCCTTAGAGGTCGATTCTTACCTTGTTTTGTTGCTCTTTCCTTGTGTTTTGATGCTCCAATCCACCAGAACTTCAATCCTTCAAACCTTCAAGCTCCAAATCTTGAATTTCTTCACTTTCTCTCTCTACTTTCTCTCTCTACGAATTTGGTGGCTAGGGTTTGAAATGGTGAAGATGGAGCTGTTCATGCATGTTTAAGGGCTGATTAGGGCCCTTAAACCCATTAAGCCTAGCCCATTAAGACTAATTTTATCCATAGCCCACTAATTTACCCCTTTATTTCTTAAATTAACCCTTAAAAGCCCATTATTATTAAATGGCTCGTTTTGGGAAATTTCGGGGCGTTACAAGTCTCCCCCCCTTATTTAGGTTTCGTCCTCAAAACCTGACTCGTCATTAAACAGATCGGGGTATTGGCGTCTCATTTCCTCCTCGGATTCCCAGGTGGCATCCGACCCTTTTCGGTGTTTCCATTGCACCTTGACTTGCTTGACTACTTTATTTCTCAATTGTTTCTCCTTCCGATCCAGTATAGCCACTGGTTGTTCTGCATAGTTCAGCTTCTCGTCCACCTCGATGTCATCTAGAGGTACGACTGCCTCATTCGGTGCTAAACATTTTCTTAAGTGCGACACATGAAAGGTAGGGTGAATCCCACTTAATTCTTCTGGAAGGTCTAGCCTGTAAGCTACGTCCCCAACTCGTGCTAGTACCTCGAATGGTCCGATGAACCTGGGACTCAGTTTTCCCCTCTTCCTAAATCGGATGATTCCCTTCCATGGTGACACTTTTAGCATTACCCTGTCACCCACGCTGAACTCTATTGGTCTCCTTCTTTTGTCGGCGTATGACTTTTGTCTATCCTTGGCAGCCTTCATATACGCCTTGATTTTCTCCAACTTTTCCGTTGTGGCTTCCACAACTTCTAAGCTTCCTAGCTCCTTCTGTCCGACATCACCCCAACAAATAGGAGTTCTGCACCGTTGACCGTACAATAACTCATATGGGGGCATCTTAATATTGGCGTGGTAGCTGTTGTTATAGGAGAACTCTGCTAGTGGCAGATGATCATCCCAATTACCGCCAAATTCGATGACGCATGCCCGAAGCATATCTTCTAGTGTCTGGATCGTTCTTTCCGATTGTCCATCGGTCTGTGGGTGGTATGCGGTACTAACATGCAACCTCGCGCCCATTTCTTCATTGAACCTTTTCCAGAACTTCGAGGTGAACCGCGTATCTCTATCTGAAACAATCGATACGGGCATACCATGTCGCGCCACGATTTCTCGGATAAACAGTTCAGCAAGCTTTTCTGAACTAATTGCTTCCTTGATTGGAAGGAAATGCGCACTCTTAGTTAGTCTGTCAACTATCACCCATATCGTGTCGTGGCCTTTTGCCGTGCGGGGTAGCTTGGTGATGAAGTCCATAGTAACATGTTCCCACTTCCATTCTGGTACTTCTAATGGCTGAACATAACCATAAGGTCTTTGGTGCTCAGCCTTCACCTGTAGGCACGTGAGACATTTATTTACATACGCAACCACATCTCTCTTCATCCCGGGCCACCAATAATCTTTCTTCAAATCGTGGTACATCTTATTTGCGCTTGGGTGAATTGAGTAGCGGGTCTTGTGCGCTTCGTCCATAATCTTCTCCCGCAAGTCACCATGCTTCGGAACCCATATCCTGCCATGGAAGGTCTTAACACCCAAGGTGTTCTCTACCAATTCATCCAATTTTCCCACCATCCTTTCCTTATTGATTTGCTGCTCTTTTAAAGCGTCTATTTGAGCTTTGTTTATCATCCTCATAACATCTGGGGTCACTACTAGTTGGTACGCCTTCACCCGGATCGGTTCATATCCTTCCTTTCGGCTCAAGGCATCGGCTACCACGTTCGCCTTACCCGGGTGATAATGGATTTCACAGTCGTAATCCTTTATCAACTCCAACCACCTCCTTTGTCTCATATTTAGGTCCTTCTGCTCAAAGAAATATTTCAGACTTTTGTGGTCGGTAAATATGGCGCACTTAGTTCCATACAAATAGTGTCTCCAGATCTTCAATGCGAACACTCTGCGGCAAGTTCCAAGTCGTGAACCGGGTAATTAACCTCCGTGTCCTTTAGCTGTCTGGATGGGTAAGCTATAACTTTTCCAAGTCACTTAAGCTATAGCCTGAATACTCTAGCTGCACGAAAGTTAATATGCAAAAACGTCATTTTCTTCATAGTTTCGCCCACAGTTTCGCTGGTAGTTTCGCTGGCAGTTTCGCTACCAGTTTCGCTGGGTAGTACTTCTGTCAGTTTCGCTGGCATGAGCGCCCAACTTTCATTGGAATTTCCTAGTTTCGCAATGTCTAAGGTCAGCCTAAGTAATTAGCGAAACTATCAGCGAAGCTGTAGTTTCGCTGTAGCGAAACTGTAGTTTCGCTAGGATTCTCCTAGTTTCGCTGGATAAATGCACAGTTTCGCTGGATGAATACTTAAATTCGCTGGATCGGGGCCCAGTTTCGCTGGATGAACAAAAACTCAGATCCAGCCCGTTTTTAAGCCAAAATCTTAACTTTTTACGTCCAAATCCTTAGTTTACCTTCCATGAACTCAAATCTAAGCTTTTTACACGTTTTCATACGTAAAAATTCGACCTTTATGTGTTTCTTTAAACTTTTCAAAACCCCAAAACCCTAGAATCCGGGTTTGATCTACAGAGGGCCTTAGAGGTCGATTCTTACCTTGTTTTGTTGCTCTTTCCTTGTGTTTTGATGCTCCAATCCACCAGAACTTCAATCCTTCAAACCTTCAAGCTCCAAATCTTGAATTTCTTCACTTTCTCTCTCTACTTTCTCTATCTACGAATTTGGTGGCTAGGGTTTGAAATGGTGAAGATGGAGCTGTTCATGCATGTTTAAGGGCTGATTAGGGCCCTTAAACCCATTAAGCCTAGCCCATTAAGACTAATTTTATCTATAGCCCACTAATTTACCCCTTTATTTCTTAAATTAATTCTTAAAAGCCCATTATTATTAAATGGCTCGTTTCGGGAAATTTCGGGGCGTTACATTATCACTCATCCCAGAAATCCCCAGGTAAGCATACCAGGTCTCGCAATGAGATTTATGCGATATGCTTGCCTTAGCCCGAGGGCCTTTTGCCAGGAAATCCAGAATACAGGTGTCTATGCGTCACATAAATCATGAAGCACATTCAGGCGATGTCAAATGCACACAAACTCTCCCGTGACTCACAGCAACTCGGAGTCACCGTCCAGGTAGCCATATGCTCACAGGGATATGTTAAAGCAAAAATTCTTAAGCAACCAGTTTAGTAGGCATAACTTAGTAATCTATGTGTGTGTAACTAATGCAAATCCAGCTATAGTCTAAAATGCGATGCAGATGAGATGCAAAGTTCATTTTAGTTCGCTATAACTAATGCTCTGATACCAATCTGTCACACCCTCATTTTCCACGTACGGGGTTTTACCGTCAGGCGTGTGACACAACCAGGATCTCAGATAAGCATCAGTTATACCAAACGACTCGATAATTACAAATCATATAAGTTGTTTAATTTTAATGAAACAAACCAAATATATTTAAGTTGTGCGGAAGCGAAAACAGTGAAACATTTAACAATAGTTTTGGAACACGCAAACACGTGTCCAATCCAGTTTATGTAAAGTAAATGCAAATTAAATCTTGAAAACAGTTTGTGGTGAATACGGAATGACATGCTATAGATGCTGTGCTCCTAAACGTGCCACATTAATGTCCGGAGAGAAAACATGCAAAAATCTCAGTACAACACTGGTGAGTTCACAGGTTTATCAGAAAACAGTAAGTATCAGTAACGAAATCCCCGGATTATATATGTAATCAGATAAGTATCAGTAACGAAATCCCCGGATTATGTAATCCGATAAGTATAATGAAATCCCCGGATTTATTAATCCGATAAGTATAATGACATCCCCGGATTTATTAATCCGATAAGTAATATGAAATTCCTGGATTTAGTAATCCGTCAAGTAATATGAAATTCCCGGATTATGTAATCCGTCAAGTATAATGAAATTCCCGGATTATGTAATCCGTCAAGTATAATGAAATTCCCGGATTATGTAATCCGTCAAGTATAATGAAATTCCCGGATTATGTAATCCGTCAAGTATAATGAAATTCCCTGATTATGTAATCCGTCAAGTATAATGAAATTCCCGGATTATGTAATCCGTCAAGTATAATGAAATTCCCGGATTTTGTAATCCGTCAAGTATAATGAAATTCCCGGATTATGTAATCCGTCAAGTATAATGAAATTCCCGGATTATGTAATCCGTCAAGTATAATGAAATTCCCGGATTATGTAATCCGTCAAGTATAATGAAATTCCCGGATTTTGTAATTAAAGCATACAATGGGTAGCTAGTCCATAATGATAACTATGTGTATAAATCACGGCCGAGCTGACATGTAATCAAATATAAAACAGGCCCGGATGTGGATCACACACCACAACACTTGTAATTAGGCTAACCGTTCACTCGTTTGACGAACGTTGTGCTAGCGCGACTAGCCCGGGTGGGGTATGTCAATCCCAGTAGTACTACTAACAATTACCTCGCTAAGTCCATATTAACGGTCCGTTGGGCAAGTATAACACCATAGTATCAAGTATATGCAGTATTATAAAAATCCAATGTAATGTAACGTTTTATGAAAACATGTTTTTCTCCCCCAAAAGAGTATATAAGTAAAAGTGGGGCTGTAAACTCACCTCGAGTGTAGAGCAACAAGTAATTGTAAGCACAAAAGATCGGTTTTCCGATTAACCTGTGTTTCATTCAGTATATATATATATATAATTAATATTATTTATTAATTATAAATATAATAACTGTACGGTTTCGCGTCTCACAAACCGGTTCGGTGTCGATTATATATATATATGTTACAATATTTAAGTTTAATAATACGATCAACGTTAAATCGAGGTTTAGGGTTTTATTTGTGGTTTGGGGTTTTTGTCATTTATATTTAACAAACGATGCCAATTTTTGTAGCAACGATTATAAAATACGAGACAAGAATAATATTTATAAAAATTTAATATTATTTATAAAGTTAAGATTTTGTAATTAACTAAAAATAAACACGATTAAATCGACCACTTAAATAAACAATGGTTGGAATAATAAACTGGTATTTTAAGTCTAGATTTTAGCTATAACATTCTCTTAGAGTTTTAAATAAAATTTAAAGATATTTATAAATAAATTGTAGAAAATTAAGTTTGATGATTAAAAATAATCAGAGTTCATAAAATGATTTTTAAAAATTTTAGGAATTTTTTTGTAATTTATAGAAGATTAAAAAGCCCTTAAAAAAATAAACGGAGGTGCCCGGGGTCGAACCCGGGACTAGGCCTTTAAATGAACCGAACGAACACGAACATCAGCATGTTCGTGTTCGTTCATTTAACTTTTACCGAACACGAACACGAACACGAACACATTATCGAACACGTTTTTTTATTCATGTTCGTTCATTAAGAAATAAAAATATTCGTGTTCGTTCATGTTTGTTCGTTAAGAAGCTAAACGAACAGTTCCCGAACATAAACGAACGCAAATGAACAATAATAAATGAACATAAATGAATAATAATAAACAAACAAAACTAAACAGAAAAAACCTTAAAAGATCATTTTAGAATTTTTAGGTGTATTAGTGAAAATTAAATTCTCACTAAACTTATATGTTTCTAGCATAACTTAATATACTTATGTTTCAAATGTTAACACCTAATACCCTTTTATTAACATGTTAATATATATAAATAAACAAATATAAATGAATAAACATAAACGAACGTACAACGAACATATATGAACGAACATAAACGAACGTTCATGAACGTAAACGAACGAACAAAACATGTGTTCATGTTTGTTCGTTTAGTTAAACGAACACGATTTTTTTGTTCATATTCGTTCATTTTTTTAAATAAACGAACATAAACGAACTTCCCGCCGAACAGTTCATGAACAGTTCATGAACGTTCGGTTCATTTACAGGCCTACCCGGGACCTCCTGGTTGTCAAGTGAGCATGGAACCGGTAAGCTAAGGGCCGTGGCCGCGATAGAACTCGGCCCCTAAATCTTTTAAACACAAGTCCACTGATCAATCCCAAATCAAGAACCCTAGATTTATGATCAACCAAATTGATTCTCAATTCGCATCTGTTAACGATTCAATTCATAGGGCTTTTGATCTTGGTGTTGAAACGAGTAAAATGGTGTGTTTAATTACCTTTAATTGAGCTCGAATTGATGCAGAAGGTATCAAGAACAGGTCGACTGTAAGATGATGATCGGTGATGGTGTTTGTGTGTTTTTAGATAGAATTGAAAATGGTAGTTGATTAGGAACAGATAACCGATCCTTTATACTCGATTATTTGGATTAATTTAGTGCTATAGTGCTCGATTTCGTGGGTGGGTCGGCCGAAAGTTTGGTCAAGTGGGTTTGGTAAGGATAGCACTTCAAATTTTCAAATTAATCGTGGGCCTAGGTTCGAATCGTTCATGCGAAGATGTCGGGAAGGTTCAATCGAGTCAAATCCGTGTTTTTGGGAGGTTTGGTCTTCGCCGGATTACGAAATCCGTGTTTTTGGGAGGTTTGGTCTTCGCCGGATTACGACCGGAGATCGGCCGGAGGGTGATCGGGGAACGGGCGGGGGTTTGGGCTGTGTTTTAAAAAATTACACAAATGGTCCCTCAACTTATGAGACTCTATTATTTTATGCGAAAAGTATTTAAAACAAGTTTTGGAATTTACATTTTTCACCACAAACTTTTAGAGTTTAGTTAATAATAATAAATTTTATTTCTAGTATTATTATTATTATTACTATTTATATTATTATTATATTATAGTGATAATAATATCATTGTTATTATTCAAATATATATATATATATATATATATATATATATATATTTTAAGTTAACGAACTTTTTTTTTCGGGTTGTCACAGACTATGCCGCCTCGGGTACGCCGTTGTTGTCACAGCCACCGAGGCGGTTAGACCATGACGGTGCTGGCCCATCTGGCGCGGGCGGGTCTGGTCAGGGCAGCGATCCGGAGATGATGGATTAGATAGGTATTTTGTTTGTATTTTATTTATTTTTGTATGTAAAAACTCGTTGTATATATATATATATATGCAGTTTCAGTTATTATGACTTGTATATTTGGTTGTGTTTGTTTGGTTGTGTTTCTTTGTTTGTTTGTTTTATATTTGTAATGTTGATGATGTTAATTGTATATGTTTGATAACAACTGATTTTTACGATTAGGTTAACCATGTGATAAAATAATAACAACCAACTTGTTTAATAAATAATTAAACACAAAAATTAATTATAATATGATAAATTAATAATAAACACAAAACACAAACACGTATGTTACGATTAGGTTAACCGTGTGATAAAATAAAAATAAAAACAAACTAGTATGATTACTCAAATTTAGAAAATATATACAATATGTCTGTATAATGACAACCGATTTTTACAAACTCGTAAACAAATTAAACACAAAATCGTCACATTAATAATAAATAAATACTTGTAATAAGATAAATTATTAATAAATACAAAACACAAACTTGTGAGTTACGATTAGGTCAAACGAGTGATAAAATAAAAATAAAAACAAAGTGATATGATTAAAAAAATATAAAAAATATGGGCAATATGTCACGGTTTGGCCAAACCGTGACATATAGCCTCTTAACCCTAATCAATTCCCCATTAATTACACACCCAATCATTGGGCAACGGATCCCCAGATCTAACTGTCACGGTTAGGCCGCACCGTGACAGTTAGGTCTCACACCCGATCAAACAGTCACGGGGAGGCCTAACCGTGACCGTTTGAATCGGTTTTCCCCAGGAAAACGCGGTGTGTGCAGAATTTCCCAAAATAAATATGATGTTATTAAACATCTAAACTTAAAATAAATATGATGTTGTTAAACATCTAAACTTACACTTTGAAATTTTCCAAAACTACGTAATTTCAAAAATAAACATCAAAACTAAGTCATTCATCTTTTGTAATAAATTCATCTTTTGTAATAAAATGTTTTTCTATATATATATATATATAGCAAACATGTATATAGTGTCAAGGAAATTTGTTTACTTAATATTATTATTAACAACAATAACGTTTTTTTAAATTCTAAGTACACCTTTACGAGGATTTTTTTCTATTATGTTTAAATATTAATAGTATTTAAAACCATTATGGGTGACATATGGTATTATTAAACTTTAAAAACATAACGGTTTCTAAGATAATAAACATATCATTACGACGCATAGTTTTACTTTTTTTAAGTATAATTTGTTGTTTGCATTTAACATTTATGTTACTAGTTATCATTCAATTTGAAAATTAACCCATTTTTGAATTTTTCTCCTAAGCTGTGTTAGTTGATTACCTTGAATGGGGTTATCCAATTGCAAATCTATTTGTTTTTGAAGTATGAATGAATATCATTTTAAACAAAAACGGGTTTGTTAGGTGCGTAAACATGCTAATGGTTTAAATAAGTTTAATTTAATCATACTTTTATGAAAAATACTAAATTTTAAGCTTTGACACATGATGTAGCATTGCTATAGCTAAACATAGCTTAAGTATGTTTAAGGTAATGTCACAAAAGTCTTATATTAAGACAAAATTTAATAAAAGAATATTTTAAGTTATATTGGGCGGAATCTTTTAGATACCGTGACCGAATGATAACAGATTGGCAGCGAAAATTGTTTAAACTTTTTTTTTTTTTTTAATTTATAGGTCCTTAAATAGATAATCACACAAGAATATAGTTACAAGTATTTTAGTTCTAAATCACTTCTTACGGGTTTATAAAATCCTTAATGCCGATGAGCTACAGATATAAACAAACCATATTTTATCAAAACATTCATAAACATTTCTTGAATAAGTATGAGCTTAATACATGCGTATGTTAAATTCTACCGGCTACATGTTTATAAATTATAAAGCTAGGTTTAACTTTATATATTTATGTTTAAGATTTCACCCTCTACAAACAGTGGCGTACCTACATGTTAGGGTGGGGGCAGCCGCCTACCCTAAACGAAAAATTTTTAGTGTTATCTATATAGGAAAATCCTGATCGCCCCCATTAAAATTTTGTAATCGACCCCCTTGAACTTTTAAAATTGAAGAGAAAACTATAATGCCTCAAACACATTGTCGGGGTTAGAACTACAATTAGGTTACAGTTAAGCGAATCATATTTTCTCGCTAACCGGGTCTATAACCCAGTAGATTTTTAGTACTTACACCCTCAAATAATCAAGTAATTAGTAGTAAGAAAAAAATTATATCAAGATAAATGTTTTTTATTACTAAGCAAGCTAAGTTTATATTGACCGACATTTTTCTCAAACATGTGTTTTTCGGCATTAAAGAGTTTGAGAATTAATATTAACGATAAATATAATTGTTTCACACATATTACATATCATCATTTTTATGAGTGTAATTGTCTTAAACATCATATATAACCATTTTTATGAGTATAATTGTTTTAATGTAGTTCTTGATATATATGAAAATACAAGATTTTAGGGACCATTTTAACTATGTTTTTCGGTAATCAACAGGATTCGACCCGATCTGACCCGAACCGGACCAAAAATTATATTATATTGTGATAGCCAAATCACGTTTAAAAATCTCCACCCCCCTTGAAAAAAATTTCTGAATTCACCACTGTCTATAAAACTATTTTAATAGTATGTATCTCATTTTTAAAAATGTTTATAACTCACCTGATGAGTGCGATGTATAACCATGTTTATACTTTTACAGATAAATTAATATTTTTAATTTTTTGAAATAAAATATTATTTTTATCATAACTTAAGTAGTAAAGCTGAATTTAACTCTATATTATATTATTTATCCCGATATAAGATTCTTGATTGTGATTTTGTCTTCACAAGTTTTCTGCGTTGAAGCTATTTTGAGAGGTGTCCCTTACGTTGAGAAGTGTCGATTGTCTTAGAAACGTGACAGCTTATGGAGTTTTAATATTATTTTACAGCTTAGCACAAATGACCTTTTAATAAATATATTAACATCTTTAGTTCTTTTTGTTTTGGGTATTACAAAGTAGTGCCAAGTTGTGGACATATTTTGACATCGAAAACTTTAAAGATATGCATTTTATCTACGAAATGTTTTTTATCATATAAACTTCACATCGTAGGTATATAGTTTTTAACGCCCTAAGTTATATCATAATATGGTCTTTAATTTTGTCAAAAATAAAATTAAAATAATCTGAGACGTTTCATATTTCGATTATTATCGGGACCACACTCAACCTAAATACGCCTCAAGAACTAACACCGAGAAACAAATAAAATACGCCTAATGGACCCGGTCTCTTTAGGTCTCGGGTTGAAAATTTTCAATTTTGAGAAGGTTTAGAGTCTGTATAGTGCTTTCTAGTTTGTAAATGATTTCATAATGATTTACGAAGAGTCCAGCAGACTCTAACTTTGTTAATCATACTTGTTACGATATGATGACCTAGACTCCGATAAAATCTGCTGATTGAGACAACAAACTCTTCATAAACCATCATAAACCATTTTTAAACTAAAATCCACCACACAAACTATAAACCCTCCACAAAATAAAACATAATACTTCAAACGTATATTTATATTATTACTTTAGCACAAAATTAAATTAGGATTGTTTCGGCAAATTATATCATATTACATATACTTCTATGTAAAACTAAACAATATATATACACACATTAGTGATCATAAGACGATCAATCACAATTCATAAGGCCCCTATAAGGTCCATCACACACCAATGAATACAAACTCAACTACACACGGTAAGCTTTCCGAACTGGAGGAGATACTGTCGGACACCAGTTTAACTCCCCACCGGCGATTACGAAAGGCGACGGTTGTCGAAGTCAGAAGCTTGTTTCAGCTAGCAGCTCCCGCGATCGTCGTGTATTTACTGAACAACTTGACATCGTTGTCGACCCAAATCTTTTGTGGTCATCTCGGTAACCTTGAGCTTGCTGCGGCCACCGTTGGTAACAATGGCGTTCAACTTTTCGCATTTGGAGTCATGGTAACAAAATCCCCATTCATTTTGTTTGTAGTCTTATGCTTTCTTATTAACTTACACTTAAAGTAGAAGTATAAGTGTTGTGTTGGTGATATTAATGAGACTAAATATATAAAAGAAACATATGAAAGTATGTTATTATCAGTTGATCTAACCAATACTAAATACTTTATATTAAATGCAACACTGTTCGTACTAGGAGGTAAAGAAAATGTTTATTTTAACATAACCACAAAGTACTTTTTATGAAAAAAGTTGACAAACAAAAGCTATTGAATAGAATTAAGTTGGCAAAAAAATTAACGGGTTAAAAACTTATATTATATAAATCACAGGGCATAAAGTTTAAAGTTTTGAAGATCAAAGTTATAAACTGTGTTAAAGTTTGAGGGTGAAAATCAGTGTTGCTATAGAGGTATACATATAAATGCATACCAAAGTGCATGTAAATTAACAAATTGTTAGTTTTTTTTTTAGCTTGGGATGGGGAGTGCAATGGAGACATTATGTGGGCAAGCTTATGGAGCTCGTCAATATGAAATGCTTGGTGTTTATCTTCAAAGATCAACAATCCTTCTAATGGTCACATCAATTCCACTTATGTTGGTTTACGTCTTCTCTAGACCACTCTTGCTCTTGATAGGCCAATCCAACGAGATCGCCACCGCGGCTTCCTTATTCGTCTATGGCCTCATCCCTCAGATCTTCGCCTACGCCGCCAACTTCCCAATCCAAAAGTTCCTTCAAGCTCAAAGCATTGTGAGCCCAAGCGCCTATATTGCCGCGATGGTTCTTGTGGTTCATGTTTTATTAACATGGCTAGTACTGTTCATGTGGGACTGGGGCTTGTTAGGTGCGTCTCTAGTGTTGAGTGTTTCATGGTGGGTTGTTGTTGTGGCTCAGTTTGTGTACATAATGACGAGTAAACATACAAATAACAAGTCATGGACGGGGTTCAGTATGCAAGCATTTTCGGGGCTTTGGAATTTTTTTAAGTTATCTATTTCATCTGCTATAATGTTGTGTCTAGAGGCGTGGTACTATCAAGTATTGGTTTTGATAGCGGGTTTACTCGAAGATCCCGAAATAGCATTGGATTCACTTGCAATATGCACAACTTTACTTGGATGGGTGATGATGATTTCATTAGGGTTTAATGCGGCTGCCAGGTAATCTGCTTCAAGTGATTACCTTAGAAAGTAGAGGTTTAGATTGAGAAAGAAATTCGCCTCTAGTAACCCACATGCATTTCTACATATATTGTTTATTTTCCTTTCTTAAAAATGTGTTAGAAGTTTTAAGTTGACGAGTAAAATCTAAAACATACCTTAAAATGTAACGTGAACATGATTTTTACCTCAAAATTTTGTTTTTATTGGTTCTTTTAAATATTGTTACTCTAAAAACAGTTACAAACCCCAATCTATAATGGTTATTTATGTTTAATTTTAAATTCACATAAAATATCAAATGAGTTTGGTTTTGGATGTAAAGACGATTTTAGAAACAAACATAGTAAATGGATTAGGTCAGTATGTTTGTGGGTTTAACTAGAAACTAATCTGAACCAAGTTAGAATAAACCTAAATTCATAATTTTCTTTTAGATTCGTATCATGTCTTAAGTTCACATCCATACTAGAAACCTAAATTTTTATAGAGATGATGTGTGGTTTTCTTTGTTTCTCGAACACCTTAGGCCTCTTCTACTTTTTACTTCTTTTCATTTAATGGGGAATTATAAAGTTATTCATTGTTCAAGTTTTAGTAACCAAATATATATATATATAAATGATAGTGTGAGAGTTAGCAACGAGCTAGGGGCAGGACATCCAAAATCCGCAGCCTTTTCTGTCGTAATAGCGACTCTCGGTTCACTTGTGATCTCTCTAATATGTGCCATCATTCTCCTTTCTATACGACATGTCTTAAGTTACGCTTTTACTAAAGGTGAAATGGTCGCAAATGTTGTCTCGGAACTTACCCCTCTCCTTGCAATTTCCATAATCCTCAATGGCATTCAACCCGTCCTCTCAGGTAAAATCAATTTCCCGATCAATATATTATTAATGGTTGTT
This sequence comes from Flaveria linearis, assembly GCA_024085815.1. NCBI lineage: Eukaryota > Viridiplantae > Streptophyta > Magnoliopsida > Asterales > Asteraceae > Flaveria > Flaveria linearis. The sequence continues at coordinate 103,795,109 of CM044001.1, forward strand.
TGATTAAACGAATCCATCGCAAATTCCTTAGTTTCTAGTTATATATGATGAATGAAATTGAATAGGGATTGCGGTTGGATGTGGATGGCAAACATTTGTTGCATATGTGAATGTTGGATGTTATTATGTGGTTGGAGTTCCACTTGGTTCTTTGTTGGCCTTCAAGTTTAACATTGGAGCTAAGGTACGACAAATTATTAAATTATTTTACCAAATTGGTTACTTTTTCAACCTTTTTTTTTCATATTATAATAGCCGACTAGTAAGACAACCGCATAATCATTTATGCCTTTTGTAAAATGTATTAAATAAGACGGTTTTTAACAATATATAAGAGATTATTAGACTATCGTAATTTTATATTTAAAATAACTGATGTATTGAACTCGCATGTGTAATGGCATGCGTTCTTTTCATGTCATTTTCTTTTCATAGCTTTTTCTTTTCATAATATCTAAAAAAAATTGTAATTTTCTATTTAAAATAAATGATGTATTGAACTCGTATGTGTAATGACATGTGTTCTTTTCATGTCATTTTCTTTTCATGATACCTAGGGAATATGGTTGGGCATGATCGGGGGTACAACGTTGCAGACGATTATTCTACTATGTGTTACATTCCGAACGGATTGGGACAAAGAGGTAGTTTTAAATGTCTTATTTTTTTGTATATAGTAATTGAATAACACATAATATTAATTTTACAACATTTATGTAATACTAATCATAGTGGTCGAACTAATACGGCTACATATGAAATTTTTAGGTGGAGAAAGCAAAAGATCGAGTAACTGAATGGCACCACGAGAAGAAAAAAACATTTAATTAACAGTTGTGAAGAATCTGCGTCTCAAATCAAAACGAAATAATATGATAGTTACAAGTATAAGTGTGATAAAACTTTAAGGAAACTATGCAATTGACATGATTGTTGAAGTGATTTTATTTAATAATAATATATCTTGAATACTTACATATATATTTAACAAAAGAACAAGAAAATGGGTCAACAAAAGACCCAACTTCAAAACCAACTTTTGATTATTCTTAATTATAGAGCAACCATATGAGTGTTCAACGCATAAATTGCAGGCTTCTACAAATAGATGCAGAGGCTGACATGCTATTTTATACGCGAAAATATTATGATTAACGGTACCAAAGAGTAATTTGAAAACCAAACCTGCAAATCTATAAAACATACCATAATTTCAAACGTTAATAATACATGGTTTATCAAAGCCTTTATAATCACACACCAGATGACCTTATCCGTGCCTCTAAATTTGTTGAACAATGCACGTTTTATAGGTTATAGTTTCTTTTATCATGTTTCTTTCTAGCATTAGCACCATATATCTACAAATTTTCTTGTTTCCATGAGTAGATCAAGAGTTAGAATGTTTGTTTCAAACAGGAAGTGTGAAGGAGAGAATATGATGCTCCATTCCCCATCTTACTTCTCATGTTCACCTTAATGTAAACCATGTAGTGGAAGTGAGAAGCCATCTGTTTCTACAAATGTATTGTAAGAAACTGTTTATTTTTGGGTCATCAAGGGTGTTTTAGTATCATCATCATCTCTAACTTGACTATCAATTAATATTGTTGAAGCATCAGTGGCAACTTGATAAATAATAGCAACCATTCGGTAACAACTAAGTTATGATTGCTAACCAACAACATAATCAACCTCAACTCATTCAACACTCTCAAGCAACTCCTTCCACAAACTCAAGTGCACTTGTATCATACAAGATGGTGTATATGATTGGAGTTTGTATGCTGACAGAACAGGTTTAACGTTTTTTGAAACCCCAATCAAATTTAAAAAAATCGGGCTCTTTTTGAACTTTTTTATACTAAAACTCTCCTCCTTATCCGGGTTTAGGCTCGGGAATAATAAACTAAAATGTTTATAGTTGGCAAAATTAGTAAAACCTTTTTAATATAAAACCTTTTTACTTATATGTTGTGTATGTATTATGGATATATGTTTATATAAAATTTATTTTTCTAGCTTTATATTATGCAAATTCGTTAATGAAATATTCATAATCAAATTCTTCTAGAAATAATTTTCAATAGCCAAAGAAGCTAATCAGTTTAATCTTTTTTATGACATTGTAGATTTTAAGTAATTTTTATAAGTTTTAATTTGGAAAAGATTTGTTCCGCGGAAGAAACAATTACAGGAATAGTTAATAAGATTCTATACGCAATATATGCATCTGTAAAAGAATTAAAAATTTATTATAATTCAGTATATTAATAAGTGGGTTTGATTCTAAAGAAATAATATCTCTTAACATTTTTAGTTTTTGAAATAAATCTAAACCATTAATATCTATACTATCATTATGTTTTAAAAATTTTTCAAGGTTATACACTTCTTATTTAAAATTTCTTCATTTACCGATTTAACTTTTCAATAGTAAACAGAAAACCAAAATACGTATAAACTCTTTAAATTGTTCAAATGTACTTTTAACTGAAGATCTGGTGTGGCCTACTATGTATAAAAAGTAACTAGTCTCAAATTTTCAAATGGTGTAATTTTTTTAGTTGCAATCATAGCTTTTTCAAATTCATCATCTCTATACTTTTTGAAAAAACAAATAAGTCTATCTAATTGAGTTATAGTATCATCAATACTCATTTCTTTTGATTGTAAGTTCTTACTAGCTATATTAATAACATACAAAATATAATACCAAATAATCATGCCTGGTAGAATTTCAAAATTTCCTAATTCAGTTTTAGCTAAGGATTTAACCTCGCTTTTAAATATAAGATTGACTTCATCAATTGATTCATCATATAATTCCAATAACGCTTCTCTTACCTATATGCTTGAAATCTAATTGCTTTAATACATTCTATGCGATTTTTTTAACGTGTTTGTGATAATGATTAAACAGTTAAATATGAGACATTATCTTGTAAACTTGTCATCTTTAAGTGGATGATAAAAACAAATAATAAACACGTTGTACTGTTCAAATAATCCCTAGCTTTTTTTACAAGAGTTAGTCATATCACAAATTACTAAATTTAAAGTATGAATACCACATGGTATGTAAAATTCTCTAGGGTTAATACTAATAAGCGTTTTCATACTTGATGTTTTTCTTTCATATTTGATTTATTATCATAACCTTGTCCCCTAATTTTATCTATGTGAAGTCCTATTATATTATTTTTTTTGATAATAGCATCAAATATACCTTTACTAGTTGTATCTTGTACTATTAAAATTTTATAAAATATTCTTTAACAACAATTGGGGTTGAAGAAATCTTTAAACATCGTAAGATAATGAACATTTGTTATTTATGACTTGTGGCAGGTATGCAATCAAGTACAATTGAAAAATGTTTAGCTTCCTTAACTAATCTAGTAATTTTAGTTTTGATGTCATTTGCTAATAAGCGAATTAGTTCATTTTGCATATTATGTCCAAGATAATAATTATGATTTTCTTACTTTTTATGCGTCGAATATATTCTTGCATTATTGGATCAAATTCTACAATCATCTCAATAGTATCTAACAAATTATCACTATTTTCTTGAAAAAGTTTTTCAGATGATCCACAAAATGATACACCATATTTTCTAAAATTGTTTGCATTGTCAATTATTCTTATAAATACATTTCTCTAGTGTTATTTATCTTTACTTATTCGATTTTTTATTTGTTTATCAATTGTTTTATTGTTTGCCAATCTTATCTCTAAATCTATCCATGTTCTAATATTGATAATGTGTACATTGCTTCTTTCATGTTCTTTTAGGTTTCTACTTGTATTATATCAATTGTTATTATCTTCACTTGCTAACTTATTTCTATATTGATTCACATTAAATAACTTACAATAAAAATAAATACTCTATCTAACTCCATAGAATAAATCAACATTTTTTTCTCAATTTGATAATGTTTGCATATAAAGAGAGGCACTAAAGTTTCTTATTTTTTTTATCTTTTGCAAAATTATAATTATAACTTTTAGCCCGACCTTTTTTATTATTAGGTCTCTTAAATTATCACTAATATTATACCATTGACTTGGGTCAACAAAATTTGAAGCTTCGTTAACTTGATTTGGAGTTTCGTTACCATTTGTAGGTTTATTACTATTTGTAGGATTATTACTATTTGTAGGATCATTACTATTTTGTAGGCTCATTAACATCATTTTGTTCATCTAAATTCATATGCTCATCAAAGTTTGTTGGTTCTTCTAAATTCATATGCTCATCAAAGTTTATTGGTTCATCTAGGTTTGTAGGTTCATCTTGTTTTACTCTAGCATTTGTATTCGAGGTTGTTACAAACTTAAGTCGTGATCATTTTATTGATTCATTTAAAGCTTCTTATTTTACCTTTTAATGCACCGGAAGGGTATTTTCAAAATCGATTTGACATTCTAAATCACAAAAATGTCAAATCAATTTATCAACTTCTAACCTAACTACCAATCAAAGCATCCTAATCAAAGTATTAAAGCACCTAAGCAAAGTATCAAAGCAGCTTTTAAACAAAACTAATGAGTAGCCTAAACAAAAGTACAAGAACTATCAAAATCAATATGATACCAAATTAATTTTAGACTAATACCTAAACAAAGCATGCTCAAAAACAATCTCAATGAAAGCACAAAACTATAAAAAAAACAATCTAACCTAATTTCCTAATCAAATTATCAAAGCAGGTAAGCAGAATTCATCAACCAAGAGACTAAACTACTAAGTCTATGCATACAACAGTCAACAGATTCAACCATCAAGCCTTCAATTATAGTTTTAAAGAGATAAAGATGTTGTCTTCTAGGTTCTCGGTCGATCAAAGAATCATGTGGAGGTTGTGGAGTAGGGCTACTAAACTACTTCAGAGATTCAAAGAGGACCTTTGATTTTGAGATTAAAAGAAGCGGAGATTAGAGATATTGTCACACCCTCAATTTTCCACGAACGGGGTTTTACCGTTAGGCGTGTGACATACCAGGATCTCAGACACGGTTATATCAAACGACACTATATGAGTTTAAAAATAAACGTTTGACATAAATCAGATTACATAAAAGAAATAAATAACAGTGCGGAAGCGAATAACGAAATGTAAACATTACTGAAAGTCCGAGATGTTAAATCAAGACAATGTTTAATGCAATATAAATGGATCTGATGAATGCATGTCCTGAGTGCATTCCTTAATCGTGCATCATGAGATTACGCGTTCCTGTTACCTGAGAAAACATGCTAAAGTGTGTCAATATAAAGTTGGTGAGTTCACAGGTTTTATCACAGAATAAAATGTTTATAACTGTTCAACTGGTTGTAACTGTTCGACTGTTTGTATCTGTTTGACTGTTTGTAACTGTTTGACTGTTCGTAACTGTTTGACTGTCCGAATGGTTTAGTAATTAAAGCATATCGATAGGTAGCTAGCCTATAATCATGTTACTTAGTGTTTCGAACCGAAGCTGACTGTTTACGTCCTATTGTGTTTCCACCACGTCTTAACCGACCGTGGCAATCGTATGTGTTCCGTCATGTCTCATCAGACCATGACGGGGTGTTCCACGTCTTAACCGACCGTGGCAATCGTATGTTAGGTCAATTCAGCACCCGTTTGACCTCCAATCAAGCTAGCGCGACTAGCCCGGGCGGGGTTTGTCAGACCCAGTAGTACTACTCAAAATTACCTCGCTAATCCCATTACTAACGGTTCGATTGTGTGAGGACATGTGTGCGTTTCCACTAACGTAACAAGCGATATCAATAATACTGGCAACCATTCATAAAATATGTTTGCATGTTTTCTCCCCCAAAAAGGAAAGAAAGTAAAAAGGGGCCGTGAAACTCACCTCGAATGTGTTGTAACAAAAATGTAAGAACCAAAAAGATCGGGTTTCCAATTAACCTGTGTTTCATTCAGTATATGTAAATTAATATTAATCATTAATTACAAATATAGGAGTCGTACGGTTTCACGTTCGCGTCTCGGTTCAGGTTACCAGGCCCACCAATGACGTTTACACCCAACCCCAAACAAAAGAGAAAAAAAAATATACACAACTCTCACCGGCGCAAAACCCAATATTCACATATAGCTCAAATTATATATATGAAAACAATCTTTATATATATAATCAATTATATGACGTTTTAAAATAGAACTCCTACGTTTATTATCCTTGTGATCTTCTAATCTATTAGCACTCATTACAAATACATCATCCATTACGCAACCATGCATAGTACTCATCATAATCATATTAGTACATTTAATACATGTTGAGCACATTAAAACTTACATGCCACACAAACACCCGAGCATTATTATGCCTAACTTAAACCATACAAACATAGCATAACTCACTGCTATCCTTACAAAAATCAATAAGATATGCACATTCTTGGATAATCTATGAGCATTCCTTGTGGGCATATGTACGTACGGACACACACTGCGGATACATGCAATTAACCTACTCACACATACCAATGCAAACGCATAAGGCCATACACATACATACATGTGTGCCATCATGAAGAAACCCACTCATGCATAACATACAACTTCATGCCAACACATACTCACAACAGGAACACACATTCATATAATATATATTATACACAATATATATACCACACATATGCACCAACATTTGAGGACTACTTGGCCAAACAAACACAGCCACATACATACTTATACATATATACGCAGCCTACATACATACAAAAATTTCACAGCCACATATATATATATACACATTCACTCACTACACACCAACTAGCTCGTGTACATACATACAAACAAATTGTCATCATTGAACACAAACATATATATAAACAGCAGCATACATACCTACATACGCAGCAACATACATACATAAACAGCAGCATACATACATACAACAGCAGCATACATACATACATAAACAGCATATACATACACGCACACAGCCGTATACATACACGCACACAGCCATGTACATACACAGCATATACATACACGCACACAGCCGTATACATACACGCACACAGCCATGTACATACACAGCATATACATACACGCACACAGCAGCCTTCGGCTGCTGTGTTTTGTTTCTCGACACACACACATACGCACTATATATACACACTGCTGCATATATACACACTGCCGCATATATACAAGCATATATATACAAATATAGATACAATTAATTCAGCGCAGAAACATTTTTAACATATATATACATATGAGCAACCACACACATATATATATATCCATTCACGGGCTGCACATGCATACATATATATATTCACGGGCTGCACATACATACATATATATATTCACAGAAGCATGCGTATACATACATACACATCGCAGGCCATTGAAAAAGAATACCACAAGATTACCATACCCTTATACCCGTACACAATCATACGCGGAAACCGTAACCCGAATTCTCGAAACCGTAATGAATCATGAGTAAAGGAATATAAGGATCGTACCGAACGGGGTTGTTTCGGTTGGTTCTCGCGATCGCCGGAGAGAATACCAATTGACAGGCTCACGGCTAAAGAGAAGGAGAGTCGTCAGTTAAGCGTCGTTCGTCCAAGTACAACGGTTGACGTCTAGGCTGCCGGAAGTGGGGTGTCACAAACTGAAAGTTGCGAGAAAGAGGCTGGGCAGTCTGCGATGGGGACGATGGGGCTGCTGCTGGCTGATCAGGGAAGGGCTGCTGGCTTTGCGTAAGCCGGAGGGTAAGCCGTCGATGGTTGAGTCGAGAAAGAGGTGGAGGTTTGTTAGATTTCGAATGTGAGGGAACCGAATAGGGGGGTTGGGTTGGTTATTATATGACCAAACATTGTTAATGCGGGATTTCTTTGAGTATAAAAATGTGTAGTGCCTGATTTTGTGGCCATGTTGCTGTCGATGGTGGGAAGAAAAGAATCAGGAAAGATGGAGGTGGGGTGATGTGTGTTTTGCAAATTACACAATGGGTCCCCGAAATTTGTATCAATTGTCAACTGAAACTAAGATTTTGATTCAGTTTAAAATAAGTTACAATTTAACCCCTGAGGTTTTAGATGGTTATTATCTCGTGTAAAAAGGTTATTAATTATGGACTTTAATATAAGTAAACTTATATTTTCATTATTATTCTTATTATTGTTATCATTATTGTCATTATTATTATTATTATTATTATTATTATTATTATTATTATTATTATTATTATTACGTTATTATTGTAATTATTGGAATTAACATCAATGTATTAAACTCTTTTGTTTATAAAATTAACTTTTATTTAACGAAAATTACGAGATGTTACAGATACAAAGAGATTAAAAGAATCCAAGATTGGAGATTCACTGGAGTAGGCATGCTCTGATTGATTTGGTCGCATTTAATGTATTGTAACATCTCGTATTTTCGTTAAATAAAAGTTAACCTCGTTAAATTCTTGTATGGACTTTTATGCCATTTGTGAAACCTTGAGGGCTTGTTATATTTGTTTAGTTAATAAATTAATTTATTTAAACAACAATAATAATGATATTAATAATAATATTATTATGAAACTTAACATTAACTTATAATAATAAAAATAATAATAATAGTCCAAATAAAAAAAATAAAAATAATATAAATAATAATTTATAAAGTTAATTATCTTAAAAGTGTTTAAAATTTAAGGTAATAAAGTTTAAGAGGTTGATATGTTATTTTATGAACTTTAAATAAGAAACTTTGTGCATAAAATAATAAGAACCAAACTGCAGGGACCAATGTGTAACATTTCAAAACCCAAACTCCACCCCCATTTTGTCTACTCCGTTTTTCCGGCCAGTCGCCGGCCACCATCGGCCGCGGCTCCGGCCACCATCAAACCCACATTTTTATGCGATTTTTAACCCAGAACCGGTCCCGATTACTCCTAGGCGACTCCATTAAACTCGTTAATTGAACTAAATCTTCGGTTACTAACACCAAACAAACGAGTAACCGATCGCCCTTAAGATCCATAACCGTTTGAGCATTAAACATTAATAATAATTTAATTAATCAAACCTAAACAATCATCTAACTAAACTTAAACGTTTACAGTCCTCAATTGCACCTGGAACACACGAAAATCACATCTTCGATCATCTCCATTGCCGCGAACCTGCAAGTTAATCGAGAACCATCTTCCAAGCAACGTAAGCAGAAATTGACAGAGGGCTTTTGATCTAGTACACCATTGGAATCTTCCTGTGCAACAAATTTGTTTAACATCATCGTTTGAACATCAAACCAGTCGTACGTGTGTCGCGGCCTTAGCATCGTTTGTTCATCATCAGTTCATCTTTGAATCGGGTAATTGAACACATGGTTATGCTCGAAATACAGTGGGGAACAAAAGCCCCATGATTACGAGCTCTTACATTAACGAATTAAGGTTCAATTTTGGGGATTGTGGAATTAGGGTTCATAAGAATTGGAGTTTTCTTCTGTTTATGTTTTTAAAATTTTAAAACATAAATAAACCACGGCTGAGAGCCTTGGTTCACTGGTTAAGTCTTGCCCCCACATTCATGAGGTACCGGGCTCGAACCCGGGCACCCTCATGTAATTTTTTAAAAGCCTTTTTGACTTTAATTTTATTATGAAAAATTTATAATATAAAAATAACTTTTATAGATTTCAAATATTTTTTTAAAGTTATCCAAATATTTTCTTAAAAAGTTATTCTTGTAAAACATTTTAATATTTTGATATAAAAATTATTTACAAATGTTGAAACTAAATATTTTTATAAAAATTAGATTGTTATATAATATTAAATTAATATTGGGTCTTATGTTATCTTTGTTTAATGATTTTATCATGATAACGATAGAATTTAATTATATTTGATAAATAAAATCACAAGTTATTTACAAAGGATCAATTTCCTTAAAAAAATAAATTTTATAAATTTCATGAATGGTATTTTTATAAGAAGTTACTAACTTTAAGAAGGTCTCCAAATTCTAATACCTTAGTTCACGTTAAATCGTTAACCTTATTATTAACTTAAATCTTGTAATACACACACACACACACACACATATATATTTAGGTGCCTTGTGACGTTACATCTTGGAACGATGTTTATTATTGATCTTATTAATCTTCATCATATGCTTATTGATCATGTGAGTTTCCTTGCCCCTTTCTTTATGATTTTCACACTATTTGAGGTGAAGCATGATACTTATACATCATACACTTATAAACATTTGAGACTTGTAAAGCACTTGCAATTCATCTTTATATTTGTCATGGTTATTTGTGTGTTGTAAGTGGTTATATGAGATACTGTGACAACCCGGAAAAAAAAATTTCGTTAACTTAAAAATATATATATATATAAATATATATATATATATTTGATATTATAATAATAATAATGATATTATTATCACTATTATTAATAATAACATTAATAATAATAATAATAATAATAATAATAGTGTTGTTATTAATAAAAATAATTTATAAAAGTTTATTTAACTTTTAAATATTTAAAAACTTAAACTAAGAAGTTAAGGGGGTAATTTTGTAATTTTTGAAACCTGTTTTAATTACTTTTAACATGAAATAATAAACCTTGGATAGTTGAGGGACCATTTCTGTAAATTGTTTTAAAATCCCAACCCATCGCCCGTCGATCCCCGTTCTTTCTCCGGTCACCGCTCCGGTGACAATTCCGGCGACCCCCAAACGCCAAATTGAATCAGATTTCGACTAAATTAAATCTCCCGACACATTTTCGTGGGTGATTCAAACACTAAACCCCACTTTGATTTGAAAAATATATTCGATTAGGTGCGATTACAACCACGATTTGAAAAATTATTATTTATTTATTTATAAAAATTATTATAAATGTTATAAATAGTTATTTTTATAAAAATAGACTCTAAATAATAATTTAAATTATTAATTCATTATTGGACACTATATCATTTTAAATATGGATAACATAATTAATAATTTGATAATTTATATTATGTTTTATCATGAAAATATGTTATAATTTAATAATATGTTATTATTTATTATTTATACATAATCTATGTTCAATTATAATAACATTACCATATAAATATAATGTTTAGATAATTTGTGTCTATTTATAAATCTTACTATTAGATTTTATAAATTAAATTATAAAATATTAAAGTATCCTATTTGTGTTTTAAACATGATAAATACAAATTAGATTTTATAAATTTAATTATAAAATCTTACTAAATTAGATACGAACTTACATATTTAAATAATGTTTAAAATTTATTAAGAACATAATGATATGTTAAAATCATTATTAAAATTAATCAAATGAAATACAAATCTTTAGTTATTAAAGAATTAACAAAAATAGTTAAATGATTTAATTATATGTTTATAACAAATCCCAGAAAACCAAACCTTAGATCAATCGAACGCCAGGTTCAAGATCTAACATATTTAGGTTATGGATTTATATCTATTAACTTATGTGAATTATAATTTCTTAGGAGGAATTTACCAGCTTGTCAACACCACACAAGGACTGAGGTGAGTTCGTACTTAACTGTTCACCTTTTTAATCATTTAAATGTTTTGGGGAGGAATACATGTTTCCAAATTATTTTTGTGTATTATGTTAAATAATAATTGAATCACATTTATGATTACATATGGTTATAATAAAAATCCTTCTCTGTAAACTGGACTATTAACAAGGCAGAGATCTTTTGGATAGTACTATCGGGGAGTGACTGACCCCCACAAAGGTTTAGACATGTGGTCCTTACCAAGATGCACAAAGATCTTGCTGTCATTCGGGATGACTGTTCTGGTGTGAGAAGGCAGATGTGCGCTATATAAAGTTTGTCATTATAGTTCCACTTACAACCCATATGAGAATAAATGTAAAGAGAGGATTCGCGCCCTCTGATTTGGAATTATTATAAATAACATAGTATACATATAAAAAGGATAATAAACTATGATACATGGGCAAATCCTATATGAAGGATTTGTTGGGCTTGTACGTAGTAATGATAAACTATGATACATGGGCAAATCCTATATGAAGGATTTGTTGGGCTTGTATGTAGTAATGATAAACTATGATACATGGGCAAATCCTATATGAAGGATTTGCTGGGCTTGTACGTAGTAATGATAAACTATGATACATGGGCAAATCCTATGTGAAGGATTTGTTGGGCTTATACTTAGTGGGTATGTGGGATAGCGGGTTCACCTTATTAAAAAGGGTTCCGACAGGCTATTCATATACCGGTGAGTAATTTAAACTCACATTTTTACAGTAAATCCTACTTGATGATAAATGATGATTTATCAATGTGTTTTACTTACCTATGAACTCACCAACCCTGTGTTGACACTTGATTTACATGTATTCTCAGGTATCTATTAGAAGCTTATGGACTTGCACGTAGGATCATATAAGAGCTCAAGATACACATTGCTTATCACCTAAGATATGATTAGACGTATTGTTAATAAACAATCTATCTTTTATTTCCGCTGCGTATAATATTTAATACTCTGAATAATAATGAAACGATTATCTAAAACTTATCATATAGATAACTGCATCTCATGAGTGACTATTATGTTCGATCCTGTTTGCTCACCCCTTCGTGATAGATTCCAGACCCGGAATTTGAGGGTGTGACAGATACATAGTTTGTTTACAATCATTAACTATTGCTAGCCTGACGACGTCTTAGATCTTTGGGCCTGACAAGCCTATTTGGTGCTAAAGCCAAGGTATTACCGGCTCCTGATGACGTATGCTTGTTCATCGTGGGAACCAAATACACTTAGCCAATCATATATACTTGTAATCAAGTCAAGGTTTGGTTGTAACGATATGTGTTCTATAACCTTGTTAACTTATAACCTATGACATGAATTGCTACTTGTAATCTTATCATATTATGTATGTAAACCTTGGAAACTCATCAACTCTTTTTAGTTCACCTTTTATTTTTATCATGTTTCAGGTCATGCCCAAGTTTAAAGTGATCTTTTGAAGCTTGCAATAATCAAGGATTTGGACCTAGTTAATGGAAAAAATAAGAATTATTTTTGTTATGTTATGTTTGAACCTATTTCATATTTGAGACTTATGTTTGTAATGCCTTTCGAAACTTATAATTTTAATATTTACATTTAAATATAACGTTATATGGCTATGAACAATCTTAACTCTCACATCTCGATGATTCCGCCATCAAGGTTGGGGTGTGACAGATTGGTATCGGAGCTCATAACTATAGGGATTTAGGTAATTAGAAATGGTGACCTAGACTATAGTTTATGCATGAACCTTATAGAATAATGTTTAAATTCTTGTAAATATATACATTGTTTACATGCTACATAATGCTATGCCTTCTTATGTGCAACTTGATGCCTTAGCGTAGGATTGCCTTATAATTGTTAAAACTTTGTTACCTGTCTCCCTAAACTTATACTTGACTCTTTGACTCTCCCCGACAAATGAAACTCCTTAATCTTATTCTCGACGACACGTGGAATCGTATACTTATGCTTATGACTTGAATCTTTAGACTTATGTCTAATCTATGAAAATCTCATTAAGGTTTTGATTTCATGAACCTAAGAAAATTATGTGACTCATAGACACCTGTATCCTGGATTTCCTGGCAAAAGGCCTTCGGGCTAAGGTAAGCATTTCGCATAAATCCTACGGGACTAGTTATGCTTACCTGGGGATTTTTGGGATGAGTGATAAACTATGGTCAACATACACAAGTTTCTAAGGCAAATGGGTCAATTTACCTTGACGTGTCAACGTTTCCAAATGGTAATGCGTTACCAAATGGAACCATTCCATGTGCCTTACAACTCTTGCCTTACTCTTGTTTAAATTACTGTCCTTGTTATTCTCATTCCCGTGTCTAACTCATTTTGCATATTCCAGCATGTCTCGTCATCATGGAAAGCGTGGAAGTTCCGATCGTAAGCTAGCTGCCATGATTGCCTGACAAATGGCTGTTGTCATCCCGACCATGGTTGCTGAACTCAATATCACTTTGATGACCAACTCTAGCAACAATGAGAATGGTCAAAGGGAGAATAGTGCTAACCAAGGACGCAACAACCAAACTTGTACCTTCAAGCATTTTAGCCCTTGCAAGCCCACTAGTTTTAGTGGCAAGGAAGGAGCCACTGGTCTTCTTGAGTGGTTCGAGAGCATGGAGAACACCTTTGTCAACAGTGAGTGTCCCGAGGCACTCAAAGTTCGTTATGCCACTAGTATGCTCCAACAAATGGCACTTACCTGGTGGAATAGCGAGAAAAGAAATCGAGGAGCTGATGCTATTTTGGCACTCTCTTGGGATGAGTTCAAGAACATCACCATCGCGAGGTTCTGCCCGAGAAGTGAATTGCAAAAGTTGGAGGAGGAATTCTAGAACCTAAAGCAAGATGGTGGTGATCATTTGGCCTACTCAACTAGGTATCATGAGTTGAGTATACTACTGCCTCATATGGTCGACACTATCCCCCGCAACATCGAGAAGTTCATTAAGGGTGTACCACCCCAAATTCAAGATGTTGTGGTGGGTAGCCAACCCACAACCTTGGAAGAAGCCATTACTATCACCGCTCAACTCACCGAGAATCATATACGAGCGGGCACCATGTCTGTGAAGGGTGCAAAGAAGGTGGAAAAGACGGCTACCAAGGCCGTTAAGGAGACTAAAGCTGAGCCATCTCATAACAACAGCAACAAGAAGCGCAAGTTCACACCGGCGCGTAACTATGCCGTGGCTGCACACCCAAACAACCTCAAAGACAACTTGTACCTGCGACTGCACATGTGGCATAAGTGCCTGGGGCTAGGGCCTATGCTGGTCCTCAACCTATGTGCAACACTTGTAGGTATCATCATCCGGGGAATCAACCATGCCGTATCTGTACCTTATGCGGTAAATATGGTCACTGGGTGGCGACTTGTCACCGTGCACCTAACAACGCCGCAATGGTCACAAACCGTGTTTGCTACAACTGTGGGGAACCTTGTCATTTCCGCCCACAATGCCCTCGTCTGGTGGGTAATGTTCCACAAGCTCGAGGACGTGCTTTCAACATCAACGCAAATCAAGCACAAGCAAACAACGATGTGGTGAATGGTATGTTAACTTACCTTTAACTTTTGCGACCTAATTCTTTTCATGCGTTACTAGTATCGTTAAATACCTTTAAAATTTAACAGGTATGTTCCTTATTAACAAAACTTATGCTTATGTCCTATTCGACTCTGGAGCTGATAAGAGTTTTGTTTCGCTAGAATTTGAACCCATACTTGCTAAGCCACACACGAAACTAGAAAGACCTCTCACCGTCGAAGTCGCTGATGAAGAACCTATCACCGTGGATGTCGTTATCTGTGATTGCATCTTAAGTCTTGACGCGCACGATTTCCTTATCGATCTTATACCTATGAAACTTGGTAGCTTTGACGTCATCATTGGTATGAATTGGTTAGCCAAACACCATGCCGAGATCGTTTGTTTCGAGAAGTGCATTCATATACCGTTACCCTCTGGAGATACTTTAAAAGTGTTCGGTGAAAAATCTTCCAAAGGACTTAAACTCATGTCTTGCACTCAAGCCCGAAAGTGCTTAAGCAAGAAGTATATGGCCTTCTTGGCTTACGTGGTCAACACGAAAGTCAAAGGGAAAGAACTTAAGGATGTCCCTATCATACGAGACTTTCCTAAAGTATTTCCCGATGACCTTAGTGGTTTACCTCCCGTGCGTGAAGTCGAGTTTAAAATTGACTTGATACCGGGATCAAACCCCATGGCTAAGTCACCATATCGGCTTGCACCATCGCAAATGCAAGAACTCTCTAGTCAACTTCAAGGGCTATCCAAGAAGGGCTTCATTCGTCCTAGTTCTTCACCTTAGGTGCACCTGTTCTATTCGTGAAGAAGAAAGATGGGTCGTTTTGTACGTGCATCGACTATCATGAGCTTAACAAGCTTACCATCAAGAACCGCTTTCCTCTTCCTCATATCGATGACTTGTTTGACCAACTTCAAGGAGCTGCTATATTCTCGAAGATCGATTTACGTTCTGGTTATCATCAATTGCGAGTCCATGACGATGATATCCCGAAGACTGCATTCCGTACTCGATATGGGCATTATGAGATCATGGTTATGCCTTTTGGTTTAACAAATGCTCCTGCTGTTTTCATGGATCTCATGAATCGAGTGTGCAAGCCTTATCTGGACAAGTTCATGATCGTCTTCATTGACGACATACTCATCTTCCAAGTCCAATACCGATCATGAACTTCACTTGCGATAAGTTCTTGAAATTTTGAAGAAAGAACAACTGTACGCGAAGTTCTCAAAATGTGAATTTTGGCTCAATGAAGTTCAATTTCTGGGACACGTGGTGAATAGCCAAGGAATTCACGTTGACCCTACAAAGGTGGAAGCTGTGAAGAATTGGTGTGTTCCCACGACTCCGACCGAGATTCGTTCTTTCCTTGGTCTTGCTAGTTATTACCGGCGATTCATCGCCAACTTTTCAAGGATCGCGAAGCCGCTCACTTCCTTGACACAAAAGAATAAATCATTCGAGTGGGGGCCCGAGCAAGAAGAAGCTTTTGAAGCGTTAAAGCGCAAACTGTGCAATGCTCCTATCTTGACCCTACCTGATGGAAACGATGATTTCATCGTATATTGTGATGCATCAAAACAAGGCCTTGGTTGTGTTCTTATGCAACGAGGAAAAGTCATAGCTTATGCATCGAGACAACTGAAGGTTCACGAGGTGAATTACACAACACATGATCTCGAGCTTGGTGCTGCTGTTTTTGCTTTGAAGATTTGGAGACACTACCTGTATGGTACGCAATGCATAGTTTACACCGATCACAAAAGCCTTCAACACATTTTTAATCAAAAAGATATCAATATGAGACAACGTCGTTAGGTGGAGTTGATTAGTGACTACGATTGTGACATCCGTTATCATCCTGGTAAAGCCAACGTTGTGGCCGACGCACTAAGTCGAAAGGTTCATAACAGATGATTTCGTTCCAAGAAATTCACGATTGACGTCAATGGTTTGACACCTTGAGAGGGTTCGATACTGAAATTCGACTAGATGTCAACGAGGCTACTGTACTGCTACAAAACTTGAGAATAGATAGTGACATCAAGTCTAGTATCTTGGAGGCTCAACAAATGGTTCAACAAGAAGAAAGAATGAAGGATGAACTGGAGCATAACCTTCTAACTCAATTGGAGACAAAACCTAATGGGTTGATGTATTTCGCGAATCGAATTTGGGTTCCAAATCGTGATAATCTTCGTACCCTTATCATGAACGAAGCTCATCAAACTCGTTATAGCATATGGGTGATCGTTGACCGATTGACCAAATTGGCACATTTTATACCCATACGTGACACTTACAAGACATCAAGGTTGGCTCGTATATACATTGATGAGATTGTAAGTCATCATGGGGTACCTCTACACATCATATCCAACCGAGACGCTCGTTTCACTTCGCATTTTTGGTCGTCTATGCAAGAACTCTTGGGTACACAACTAGATCTAAGCACGGCTTACCATCCTCAAACTGATGGTCAAACCAAGCGAACGATCCAAACCTTGAAGGATTTGCTACGCCTGTGTGTCCTTGATTTTGGTGGTGATTGGGATACGCATCTACCGCTCGCGGAATTTTCGTATAATAATAGTTATCACTCGAGTATCAAGATGGCACCGTTTGAAGCACTTTATGGTCGTAAATGTCGTTCACTGATCTGCTGGACTGACATTGGTGAAAATTTCATCACTGGTCCTGAACTTATACAAGAGACGACCGATAAAGTTTCTATCATCCGCAAGAACCTTGAAGTGACGAGAAGTCGTCAAAAGAGCTATGCTGACAAGTGACGTAAGCCATTGGAATTCCAAGTTGGGGAGATGGTTCTTCTTAAGGTTTCACCATGGAAAGTAGTGGTTCGCTTTGGAAAGAAGGGTAAACTTGCTCCAAGATTTGTAGGACCTTTCAAAATCCTGAAAAGGATTAGGAAAGTGGCCTATAAACTGGAACTACCTTCCGACTTTAGTGGAGTTCATCCTGTGTTTCACGTCTCGAATTTAAGGAAGTGTTTAGCTGCCGAGAGTCTACACGTTCCATTGGATGATATCCAGATCGACGAGTCATTACACTTTGTTGAGAAACCCGTTGAAATCATGAATCGCATTATGAAGAAGACTAGAACCACCACTACCCCAATCGTCAAGGTACGCTGGGAGAATAAGCGTGGCGCTGAATTTACTTGGGAACGTGAGGAGCACATGAAGAAGAAATACCCGTTTTTATTTCTATAGTTTCATTCTTAATTTCGGGACGAAATTCTTTTAAATTGGGGAGACTGTAACAACTCGTATTTTCGTTAAATAAAAGTTAACCTCGTTAAATTCTTGTAAGGACCTTTATGCCATTTGTGAAACCTTGAGGGCTTGTTATGTTTGTTTAGTTAATATGTTAATTTATTTAAACAACAATAATAATGATATTAATAATAATAATATTAGTGTTACAACGTTCATTTATTGTTATGAAACTTAACATTAAATTATAATAATAAAAATAATAATAATAGTCCAAATAAAAAAAATAAAAATAATATAAATAATAATTTATAAAGTTAATAATCTTAAAATTGTTTAAAATTTAAGGTAATAAAGTTAAAGAGGTTAATATGTTATTTTATGAACTTTAAATAAGAAACTTTGTGCATAAAATAATAAGAACCAAACTGCAGGGACCAATGTGTAACATTTCGAAACCCAAACCCCACCCCCATTTTGTCTACCCGTTTTTCCGGCCAGCCGTCGGCCACCACCGGCCGCGGCTCCGGCCACCATCAAACCCACATTTTTATGTGATTTTTAACCCAGAACCGGTCCCGATTACTCCTAGAACATGATCCGACTCCATTAAACTCGTTAATTGAACTAAATCATCGGTTACTAACACCTAACAAACGAGTAACCGATCGCCCTTAAGATCCATAACTGTTCGAGTATCTAATTAATCAAACCTAAACAATCATCTAACTAAACTTAAACGTTTACAGTCCACAATTGCACCTGGAACACACGAAAATCACATCTTCGATCATCTCCATTGCCGCGAACCTGCAAGTTAATCGAGAACCATCTTCCAAGCAACGTAAGCAGAAATTGACAGAGGGCTTTTGATCTAGTACACCATTGGAAACTTCCTGTGCAACGAATTTGTTTAACATTATCGTTTGAACATCGAACCAGTCGTACGTGTGTCACGGCCTTAGCATCGTTTGTTCATCATCAGTTCACCTTCGAATTGGGTAATTGAACACATGGTTATGCTCGAAATACAGTGGGGAACAAAAGCCCTATGATTACGAGCTCTTACATTAACGAATTAAGGTTCAATTTTGGGGATTGTGGAATTAGGGTTCATAAGAATTGGAGTTTTCTTCTGTTTATGTTTTTAAAATTTTAAAACACAAATAAACCGCGGCTGAGAGCCTTGGTTCACTGGTTAAGTCTTGCCCCCACATTCATGAGGTCCCGGGTTCGAACCCGGGCACCCTCATGTAATTTTTTAAAAGCCTTTTTGGCTTTAATTTTATTATGAAAAATTTATAATATAAAAATAACTTTTATAGATTTCAAATATTTTTTTAAAGTCATCAAAATATTTTCTTAAAAAGTTATTCTTGTAAAACATTTTAATATTTTAATATAAAAATTATTTACAAATGTTGAAACTAAATATTTTTATAAAAATTAGATTGTTATATAATATTAAATTAATATTAGGTCTTATGTTATCTTTGTTTAATGATTTTATCATGATAACTATAGAATTTAATTATATTTTATAAATAAAATCATAAGTTATTTACAAAGGATCAATTTCCTTAAAAAAATAAATTTTATAAATTTCATGAATGGTATTTTTATAAGAAGTTACTAACTTTAAGAAGGTCCCCAAATTCTAATATCTTAGTTCACGTTAAATCGTTAACCTTATTATTAACCTAAATCTTGTAATATATATATATATACATACATACATACATACATACATATATATATATACATATATATATACATATATATATATATATATTGGTGCCTTGTGACGTTACATCTTGGAACGAAGTTTATTATTGATCTTATTAATCTTCATCATATACTTATTGATCATGTGAGTTTTCTTGCCCCTTTCTTTATGATTTTCATACTATTTTAGGGTGAAGCATGATACTTATACATCATATACTTATAAACGTTTGAGACTTGTAAAGCACTTACAATTCATCTTTATATTCGTCATGGTTATTTGTGTGTTGTAAGTGATTATATGAGATACATAGTTTGTTTACAATGATTAACTATTGCTAGCCTGGCGACGTCTTAGATCTTTGTGCCTGACAAGCCTATTTGGTGCTAAAGCCGAGGTATTGCCGGCTCCTGATGACGCATGCTTGTTTATCATAGGAACCAAATACACTTAGCCAATCATATATACTTGTAATCAAGTCGATGTTTGGTTGTAAAGATATGTGTTCTATAACTTTGCTAACTTATAACCTATGACATGAATTGCTACTTGTAATCTTATCAGATTATGTATGTAAACCTTGGAAACTCACCAACTATTTTTAGTTGACCATTTATTTTTATCACGTTTCAGGTCATGCCCAAGTTTAAAGCGATCTTTTGAAGCTTGCAATAATGTAGGATTTGGACCTAGTTAATGGAAAAAAAAAATTATGTTTCGTTATGTTATGTTTGAACCTATTTCATATTTGAGACTTATGTTTGTAATGCCTTTCGAAACTTATAATTTTAATATTTACATTTAAATATAGCGTTATATGGCTGTGAACAATCTTAACCTCACATCTCGACGATTCCGCCGTCAAGGTTGGGGTGTGACATGTATAGCCTACAACAAGAGGCAGGCGTAAGGCGAGTCATCAGAGCTGAAGAGACGCAAAAATGCTTCGAGTCTAGCAATTTGTGGTCTTGTGGAGTACCGAAGTGTCAATTTGAATCCAGCCCATCTGGGTTACTGGGTTATTCATCGCCTCATCACTGAATGCTGATGAACCCTAACCGTAGATGTAGGATTGAGCTATATGGGCTGAAGGTTGTGGTCTGTAGAGTACCGAAGGTATATCAATAATTTTTTTTAAACTAATGTGTTTCCCTTTATCAGCATATGGGCTGGCCTGTATGCTGAGGAAATCAAGCCAAGCTGTCAGAGTCATGCATTTTTTTATACAATTAAAGAAGGTCCTGATATGTTTTGTAGATCGATTTTATATGAGCTCTAAGCAATTTTCATAACATAATCCATTCATCTTATTGTATATATGATTTCTACATAATATATTTTATAAAATTATATATATGTGTGTGTCGGTATTATCATTGGGTAAGGTTATCGTAAAAAGTCTTTTTATTTTAAAAAGGATAAAAAAACACAATGACGTATGAGAAAGATACAATCAAGAGCAATTACGAGAACTAAGATGCAATGACGAGTAATAAAGACACAATGACGATCATGAAGAACACAATGACGAGCTGAAAAGACATAATGAGTAGGAAATATAAAAATTCTAAAACCTACAAGCTGAAAAAACCAAAAGCTGAAAAACCCAAAAGCTAAAACCAAAAGTTAATATCGTAGGGTTAGACTAGTCGATTCCAACTTCGTTGGATTGAGTTCAATCAGAGTTCGTTTGACACGCTTTTATGAGTGACTAAAAACTCCTATTCAGCCTTTTTAGAATAAGAAGAGCTTTTCACTTGAACCCAACACTTATCACATATATTCAATGTTTAATATCAACACTGAAAACGTTTTCATTCTAAATATTAAACATCAAAGTTTATATATAATCAACGTTCATATCTGATAAATATTACTATTGTTGTTCAGAAAATAATAATATTGTTATTGCTTTCAATAGCAATAATTAAGTGGTTAAAATTATTGTCAAAATGATACTTAATCTAAAGAACATAAGGATTGTGTGTTTAATACGTGTTATTTTCTGAAAATCATCACTTTAGAAAACACAATAATTAACAAAAATACATAATGATCTGCGCTAAAGACACAATGACGAATATAAATCATATGAGCTTGAAATTTTAAAAAATGTTATCTTTTTCGTTTTAAATATATAAAATGCTCGTTTTATTGTGTAATTTTTATAAGGAAAAAGTAATGTTGTATATAAAAGTTATAAACATTTTAAAACAATGAAGGAACTTTAAAAGGCCTCTGATATCCATATAAAGGACACGTCGAGCATAAATACCCTCTTTAACTTCTATTCTGACGGATTGAACATCTTTTATAAGAAATCGGAGGAAGACCCGACGATTTTTTCCAGGAAATCCCCAACGAAAGATACACACTATTCCGTCTTTTATATCAAAACGATCATAACCACTACCTACATTCCACGAAATTGTGCACCACAAATAGGAGCTAATAAAAAGATCCGCGATCCCATAAAAAGACATCACAATTCCTTGTGAAAAAAAAACGATTTCCTGAGACGGAAATAAAGATATCAAATTTCTACCAAGATAACTCGAGGTTCCAACCAACAAGAATCCCAATGAACCTAAAAAAGGATAATAAATGCTCGTTTTTATTGTGTAATTTTTATAAGGAAAAAGTAATGTTGTATATAAAAGTTATAAACATTTTAAAACAATGAAGGAACTTTAAAAAAATCAACAAAAGTGATTATGTCCAAAATATCCTTCTAATGAAATTCTTACTTATAACTTGATCTCAATTATT
The DNA here is from genome assembly GCA_024085815.1 of Flaveria linearis. NCBI lineage: Eukaryota > Viridiplantae > Streptophyta > Magnoliopsida > Asterales > Asteraceae > Flaveria > Flaveria linearis. The sequence goes on from CM044001.1 coordinate 103,818,055, forward strand.
GATTAAGAAAATTAATGGTTGAGACTTCTTATACTTTTTAGATTTAAGAACTTTTTTATTTGAACCATTCCCTAATTAAAATTGTTGTTATTTATTCTTTCACTATATAATTATACATTTAATTTTCACCGTGTTCCACATTAAAAAGTTTTTAAGCACATACTTTTTAATACCGGACATAGCGATTACCCTAATGGGCGTCAAATTTGCTGATTTGGATACAAATGGGGCGTCACAGCTGATACATCCTAGTTAAAGGAAACTTTAAATCCATGTTTAGTCAAGCCTTTAACAGACGTTAAAGGGGTGAGTGAATCATTTTTTCCCTATTTTTGATAATTTTTAACTAGAAAAACTTTGAACTCACTGCACTTGTTTTTTTTTTAAAAAATGTTGGATCATTATAAGGCTGGTGCAACCAAAACCACTTCACATAGTCAATTTTGGTGCTACATTCAAAGGCTTCCGAAGCAAAGTATGAGATCTTCCGAAGTCTGAAAGAAACAGCTGAAGACAAAGTCTGAAGACTTCCGAAGACAAAGTCTAAAGACTTCCGAAGACAAAGTCTGAAGAAACAGCTGAAGACAAAGTCTGAAGACTTCCGAAGACAAAGTCTGAAGAAAGAGCTGAAGACAAAGTCTGAAGAAAGAGCTGAAGACAAAGTCTACTTCCGAAGACAAAGAAGACTCCAAGCCTCGGAAGAAGCAGTCTTCCGAAGTATAAGTGGCTTCGGAAGAAGTTATTCTTCCGAAGAAACTTATCCTTCGGAAGACATTACTATGACCAGTAGACATAAGTATGGTCTCTGACAGTCCGCTGCAGACCTCTGATACAGCATGGCATCTTCCTAAAGAGCCATGTTGTTGATCATACTTTATTCTACTGTTTACCTTTTTATGATAGTACATGTTACCAACCTCAGTTGGTGATAAAAGGTAAGTCAGGGACATGTCCTGACTACCAAATCTCAGATAATATATTTGAGATACCTTAACCTATAGTCTTGTAGCATAGGCTTTTTGGTTATAGGTTTCCAGCTGGTATCAAAGTATATCCGGCTGTAGGTAGTATTATATATATCTTCTCATTGTAACTTATTAAGTAGAGAGCAAGAGTTAGAGCCAAAGATTTAAGCTTGTAAGAATCTTGTAATCCTTTGAGTTGAGAAGCAATATATAAAAGTACCTTGAAAATTTACATCCTGTGTTTATTTACTGCATTGTTACTTGTTATATTGTGATCAACTCTTTCTAGATTCTTTCTGAGTATTGTTCAAGGTGAGTTTGAGAGAGAAACCACTTGTTGAGTGACCAGCACACGATCCTGCAATTGGTATCAGAGCCTTGGCTCTTGATTGCGTGATCTAACCATCCAAATCAACTTGTTTTTCACTCCTCCCTACAAACCATTCACTCAAATGGCCGCTCTCTCAAAAGCTGATATGGAAATTGGTACCATGACTAAGTCCCCACTGATCACCCCTGAAGATTTTGACACATGGTGCACTAGAATGGAAGGCTTCATCAAGTGTCAAGACTCAAGGATGTGGGACTCCATTGTTAATGGTCCTTTCATACCAAGCACTTCTTCTGCTACTGGTAATCGCATTATCCCAAAAGATGTTGATGATTACTCAGAAGAATATAAGAAAAGAATAGAGCTTGATCAAAGGGCTATGACTTCTCTTCAAACTGCTCTTCCAAACTCCATCTACAGAGGCTTCAAGAAGTGCAAGACAGCTAAAGATCTATGGGATGCACTGAAGCTCATGTATGAAGGATCCAAGGAAACTAAAGAGAACAAGAAGGATCTCTTAAAGCAGTAGTTTGAAAACTTCACTTTCAAGGCTGGAGAGACCTTGACTCAACAATAATTCAGATATGTTGAGATAGTGGATACTCTGGTGGATATTGGAGTACCTCTTGAGAATAGATACATAGTTAGGAAGTTCATGTCTTCCCTTCCTAAACTATGGACACACTACTGTGTTGTAATCAAGAGAACTTTGGACCTTAAAACTCTTTCTCTCACAGAGTTGTATGGTATCCTAAGTGCATTCCAGATGGAGATGAACATGCAGAACTCCTCTGGAAACTCCAATAACCAACTGAGTTTAGCCCTTCCTGTGGTTGAAAGGGAAATCACAGAACCAGAATATCAGTTGCTGTGCTACCCTGACAACTCACATAGTGGACCCTAAATTACTCTACCTGAGACTCTAAAGTCTCAAAAGGTTCAACACAACTCCTTTCAGGATAGTTGTGCCTTTGTCTCTGGAAGTGGACACTCTGGTGATTTTCAATACTGCTTTGATGATCTTGAGTGCTTCAGTCCAGATGATGTGGAGTACGTGGACATTATCCAACAGATGGCTCTCTTAACTTACAGAGCGAAGAAGTTCTTCAAGAGAACTGGAAGGCAATTCCCTCAAAACCCTGTCAATAGCAAGTTTGGGTTTGATAAGAGCAAAGCAAAGTGTTACAACTACAACCAACTTGGTCACTTTGCTAGGGAATGCAAGGCTCCCAAGAACAACCCGGGAACCCCACAGGCCTCCACACATCCCTCAGCTTCAAAGCATGAAGAAAAGTCAATTGAAACAGCTGCAATAGCTCAAGAGGTTGACTGGAGCTTCATGGTACAGGATGTGACTCCCGCTCAAGCACTCATGGCCGGAACAGATGATGATCAGGTATATGAACATCTTTGTACTGTTGCCTGTATTGCTAAAGTTAAACTCTATAAGGATTACAATATGGAAATCAGATCTGATGTTGAGTCTTTAAATATCTTAAAATCTGATTTTAAAAGAGCTGAATCTGACTATTAAAAGAAAATTGAGGAGTTAGAGAAAACTGTGTCTCTTTTAAAACATGAAAAGACCAACTACAAGACTCAAATTAAAGATCTGATATCCAAACTGTCTGAAGTTCAAGCTCAGTTGGTCACTGCTGAGGCTCAGGCTAGGAAGCAAGCTATTGCTGAGCAAAACTTCCAAGCTATTCTTGAATCATCCTCTCATTCTAAAATGTTTTATCAAAACAAAGAAGGGTTGGGAACCAATGAAATAGCTCCACCACACTCTTATGAGTCTATCAGACTACCTAGATGTGGTACTGAAGAGCAAGAGGTTCTAACTGCTGACCCTTCTCTATTAGAACCAGAGGATGAGGCAAAAATAGTGGTCACCACAGGGGAGAAACAGGAAGATACGCTCATCTCTACCTGTGAAGATCAAATCCTAACCACCAAGGCAAGAAGAAGCAGAGCTAAATCTGCTAGAAGGACTGCCAAGAAGGTTGCAGAGTCCAAGCTAAAGATTGACCCAAAGCAAAAGGGTGTCTTAATCTCTGCTGGATTCCAAGTGGTAGGTACTTCTGATTCAGGAAAGGAGTGTAGTACCAACACTCCTGTCCTACCAAAGGATCAGAAGTTGAAAGGGAAAGTTGCTAATGAAGAGAAGAAGTTCAAGAAACAGCAACCTTCAAATTCCCAAAAGACTAACATTGCATGCATAATGTGTGGTCTGCACAACCACATGGCTAAAGATTGTTACTACAATCCAGTAAGCACACATTATGCAAATAATGTTAGAAAAGAAGGAGTCAGGGAAGGTTTCTCAATTGGACCATTTCAAACGGTCCAAATGATGAAAAGGGGAAAGTTGGTCTCGGAAGCCAAGTTGCTTTTGGAAGAAAGCACTTCTTCCGAAGGGAAAATGGCTTCGGAAGATAAAGCTTCTAAAGTTCGGAAGAACAAGAAAGCTCCCTTGAAACCATCCCAGAAGAAGACTGCTTCGGAAGAAAAGGTAGTGAAGGCTTCTTCCGAAAAGAAAGAAGCTTCGGAAGAAGACCATGCTGCAAAAGCTTCAACAAGCTCATCCTCAAAGATCAACCAAGGGATGGATTGGAAGATCAAGGAAGATGTTACAGCCCAAACCTCTTCTTCAACGACCTCTATTGAACCCCAATGCATATCTTTTGGTTCAATTATGTCATTATCTTTGGAAAAACCCAAGACCAGCAAGGCTTGGTCTTCCAAACAAAACTAACCATCTCATCTTATGTGCAGGGACATCCATTTGACAAGAACAACAATGTCTGGATTGTAGATAGTGGATGCTCCAGGCACATGACAGGGAACAGATCTCTCTTTCAGTAATTCCAGAACTATGATGGAGGGCCTGTCTAATTTGGAGGTGAGACCAGAGGATATATTTCTGGCGGAGGAAGTATATCCAATGGTAGAATAAACATTGACAAAGTTCACTTTGTCAAACAGCTTGAACACAATCTGTTAAGTGTTTCTCAATTCTGTGATCAAAAGCATCAAATGCTTTTCACAGAACATGAGTGCATTATCCTCAGACCAGGGATGACAATTCCTCCGGAATTGGTGCTTCTTAGATCTCCCAGGAAAGGGGATATGTACAAGCTAGATATGAACAATGCTTCTCCTATGAGTGAAGTATCATGCTTTCTTTCCAAAGCTGATAGTGATGAGTCAACACTATGGCATAAACGCATGTGTCATGTGAATTTTAAAACAATGAATAAATTGGCTAAAAATAACTTGGTACATGGTCTGCCTAAAAAGGAATTTTTCTGCAAAGATAACTATGTTGCATGCCTGAAAGGGAAACAACACAGATCATCTCATAAATCCAAATGTGTCAACTCCATCACTACTCCATTACACTTATTGCACATGGATCTCTTTGGTCCCACAAGTATAATGAGCATTGGAAGGAAATCATACTGCCTTGTGATTGTTGATGATTTTACAAGATTTATATGGGTATTCTTTTTAAGAAGTAAAGATGAAACTGCTGAAACGTTAAAATCTTTTATTCTTAAAATAGAAAATCAAATTGATCACAAGGTTAAGATCATTAGAAGTGATCAAGGGACTGAGTTTAAGAACTTTGTTCTTGACTCATTCTGTGACTCAAAAGGGATTGCCAGACAATATAGTGCTCCTCGAACTCCTTAACAAAACGGTGTTGCTGAGAGGAGGAACAGGACACTTATTGAGGCTACTCGAACCATGTTAGCTGATTCAAAACTACCTCTAACATTCTGGGCAGAGGCAGTTAGCACTGCATGCTACGTGCAGAACAGGGTTCTTGTAGTTAAGCCCCATGGAAAAACCCCTTATGAGTTATGGAACAAGAGGCCACCGTTCATTGGCTTTCTATGGTCCTTTGGCTACAGGTGTACCATACTTAACACAAAAGACAACTTAGCAAAGTTTGCTGAGAAGTCAGATGATGCTATCTTTGTTGGATACTCTTCTAACTCCAAAGCTTATAGAGTATATAACATTAAGAGTCAACAATTTGAGGAGTCATCCAATATAGTTGTCAATGAGCACACTCCTTGTGTTAGGGGGAATGGACCTGATTATATCTTTGATTCAGAATTGTTTCCAAACTATTCTAAACCATCTTGTGAGAATGTTTCAGCTGGAACAGGTGCTTAAGGTGATGCAGATGCTGATGCTGATCAACTATTTGAGCTTCCCAGACCTCTTCCAAATTCTCCAAGAACTGAAAGGCAACAAGCTTCAACCATTCACAGATCTGATAGTGTAACAATCTCCAGGAATAGTAAAGCTTCTACAAGTGAATCACCTGATGAACCTCAAAGTTCTTCAGGTGATCCATTACAACACCAGGTTGAAAGAAGTAGTATTCTGAACGAACAGGCAACTGTTAATACTACTTCACGACCAACCATTGATGATGTTTCTCAATCATTCAATCAGTCCTCATTGAATGACTTTGAAACAACAGCTGGAAAGAGTGATCCAGTTCCTGACCAGAATATGTCCAACCTGGACTTATCTCTGCAACTAGAAGTGATTCCTCGTCTTAGGATTCACAACACTCATCCAACTGAGAACATCATAGGGAATGTCTCTGAGGGTGAGAGAACAAGAGGGCAAACTCATCATGGGAATGTCTGCTGATATTCATGCTTCTTATCTCAGATGGAACCCAAGAAGGTGGAAGATGCCTTAAAGGATAGTAGTGGGGTTGAATCGATGCAGGAGGAGCTGCTTTAATTCAGAAGACAAAAGGTCTGGAATCTATGCCTACTACCATCTGGTCAAGTACCTATAGGCACTAAATGGGTTTTCAGAAACAAGAAAGATGATAGAGGCTTGATTATCAAGAACAAGGCAAGATTAGTAGTTCAAGGATACACCTAAGAGGAAGGAATTGATTATACTGATGTCTTTGCACCTGTTGCAAGACTTGAGGCAGTTAGGATCTTCCTTGCTTATGTTGCATCCAAGAACTTCATAGTCTATCAACTTGATGTCAAGTGTGCTTTTCTATATGGGGAAATAGATAGGGAAATCTATGTATGTCAACCTCCAGGATTTGAAGACCCACAACACCCCAACTATATGTGCAAGTTGGATAAAGCTCTATATGGGCTGCACCAAGCACCTAGGCTGTGGTATGAGACTTTGTCTCAGTTTCTCCTGAAGAATGGCTACACCAGAGGTACCATTGATAAGACTCTCTTCATCAGGAAGTCTGAAGAAGACATTTTGCTTGTTCAAGTCTATGTTGATGACATCATATTTGGTTCTTCAAATGACCAAATGTGTAAGGACTTTGAGAGCATTATGTAGCAGAAGTTTGAGATGAGTTCCATGGGAAAAATGAACTTTTTCCTTGGAATTCAGGTAAAGCAAATGAAGGAAGGGTTCTTCATAAATCAATCTAAGTACGTCTCAGACATCTTAGATAGATTTGAAATGAAGGATTGTAAACCAGCCAAGACACCCATACCCAGAAACCATAATCTTTGCCCTGACCTTGAGGGGGAGGATACTGACCAACATCAGTATAGAGCAATTATTGGTTCTCTGATGTATCTCACTGCTAGTAGACCTGATATTATGTTTGCCACTTGTATTTGTGCAAGATATCAGGTTGCTCCAAAGGTGTCTCATCTGGCTGCTGTTAAGAGAATCCTCAGATACCTCAAAGGAGCACCTAAACTAGGTCTCTGGTATCCAAAAAATAGTGATTTCAATCTCTATGGATACTCTGACAGTGATTATGGTGGTTGCAACATTGACAAGAAATCCACATCAGGAGGATGTCAATTTCTTGGTGGAAGGATTATCTCATGGCAATGCAAGAAGCAATCCTGTGTCTTTACATCAACTGCTGAAGCTGAATATGTCACACCCTCAAAATCCGCTAACGGGGTTTTACCGTCAGGCGTGTGACACACCAGGATCTCAGATATCATCAGTTACACCAGACACAGTAATTACAAAACATCACATTAAGTAATTAGATTTTTAAATCAATCATAAGTGTTTCAGACTTGCGGAAGCGTTTCGAAAACAGAAATCAATAGTAAATTGTTTCAACATGCGTTTCAACCATAAGAATCCACAACGTTTAACAAAATAAATCAATTGTGTTGTGATGTATGCCATGAATGCATCCTAGCTGAGATCTTAACCTTGAGCGTTTCTGTGACCTGAGAAAACATGCTAAAATGTGCCAACATAAAGTTGGTGAGTCCACAGGTTTTAATCAACAAGAAATGTGTCAGAAAAGCGTTTCACATGGTTTCATCAACCAGAACTGTGTCAGAAAAGCGTTTCACATGGTTTCACCAACCAGAAATATGTCAGAAAAGCGTTTCACATGGTTTAGTATATAAAGCATATCGATAGGTAGCGAGCCTATAAACAAGTTAGTTAGTGTTTCAAACCGAAGCTGACTGTGTGTGTTTAGTGCCTTTCCACCACGTCTTAACCGACCGTGGCAATCGTTTTAGGTCAATTTAGCACCCGTTCGACCTCCAATCAAGCTAGCGCGACTAGCCCGGGCGGGGTTTGTCAGACCCAGTAGTACTACTCAAAATTACCTCGCTAATCTCGTTACTAACAGTTTGATACTGTAAGGACTTTCAAATGCGTTTCGCACTAACATAACAAGCGATATCAATAATACTGGCAACCATAACAAAATAGTGTTTGCATGTTTTCTCCCCCGAAAAGGAAAGAAAGTAAAATGGGGCCGTGAAACTCACCTTGAATTGATGTAATTAAATGAACAAGAGCTTCAAAGAATAAGGGTAATGCACGATCAAACACGATCAACACCTATTATTAATTGTAGTTCAGTGTTTAAAATGTGTTCAACGCGAATAGATACATTTGGTTGGATTCGGGTCGGTTCGGTTTGACCCGCAATACGCACACAAATAGATATATATATATATATGTTACAATATTTAAGTTTAATAATACGATTAACGTTAAATCGAGGATTAGGGTTTCATTTGATATTTGGGGGTTTTAATATCTAATTTAAATAAAATGATATAAACGGTTATGTTGTGATCCCATGAAAGTGGAATATACTATTTGACCATTTTAATTTAGAGAAAGAAACATTAAAGTTTAAAGACAAGTTTAAATAACCTTTATATATATATATATATATATATATATATATATATTATTCATGCTTTAAACAATGATATATAGATAATGGTTTACCCTAAATAATAATTTAGTGATTCAACCCCTCATTTAAAGTCTATTTTTATAAAAATAATTATGTATGAAATTTGTAAATAATATTTTATAAAAATTATTAAGGTTTTTAAATGAAATAAATTTACAGAAAATAATTATGAAGCATTTAAAATAAGGGAAGTTTATAAAACTTATTTTTACGATTTTTAGAAATTTTTATGTATTTTTTTAAAGCTTAAAAAGGCTTCAAAAAAATAAAAGAGGGTGCCGGGTCTCGAACCCGTGACCTCTTGGTTGATAGGTGAAGTGGTAACCAGTAAACCAAGGCATACAGCCGCGATAGGAATCTGTTTCCAATCCTTAAAAACAAATCTTTAAACAAATCCCCAATTTTCCCCTAAATCCCCGAAACCCTAGTTTCAATTTGAATCAAATTGAAGATCAATTCGACGTTGTTCACATCTTAAATCATAGGGCTTTTACTCCCCATGTTAGGACGAGTGTGTGGGTGTGTGTAATTACCCGAATTGATGTTAGATTGATGATGAACAATCGATGAACAAGCCGCGGCTTTGGCAGAATCTGTTCCAGTGGAAATTCTCGATGATAATCGAATTAAACTCGTGTGAAGCTTCCAATGATGATCTTGATTCAAAGCCCTAAATCTATTGATGTTAAAATTACTTGGAAGACAGCCTTCGGGTAGGTTGCAGGTCCGAAAGAAAGAGAGTGATTGAATCCTAGATTTTTGTATGTTGTAGGTCGAATTGAGAGCTGTGTTCGATTTATAGGCAGATAATGTTCTAGTGGGTCGATTTAATTTGATTATAGTTGTCGTTTGAGTGAAAGTTGTTAGGTGTGTGATAGTGGATTCGATTAATGGTCCATTATCCAAATGCGGATACTTTTTCCCCAATTAACGGTTGCATTATTGCTGGAAACTCTCCCACGATCGTAGTGGTGTGCTTTTGGAGTTTAAAAATCCGCGTTTTAGGTGGTTTCGGGGGTCGCTGGAGCCGCGCCGGAGCATCGCCGGCCGGCGACCGGAAAAACGAGGGAAAGTGCGCGGGGGGTTGGGTTTGTAAATTTCAATTTTACACTTTGGCCCCTTATACATTGAATAGTTATTATTGTATGTATAAACTTTCTTTTAAAGTTTATAAAATGACAATTAGGCCCCCCAATTTTAAGTTCAAGGTTTTTAAACAATTTTTAAACCTAACAAAAAAATTTTTACAAAGTATTTTTATTAATAACAATGCTATTATTATTATTATTATATCACATAAATAAATCACGAATTTTTCCGGGTTGTCACAGAATACATCGCTGCCGCTAGCTGCTGTGCTCAGTTGCTGTGGATTCAGAACCAGATGTTAGATTATGGATTCAACTTCATGAGTACTTGTAACACCCGTAATTCTTATTAAAAAGAAATAAAAGAATAAAGAGAAAGAAAAACGAGGAAAAGGGAAGTCAACCCAAAGTTGAGGGACCAAAGGTGTAAAATGAATTAAAAAATCTCAAAAGTTGGTGAAAAGGTGGCATGGCCGCCCATTTTCACTCTGCACATCCTTTCTTGTTCGGATTTTAGTGAGAGAAACAACAGAGACTACGAGCTTTAGAGAGGGAAAGAGGAAGAATTCGGGCTTGAGGTAAGATTAAGTGTTTTAAGTCATTTCTAGTTGGTCTAGCCTCAGTAGTATGCTCATAGGTGTTATTGCATGTTCGGGTTATGTGTTTCAGCGGGTTGTAGGTGTTGAGAACATCTGAGGAATTCAAGTTTTTGAGTTTGAAGGTTTAAAACAGCACAGGTGAGTTCTAGACCCCTTCTTACCTGTTTTTAAATGTTTTGGGGCTGGAAATGCATGTAAGTATGTTTTTATAAGTTTGGGTATAATACCCGTATGATATGAATGTATGTATGTTTATGTTTATGTTAGATTTATGCCTAGAATCATGTGTATATGTTTAGTACTAGGCATTCTGATCTTAGGAATTTGAAATATGAATTAGTCATATGAGCAGGTTACTAAAACGACTAACAAGCCCAAATAGTAGTAATATGCCTGAAATTTGAACTTAGAATAACTAAGTACAAACTAATGAGTCTAATAGTGCTTATACGCCCAGGGACATGCCTTAGAAATATTCTAAGTACGGTCATGAGTCCAAGCAGGTAATGTGTCCAATAGTTCTAAAACGACCAGACTCATAAGTCTGAAAATTTGCTAAGTATGGGGACTTATAAGTCCAACAGGACTCATGAGTCCCACAGTACCCATGAGTCTGAAAACTAAGTAAAAGGTGATAAGTCTGAATTTTGGTCGTATGACCAGAAAATATTTTCTAAGTATGGGATGGTACGACCAACAGGGCTAATACGACCAACAGGGGTCATACGCCCAGCAGTGCTCATACGACCAGAGTCGAAAAATTTTCTAAGTGTAGCTGATGTGACCGACAGTGGTGAAACGCCTAGAACAGGGCTCATACGCCCAAAATACTTTGACTTTTTAACAGACTTTTGTCTTGGAGTATGTGCAGTAGGGTTTCACATGGATGTTGACTTGGACTTTATTGGATGCGAATGATTATGTCCGAATGTATTAATACCCTTTCTTAATATTTTAATTAATGTTATGATTAGGGCTGTGATGGGAATTAATATTAATATGATTATTAATATTATCAGTACTATTATTATTAATATGTTTATTAATAATAATATTGTATGATTCTACGTGTAATGATTATGATCAAGACAGGAATTATTATTATCATTAATAAAGTGGAAGATTAATGGTAATAGAAAGTGGAATGTAAATGAATAAACGAAAGTCTTGATTGATAATGGGTGAGCAACTTGGTGTTGCAAAAGCCCGCAGAAGGCTTACAATCTTTGAGATTGATAATGGGTGAGCAACTTGGTGTTGCAAAAGCCCGCAGAAGGCTTACAATCGTTGAGATTGATAATGGGTGAGCAACTTGGTGTTGCAAAAGCCCGCAGAAGGCTTACAATCTTTGAGATTGATAATGGGTGAGCAACTTGGTGTTGCAAAAGCCCGTAGAAGCCTTGCAATCCTTGAGATTGCTAATGGGTGAGCAACTTGGTGTTGCAAAAGCCCGCAGAAGCCTTGCAATCCTTGAGATTGCCAATGGGTGAGCAACTTGGTGTTGCAAAAGCCCGCAGAAGCCTTGAGATCCTTGAGATCGTTAATGGTTGAGCAACTATGTGTTGCAAAAGACCGGGAGAAGAATGATAAAAGTACGAATTGAACGATGGTGAAGATAATAAAAATATTACCTATATGTACGTACGATGCATGATCACCTAAGAAGATGAGGAACGGTTTTGAATGAAAAATAAAGTATTTTAATTATAAAACTAGAACTCACTCAGCAACGCTGACTTTTATGTATTTTCCAGTTGGCAGGTGACAGGTTGCTGAGGATGGCATAAGGGGATGACTACTTGGTGGGCAAGACTGACATCCAAATTATATTTTAATGATACTGTTGTTTTGTAATCCATTCAATTAAATATTTTGTGACTTGTGAACTAAAATGTATTGCTTAACAACAGTGTTTTAAATGAATGGATGGTTTTTGTTTAAATAATTCCGCTGCTTAAAATTTTATTATGTATGTTTTATGCTGTGAATGTCCAACTGTGAGGTGTCCGGGAACGGGGCCTTACAAGTTGGTATCAGAGCTAAAGTTTAAGTGAAACGGGTAAAATTTTTCAAAATAAACCTTAACTTAAACTGAGAATGGGACGGAAAGAGGGATGTCAGCCCGAGTAGCCATGTTCCATCAGGTATTGTTTTCTTAAAAGTCAACCAGACTTATGTGCGTGTGCTATATGTATTATGTGTTCTTAGTAGATCTAGATACTGATGTAGTCAGGATAGGAAATGCTTGGGGTGTGAAGAGTAAAGTAAGTGGCTAATCACAACTGGCCACTGTAATTAGGGACCTACTATACTTGACATAAACTGAGCTGTTTCCTTGAATGACTGTTTTAGTGTTTGAATCTTATAGTGCATAGGAAAATGGCTGGGAAGAAAACCTACAAAAGCTGCTAGAGGTAGAGGTCGTCCGCATACGACTAGGAACAGTACTAAAGCTCCAGAGACGACCCCCGTGAACCCAGAGGTCCCTGATAGGAACGAAGAAACTGAGAATGCGAGCCTGAATGCCTCAGCTAGGGAGGCGATTGCTGATGAGGTACACCAAGTCCTGCAGGTAGTTATGCCATCTGTGATGACGGATGTTATTCGTGCTGTGAGGAATGAGGAGAGAAAGGAGAAGGAGGATAGGAGAGGGTCAACTGGGAAGGAAAGCAAGGGAGGAGAGGAACGACCGGATTCAAAGATAGTAGTATCTGATGAAGAGGAAGATGATGTGGTAGGGGTGACAACCAAAGGATGCAATTACGGGGCATTCCAGAGGTGCAGGCCCCGACTTTTGACGGGAATGGTAATGCTGCTGCAGCCCATCGTTGGATAAGGGAGATGGAGGCGGTACTTGAGATCAGCGAGTGCCGGGAGGATCAGAAGGTGAAGTTTGCCACCCACTCCTTTACTGACTCAGCACTATGTTGGTGGGACAATATTGTCCAAGCTGAGGGTAGTAGGGCTATAGGCAAGATGAAGTGGCCCGAGTTGAAGAAGCTGGTAATTGAGGAATTCTGTCCTCACAGGGAACTTGATAAGATTGAGAGAGAGTTCCTGCAACTCGAGGCGGGAACCATGAACCACCAGCAATACACTGCCAAGTTCAATGAGATGGCGAGGCTGGTGCCAGATCAGGTGACACCGGTATCTCGTAAGATTAACCGGTATATACAGGGGCTACCAGCCGATATTCGTAGGCATTTGATTGCTGCACGACCAAGCACTTTTAGGTCGGCAGTAGATTTGGCTGGGAGGCTTTATGATGAGAGGGAGGTAGCAGATGCGGAGGTGAAGAAGGCTGGTGGTGGTGACCGAAACTGGAATGGGAAACGGTTCGGGTGTGGTGGCTTTACCCCGAACAACAAAAGGATGAAAACGAATGACCGTAGGGTGGGGTCATCAAGCTCGAGGCCCAAAAGGTGTGGCAAGTGCGGGAAGGAGCATACGGGTGAGTGCAGATTGGGGCTCAACGTGTGTTTCAAGTGTGGGAAGCCGGGCCACATCTCGAGGGACTGTAAAGATTTGAGGTGCTACACCTGCGGTGAGGCGGGTCATATGAGCAAAGACTGCAGGAAACCGAGGGTGGAAAGTTCCGGGACGAAGAAGGCGGCCGGGGCTGAAGGGCAGAAGGCGAGTGCCAGAGCTTTCACCATGACCAGAGAGGAGGCTAGGACGGACCCCGATGTTGTGTCAGGTACGTTTCTAGTAAATCAAACTCTTGCTTCTGTGTTATTTGATTCTGGTGCTAGTAAGAGTTTCATTTCTGCTACTTTCTGTGCTAAATTGCCTGTTAGTGGTAAATGCATTGATGAGCCCTTTGAAGTAGAAACCGCTATTGGTAAGTCCACTAGAGTTACTGCTGTGATAGAGGACTGTACCATAGAATTAGAAGGTCATAGGTTTGCTGCTAGATTACATGTGATGCCCCTAGGTGGATTTGATGTAGTACTAGGGATGGATTGGTTGGCAACCTATGAAGCGAATATCGTATGTCGAAAGAAGATGATTAGATTGACGGCATCTGACGGAAGTCTGGTGACAATATACGGTGATCGGGTAACGGTGATTCCGAAGATGATTTCGATGGCGGTGGCGGGGAAGTGCATGGGGCGTGGGTGCAACGCCTACCTATGTTATGTGAAGGATGTGGAAACGCCAACACCACAACTATCCGACGTTCCGGTTGTGTGCGAGTTTCCAGATGTGTTCTCGGAAGACTTATCGGGATTGCCACCTGACCGCGAAATTGAATTTCAAATTGACTTAATACCCGGTGCCCAACCTGTCACCAAGGCACCGTATCGATTAGCTCCTACGGAGATGAAAGAATTAATAGAGCAACTGCAAGAGTTGCTTGCCAAGGGCTTTATTAGACCGAGTATCTCTCCTTGGGGTGCTCCGGTCTTGTTTGTAAAGAAGAAGGACAGAAGCATGAGAATGTGTATCGACTACCGTGAATTGAACAAATTGACAATAAAGAATCGGTATCCGTTACCGAGGATCGATGACTTGTTCGACCAGCTCCAGGGTGCCAGTTGGTTCTCGAGGATAGATCTTCGATCTGGCTACCATCAATTGAAGGTAAAGGAGCAGGACATTCCTAAAACAGCTTTTCGTACGCGTTATGGACACTATGAGTTTCTCGTTATGTCATTTGGTCTAACTAACGCGCCAGCTGCTTTTATGGACTTGATGAACCGAGTGTGTCGGCCAATGTTAGATAAATCAGTGATTGTGTTCATCGATGATATCCTGATTTATTCGAGGAGCGAAGAAGAGCATTCCGGTCACATTCGGGAAGTATTGGAGACTTTGAGAAGGGAGAAACTGTATGCTAAGTTCTCCAAATGTGCTTTCTGGTTACGCGAGGTGCAATTTCTGGGTCACGTGGTAAATACAGAGGGAATCATGGTGGACCCAGCAAAGGTTGAGGCTGTGATGCAATGGAAATCACCAAAGACGCCATCCAAGATTCGTAGTTTCTTAGGATTGGCGGGCTACTATAGGAGATTTATTCAAGACTTCTCCAAGATAGCCTCCCCTTTGACAAAATTGACCCGTAAGGACGTGAATTTCGTGTGGGGTCAAGAGCAGGAGAATGCCTTTGAGGAGTTGAAGACAAGACTAACACAAGCTCCTGTTTTGACTTTGCCCGAGGGGAATGAAGACTTAGTGGTCTATTCAGATGCATCTTATTCTGGGCTAGGTTGCGTGTTGATGCAACGTGGAAGGGTAATAGCCTATGCATCTCGACAGCTGAAAACTCACGAAGTCAACTATCCCACGCATGATCTTGAACTAGCTGCGGTGGTTTTCGCATTGAAGATTTGGCGGCACTATCTATACGGGACGAAGTGCACAATCTTCACCGACCACAAAAGCTTGAAGTACTTCTTCGAGCAGAAAGATCTTAACATGAGGCAGAGGCGATGGTTGGAACTAATAAAGGATTATGATTGTGAAATCCATTACCATCCGGGCAAGGCCAGCGTGGTGGCCGATGCCCTTAGTCGAAAAGAACGACCTGAGCCGATTCGGGTGAAGGCTTATCAGCTGATCATGACCCCCGATGTGATGACACAGGTTAAGGAGTTCCAAGACGAGGCTTTGAAAGAAGATCGTCTTAACTCCGAAAGGATGAGAGGCCTAGTTATGGAATTGGGTGAGAACACTCTTGGTGTTAAGACCTGATTTGGGCGAATGTGGATTCCTCGATACGGGGATCTACGTGAAAAGATTATGGACGAGGCCCATAAGACCCGATACTCCATTCACCCCGGTGCTACCAAAATGTACCACGATATGAAGAAAGACTATTGGTGGCCGGGTATGAAACGCGACGTAGTGGAGTACGTAAGTAAGTGCTTGACTTGCTTACAAGTGAAGGCGGAACACCAGAAGCCCTACGGGAAGATCCAACCGTTGGATATACCCGAGTGGAAGTGGGAGCACATCACCATGGACTTCATCACGAAGTTACCACGTACCCCAAAAGGGTATGATGCCATATGGGTGATAGTTGACCGCTTGACCAAGAGTGCCCACTTCCTACCGATCCGCGAGACGTACTCATCTGAAAGATTGACGGATCTGTTCATCAAAGAAATTGTAGCTCGTCATGGTGTGCCGGTGTCTATTGTGTCTGATCGTGACACCCGGTTTACCTCCAAGTTTTGGAAGAGATTTCATGATGCAATGGGGACGAGGCTACACATTAGTACAGCATATCACCCTCAAACAGACGGTCAGTCTGAGAGGACGATCCAAACACTCGAAGACATGCTTCGGGCGTGCGTGATCGATTTTGGAGGAAGTTGGGACAACCACCTGCCGTTAGCAGAATTCTCGTACAACAACAGTTATCATGCCAGCATTGGCATGCCACCTTACGAGATGCTATACGGTAGGAGATGTAGGACGCCCGTATGTTGGGGAGACATTGGGCAGAAAGAACTGGGAGGTGTTGAAGTGATTGAAGCAACGACTGAGAAATTAGAAAAGATCAAAGCCTTCATGAAGGCGGCGAAAGATAGGCAAAAGTCGTATGTTGACAAGAGGCGAAGACCGATAGAGTTCAAGGTTGGCGACCGAGTCATGTTGAAGGTCTCGCCCTGGAAGGGAATCATTAGATTCAGGAAACGAGGTAAGCTAAGCCCGAGATACATAGGACCTTTTCGAATTATCGCACGAGTAGGAGAGGTGGCCTATCGACTTGAACTGCCAGATGAGTTAAGTGGAATTCATCCCACATTCCATGTATCTCATCTGAGAAAGTGCTTAGCTGATGAAGGCATGGTTGTACCACTGGAGGATATCGAGGTGGATGAGCGGCTCAACTACGTGGAGCAACCAGTGGCCATTATTGATCGTAAAGAAAAGAGGTTAAGGAATAAAGTGGTTCCTCTTGTGCGCGTACAGTGGAAGCACAGGAAGGGATCCGAGTCTACGTGGGAGACTGAAGAAGAAATGAGACAGCACTACCCACATCTGTTTGAGGAATAACAGGTTTCGGGGACGAAACCTATATAAGGGGGGTGGACTTGTAACACCCGTAATTCTTATTAAAAAGAAATAAAAGAATAAAGAGAAAGAAAAAGGAGGAAAAGGGAAGTCAACCCAAAGTTGAGGGACCAAAGGTGTAAAATGAATAAAAAAATCTCAAAAGTTGGTGAAAAGGTGGCATGGCCGCCCATTTTCACTCTGCACACCCTTTCTTGTTCGGATTTTAGTGAGAGAAACAACAGAGACTACGAGCTTTGGAGAGGGAAAGAGGAAGAATTCGGGCTTGAGGTAAGATTAAGTGTTTTAAGTCATTTCTAGTTGATCTAGCCTCAGTAGTATGCTCATAGGTGTTATTGCATGTTCGGGTTATGTGTTTCAGCGGGTTGTAGGTGTTGAGAACATCTGAGGAATTCAAGTTTTTGAGTTTGAAGGTTTAAAACAGCACAGGTGAGTTCTAGACCCCTTCTTACCTGTTTTTAAATGTTTTGGGGCTGGAAATGCATGTAAGTATGTTTTATAAGTTTAGGTATAATACCCGTATGATATGAATGTATGTATGTTTATGTTTATGTTAGATTTATGCCTAGAATCATGTGTATATGTTTAGTACTAGGCATTCTGATGTTGGGAATTTGAAATATGAATTAGTCATATGAGCAGGTTACTAAAACGACTAACAAGCCCAAATAGTAGTAATATGCCTGAAATTTGAACTTAGAATAACTAAGTACAAACTAATGAGTCTAATAGTGCTTATACGCCCAGGGACATGCCTTAAAAATATTCTAAGTATGGTCATGAGTCCAAGCAGGTAATGTGTCCAATAGTTCTAAAACGACTAGACTCATAAGTCTGAAAATTTGCTAAGTACGGGGACTTATAAGTCCAACAGGACTCATGAGTCCCACAGTACCCATGAGTCTGAAAACTAAGTAAAAGGTGATAAGTCTGAATTTTGGTCGTATGACCAGAAAATATTTTCTAAGTATGGGATGGTACGACCAACAGGGCTAATACGACCAACAGGGGTCATACGCCCAGCAGTGCTCATACGACCAGAGTCGAAAAATTTTCTAAGTGTAGCTGATGTGACCGACAGTGGTGAAACGCCTAGAACAGGGCTCATACGCCCAAAATACTTTGACTTTTTAACAGACTTTTGTCTTGGAGTCTGTACAGTAGGGTTTCACATGGATGTTGACTTGGACTTTATTGGATGCGAATGATTATGTCCGAATGTATTAATACCCTTTCTTAATATTTTAATTAATGTTATGATTAGGGCTGTGATGGGAATTAATATTAATATGATTATTAATATTATCAGTACTATTATTATTAATATGTTTATTAATAATAATATTGTATGATTCTACGTGTAATGATTATGATCAAGACAGGAATTATTATTATCATTAATAAAGTGGAAGATTAATGGTAATAGAAAGTGGAATGTAAATGAATAAATGAAAGTCTTGATTGATAATGGGTGAGCAACTTGGTGTTGCAAAAGCCCGCAGAAGGCTTACAATCTTTGAGATTGATAATGGGTGAGCAACTTGGTGTTGCAAAAGCCCGCAGAAGGCTTACAATCGTTGAGATTGATAATGGGTGAGCAACTTGGTGTTGCAAAAGCCCGCAGAAGGCTTACAATCTTTGAGATTGATAATGGGTGAGCAACTTGGTGTTGCAAAAGCCCGTAGAAGCCTTGCAATCCTTGAGATTGCTAATGGGTGAGCAACTTGGTGTTGCAAAAGCCCGCATAAGCCTTGCAATCCTTGAGATTGCCAATGGGTGAGCAACTTGGTGTTGCAAAAGCCCGCAGAAGCCTTGAGATCCTTGAGATCGTTAATGGTTGAGACACTATGTGTTGCAAAAGACCGGGAGAAGAATGATAAAAGTACGAATTGAACGATGGTGAAGATAATAAAAATATTACCTATATGTACGTACGATGTATGATCACCTAAGAAGATGAGGAACGGTTTTGAATGAAAAATAAAGTATTTTAATTATAAAACTAGAACTCACTCAGCAACGCTGACTTTTATGTATTTTTCAGTTGGCAGGTGACAGGTTGCTGAGGATGGCATAAGGGGATGACTACTTGGTGGGCAAGACTGACATCCAAATTATATTTTGATGATACTGTTGTTTTGTAATCCATTCAATTAAATATTTTGTGACTTGTGAACTAAAATGTATTGCTTAACAACAGTGTTTTAAATGAATGGATGGTTTTTGTTTAAATAATTCCGCTGGTTAAAATTTTATTATGTATGTTTTATGCTGTGAATGTCCAACTGTGAGGTGCCCGGGAACGGGGCCTTATAGTACTCCTATCCATATTAATAACAACAGTGCTATCTCCATCACAGAAAATCCAGTGAAGCACTTTAAGACAAAACACATTGATATCAGGTATCATTTCATTAGAGATATTCATGAGAAAAATCTGATAAAGTTAATCAAAGTTGACTCAAATGAACAATATGCTAATTTGTTCACAAAAGCTTTTGATGAACAAAGATTTAGGTATCTCATATCAGCTATTAGGATGATAAACATTGATTAACTACCTCTTTTGAAAGCTTTTTAATGTGTAATGTCTTGTGTCAATACAATTTAAGCCCTGTTACAAAAGATCTCTTTGAAATATCCCAAGTATAAATTTCTTCCGAAGAGGAATTAACTCTCGGAAGATATTTCTAAATATCTTCCGAAGACAAATTCCTCCATGGAAATTTTCTTCTCGGAAGAGTTTTTAGTCTCGGAAGAAGCGATTGATTTCACATCAGATCTACTTCCGAAGCTTATAAAACTCTTCATTCGGAAAGCAGCTCTTACCTTCGGAAGCAATGTTTTGCTTCGGAAGAAAGGCTAGCCTTCTGAAGACAAATTACCTTCGGAAACGTTTTATACTAGGAAAGAGAATTCTTACTGTGTAACGGATATCTTTTTGGGCCCCACTCTGTAAAAGGTAAAAATTTGCTAATGATGGTCAGATTATTTAAAATTATCCATTGCCGCCACTGTCATTTCATAGCCGAAAATCACCATAACCCCAAACAGTTACCCTATTACCGTCACTACCACAATTCATCCCCTTTAAATAATCCAGACTGTTCAATTTCATCTTCTTTTACCAATTTACTGCCCTAAATATTTCCTTCACTGTCAATCCTAAAACTTACCCAAATTCAAGCTTATTTTCTCTTGCAATGGCGCTAAACCCTCAGCACAACCAGGTCGCGTTACTTGATTCGTCAAGAGATGCTGACTTCACCCAAATTATCACCTTTCTTTCTGAATCAACCTACTTCACGGCGCTTACTGTTAACCCCATCGTTTACTCCAACCACATGACTGAATTTTGGAGTAACGGTCAAGCTGAAATCCTGAATGGGGATCGCGTCCTGAGAACCCGCATTTGTGGACAGGAGTTGATCATCAGTGAACAACTCATCAGGGAGCATCTCGAGCTTCATGATGATGGAGCTCCTACTGAATTTCCCAAGGAGGACTTGGATAGCACCTACATTCTCATGGGATATGGTGGAGATGTGAGCAGATCAACAGTCTACAAGTTCAACTTCTCATATCATTGGAAGTTCCTGCTACACATCGTTCTGCGCTGCTTATCCAATAAGTCTGGGGGATGGGATCAAATCCCATACGAACTAGGATGCCTAGTTCACGGGTTGGTGAGAGGCGTACACTTCAACTACTCAAGGTTTGCGTTGACCAACCTAATCGGGAATCTTCAAAGGAACACATTCCTCATGTATCCCCGATACATTCAACACTTCATCAACTGCGAGTTGGAACAAAGCAAGCTTGTCTGTGCAGCTGCTCTAACTGTTCCTCAAGTGCGGCCTACTATCTTCAAAACTTTGAAGAAGGTGTCCATCAACTTTACTGGAAGGTATACTCCTTTACCTCCACAGATGATTGAGCGCATAGCTCCTGGTGACATCCCTGTTAACCCCACAGGTGATGAACCCACACCAGCAACCCTCACCACAAATGTCCAAATACCTTCTCCACCCATCATATTCACATATCAGAGACGCCCCAAATGAACCCTTGTTCAATCTACTCTGATTGAACAAGCTCCTCCAGTTCAATCCAAAAGGGCTAGGGTGGAAACATGGGCTCCCACTCAGTCTGAGGTCACACCATCCTTCTCCTTTGACCTCAATTTGGGTTTTGAGCCTCCTCAGTCTCAAACCCAAGAGCCCGAAACCCAAGCCTTTAGCCCACAGGGTGAGTCTCTACACTCCCCTGTGCAGCCAACAAGGGACAGCCTCACAAGAGGCTCAATGCCTGTAGATATTGATCTAGGTCCCGGGTCAGTAGGTTTAACCTCTTTGTCTTTCACTGACCTATTACTCCGAACTGATGAAGAGATAACATCTCTCCATGGCCATAAAGTTGATCTACAACACCCTCTCAAAGATCAACAGAGCCAAGAGAGATCCCTTATCTTTAGCCCCCATCAGCAGCCAACTACTGAGGTGAGTCGCACTGATGTGGAGGGGACTCATATAGGCTCAGCTGCCACTACTCAGAGTCTCTCATTGAGCTCTCAGGACAGTGGTAACATCAATAGGACTGGGTCTACGGTAACTTTGCCCATTGACATCTCTGAAAGAGATGAATTTGAGCAAAGGTATCCAGGGTGCCAAGAAGCCACATCTGGTGGTGAGACTGAACATACTAGGTATGTTATCTCATCTCCCCGTGATTCTTCACATGAAGATGAGGAAAGTATGCAACTCACTCTTCAGTACTTGATCTCTAAGGTCTCAAGCCTTGAATCTCAGGTAAGGATCTTAGAGACAAGGATAGCCACTCAGCAACTTAAGATTGACAATCTCAAGGCTCAACTAGCTGAGAAACAGATGGAGAGGTCTGTTAGGCATGTGCCTGTTCAGGTCTCATTGACTTCTTCCTCTAGCTCATCTAGCTCTCAAGATGATGCTACCAAAAAGGGGGAGAAAGATCAGAGACAAACATCTGGGGAACCACTGATCCAGTCCTCTACTTCCCAACTCATCACCCTACCTGAGTCATCTCAATCAACTCTAAAGATTGACTCACAGATGCTTCATGATCTCTACAGACTTTTCACAAAGTTTGTATTGAGATCCTCCTTAGAACA
Source organism: Flaveria linearis (assembly GCA_024085815.1). Lineage (NCBI taxonomy): Eukaryota > Viridiplantae > Streptophyta > Magnoliopsida > Asterales > Asteraceae > Flaveria > Flaveria linearis. The sequence goes on from CM044001.1 coordinate 103,840,420, forward strand.
GCCCAGCCCCGACACCACACTCATATACTTTGGGGATGAGGAGCTTCAAAAACTGACTGCACCTTTAACCACTGTGGAAGAAGTTGGTCAACCTAAGGTCCACATGGAACCTGAGATTAACTTCGAAGGGGAAATGGGGACTGATGGCCCAGCAACTGAAACAGTTAGGACAGAACTTGCATCAGCCTCTTCTTCCGAAGCTCAGGCTGAAACTTCCGAAGCTAAAGTTGAAGCCTCGGAAGAAAAGATAAGTCTTCCGAAGCTGAGATGGAAGCTACGGAAGGCCTGTTCCAAATGTCCGAGGAACTGATCATCACAGATGTTATTGTTGAAATAGCATCTGAGGTAAGCAGGGAGGACATCTCTGATCTACCTCCATCCCAAACACCAGCTGATCCTCTCTCTCAATCCGAACCCTCTATCCAAGAACCACCACAGTCAAGTTCTGCTAAAGACAAAGGCAAAAGGAAAATGACTACGGAAGAGCTTCAGGAAGAGGAAAGGATTGAGAAGCTCAAGAAGAAAGGTAGGTTTCCTGCTGAGAAGCTGTTAGCTGCTAGTTCTAAGGCAGCTGCAGCCAATCAGGAGGAAATCAACACCAAGAGAAGAAAAGCACTCAATGATCAGCTCATCAAATTAGGAGCTGCCAATGAGGAAGTACTCCTGCTACCACTAGAGGAGTTGGTGACTTTGGAGAGGACAACCAGGCTAATGCAAGAAGAAAAAGCCAGGTTGGCCTTAGAAAGGGAAGAAGACGAGCAAAGGAATGCAGCCTTACAGCTGAGAGAGGATAGGATTAAATTCCTACTCTCAAGAGGCTTCAGTCTTCCTGAACTTTCTCCACATGATGATGATATGATCCTGCTGCTCCACAACAAAGAGCAGGATCAAATGGAGAAGGAAAGGAAGAAAGCTGTAAGGGAGAAGATGAAGGAGAAGAAGCAGAGGAAGGAGGTAGAGAGGGTCACTGCCACCAAGAAGCTCAGTGATAAAGCCTGGATGAAAGACTATCTTCGGGCTCACGGCTTCTCTGGTAGGCAGGTGGGACCTATGTCCGAAAGGACACTCCAACGGATTGTTAGCGAAATAAAAGCTGACATCCGTATGGGGAAGAGGAAGGAGATGTATAGGAGGGGACATGGAATGATCTTCACCCCAGCCACTCAACCACAGCCAGCCACTCAACCACAACCAACACAAGAAGAACCAATCCCATTTCCTATCAAAACCGAACCCTCAGATGAAACCTTCACCCCTAAACCCACAACTCTACCCAAGCCTACCTCATCACCTCAACCACCTAAACTTCTTATCCTTAAACCCAAAACACAACCTAAAACCACTAAACCTAAACCTACCCAACAGAAACCAAGATCATCCCCTCAGCCTTCTAAACATCTCTCTCTTGAGGAAATAAAGGAGATCAAGACAAGGCTCATCAACTGCACTACTATGAGCAGCATTTCCTGTGAGGGAGACCTTATCAACATCACCTATGTTGATAACTCTTCAAGCTCCCTCACTCTAGGTCAATTTCTTGACTTGCCTAAAGGAACTTTGGGCCAGGCTGTAGTACTTCTTGGTCTCAACTCTGATTCCCTAAATGCTGAAGAGAAGAGACTAAGAAGGAAACTGGCGACTCTACTGGATACAAGGAAGGAGGACATGATTCTTAGTCAGTCTCCTGGACCTAGGAAAGTTATAATCCAGTGGAGGTTCGATGAACCTTCTCACAACTTTATTGTGGAAAGAGAGAATGGTGAAACCAACCGGCTCAATGCCACTTCTCTATTGCATCTCAGTAGATTTGACATTGCTGAGCTTGCAGAGAAATTCTCCAATCCCCCAACTCTGAGACTGCTGCTATTATCAGAAATTATCTCAGCAGTCTTCATCTAGCCGAGCTAACTGCGAAGGCCAAGATCGAAGAAGAGTTGAAGTTGAAAAGACAGGAAGACAGGGAAAGACCTACCACCAAGGGCGCAGCCTTTCTACAGATGGTGGAGGGTCCGGAATTGGAACCAATAGTTAGATGGGAATATGACTATACTTCCCATCAACTAACTCTTTTCAGAGGGCCACAAGAAAGGGTGCATATAATCCAAGGTGACAGACTGAATGTTCTGTCCACCAAGGATTTGTACAAACTTCTCAGCACCACTTCAGGAAAGAACAAGGATACTGATAAATACTTACTTTCCTTGGTGCTGAAAGTTTTGAGAAGAAGAGAGAAGTGAGGTTTTGGTAGCATCAACCTAGGGGGAGTTTGTTGGATCATTATAAGGCTGGTGCAACCAAAACCACTTCACATAGTCAATTTTGGTGCTACATTCAAAGGCTTCCGAAGCAAAGTATGAGATCTTCCGAAGTCTGAAAGAAACAGCTGAAGACAAAGTCTGAAGACTTCCGAAGACAAAGTCTGAAGAAACAGCTGAAGACAAAGTCTGAAGACTTCCGAAGACAAAGTCTGGAGAAAGAGCTGAAGACAAAGTCTGAAGAAAGAGCTGAAGACAAAGTCTACTTCCGAAGACAAAGAAGACTCCAAGCCTCGGAAGAAGCAGTCTTCCGAAGTATAAGTGGCTTCGGAAGAAGTTATTCTTCCGAAGAAACTTATCCTTCGGAAGACATTACTATGACCAGTAGACATAAGTATGGTCTCTGACAGTCCGCTGCAGACCTCTGATACAGCATGGCATCTTCCTAAAGAGCCATGTTGTTGACCATACTTTATTCTACTGTTTACCTTTTTATGATAGTACATGTTACCAACCTCAGTTGGTGACAAAAGGTAAGTCAGGGACATGTCCTGACTACCAAATCTCAGATAATATATTTGAGATACCTTAACCTATAGTCTTGTAGCATAGGCTTTTTGGTTATAGGTTTCCAGCTGGTATCAAAGTATATCCGGCTGTAGGTAGTATTATATATATCTTCTCATTGTAACTTATTAAGTAGAGAGCAAGAGTTAGAGCCAAAGATTTGAGCTTGTAAGAATCTTGTAATCCTTTGAGTTGAGAAGCAATATATAAAAGTACCTTGAAAATTTACATCCTGTGTTTATTTACTGCATTGTTACTTGTTATATTGTGATCAACTCTTTCTAGATTCTTTCTGAGTATTGTTCAAGGTGAGTTTGAGAGAGAAACCACTTGTTGAGTGATCAGCACACGATCCTGCAAAAAACTTTATTAAATTCATGTTTGACTGAGTGACATTTCAACAAAATAAACCACCACACATAACCTAACGTTATTCAACGTGCATCTCTTTTTTCTTTAACATTTTTAAACATACCTTATTTATTTGTCGTTTGGTATACACATCCAACATATTCATCAACTTAGTCGGTGTAAATCATGCCCCACAAGCCTAAGATGCCAAGTAACATGTTTTTATTTGGTAAAAAATACAATTCGTCTATTTCCTAATTTTCCATATGTTTCGGTAACGAGAGGACGCATCCAATTGTCTGGTACACATCATTTTGTATACCATGTGACATTAAAGAACCTTTGTACACTTTACTTTTTTGAACAAATTCCTTTAGAAGGTTCCCATCACGGCGCCCGTGGCCGGCCCGTCGCCGACGTGGACCACGCCCGCCGGAAGGGTGGCGATGGTGGAGACGACCGGGAGGGCATCCATCCGTCCCCATAATGATGGTGGTGGGCCCCACCTCTTTAAAATTAATTTAAAAATATAAATAAAGTGGTGGGCCCCACTTTATAAAATAATTTTTAATTGATTTAAATTAAAATGTTTTTAATTAAAAGTTATAAATCTTTTAATTAAAATAACAATTTAAGTATAATATTTAAATTAAAATGTGTTAATTAAATAAAAAAATTATAATTTTTTTTAAATCACAATACTAAACTAATTAATTAAAGTTTATTTTTTTATATTTTAAAATCTTTTTTGAGTTATTTAATTTAAGTATTCACTTGATCATTTGATATTTAATTCCATTATTAATTTTAATTAAATATATTTACAATAATATTAAAATTTTATTTAAAGTAAATTAAAAAGAAAATATGATGTGGAAAAATAAAAGTGTTTGTAGGAAGGATGGTGTTGGGGAAAAAAATGTTTTTGGGAAGAATGGATGAAGTTAAGTGGATAGCTGATGTGACATGCTGATTAGGACTGTTTGTGAGAAAGATGAGCTGTAGCGTTATGAACAGTATTAGTTACTATAATAAAACTTTAGGTGGATTTTTTATTTTAACATAATATTCCTCAAACCTAAAATCTATTTTAATACTTACAACACTAACTAAATTTTATAAATTTTAAATTTAAATAAATTATGTTGTTTTTATGACATATTCGATCGATTCAACCGAACGCTTCAGTAGACAAATATAGTCGTCTGCTTCTAGAACTTGTAACCAATGTTTCGAAAAACGGACCGGACCGGCAGGTCCGACCGGTTTGACCGGGAACCGGACTCCAATCCGGTCCGGTTCGGTGCTTGAAACCGGTTTAACAGTGAACCGATGGTCAGACCGGTTGAACTGGTCGAACCGGCGGTCGAACCGGTAACCGTACCGGTTGAACCGGTCGAACCGGCGGTCGGACCGGTAACCGGACCGGTTGAACCGGCTTTTTTATAAAATTTTTTATTTTTTGTAATTTTTACATAAATACGGTCCGGTTCTTATATATGGTCCGACCGGTTGAACCGGTCCGACCAGTAAACCGGTAAGGCGTCCGGTTCACTGTCCGGTCCGGGTTTAAAAACATTGCTTGTAACTATGATTAGTTAGAGTTATTATCAAGACTATAAAGACAAACGGTCATCTAACTTCACTTCTAAACTTACTTTGATATTTATTATAAGACTTAAATCATTAACCTCTAAAGAAAAAACATTACCATATTTACATCATATTCTATTAAACTACAAATTACAAATCTATTGGTGTTAAAGAGAGTTTCTAGTCCCACGTTCTTAAAAAAGATTGGGACCAAATTACTCCAAATTCAGGGGCTGTTCCTGCAAATTAGCAAACTACATATACTCTTATGTAAAACTGAATAATATATGTACTAGTGTACTACTGATCGTTGATAAGGTGATCAATCACATGAGGCCCTAAAAGATCACCCTCAGCAATGGACTCAAGCTCAACGGGACATCATGAGCTTTCCGAACCCATTTTATCAAAGAACGGGAATCCGCCTGCGGTGTTGTTGCCATTGGGCGAGGTGGTTAGCTCAGAATTAGAGGAGATACTGTCAGACACGAGTTTAACTGCCTTTGGGCGATTACAAAAGGCGACAACCGTTGAACTGAGTAGCTTGTTTTGGCTAGCATGTCCTGCAATCATAGTGTATTTACTGAACAACGTAACGTCATTGTCAACACAGATCTTTGTGGTCATCTTGGTAACCTTGAGCTCGCGGCCGCTTCCCTCGGCAACAATGGGGTCCAGCTTTTCGCTTTCGGGGTTATGGTAATGACTCAACAAATTTAACCCCAATGATTTTGCTTATACTTTTAAGTTGGTTATATATACTATATTATAATACATTTTGAAGAAGACAAGATTGACTTTCTACGTTAATTTTTAAGAGCTTAAATGTGCTCTTCCATCAATTTGGGTACTTTAATTATCATTTGCACATAATTACAATTGTTGACTATTAATCCAATTTTTCTAATGATTTATAAATGTCTATAATTTTTTATATGTTAATATTTTATTTTATTAAACTATACCATAATAATATGTATTTTATTCTCATTTATTTGAGTGTGGTATGCTATTGTTTTTTCATTCTAATAAAATTAAATGTTGTGTTCTTCGTTATATCGCTCGAGCACCCCTCTAGAACTCCCCACTATACATCTATATATAATACTAAAAGAGTAATTTGGGGGAACACTTGTCACATTCCTAATCCATCTAAGTTTGTTTTTCTCGTCTCTCTCTCCTCTTAAATAGTTACCTAAATTAAAGATTAAATAATTTTAATTATTTTTAAGATTAAAAATATTTTTTAATAGATTAAGAAAAGATGTCTTTTTATTAATGTTATTTCTAGAAAACAAATTTTTATAAAATAAGAGTTTTTCTAAAACATCAAATACTTTTAAAAATATGAAATATCTTAAGATTGATGTTTTTAAAAAGTAAACTTCTTTATAAACTAAAAATAATTAAAATCAGAAGTTATAATAAGAAACTTTTAAAAATGATATTTTTAATACGGTTTGTTTGAAAAAAGTGGTTAAATTTTTTTGAAAATAAAAATATAAATTATTACTTATAACTATTACTCATATGTAATTTTAATCATATCTTATTTTAAAATATCATTTTATATTTCATAAACTTTTATCATAATTAATATTTTATTTTTAACTTGTGTAATACACGAGTTTACTAAAGTTAGTATTATATGATTTACAATCAACAACTAATCAATTTCATTTTTTCAACCCGTATAATATATTTAGTTTTATTTATGTTTTTGTATTATTTTAATAATTAACTCTCCACCTCACTGTGTAATACACGGGTAACCAAAGCTAGTATATAGGGTAACCAAAGCTAGTATATTTATATATACATACAAGCACACACATAACGTTTTATGTATGTACTAGGTTATAATCCCGTGTAATACACGGGTTAAATAAATTTACTGTTACATGATTTATAATATAAAAAGCTATGTCTTAAATATTGTATATTATACGGATTGAACAAACTCATGTATTACATATTTAAAAATTTGAAGTTAACATATTTGAAATTTTAATAATGGATAGTTATTAATTAATAAATAGTTATTATAGCATTATAATTAAGAGGAGAGAGAAGCGGTAAAACCAATTATTAGATAGCTTAGAATGATGACAAGTGTCCGGGTTTATTTTTATTTATTAGTATAGAGATTTTAACACTAGGCGTAACACAAATTGTTAATTATTATATAGCTTGGGATGGGGAGTGCAGTGGAGACGTTATGTGGGCAAGCTTATGGAGCTCATCAATATGAAATGCTTGGTGTTTATCTTCAAAGATCAACCATCCTTCTAATGGCCACATCAATTCCACTTATGTTCATTTACATCTTCTCTAGACCACTCTTGCTCTTGATAGGCCAATCCAACGAGATCGCCACCGCGGCTTCCTTATTCATCTATGGCCTCATCCCTCAGATCTTCGCCTACGCCGCCAACTTCCCAATCCAAAAGTTCCTTCAAGCTCAAAGCATTGTGAACCCAAGCGCGTATATTGCCGCGATGGTTCTTGTGGTTCATGTTTTATTAACATGGCTAGTACTGTTCATGTGGGACTGGGGCTTGTTAGGTGCGTCTTTAGTGTTGAGTTTTTCATGGTGGGTTGTTGTTGTCGCGCAATTTGTGTACATAGTGATAAGTGACCGGACTAATAACAAGTCATGGACGGGGTTCAGTATGCAAGCGTTTTCGGGACTTTGGGCTTTTTTTAAGCTATCTATTTCATCTGCTATAATGTTGTGTCTAGAGGCGTGGTACTATCAAGTATTGGTTTTGATAGCGGGTTTGCTCGAAAATCCTGAAATAGAATTGGATTCACTTGCTATATGCACGACTTTACTTGGATGGGTGATGATGATTTCATTTGGGTTTAATGCGGCTGCCAGGTTTGATTCCAATAACTAATGTATGTTTTTATGGTTGCGAAAGGTGTAAACGATTCGAGCCGCTCATAACCTAGTTGAAAGTTCGAATCAAGTTAGGTTTAAACGGGCTCAAGCCTAAACTAAGGCTCATTTAGTAAATGAACTCAAGCCTCAATCGAAGCTCATTTAATAATGAGTTTGAGCCCGAGCTTTACGTAATTGAATATATTCTATAATAGTTTCTAGTTTATACAATAAATGAATAATTACATAACAGACATTGATATATAAAATTGTGGTAAATTTAATAAATAATATATGTTTCCTTCAGTATTATAATTATAAACCAATTATGCATGTATATAAATAAAATATTAATTATTTAATAGATAATAACGAGCCAAGCTCGAGCCAAACTCAAACATTAAAAATTGTTAACGAGCTAGGCTTGAGGGGCTTAGATATAGAGTTTGAAAGAAGACGCGTTCAAGCTTTTTTTAATTTAACTAGCCTAGGTGTGCTCGAGGTTTTTAAAAGGTACCGGCACTCTAAAACCCCAAAGTCTCGTTTCGCTTGTTTTTTTTTTTCTAACACTCTTTTAGGATGACCTAACGCTCTTCTCCATTTCATCTTTTCTTCTATTGTATTATATTATTTTTTATTTATGTTTTTACTTACTCAAAATTGTATAATGACAGTGTGAGAGTTAGCAACGAGCTAGGGGCTAGGCATCCAAAATCCGCAGCCTTTTCTGTTGTGATAGTAACTCTCAGCTCAATTGTGGTCTCTTTAATATGTGCCGTCATTTTACTCTCCATACGAGATGTCATAAGTTACGCTTTTACAGAAGGTGAAACCGTTGCAAATGCTGTCTCAGAACTTACCCCTCTCCTTGCATTTTCCGTCATCCTCAACGGCATTCAACCCGTCCTCTCAGGTGAAAATCAATTTTCCCACCAATAATATATATGTGGTCGCTTTATGACAACACATTTCCATCACAAAATGGTTATTGTATAAATGATGAATGAAATTGAATAGGGGTTGCGGTTGGATGTGGATGGCAAACATTTGTTGCATATGTGAATGTTGGATGTTATTATGTGGTTGGAGTTCCACTTGGTTCTTTGTTGGCCTTCAAGTTTAACCTTGGTGCTAAGGTACAATAAATTATTATTCTATTTAATATAATTAATTTACATTTTTACACTTTTATACATTACTAACTTTAAAGACGGAAATTCAAAAACATATATACACTTACATTTACCATTTTAAATGTGATAAATAAAATGATTTCTAATCACGTCTTTTCTTTTTTCCTCTTATCGTAGTTGATCGTTTTTTATATAATACGCGTGAGTGATTGTATATTAGTTTTCTTAGTTCTCTAACTTAAATAAGTATTGTATTGAACTTGCCCCTATAACACCGTATGCTCTTTAATTCCTTTTTTATTACGAAACTTAGGGAATATGGCTAGGCATGATCGGTGGTACGACATTGCAGACATTTATTCTGCTATGGGTTACGTTTCGAACGGATTGGGACAAAGAGGTAGTTTTAATAAACCTGAATAGTTTTAATTGTTTTATTTGTTTATATATAACACCTGAATATTAAATAATTACAATTTTACAGCTTTTCATATATGGAATTTTCAGGTGGAGAAAGCAAAAGATCGAGTTAGTCAATGGCATCACAAGAAAAAAGAACGTTTCAATAGTTAAGAGGCTATTGAATCTTAAATCAGAACAAAAAATATTATTCGTCACAAGTAAAAATGTGATAAAGATTTAACATTATTCGCACTTTGATAAATTGGCTTGTCTTGATCTTATATCTCTACGTATTGTTATGACACAACTGACTTAATTTAGACAATGTTTTCATAACCGAACCGGACATTGAACCGGACGTCTTACTGGTCCGGTGGTTGGATTTATCGAACCAGATGACGTCGTAATTATATATATAGGATATTATACACATATATAGTTATATATATGATTCAATATAAATAATCTATATGTGTATTTTGTAGTTATATATAAAACTTGATAATAATCTTACGTCCAATACACCAATTTATCGATCAGCCCCTCATTTTTACCCACTAAAAAAAACAAAATACGGTCCAACCACCATCGGTCCAACTCCGGTCCGGTCCGACCAACTCGAACCGGACGATCCGATCTGATTCGGTCTTAAAAAAAAGATATTTATGGTAATTTTTGTTTGCTAACTTATAACGAGTCTAAACGTGAGGTTCTACTTCACAATAAGCCTGTATCGATCACAAACACCAAAAAACACTGCATAAAGAACAAGAAAATGGGTCAAGGAAAGAACAAAAGATCCAACTGCAAAAACCAGCTCTTGGTTATTTTCAATTATATAGAGGATCATGTTCCTCGTATACAATCAAAACGAGTGTTCAACGTATAAATCGCAGGCTTTTGTAAATAGATCCGTAAGGCAAACATTCCATTTCAACCGCGAAAACACTATGATTAACGCCAAAGAATAACTCGAAAATCCAACCTGCAAAACTATGAAAAACGCCATCATTTCCAACAAGAATACTTGGCTTCACCAAAGCCTTTATAATCATACACCAGGTTACACATATGTAACCTCTAAATTTGTTGAGCAGCATGCGTTTCAGATGTTATTGTTTCTTCATCGCGTTTCACTTGAGCATTAGCACCATCTTCAGGCTTCCTTGGTTCTACAACAAGAGCAGGAGCTGCAATGTTTGTTTCAAACAGGAAGGGGGAAGGGAGAGAATCAGCGGCTTCATTCCCCACCTTACTTCTCGTGTTCTCCTCCCCGCCACCATAATGCAAATTCTGTAAGATTTGAGGAAGTGAAAAGCCAGCTGCTTCTGCTGATGTGTTAGCCGATTCAATGTCAATTTTTTCCTTCGGTGAATCCACGAGATTTGGAGTTGGTGGGTCCATCACTATATTGTCATCTTCATGAACATACGCCCGGAAATCATTTAGCGAAGGAGGGATCTTAGAAAAGAAGACTTCTGCAAGGTTCTTTCTTACGCCCTTATGATATGGATTCTCTTTCTTACTGTATCTGTATCTGAAGTTTTCATATGTTGTCTGCATTATGAAGTAAAAAAAAAAAAGAAACAATAAAATGTTGTGATAAAAAGATTAAATCTTTATAGAATTTGAAGGGAAAGATACCTGATTTGAGCAAATAAGATAAAAGTGGAAGATTGTAAGCCCCCCCACAAACCAAACAGCAATGAAGCAGTAAACTATGAGAATATCCGACAAGATATCCTGTGTGATAGCCTTCAAAATGTGGACCTTTTGTTGAAATAAGATGATCCATGAAAATGTGAAAACATAAATGCACAAGACTGTTGATGTAGATATAAACATGTAGAAGAACCGATAGTTACGCTGCAACCACATGAACAAGTTAAACATTATCTTTTTTGACAAGAACAAATGAATCGACCTTCCGTTGACTTACTAGTCCAATGCACTGACCGACCCATGGACAGTGATGATCAAACTTCAAAACACAATTGTTGCAGACAGAGCAGTGTGAGACTCTGGGAGGACGATAAAGCATACACGTGTCACAGTATTTGACTTTGACCGTGTGATTATTCACAACGACGTCTTTTGTTCGTGGTAATCTTAGATGAGGGGTTGTGCCATGAATCCACTCCATTGAAGGGGTGTTCATATCATATACTTCATCAGGGTCAGGTGGTGATGCACTTCTTGGGACTATACCTGGATCTCTACTAGATGTCATGAAAAGAAATGTAATATCCTGTGAAATAACATAACTGATGTCACATATCTTGCATTTCGATGATAAATTAACCACATTTTTTACCATTTAGTTCGATCCTATGTTTATTTAAAGCCGATTTACTTACCAAACAGGTGAGAGCTGCTGCCACAATCAACACTCCGTACCAATAACCAAAATCTTGCTGGTGTTTCTTTTTATCCTTGATGATGTTGTTTACTTTAACACAGAATGAAACCGCAGGACCTGCAACCAGGAGAACGGAGATACACAAAGAAGCCACATCCGGACCAAATATCAACCGTCCCCCACACAAGAATCTCTGAAACATCAAACAAAAATGAAGATGCAATTTCAATACAAAATTAGATACATATCCCACAATCAACAGAATTCAATTGTAAACAGGTGCTCATAGTATAAACAGACCATTTTTAGGGGATTTTGACATATTATAGGCGGGTTGCAGGCCGTTTTTCAATGTTTTAGACCCATTCAAGATCAAAGTTTTGCAGAACTGATCGCAATTGCCAATTGGCGCCTATGTGCCTTGATAGACGCAAGGCAAGCGCCTTTGACTACATAGATTCTACCAATGTTTTAAGCAAAGTAAATGCCTAAATCATGCAGACAAATTATCATTTTGCCAAGGTACCAATGATCAATTTTGTTGCAAACTAACATCAGCACATAAAGGATACCATGATTTCATAGAACACTCAGGACTCATCATAATTGAAATTAAAAGGTGATATCTCATATCTGTATAGTATTTAATAGAATTCAAATACAAATGAACTCATAATCTTACACAACAATTCTCATATCAAAGCTACAACACCATAATTTCAATAACACCACATGATTTCACGATCAGAGAAATCAAAACCCACCCTAATTCCAACTCAGAAGAACTTACATTGCTTCCCTTCCACACCTGATACTGTCGTTTTAACTTCTTCTTCTCCTCCGCCATCAAAACTTCAAATTTTTACGATTACAGTTCTTGAAACCTTTTGATTCTACTTCCGATTAACTCAAAACCCATGAGAAAAACATCAAATAGTTTCTTTCAAGATTGTTGCTCGAAGTATCAAAGAAAAGATGAATTTTTGTGTGTTGTGAAAGAATCATGAAAAGGAATTAATTGGATGAGATGAAAACCTGGAGAAATAATATTATGATATGAAGTTGACGGATTAACCCAGAAATTTTGGTGTGTGTGGGGACATGATTACATATAATACAGCTAAATGTTCATTGTCTTCTTGCTCTCCGACCAACAAGATGCTACGGCGTATGTTCCAATTTTTTGACAGATCGTATTGTATGATATTGTATTGTATTGTTCATACGGGTACCAATACATTACTTCCGTCAACCCAACCTCGTGTTATTATTATTGTTTACACTCGGTTAATAATTATTTTCATGCACAACGTTTTTAGGGTAGAACTGAATCCATCAGTTCGTAAAGTGATCCGGCTGTTGTCATAACAAAAGCTAACAAACACTGGATACATTTAATTTTTTATTCTGCTCATTTCTTAATTTTTTTAATCAATTAATGTATAATATAGATATGTTCTATTTTGTTTGAACAGCTTGATAATTTTATTTAATAGCATAAACATGCAAACAAGAAAAGTAGAAATTTTATATCATCCAAGTCTTTATATCTCAGTCCTTAGATTTCTAGTCTACATGCACTATAGAGCTAAAAGAAAAGTAGAATGCAAAAGAGATTTGTGACCTGACGAAAAAGACTAAAAATCTTGAATGAATGAAATATTTATGACACAATGGATGAAGTCCCTTGGTAGCTTAATTACACCATTCCAACGCCATCTTAGGGGAGTACCTTGGGTAGTAAGGTTAATGTATGAGGATTGTCCACACCCCATTAATTTTTTTATTAATAGTATAAGTATGATATAATCTTGACCACCCTTATGAAAATTTAACATCATGCCCTTAAAATTTTGATAATGCCCTCGTGAAATCTTAAGCCCGTCTTCTATTAAAACACAACTTTTTAAAATTCAAGTCCATATATAACCTTAAAAAGTAGTTTAACTAACTTGAGGCTCAACTACTATGTTAACCCTATTTACCATCTATTCAATTAAACATTTTAGTTAAAAATGTTTAATTTAACCCTATACTATTTTGACACGACTCTCATTAACATTTAATTCCTTTAGTCTTATTAAATACTAGCTTTAATAAGCTCGTGTATTACACGACTTAAATAAATAAAATATTATATATAAAATAAATAAAATATTATATATAATAAAAACTATCGATTATAATATGATATTCTAAAATAAGATATGATTAAAATTGCGTATGAGTAATGACTATAAGTAATAAAACAATTATATCAACTTTTTAAACTTGGTTTTAAAATTTTTTTGTCTTTTCCAGAAAAATAAATTAAATCTTTTGTTTCAAAACAAACCGTTTTAAAAAAAATATCATTTTTAAAATGTCCTAACTATAACTCCCAGTTTTAACTATTTTTGGCTTATATAAAATTTTTTCTAAAAACAAGTTTTAAAATAATACATATTTTTTTAAAAAAAGTTTGATGTTTTTGAATTATTTTTATAAAGATTTATTTCTTTAGAAATAACATTAATAAAATGATCTTGTTCTCAATTTATTAAAAATTATTTTTAATCTGAAAAAATTAAATAATATTATAGTAATTAATTTAGTTATTTAATATGACAGAAAAATGGGTTTTTTTTATAAGAAAGAATATGATCGGATAAAAAGGTACGAAAAGTATCACCCCTTTTATAAATCGGATGCTAGAGAAAAGTGAACAAGGCATTTCTTATGTCCAATCTATCATCATCCTTATATAATTATATAATGAAGGAACACTATGTTTTCGACTTCATTTAACGAAAGAAAATAAAAGGAAAGAAAAAAACAATTGTATTTCAAAGTTTTTTTTAATGGAAGGATTTAAAAGAAAATAAGAAAATTATGTTTCTGATTTTATTTAAGATGAGAAAATAAAGAAAATAAAAGAAAAATTAAAGCTAAAATCAATAATTTCAACTCGAAAGGAAATGGAGAGGAAAAAAAAAAGGAAAAGAAAATAAAGAAAAGAAAAAAAAAAAAAAAAATTCTTTATCTCACTAACGTTGTGTGTTCCTTAGTCTCATTTAAGAAAAAAATGAAACGAAATGAATGGAAAGTGAAAAATAATTGTGTTCCTGAGTTTTTCTTAAAAGAGAAAAATAGAAGGAAATAAAAAACTTTGTGTTCTCGAGTTTTTTATAGGAAAAAAAGGTAAAGAAATGAAAGAAAAAATTTCAACAATTTCCCTTCTAACTTCGCTTCCAAAATGAAAGAAATAAAAAATGAAATGAAACAATAAAATTCTAAATTTCATTTTATTTTCTTCAAACTCTGGAACATGAATAATTAAAATGTCATTTTCTTTCTTTTCATTTTATTTCTCTCTTTAATTTCTTTCATTTATTTTTTTTGCTAACTAATTTCCTTTGGATTCTTTTTTTTTCTTTTCTTTAGTTTATTAAACTTCAAAACAACGTAGGTAAACTCCAGAATATAACGGAAACTCATCGGTTTTTTTTTGAATCTGTTTCGTTAAGCCCACACACTTTCCAGGACCATCATTCAAAAAGTGAATTTTCATATGATTTTTCCGAATCCTCCCGATAGTCTCTGTATGAATCTTTGGTTTCGTTGTGATCCAAACGTTGTTGAAAGTGAATTCATACAATTTATTACAATGGTTATGATAGATTGGATCAGACGCTGATCTTGAAGAAGAAAAAACGACTACATTTCATAAATTACATAATTTTCTGAAGAACCCTAATTTTTTTTCTACATCCACAATCCTTCATACAACAATTCGTCATACAATCGACACAATTCACTGAAACCACATCCAATTCATCAAATTGGGGAAAAAGGGTTGATCAATCGAGACGACAATCTTTGAAAAATGGCGGGAATGGGGCAACTGATTGTAACTGACACGATATTGTCGTTCATGTGGGTTTGGGCAGGCGTTATCATCAGAATCATCGTCCAATATTGTGAATTGTTGAGTTACAATGATCAGGCGTCTGAATTCTCTAGGTTTTTTCTCTCTGTTCTTAACATGTTCTTATTTGCTTATTTGGTTAAGATCACCAATGGCGGTGCTTATAATCCAGTGGTTGTTTTTACATCTGCCATTAATGGAGATTTTGTTACATTTCTGTTCAATGTTGGAAGAATCCCCTTTCAGGTTAGTTGCAGTTTTTAGAAATTTATTGCTTAATTTGTTTAATTTTTAGCTTTATTGATGAAATATGAATTATTAGGGTTTTGCAATTTATGTCAATATGCAGGTTAGGTTCATTGAATTTGTTCCTTAGTGTTGTAGAATTAACAATTCTAAACCGTAGATTACACACGAACAAATACGAAACACCAATGATCAACACAAGATTCCAATGATTTCATTTAGAACAAGATTACAACGAAGAAAAGATTACAGAATTGACTTGATGAAAGTAAAAATCATAACAAACTAATCTGAGTATTAACTAACTATTAAGTATTAATACTTGGTAAACAGGTAATAATGGTCCTCTAACTATTACAACTTGACATAAGTGGTCCCTGAACTATTATTTCACAATCTCCACCTTAGTTCAAGACCAACTTATAACCAACACTTAACAACTCCAAACATTTATTAAACTTGAAACCTGGCACAACTTTAGTTAAAGCATCTGCCGCATTGTCATCCGTATGAACCTTCTCAACCTTTACTTCTTGTGATTGAACAACTTCACGAATGAAATGCAATCTAACATTAATATGCTTTGTTCTCTCATGATACACCTGATTCTTTGAAAGACATAGTGCACCCTGATTATCACATAATACCACTGTGTTTAGCAATATCATACCTAAATCAGTGATAAATCCTTTCAGCCACAATGCTTCTTTTACAGCTTCAGTGAGAGCTATATATTCAGCTTCTGTTGTTGACAATGCAACTACATGCTGAAGCGAGGACTTCCAGGTAACCACACCATCATAAACTTTGAATGCGTAACCAGTGACAGATCGACCTTTGTCCATATCTTTGGCAAAATCAGCATCCACATATCCCAATACTTCACAACCAAGGCTTTGACAATTACCAAACACAAGCCCAACCTGCTTAGTTCCACATAGGTATCTCAAAATCCATTTTACAGCCTCCCAATGCACCTTACCAGGATTAGATAGGGATCTACTCACTATACTTACAGCATAAGCTATATCTGGTCTAGTGCATACCATCAAATACATCAAACTGCCAACAGCATTTGCATATGGTACCTTCTTCATGCTATTTCACTGGATAACACAGGTGAGTCTTTAGATGAAAGCTTAAAATATTGACCAAGAGGAGTACTCACTGACTTGCAGTTAGTCATTGAAAAATTACTCAGCACCTTTTCAATGTAAGTAGTTTGTGTAAGATAAAGCTTGTGATTCACAAGATCCCTTGAGATTTCCATGCCTAAGATCTTCTTGGCTACCCCCAGATCCTTCATTTCAAACTCACCATGTAACATCTTCTTGGTAGCATCTATCTCAGCTTGATCTTTACAACACAACAACATATCATCAACATATAGTAGCAAGTAGACATAATCCACTGTAGTGTACTTTTTATAATACACACAGCTGTCATAACTACTTCTATGGAACTGCTTCCTCATCATGAACTCACCAAACCTCTTATACCAACATCTAGGCGATTGTTTCAATCCATAGAGGGACCTTTTAAGCAAACATACTTTCTCATCATTCTCATGATCAACAAAACCAGGGGGCTGCCTCATATAAATCTTCTCATCTAAACTTCCATGTAAGAAAGCTGTCTTGACATCAAGCTGTTCTAGCTTCATGTTACCAGCAGCCACCAATGACAAAATCACTCTAATGGATGAATGTTTGACCACAGGTGAGAAAATCTCATTGTAATCAACTCCTTCCCTTTGAGTAAAACCTCTAGCCACTAACCTGGCTTTAAACCTTGGTGGATCTGAATCAGCAACTCCTTCTTTGATCTTGTATAACCACTTACAATCCACCAACTTTTGACCTGTTGGCTTATCTACTAGTACCCAGGTTTGGTTCTTTTTCAATGAGTCCATCTCATCAATCATAGCCTCCCACCACTTGTCTTTGTCCTCAGACGTCATTGCTTCATAAAATGACAAAGGTGAGGTCATACTATCCATCTCTGTAACATTAAACACAAAGGCAGAAATATCTTCATTTGTTCTGTACCTGGCAGGTACAACAGGCTGCCTTCTAGCTCTATTTCTAGCTAGACTATACTCAGTTGATGTATGATGAGATGACCCTTCTCCCTGTTGTAAACTCCCCCCAACCTCTGAGAGACTGTCAAGTGGTTCTATAGGCTCCACCTCAATTGAAATACCATCCCTATGTTCACCTTGATCCTTCTTCTTATCAGTTAAGTCTTTATAAGCAACTTCTTCTCTGAACACCATATCTCTACTCAATATTACCTTAGGTGAACCATCACCCATTCTCCATAACCTGTACCCTTTAATACCTTCCGGATAACCTAGCAACACACACTTCTATGCCCTTAGGTCAAGCTTGTCCTTCTTATCATAAGCATAGGCTAATGACCCAAATACCTTGAGGTGGCTGCAATCAGGCTTTTCATTGGACCATACTTCCATAGGAGTCATCAAGTCAATAGCAGCTGAGGGTGATCTATTGACTAGATATGCAGTTGTATTAACAGCCTCAGCCCAGAATGACTTGGGCATCCCTGAATCAGACAGCATGCATCTGACCTTGTTGAGTAAAGTTCGATTCATCCTCTCAGCTAATCCATTCTGCTGGGGGGTCCCAGGCACAGTCAAGTGCCTACCAATCTCATGCTCCTTACAAAACTGATTAAACAATGAGCTACAAAACTCCATACCATTATCAGTTCTGAGCCTCTTCACCCTCTTTCCTGTCTGAGTTTCAACCAAAAACTTCCATTCCTTGAAATTTTGCAATGCTTCACTCTTGTGCTTGAGTATATAGACCCATACTCTTCTTGATCTATCATCAATGATAGACAGGAAGTATCTTCCCCCACTGAGAGAGTTGGTTCTTGCAGGACCCCAAAGGTCTGCATGAACATACTCAAGAACATCCCTTGTAGTGTGAGCTCCCCTTCCAAATTTCACCCTGGTTGACTTGCCAAGTACACAGTGTTCACAGAACTCCATATTGGTGTCATTCACACCTTGAATACTTGTTGTTTTCTTAGTTCTGCTAACCCCTGGTCACTTATGTGACCAAATCTTCTGTGCCACAGGGTTGCAGTGCTTTGTTGACTATCGCCTGCAATGTTTCCAGAGCCACAATTAACATCCCCATCAAGGACATAAATGTTGTTTTCCTTTCTTGACCCAGACAGCATGACTAAAGATCCCTTTATCACCTTCACTTTGCCATTCTTGAGACTTATAGTGAGACCCTTGCTTTCAAGTGTGCCCAGTGAGATCAAGTTCCTCTTGAGTTCAGGTATGTACCTGACTTGCTCAAGAGTGAACTCCACCCCACTCTCCAATCTCAGTGTAATAGAACCTATCCCCTTAATGTGACAGGGTCTATTATCACCCAGTTGCACAGTTCCTAGGTCCTGCATCTCCAACTCAGCAAAGAACTCCTTCTTTGGTGTCATGTGATAGGAGCAGCCTGAGTCCATTATCCAGTCTTGATTAGGTTGGGCGTTTGATACCATCAAAACATCAGCACTTTCATAACCATCAGTGCTTCCATCCACAGACATGCTCCCATTACTTCTCTGATGTTGGAACTCAGTTTGCTTCTTTCTCCTATCCGGGCAATCCCTTTTAAGATGCTTATCTGAGTTGCAGACATAGCATCTCCTCTTTGTCTTGGACTTGGATCGTAGGGTTGGCTTGAATTTTGAAGTTCTTATGTCTGATCTTCCCTTACAAACAAACCATCACCACCCTCATCTTTAACATCAGACCTCCGTTTCAGTTCCTTTGAGTTGATTGCAGCCAAGACCTCCTCCATAGTCAAGGTTTCCCTACCAAACATGAGCGTATCGACGAAATGCTCATATACCTGTGGCAAGGATGCCAAGAATATAATGGCCTGATCTTCATCACTTAATTCCACCTCGATGTTTCCCAGGTCAATCACCAGCTTGTTAAACTCGTCTACATGATCATCTATAGACTTGCCAGATGTTAGTTGGAAAGTGTATACCCTTTTCTTGAGATAAAGTCTGTTGGCCAACGATTTGGTCATGTACAGACTCTCGAGTTTAGCCCAAATACCTGATGCCGATGTCTCCTTTGCCACTTCCCTCAAAACGCGATCACCAAGGCTGAGGATGATCGCACTGTGGGCTTTTTCAAGAATCTCCTTCTTCTCCTTCGCTGATAGGTTCGCCGGAAGGTTGTTCTCTCCTTTCAGGGCTTCGTCAATACCTTGGTGTACTAACAATGCCCGCATCTTCACCCTCCATAATCCGAAATCATTCTTCCCATCGAACTTTTCGATCTCAAACTTGGTTGATACCATCTTGTACCTGAATCGAATTTCTTCCCTTAATCTTCACGGTTTCGAGCCAAACCAGGCTCTGATACCAATTGTTGTAGAATTAACAATTCTAAACCGTAGATTACACACGAACAAATACGAAACACCAATGATCAACACAAGATTCCAATGATTTCATTTAGAACAAGATTACAACGAAGAAAAGATTACAGAATTGACTTGATGAAAGTCAAAATCATAACAAACTGATCTGAGTATTAACTAACTATTAATACTTGGTAAACAGGTAATAATGGTCCTCTAACTATTACAACTTGACATAAGTGGTCCCTGAACTATTATTTCACACTTAGAATGCAGTTTCAGTTAATTGAATGTGAACATGCATACATATAGAAGAAATAGATACAGATACAGCACACGCGATCAACTAAGCACTTATTTGGTCATATTTTCTAGATTGTGCTAGCAACTGGATGATGATTAATAATGGTCTTCTAACTATTACAACTTGACATAAGTGGTCCCTGAACTATTATTTCACACTTAGAATGCAGTTTCAGTTAATTGAATGTGAACATGCATACATATAGAAGAAATAGATACAGATACAGCACACGCGATCAACTAAGCACTTATTTGGTCATATTTTCTAGATTGTGCTAGCAACTGGATGATGATTTTCTTACTATTCACAAATTTATGTGTTATCAGGTATTTGGATCGATCATCGGGGTGAGGCTTATCCTTGATACTTTTCCTGAAATATGGCGTGGGCCGGAGCTGATTATCGACCTTTACCAGGGTGCATTGACAGAAGGGTTATTGACATTTATACAAGTGCTGATTTCACTAGGTCTTGATAGAAACATTCGTAACGGTTTTTTCAGAAAAACTTGGATTAATAGTATCTTAAAACTTGCTCTTCATATACTCGGATCAGATTTGACTGGTGGATGCATGAATCCAGCTGCGGTATGCATCCCCATATACACTCCAAATTACTAAACTTTCTCATTCTGATTGCAAGATTTTAATTATACAACTCAATATTAAGGTAGTTTGACTTTAATTAAGAAAGAAAACAAAACTAGAGGTGGGAAATTTAACACATTTAAATGTAAATGGGTCAATTTAGGTTGTGGTTTTTGATAACGGTTCAAATGTCTAGAACTTACTAATTCGTTTTCTTCATAAAAGGGATCAGGAACTATTTTGTCATGGTTTTGTGACAATAATCATGATATTTTCTACGTTTTTTATTTACAACGAAAGGGTAAAAAGTGGTTGTGTGTCAAGTGTCAACCCTGCACGGCCCAACTGACCTGTACATAGAAATTACTCGCCTTGATCCAAACCAATTTTGACCCGTAACTGAACCAAGAAAGCCACTTTATTTGAAAAAAAATTGTTTTTGACAATCTATGAAACCAGTGGAGCAAAAATAATCTAAGGAAATATTATGTAGCTTTTTTCTTAATGTTGTCATATTGACTCTTTCTGTTTTCTTTTATAAAAGGTTGTTGGATGGGCGTATGCTCTTGGTGTTCATAAAACAAATGAGCATATAATCGTTTATTGGTTTGCCCCCATTGAGGCGAGTCTAATGGCTGTATGGACCTTTAAGTTTCTTGTACGTCGGTCAAAACCACAAAAACAGAAGACTAATTGAAGGTGATTCTTCCACACGTTTGCATATAATTAATCTTTCTGCATATCAAGATGAAGAATTCATTTACAGAATTGTACATTATAGATTTTCTCGTCTTCAATTGCATTCCTTTCATCTCCAAATTAGAGATGCTTTGACTTTTCTAGTCACACAAGTATTTTTCAGTATTCAGAAGTGATGTATATTCATCATAGTACATCACAGATGTATTGTCTTCTAATTTATATTCTTTTATCACAAAACTAGGTTATAATCCCGTGTGATACACGAACTAAATAAATTTATTGTTACATGGTTTATAAATAAAAAGTTTTTAAATATTGTGTATTATACGGATTGAATAAACACATGTATTACACATTCGAAAACTTAAAGTTAACATATTTAAATTTTAATTATGGATATTTATTAATCAATAAATAGATATTATAACATTCATAATTAAGAGGAGAGAGAAGCGGGAAAACCAATTATTAGATGACATAGAATGGTGACACGTGTCCGGATTTATTTTTATTTATTAGTAAGAGATTAGAGATGTCTTGACTTTTACAAGTCAAACAAGTATTCTTTTAGGATTTTAGATGTGATGTACTGATGTAATACGTAATTTGATTTAAGTTCACATGCCAAATTTATGGTATGTTAGGAAAGAAGATGGTATAAAATTTAGATTAAAACACAAAGGTTTGAAAAGTCAATCACTCAAATCTTAAAGTTGTTTCTTTTAAGTATTTCAGAAGTGATAAATGCAGATGAAACTAGAAATTGATTAATGTCACTCCAAACTGTTTTTGCATCATCCGAAGTATACTTTCGAAACAGCATACACATATTCCCCCCTCCCCCAATATGTTCAATTTTAAAAACATTTAACCGGCTCACTTTGAACAACTACGGCTCCATAACATAATAGGTAAAACGAACGAACTGAGTAGTCGTTAGTTTGGACAAGTATGACCTAGACCCGAAATTAATCCCTCTTGCTGATCCCATGACTGGAACTCAGCATGATGTATATCATTAATAAGGGATATTTATAGGTGGAAAGTTATGGTAATCAATTGTTCTTTAACATGTTAACTTACATGCAGTGCCCGACCCATAATTTTTTTTTCTTTGAGGGGTGAGGGGGTTAGTAGTCGTTTGGGTATGATCATATAAAAAAATTAGTCTAGGGGGTCTGGTCATGATCAAAGTTCAAGATTTTTATTCTAAAGATCGTAAATCATAACTTATAGTTGAAGATTTGAAGTTTGTAATTTTTTAAATCGCAGTCCATATTACTTGGTGCATGTTTGGGATTGCTTATTATTAATCTACTTTTGACTTATTAACTTTTAAGAAGTTAAAAAGTAAAAAAAAATGTTCATTAAACCTAAAAGAACTTTTCAAACTGACTTTTCAATATGAGTAAAAATAAAGTTTTGAAAAGTAAGAAAATGATTACTTATTAACTTTTAGTCTAATTTCTTACTATACCCCTCTACTGCATCCTATTAACTCCTCTCATTTTTTAAAGTGTGTTCTTTTTTGTCATTTTACAATATTTTAGTTTATAAGTTAGTCCAAATACTTTTTTTAATTTTTTTTTAAAAAGTCATAAGTTAATAATTTTTTTTTATTAAAAGTCATTTTCAACCAAAATGAACAATCCCAAACATGCTAATCAAATAACCACATAAACAAAAAAGTAAGTATAAATAAAAAAATCTTTAACTCTTACCATTAAGCTAACAACCCAAATAACACTAACATCTATTTTTAAACGAAAATGTTTTTGTTGTCTAGCAGACTGAAAATGATATTTTATATATATATATACACACATATATATATACATATATATATATACATAAGGGGAGAGTTCCTAAAAAAACATCTATTTATAAGAAAACCAAGAAAATCACTTTTAAACCATTGATTAAAATTGATCAATAGTTGATATTAATCAACAGCAAATTTGTAAATATTTAATAGATAGTTGCTTTAATTAAATGATTAAAGGGTGTTTTAGGTAGATTATAATTTTTATATTTCTGAAAATAACTAAAATCCCTTAAATCTCTCTCTCTCTCTCTCTTTAAAATCAAACACAATATTAGTTTAATTTAAAATCAAATTAATTTATTCAAATGTCATTCTAAAATATTTCAGAAGAACAATTTTTTTTTTCTGCAGATCTATATTATATACATACATACAAAAGTTTTTTTTCTGCAGATCTATATTATATACATACATGCTTACATATACGTAAACATGTTCACATATATGTTCAAAATATATTTGTTCCTTACAACATGCTTACTTATATGTAAACAAGCATAAAACAAACAAAAAACATGACAATTGCTATTACATTAAAATGATGAAACTTATGTATATATATCACTCACTAAAATGATATACAAATCAGAAAATTCAAATAAATTACTATAAGAATCGATAATCATCTAAAAATAGTATAAAAAACTATAACTATAACACATAACTAGTATAGAACAATATTTTAAACTTAAAAATTGCACATACGTAGACATGGTTCCGTATATGTAATTTGATTACATATACGTAACAATCATCTTCATATTAATCATGTCTTAGTCTCCATTTTCTTACATAACCAACGGCGAATTGATGCATCATATGTAACCTTCTTACGTATATGTAAATACAACCAAAGTAGCAATTAGCAAACAAAAAAAAACAATATGCATACTATTACGTTTAAATGGTGAAACTTACGTGTATGCAAGCAATCAGAAAACAAATAAAGAAGACACGTTGATTAAACTTACGTATATGTAAACAACATTGCGTGATCAGATCCTTATACATAGACGTGGTTACGTATATGTAACTTGATTTGTAAGTACTAGGGTTATGTGTAACTTGATAAGTTACATATATGTAACACTAAAAAGTACCCTAGAATCTATAAAAAGATTACAGTTACGACATGCAGCCATATGTTAACTTACTTACGTATATGTAACTCGTGAAGATGAGGACGAACACAAAACTAAATGTAATATAGCAAAAAGCATATATCTTTATCTTCTCTTTTTGTTCATCGAGTTTGTAATCATCTCCATCATGAATCATATCTTCATCTCATATTCGTGTTCATCATCGTCTTCATATTGTTCATCGAGTTTGTAATCATCTTCATCATGAATCATATCTTCATCTCATATTCGTAATCATCTTCATCTTAAATCATTATCTTCATCTCGGTTCATCATCTTCATCTTCATCTTGGTGTATCATCTTCATCTTTATCTTCATCTTCATTCATCATCTTCAAAAATAGGAAAAACCTAAGAAAGTCCAATACATTTTTAAGTACGAGTATCCTCCCAAGAAGAGTGATGATATGTAGATTATATGGTGATCTCTAGCAAAGAAGATTGATAATGTGTAGATGACGGCAAAGTTGATATGGTGATTTGATGAACTATTCTTGAATTAGGTCACAAATATCGATTATGGTAATTTGGTGAGATATATAAGCTGCAAAGAGCTCCCGCATTTTCGCAGGGTCCAGGGAGGGTCCGTCCCATTTAAGGGAAGATGTACGCGGTCTTTTTCCCACATTTGTGGGGAGGCCATTTCCACGGATCGAACCTGAGACCTTCGGTCCCTTAGGAACAGCTTTTACCGCTGCGCCAAGGCCCGCCCTCTTTTGTGAGATATATAAGGAATTTAAAAAAATTTAATAAATAAAACTACCTAAAATAGTGGGGGGTGAAATTTACTTAAATACCCTTTTAATAAAAATATAAATAAATATTAGAAATTACATGATTGGTTGAAATTAATTTTCTTGGTTTTCTCATAAGTTAGTGGTTTTCTTTTAAACCCTCCCCTATACATATATACATATATATACATATATATACATATATATACATATATATACATATATATACATATATATATACATACATATATATACATATATATACATACATATATGTATATATACATACATATACATACATACATATATACATACATATATATATACATATATATATACATACATATATGTATATACACATACATATATATACATATATATACATATATATATGTATATATACATACATATATGTATATATATATATCTATATATATATGTATATACATACATATACATATATACATATATACGTATATATATACATGGATATATGTATATATATGTGTGTGTGTCTATATATATATATATATATAATTAAAAGATTGCAAAAAGGTTGTATTACATAAGCCGTAGGTCAATTAAAGCAATAAACAAGTATACTACTACTTAAACAATTAAACAAGTTTACTTTAAAATTTTCTTAGTTACCAATATAATTAAATATAAATAAAATTAGAAAAAGGTTCAAATACAAAGTGCATTTTTGCTACAAAGTGTGAGAAAACACAATGATTCAAAAAAAGACACACAAAAATTATATCTCACAATCTAAATCGAATTTCAAAAAAGTAATTCGGAGCTTTTGTTTCCCTAGTCGTTCTCACTAAGAAAAAAATAAACGAAAAATTAAAAAAAATAAAAAAATTAACGTTTTTTTATTGTGTCATTTATGAAAGACACAATGACTTCATTGTGTCATTATATTGATACAATGACGTCATTGTGTCAATATAAAAGACACAATAACGTCATTGTGTCATATAAAGACACAATAAAAAACATTTTATTTTTTTCTGAAAAGAGGACAACGAGAGGAACAGAGGTTCCGAAGTATTTTTTTAAAATTCGATTTAGATTGTGAGATATTAATTTTTTTTGTGATTTTTTAGCCTCATTGTGTCTTCTCACACTTTGTAGCAAAAATACAATTTGTAGAATAAACTCACCCATAAAATTATACACTTGAAGCAAAAGTAGTCACATTGTGTTGTCACTATTTTTTAAGAAAAACAAAAGATCAATCAATAAAATATTAGACTTCACCGGTAAAACTAAGTTTACACTTAAAAAATACACATAACCCAATATTACAATATCAACCATCTTCTTGTTCATGACTTCACACTTAAAATACAGGTGCAACAGTTTTGGGACGGACAGAAAAACCTCTGGCAATGGTATTTTCACCTTTTCTTCCTCTTATTGGTTTATCTCATTTATATCTTAGAAATTAAGGGGTGGTGAGAGCCGGTTACAAAATTTTACAAAGGCGGTAAAGATTTTCACATATATATAAATATATCACTAAATTATTTTAGGGTGGACGGTTGCCCCAACCGAACACATAAGTCCGCCAATGCATACATGTCACTTCCTTTCATCACAAGACCCGAGCTGGTCAAATGGTTAAAAGGAATACCTTCGCAATAGTTTGTACAAAGTACTTCGTAAATGATCCGTTAGCTCATAATATGTTTATTTTCATGTTGCTCACTAGACTAGTTAGGCGCTACTTATGTAAAATAAACAAAACCTTCATCAACTATTTAAATAAGTACACAATTAAATCTTAACTAACGCACTCTTCATACTAACTTGAACCGAATTATCCGTCATATAAATTTTGATGATGATTCTGTGGACTAGTATCTAAATTGTCATTTAGAAAAACAAAATAAATTATGACGACTCAGTAGAACTGCAAACAAACTAAACGTCATATAAGCATGGATATTTATTTGTGTTTGTTTGCTTGTGTTAAATGTTTGTGAACATTTTATAAACATTTTTATCTGCTTAAAAGAATGTGAACGGAATAAAATGCCGACTATGATCGTGAAGTGTTACTATTTCATCCGAACACTTACCTATCTCTACCTAACACCCCACCAACCCCCTTTACCATTTTCATGCCTTTTAAACCCTATATTATACTATACTATTTTATTCACAGATCTACATCATTTTTCTCATTCACATTTTGTTTCTGTATCACTTATTATCTATCCGATAACTTCAAGGTAAAGCTATTTTTTGTATTGATTTGAACTTTTATGTTGTTATTATATGTTAGTGATGTTGCATATCTGTTGAATTAGCTGATTTTGATTCGATGTGAGGGTTTCGATAACACTGGATCCGTACTGAGATTGTTCTTTTGAACTTTGATTCGTAATGAATGAATGTGGATATGGTGTTGGTTTGAAATGCATCTGTTTTGTTGGATTTAGCTTCAATAGTTGATGATAGTTGACTGGATTGTACAGTCGAAACTAATTTTTTAATCAGATAGATTGCTAGTTCAAAACCTGCCAAGTGGAGTAGGGCCATTCGTATCAATTCAAATTTGAAATAAATGATTTGGGTTTCCAAAATCAAATGTGTACTCTTGTAGATGTATTTTTGTGGATGCTTACCGTCTAATGAAGGTGGTAGAAGAACAGAAGAACAAGATTATGGAAATAAAATTGGTGGGAATGAAGGTTGTTTGTCTATTGGAAAAACTGTTGTTATGTATTCCAGAGATTGGTTAGCACAAATGCCCTAAGAGACATATAGTTCAGTGTATCATAGATAAAAGAAATATAATTCTGCATCATACGATTTATTCGGTTTTGCAAGAAGCTATTGTACAAACCCTTTGGACTATAGAAAATGTAAATTATTTATTTTTCTATTTCTATACCATTTACAAAAGGTCCAGGACAGCAAACAGCATATAGCTGCTTGTGGAGCCATGGAGGAAACGTAGTTTTGTTTTGATTCTCCTAACACTGCTAAGATACCATTAAAAGTTCTGTTTTTTGACAATTATCTTTCAGATAAGATTGATCTCAGTATATAAGACAATTATCTAATTCTTTACTCTTACTGGAGCAATGGATTTCTTGGAGGCAAAGGAGATCCAGGTTGGCCTTGCTGTTACTGCTGTTGTTATTGTTGCCACTGCAGCCTACTTGTATTCCTCGAAGAAATCAAAAGGTTTATCATAATACATCTTCAGCTAGTTTTCCTAAATAATCCCTACAACTTAGCTCATGCAATGTTTGTTTTCCTTCTATTAGTTTCTAGTGGTTTCCATACTGGCCATCTGTAAATTTCTTTTATTTTGTTATCAATAGGGAGCATAGATCCTGAAAATTTTAGGGAATTCAAGCTTGTGAAGAAAACACAGATCAGCCATAATGTGGCCAGGTTCAGATTTGCACTGCCTACACCTACTTCAGTGTTGGGACTTCCCATTGGACAGCACATAAGTTGCAGGTATATTGTGTTGCTTAAAAGGGAGGCTTTCACTTCTAACGTTTAACATGTTTATATTCAATTTCAAAATAGATGTAAATTATAATGCATCTTGAGTAAAAATAGATGACCAAAATAAGCTTCATGAAAAGCATTATAAATAGGAACTAATTCGTTCCAGTTGGTAATATATCGATATAAATTTGGCATTCCTGATGTCATCTCAAAAGTCAAGCTTTTCTTTGTTGTTCTGTAGTGGACTGTGTGTTTAGGTTCTCTATCGGCTTTCTGCAGGTTCTTTACTGAAAAAGATTAATGTGTTTGTTTTTTCCTATCATTTATCTTATTTTGTACTTCAGGGGTAAAGATAGCCAAGGAGAAGAGGTTATTAAAGCATACACCCCAACCACCTTAGACACTGATGTGGGATATTTTGAGTTGGTTATTAAGGTACATGTCACAATTTATGTTCATTGAACTTAATTCATATTTATTTTATATGTTATTTTTAATCTTCTAATTTTAAATGGTTAACACGATGCTGTATATATATGTAGATGTACCCACAAGGTCGGATGTCTCATCACTTCAGAGAGATGCGCGAAGGCGACTACTTGTCTGTTAGGGGACCTAAGGTACACACACTTCCCAGTAATTCAATTCCTTCAATCTTTTAGACCAGGCGAGGCTGTTAGCAGCATAAAATTATTCAAACTTTGGGCATGTTATTGTTCTTGCTCCTGTATATTTTTATCCAATGATATCCAGTGGAGGTTGCTAAATCATGATATAAAACTATATTTTATGACTGGTAAATTTTAATTGTTAACTTGAATAATAACTTATGCATGTGTAGTTAATTGACATGAGCTTACGACTGCTGTTAAAAGTGAACTTACCTAAAAACCTTTTTAACTCCAGGGGCGTTTCAGGTATCAACCTGGCCAGGTGAGAGCTTTTGGAATGCTTGCTGGGGGCTCGGGAATCACTCCAATGTTTCAGGTATATATTTATTTGTATAAGTCTAAACAGACTGGTTACATTCATTTATTATTTTATATTATATTGTGATTTCGATCTAGGTTGCTAGAGCTATACTAGAAAACCCAACAGACAAGACCCAAGTGCATCTTATCTATGCTAATGTCACATATGATGACATCCTTCTTAAGGTTAGTATTTATTTTTAACTTTTGTATACAACATCATATTTATCTACAGTGTTGGCATTGGGATTATTTTGCATGACAGGTCCATATTGAGTTGATGAATATTGATATATATTAGTGCAAGCTTGTAACTTGTCGATTATTTTCAGGAAGAACTCGATGGACTTGCAACTAATTACCCTGGTCGTTTCCAAGTGTACTATGTATTGAATCAGGTATTCAAATAAAGTCATAAAACTGATTATTGTTTGCCATTTTCTGTCTTATCTTTCATTGGATGTCTTCATATATAGTTGTAATATAATTTATATTATAATACCTTTGTAGCCACCAGAGGAATGGACCGGTGGTGTTGGTTTTGTGTCAAAAGAAATGATCCAAACCCATTGTCCTGCACCTGCACCCGATGTTAAGGTATGGTTCCAACAGGTTTTCAACTTTCCAATATGTTTATAGAAAAATTATCGAATAGTAAATGTAAAGCGAATAATATTTCCAAAAATGCAGGTTCTAAGATGCGGGCCACCACCGATGAACAAGGCCATGGCCGGTCATCTAGACGCGTTGGGATATTCACCAGATATGCAATTTCAGTTCTAACCATATTGAGAGGGCCTTTAGACATTGCTATACTTTTAACATTTTCATTGGTTCAACTGGGAAAAAAATATACAAACATTTTGACACAACACTTTGTGCTTCGAGTCCGCATTTTTATCTTCAGAGTTTACTTGTTAATCTTCGGTGTAATGTACTTGAATAAAGTTTTTTTCCCATTGTAGTTAACCACAAGTTACATTTGTTTTGTGTGTCGAATGCTATGCAATGGTCAGTTTGTAACCCATAATTGGATACCAGACT
The DNA here is from genome assembly GCA_024085815.1 of Flaveria linearis. NCBI lineage: Eukaryota > Viridiplantae > Streptophyta > Magnoliopsida > Asterales > Asteraceae > Flaveria > Flaveria linearis. Next base: position 103,871,318 of record CM044001.1, read on the forward strand.
GGTGTACCGTGCGAGACCCTTATAACTAAGAGCAAAAGAAGATCTGTGTTTATGGTCTCTTATAACAGGTTTTACGTCTCTACTAAGAGGTTGTGTTTTGTCTCTTAGAAGTGATGGCGTGTTGTGTTGGAGTAAAACACCAAGTAAAGAGAAACAATTAACTCTTTACTTATAAATCATTTCAAGGTTTGTTCATGCTGATATACCTGTAAAATGATATTAACATGTTGGCCAACCGATCAAACAATGCAATACTAATGATTTTTGTAATTATATGACCAATTATTTAAAAAACAAAAACAAAAAAAATTTATTTTGAAATATTGACTTTAATCACACTTAAAAGTAATATTCTGGATGAAAACTTGTGTCTCGTGCTAAAAGTACCTTTCTCCGTGTTCTTTATATCAGTGACAAGTTAAATAAAGATAAATAAGTGTGAAAGGTGTTTGTGTTACTAGAATTAGTTGTTTACATATTTAAGATTTTACAAACAAGTGTGAAAGTAACGTAATCGACATAGCGAATTCAATAAGGCAATCAAGATATTTAACCCCTTTTAAAATGTATCCCGTTATCTTCTAAAATGATTATTTTAATTAATTATTATAATGTTATGTTATAGGCCTAATATTTACCAAACTAAAAAAATATTATTACGTACCCTTTAATAATTTTGGCTCTTTGTTACATCTATCAAATTATTATTATTTCAATATTTTCTTTAGAGTTAATTACACGATTGGTCCCTGTAGTTTGCTCATATTGCAATATTGATCCTAACTTTTAAGAAATTACAAGTTTGGTAACACTATAGGTCATTGACATTAACTTCTGTTCAGTTTTTTGGTTAAGAGAAGGTGAAAAATACCAAAATGCTCCTGAATTACGAGATAAAATTAAAACACACACATATATATTAATTAATAAATGTGGGGTCCTTTTATTTTAAATTAATTAACTCTCTCTCTCCCTCTATATATATGTGTGTGTGTTTTAAATTAATTAACTCTCTCTCTCTATATATATATATACATACATACATATATATATATATGTGTGTGTGTATATATGTGTGTGTGAAAAGGTTCAAGCGAAAATCCTCTTTTATTGCGAGAACTTACAAAAACCCATCAAGATTAATAAATATTATTATTATTTTTGCTTATATAACATTATTACACATATAGAAGATTTTGATCTTTTACGAATATGTGTAAATTCGTAAGTGTAAAAGAGTTTACATTGGTGTAAGTTTTGTAAAAAAACACATATATTTAAAGTTGTAAGTAAAACTTACTTACACTAATGTAAACTTTTTTACATTTATGAATTCACACATATATATAAGAGTAAATTACCATTTGCATCCCTGACGTTTTTCCATTTTAACCACTTGCATCCCTATAGTTTCAAAGTCTTGATTCGCCCCCTAACGTTTTAATTTTGTCCTCGTTTGAATCCAAATGACTAACTCCGTTAAATTATTCAGTTAACTCTGTGTGAAATGACTAAATTGCCCCTTAATAATTAATAAAATACCCTATCCTATCCCACCCTTCTACCTTCTCTCTCTATCTCCTCTCTCTATCTCCTCTCTCTATCTCCTCTCTCTATCTCCTCTCTCTATCTCCTCTCTCTATCTCCTCTCGCTATCTCTTCTCTCCTCTACTGCCACCGCAACCACCGCCATGGCCGCCGGCGACCCATCGTCATCAACCTCCTCCTCCGACTTCTTCTCATCCGCATCCTCCTCCCTCTCCGACGAACCCCGAAACCCCTCAACCTCCCGCAATCCTCTTCAAACTTTCCTCGGACCCCCATTTCATGGCCCCTAGCGGCGATCTAACCCTAGATTGGGACACAACCCTCAGTCGATGGAGAGGGGGGGCTGCGATGCTGTTGATGGGGGCTGCGGTGGAGATGCGGGTCGCGATAGTGGTGATTGGGGTGGTTGCGCTGGTGGTGATCAAGCGTTTACTGATAATTGGGTGAAATCGAACATTCTACCGTACTATCCTAAAACAATCATCGACGCAATCGCTGTTGGTAACGAAGTGTTCGTTGATCCGAATAACATCACCGATTTCCTCGTTCCTGCGATGAAAAACGTTTACGCTTCACTCACGAAGAACAAAATCAACATCAACGTTTCGTCTCCGATTGCTCTTAGCGCTTTGGCGACCTCTTATCCTTCATCTTCTGGATCATTCAAACCAGATCTGATCGAGCCTGTGATGAAGCCGATGCTTGAGTTCCTCAAAACCACAGGCTCGTATCTCATGGCGAATGTTTACCCGTTCTTCGCTTACGGAGCCAATACCGATACGATCTCGTTGGATTACGCTCTGTTACGTGATAACAAAGGCGTGAAGGACACGAAATCAGGAATTGTGTACAAATCGCTGTTGGAAGCTCAGATTGACGCTGTGTATGCTGCGATGAGTGCGTTAGGGTTTGATGATGTGAAACTGGTGGTGTCGGAGACCGGATGGCCGTCGAAGGGCGATTCCGACGAAATCGGTGCCGGAGAAGACAATGCTGCACAGTATAATGGAAACCTAGTGCGTAGAGTGCTCACCGGTGGTGGATCTCCGATGAGACCTAACAATCCGTTGATCGTTTACCTCTTTGCTCTCTTCAACGAGAATAAAAAATCTGGTAAAACTTCCGAACGAAACTACGGTTTGTTTTACGCTAACGAACAGAAGGTGTACAATGTGCCGTTTAGCATGGCGGCATTGACGGAGCTTCCGTCGGCGGTGAGCAACGGCAGTAAGTCGGAGGTGGTTCCGGCGCCGGCGCCGGCGGCTCACGGCGGAGATGTGGCGGAGAGTGGCGTAGGGCAGACGTGGTTATGGTGGTGTTTATGGTGGTGGGTGATGAAGAGATGAGAGAGAGAGAGAGTGTGTGTGTGTGTGTTTTTGGAGTCAGAGAAGAAGGATGATGTGGGTATTCTTAAGGGCAATTTCGTCTTTTCAATAATAATTTATCTGGAAAACTAACAGTGTTAAGTCATCTGGACTAAAATGGAGATAAAAATAAAACGTATAGACTCAAATGAAGATAACACGAAACGTTAGGGGGCGGATGGCAATTTTGAAACTGCAGGGATGCAAGTGGTTAAAATGGGCAAATGTCAGGGATGCAAATGGTAATTTACTCTATATATAAAATATCATAATCTTGTATATGTGTAATATTGTTATTGCAATAAAAAAATTATGATTTTTATTGATGTTGACGGGTTCTCGTAAGTTCTCGCAATAACACATGGTTCTCATTTGAACCTTACCCTATACACACACAGACCTAAAACCATCATCTCCATCATCGATCTTCAGTTCCATAGTCGTCCTCCGTCCCGGCCACCTCCGCACCTCCACCAGCACACGACTTGCCGCGACCAATGACCGAAGATCACTGTCACCACCACCGTGTATCATCATCTCTCCATCTTCATCACCATCGCACCATCGTCTATCACCATCGCTCCATCTCCATATCTAGTTTCGAATTGCTGTTTCAATTTAACGATGGTGGTAGCAGGGGAAGTGAGGAGGTGAGAACGGTGACGGTGGCGGTGGAGGTGGAGGTGCGGCGGTGGAGAACAGTCTGCCGGAGGTGAACGATATGATGCCATGGTGGTGCTCTGGGGTGTGTGTGTGTGTGTCGCGGTGGTGGTGCGCCGGCCGTGGTGGTGCGCCGACGATGGTGGTGTCGACGATCAAGATGTTGAAGATAATGATGTTCGTGGATTGTGGACTTTTGGTGTGTGTATATAATATTAGTTTATATATTATAAAAACAGGCCCCACATGTATTAATATGTTCAATTTATTATTACTTTAATAATAAGGGTATTTTGGTCTTTTCATATCCACTTAACTAAAAAACTTAACAAAAGTTAGTGTCAAGGACCAATCGTGTTATGATATGGCAAATAGTTGGGACCAAACTTGTAATTTCTCAAAAGTTGAGACCAATATCGTAATAAGGGCAAACCACATGGACCAATCGTGTAATTAACTCTTTCCTTTAAATTGCTTATCATATATTTTTTGTAAAGTTCATGTCAAAATATTCTAAGTATATACAATATGTTTTTTGTATTATTTTATATTGTAATTCACTTAGGGAGAAGGGGGCACTACCCTAAGTACCCTCGACTACCCTGAAACTTCAGCAATCACACACTGCCACATCACAAGTACCCTAAACTACTCTGAAACACCTAAAGTACTGCAAATGCAACCCTAGACTACCCTAAACTATCCTGAAACACCCAAAACCCACTGCTACATCATGGGTATTTATGACACCCTACATAAATCCCACATTGGCTGTGGACAGGAGAGATTCCTGGTTCCTAAGGAATGTCTTGCCTCTAATATCACCAACGCTTTTTGGGCGTATCGGCTGTGGATGATAGGAGAACTCCACAGCTAAGCGTGCTCAGGTGGCAGCAATTCAGGGATGGGTGACCTCCCTGGAAGTTTTCACCCTGGGAACCAAAAGCAAATCCGTGAGCTACTCGTGGGCATAGCGGACAATATTGGTGGTATGAGGGGCCGAGTGTTACAAAATGGTATCAGAGCAACTCCTGTGCCGTTCAGGATGTGAGACATACCTCACCGAGGATGGTGACTTCTCGGGGTCGTCGAGGACAATGAGTCCAAATGGGAGGTGATTATGACACCCTACATAAATCTCATATCGATCGTGGACAGAAAAGATTCCTGGTTCATAAAGAATGTCTTGCCTCTAATATTACCAACGTGTTTTAGGCCTATTGATTATGGATGAGAGGAGAACTTCACAGTTAAACGTGCTCAGATAGCAGCAATTCAGGGATGGGTGACCTCCCTGGGAATTTTTCACCCGGGTAACCAAAAGCAAATCCGTGAGCTACTCGTTGGCAAAGCAGATAATATTGGTGGTATAAGGGGATGGGTGTTATAGAATGATATCAGAGTCACTCCTGTGCCGTTCGGGATGTGGGACATACCTCACTGAGGACGGTGACTTCTCGGGTTCATCGAGGACGATGACTCTAAAGAGGGGGTGATTATGACACCCTACATAAATCCCACATCGCCGTGGACAGGAGAGATTCTTGGTTCATAAGGAATGTCCTGCCTCTAATGTTACCAACGTGTTTTAGGCGTATTGTCTGTGGATGAGAGGAGAACTACACAGTTAAACATACTCAGTTGGCAGCAATTCAGGGATGGGTGACCTCCCTGGGAAGTTTTCACTCGGGTAACCAAAAGCAAATCCGTGAGTTACTCGTGGGTAAAGCGGACAATATTGATAGTATGAGGGGCCGAGTGTTACAGTATTTCTCGGCTACTATAACTCGAGCCCGACTACCCGCAAGGGTGGCGGCGGTGTACCCGAGCGGGTACCCGCCTACCCGAGTCGGTACCCGAGGGTGCCCCTCCTCCATTATATTAAATGACTTGTGTACGGATGAATGTTTTATATTAATAAACTTAATTTAATGACAATGAATATTTTAAGCCTGATTACTCACGGGCCAGGTAAGCCCATTGGCCAAAGGTCACTAACGCACGCGAATAAAGACAACACTGGTGACCTTGCCCGCCTATCATTCGAAGAAAATCCACCACTCAAAGACTCACTGTGGTAAAACATATGTCCCATTTGAAACATATTCACAAAGTAAGACTCGAGCCTATAATCTCCACTTTGAAAAGTCATGAACCAAATTTACTCTTTCTAACCTTAAAATTTAACATTTCCTACTTTAATAATTTGGTAAATTGGAGTGTCATGTATTAGCACCACATTCATTGTAATCAATTTTTTCCGCTTCTCTTTACTATAAATAACTATATTAATTACTAATAATATTATTTATTTATTTTTATATTATAGTTAGTTTTTTAATAAATTAAGAAAAATATCTTTTTATTAATGTTATTTCTATAGAATTTGTTTTTTATAAAAAAGAATTTTTTCTAAGAAATCAAACTATTTGTATGTAATATTTTAAATTTTTTTAAAGTAATTTTTTATAAAAATAATTAAAATAAGAAGTTATAGTAAGAAGAATTTTAAAAATGAAAATTTTTTAAAATATTATTTTGAAACAAAATGTTTACTTTATCTTTAAAAAAATAAAAAAATTAAAAAGATCATATTACAATTTTGTTACTTATAGTTATTACTAATACGTAATTTCAATCATATCATGTCTTAGTATCGTTTTATAATTAATAATTTTTATTTTATTTTATTTTTTTATTCAACTCATGTAATTCACGGGTTTATTAAAGCTAGTATAATTATATATGCGTAGAGAATTTATAATTAATACTAACTGATCTATTATATGTAACTATATATGTTTAACATTTTTTTTATTTAAATTTCTATATATTTTTATAAATATGGATGTATTTAAATGCATTAATATAAAACTAGGAAATGAACCCGCGCGTTGCCGCGGGGTTCTTTTATTCGGGTTATTTTTGTTATCTCTATGAAGTCGAATGGACAAAATAAACTTTTCCCAGTCTAAAGTGAGTCGGGTCAACCCAACCTCTGCTCATTTTTCCATATCAAACATCCAGTATAATGAGAAGAAATCAAGAAAATGCACGAACCTGCCATATATGTATTGGACCAAGAAATCCAGTCAACTCTTGAGGTGGTCGTTTATATAGAGACTTTAGGTAGAAGATGATGCCTTTCCCTTGGTGCCTCTTCTGGACATTAAGATCACTGATACTAAAACCCCAATTTGATACCTGCAGCACTGCTTCCTCTACAAATGGTTTTACATTACCCTGTCGAACCGACTCCCCTAAATCTCTGTTCCAAAACTCTTGATATCTCAATTCTTCTATAATAACTTTGTCCTGCCAAGTCAAGGAATTCTCCAATCAGACGTCTACAGAGAAAAAACATTCAAGTAAAAACCTTATATAAACAGAACTATGTAGCAGACTTCGAACTGAGTTTTTTTTGTTTATTCTTAACACTAAATAAATTTATATTATCCAAATTGTATTATGAACATTTGTCACATATGCAACTGTTGTTCTATATAAACAAAATACCCCAATCTACCCGTTTACATAGAGGTGGCAAGCAGCACAGGGCTGTCGGGGTAACAGGTCAAACATGTACCTCTACTTTTACATATAAAGTGATCATCGATTAAGATGACTAACCCTTTTTCCTAGTGACAATGCTAGCCACTTATCTATCTGATCAAGGTAAGAAGTACTGGAAACTTCCTTGCTAAGAAGTACATAAATTTCCTTTTTGGTGTCCATCTCTCCCAGGTCCTTCGTCTCTCAACTTTGTTCATGCTTGGCTCATATGGATTGAGTAAAGGTGCTACCATGAAAGCACCTGTAAGTTGAGTTAAAAAATAGTCAGAAAAAGATTTATCTGATTCCCATATTCAGTATCTCATAGTTACTCTCAAAACACACATCCAAAGATCTTTGATATCCCATTATAGTAAAAACTAAAGAAATTGTAGCTTGATCAGTTTCTGTAAATGCATCTAACATGTAGTATAAAAAAGGTTATATACCTGCAATTCTATTGGGGATGTACTTGAGGGCAGCCCAAGTATGTAAGCTTCCACCCGAGTGTCCAACCAATCAATTGGTAATTTATTTCTCTAAGAGAAATAAAGTAAAATGCAATCAATCATTAGTTCTTGTACATTAATTTAATTTTGCTGTTCTCTAGAACAACTTGGATGGTTTTCACGACATTGCAAGAAAACCCGCAGCAACGCGCGGGATCCAATGCTAGTTGATGCCATCAGGATGGTATGTGGTATTTGAATTTTTATTTGACAAATGAACCGTAAACGCATAAACATTAGAAAGCTACTATGAATAATTTTTTATACCCATTTGATTTTAGTAATATTGATTTTGTATCTTTTCTATTTCTTTTGCATAACCATTACAAACAATCAAATTTGCGTAAAAAAATACTCATTGGGAACTTTGGCCTATTGGGATATGTAGGTGCTTCTTTGATATGTTGACCCAGACAATCATATGAGGCATGACCATATTGATCAGATTTCACATTGATCATAACTAAAAGCACCCATTTTGACTCGCCAATATGCACAATAATTTGACTTATACAAATATGCTTAATAATTTGAAACATAAGCTATATAAAAACATGTTGACCCATACCAAATAAAACCGCTTTAAACCATAACTAATATCATCCGTTTGATCCATAACAAATACCACTCATTTTGACCCAAAACAAATATCAATCATTTTGAGCCATAGCTAATATCACCCACTTGACCCATAACCAATATGACCCAAGCTGACTTATACTCAATATCAACAGTTACGACCCATAACCATTATCACTCATTTTAGAATAAATATATATAATGGAGCTAGTGTTGTAAAATTAGGCCGTTAGGGATACAACATAACTTTGATCAAAACTTTCCTATGTTTGAGACATGGTATATAACCAAAACGTAAGCTAGTGGATCATGCTAATGCTATTTATAATATTTTCCCACATACAAATTTCCAAATGCTTATATTGCATATGCTTACCAACAAAAATAGTCCAAATGAACTTCCAACATATCTGCTATAGAAAGAAAATCTTATCTTCCATTAAGTAATCCTCATTAAGCGAAAGGTAACAGTTAAAGATCAAGAAAATGCATGTAAAACGATGATTTGAAGAACTCGAGGAAATTTTCATTTCAAAGGTGCCTTGTCTGCCACAATGCAAGGTCATGGTCGTTAAGAATCAGATAACCAACATTATTGATTACAGATAATACAATCAAAGAATATCTCAGTTTTCCCCTACAGCTCCATGCTTCAAGTACCTAGCCCATAAAGCACATCCAAATATATAAGCAATTCAAGCCCAGAAACCCTAACTGCAACAGTTAAGAGCTTCAATTATCAGCTACAACTGATCATACCCTGTCCTGCTCAAGTTTAATCTAACACCTAGAGGCCAAAACATATAATGAACACAAATCACAACTCTACAAAGTGTAAATATCACTAAAGAAGAATTATCTAATCAGTAACATTAATCACAATCAAAACTATCATGTCCAATGATAAATCTAAACTAAGTTTAAAAAAAACTCAACAAGTGCTAATAACATTTCCACACCAAAATGTGACCTTCAAATAACATGTAAAGCAAACAAAAACTCCAAAAGCAAAACCCGAAGCAAACTTCACATCAACCAAAGAATAAGAAACTACACTAACCTATTCTCAAAGTCACTTCCATCAACATACTGAACCGCCGGCACCGACTCCCCTCCGACCACCGCATGGGGCGGCGATTGCTCATCCTTCCTCTCCTTCTCGCGGAAGTTCGACCACATTCGACGGCCAACAGAGAATGCCGACAGGGCGGTGAACGCCAGCCACAACCGCCGAGCCCCAAACCCCGGCGACGCCGTCCACGCGAACCCCCGCAGCTTCGACCGGAAACCTAAAAACACGAGGCTGGTCCACCGCGGCATCCAGGCGGTGTGGAGATGCATCGGTGAGGGGTGCTGTGAAGATGGATAAGAAATTGACAGGGGATTAGGGTTTTGTTGGGTCGGTGGCACTGTAGCCACCGACATAAATCTTTAATATATATTATAATTATAATGATAATAATAATACTCATAAAGTAACAAACTTAAAAACAACATCAAAATAAAAAATATAGAACAGTAGAAAAGATATTATTAATGCGGGATTAAAAAAGGAGGAGAAATAAAGAAATTAAGGGTAATATTCAATTATATATATAGCTTGTGAAGTTTGATGCTTTACTATATAGACTATATAGACTAGGTGTAGTGGTTGCTTAGTTAAAATGATATATAAATGCTATGTAGATAACAATTGTTTTACTAAAGATTATTTTTAATTAAGTGTAGTGGTTAACTAATGTCTGCAGCCTCTATTGATGCAATAATTTAGAAAATTTGTGTTTGAGTGAAGGGCTTGGAGCCCTATAGATTTGGAGCCCTTAATTAGATTGTAATGATGTTTGAAGTCATATTTGTGTTCATATCATCATGTTTTCAACCTACAAAATACCCACTACGTATAGTCTTATATCATATTCTTCTGTATTTGGTTTTTCCCCTCCCAGCCATCTTTTAGCGCATTACACACTTCTATTTTTTTTGTTTATTTTATAACTTTTAAACTTGAAGTTTTATGAAATTCTGAAACAACGTTGTGACTTTTTATTTTTATTTATGTTTTGGTGTAAGTTTCATTTAAAACAAAGTTGTGCTGCGTAATAATGTACAAGTCATCGTATCACTGACATACATGTCCTTAAAACTATTTTCATGTTTTCGGTTTTTCTAAAATTTTTATTTTTTTGTTTTCCTTATACCTTTTAAATTTGATGTCTTTCAAAACCCGAATTTGCCACTGTAACATACTTATTTTTATCAACACTTTGACGTGACCTTTTATCAAGATCGAGTTGTCGATGTAACTTATAAAGTAAAACAGAGTACGTAGAATTTTTCACATATACTTATGATTGCTTTTTGAAAAAATATAAATATATATAATAATTATGATCTAAACACACATTTAGTAAATGAATAAACAAATAGTATGTTTATTTAGACTCAGGAGCTAATAATCAATAAACACGGTATGTGAAGTTCATACTTGAGTTAGTTTATTAGATGAACTTCAATGCATAAACAACATTTTTAATCTTGGCTCGATTTAAGCCGTTGAGAAATGGTGTTAGGTGTAGAATGGTCCTAATGGCACGCAGATCATGTGGCTGATTATATAAATCCAACAATGCTAAAAACAAATTAAGCACTCTAATCCTTGTGAAGTCGCACATACACCATTCTGCTTCGTCTTGTTTTTCCTTATAGCCTCCTCTTACAAGCTAGACGTAACACTTGAAGACTATCCGTTAATCACGTATATATGCTCTCAATTTCTTATCGTTTACTCAATCATCACTTCGCATTTTACAGTTAACAGTGAAGTTGATACAATTCTATTGTTCTAATGTTGATACTTGACACCAAAACCTTAGATGCAAAACTGCTATGCTGCAGTATTTTTGACAGAGTTTGCTGTATGTATGTTTTCTTTTTTAACATATTTAAGTTCAATATCAACTTGAAGTTGAAAAGCAGTTTAATTGTATGTTGTCACCAAAAGTTAAGATATGTCAACATGTCATTTCTTATAAGATCACTAATTAATTTGATTGTGTATATCTTGCATAGGTGCAGCTTCTTGTATGTCATTGGGCTCTTCAGACGTAATATGCCAATATGCTCTGCAAATCAACGTTGTTCGCAATGGGCTAGAGTATACATGAATTATTGTCTTTGCACCAGAAAGGATTGGATATCACTAATATTGGGGTTAATTAGTGTTTTAAGTTGGGGTGTAGCAGAGGTACCTCAGATCATCATGATTTGCATAGAGAAATATTCGGAAGGGCTTGCTATAGGCTTCCTTTTAGCATGGATACTCGGGTAATACTTATATCATCTTCTCTAAACACATGTTTGAAGGGCTTGTTGTGGATAGACACCTGAACACTGTATAGATCGTGTTTGGCGTAGGGGTGGCTAAATCATTTTAGAGGCCCTAAACAAAGTAAAAAAGTAATTAATATTTTTTATTTCAATTTTACATCTCTTGAGAAAAACTTACATGTAAACCCAACAAACCTGTCTAAGTTACTAACTCATGCAATTTCAGTTTATTTGTAATTTAAACTGGTACTAAGATAAAGTAAACAACTAACTTTGATTCCACAATATATATGTGCGTCTAAAATTATGCAATCTAATCGAGATCCTACGAATCCACAATTGTGTATTGTAAACAATTTCTGAAACACACACAATCATACTTACTAAAATTGGAGTGAGCTTTAGTGAAAGAAAATATTTTTAAATATATACTTAGTATTTGCTTTTTTGTTAAAACTGAAAATTAAATGAAAATATAAATTGTGAAACGTTAAAAAAAATCACAACGATAAACGGCAAAAATCTTTATCACAACATTTTCTTATATATTGACATTGACAATACAAAATATTGCAAAACTCATAAACTATATTAGATATGACGTAGGTAATCTACCTACTCTAATAAAAAGGTATCTTAAGATGACACGTGGTAGCACCACAATCATTCTCATCAAATTTTTCCCGTCTTTCTCTCCTATTAAATAACTAGTAAGAAACCCGCGCGATGCGGCGGCGGCGGCGACAATTTACATTGCGGTACTCGTTTTATGTTAGTTTATTAATCCGCTCGTGATAAAATACTTAATTTCTTTGTTACAATCGTAAGAAATTTCAAATAACATTAAAATATCAACCCAACATCAACTATAGGATAAGTAAAGTTTGTTTGGTCATTAAATTTTAATGATCTACTATATTTGCTTGTTAACAAATGCAACTTTTCTATATCTTTCGTCATGCATACTATAATAGGGGTATACGGCTAATGGATGTTTGGGGACTATCAAATCTTAATTTACTTAAATAAGTGAGTTACAATCAAGTTAAAATCACAAACTCATTTAAGCAAATTAACAAGCAATTCAACTACCTTCGTTAATGCCAATGATCTTTTGGCCTTGTGGTTCAATTGAGATGGGTGGGGGTGGGGGGTGGGGGGGGGGGGGCTTCCCTCTCTTTGAGGTCCAAGGTTCAAACTTTGACATTAACGAATTATTACTAACTTGATGCTACTAACTTTTAACCGTTAACTTGTCGTTCTAAAAAGACAACTTGCTTATTTCAATACAACATATTCACATAGGATACATGATATTTAATCATTCTAACCATCCAACTTTAGTATCCTTATTAATAATAACCCAACCTCATCTGATACACCAAACAAACATCAATATAATTCATTGTCTAAACCAACTCGTTTTGATCCATTTGTATGAATACTTATATGACCACTACATAATGAGACGTAAACGAAGCATAGCTACCTGTTGAAAGACAGTAAGAAAATGCTAATAATCAGTAAATATCAATAAAGAAACTAAACTTTTGTCACATGAACTTTCATGATTAACTTGAAAGATCTAAGAAAATCTAAACGGTTGAACTCAATCTTACAATGCTCGTTATGGGTCACAGTTGAGATCCATATTCTTTAACATGTATTGATAATAAAATAAATCAATAGTAAGATTGGCCCAATAAATTGTTCTCTATTTGTTTATATCTTATTTCAAATCACTAAAACATTAATTAATCGAAAAGTATGGCATGTTCAAAACTCAGTAATATTCTTTAATGCTAGGAGTATAATAAAAACATAGCATATTTATCATATGTTCAATCAAAATAACCTTTCAATGTGATGATGTGTTGAGAAATGAAGTCCACAATAGTTGGCAATTGTATGAGTGATTGGTGTATGCTGTCGGTGCTTAACTTGAGACATTGAATTCTAATTGCAAAAGAACACGAAAGGAAGATAAATCAGACATCCATTCTTCTACTCCATTATCTAACGTTACGCAACAACTAAACTTAGTTTCAACAACCAACAGATAAGGACATTAAAAATGGCCATCCCTTCATCTCTTTAGAACTAAACCAAGACCCATAAACTTGAATCACCAACAGATAAGGACATTAAAAACATAGGAATAAGAATTCAAACAAAAAGATTCAGACCCATTACGCTTGATGTGAACTAACATGCTAAAACAAAATAATATATTCTAAGATTATAGCAGAAACTCAAAAGATATTAACGCATCCATAGAAACTTACTACAAAAATGCAATGACGTGTGGATATTCGCTCGAATTGAGACTTGAGAGGGAGAAGGTAAACGGTGTACCCTTAAAAGAAAATTTTAGTTTTCGTATGAAACATATTATATCTACTTTGTGCTTCTTTTAATCGGTTAGAGGCACAAATTATGTTAAATTCAAAAGTCAAAACAAATCCATTCAAGAAGAGGGAAAAATCATAAGTGAAGAATAAACCTGTAAACAAACATGTTAAGTTCTAAGTAACGTGAGTTGATTCAACATAGCTTATTTCAGTCCCTGTTCACAGATCCATCCCTCAATTTCTGATTCAACATTCACTTGTGACTGAAGTTCTTCACCCATAATAGCTGCACCAAAAGTAAATATCCAAAGTCAACATTTTAAAACGTATATAAACCACCATTAATAGAGTTTTTTCCTTTGTTAATGTGACAGCTCGTAATCTGCGTGTTAATAATATTAATAATAATAATAATAATAAGATAATAATAATAATAATAATAAGTATAATAATAATAATAATACTAATAATAGTAATAATAATAATAATAATATTAATAATAATGATAATAATAATAATAATAATAATAATAATAATAATAATAATAAAAGTCCAGGGGTCATTCTTGTAAATTTGGAAACTTAAAAAGAAAGTTTAATACATAAAATAACAAATTAGAAACCGCAGGGACCAGTTCTGTAAATTTACAAAACCCAACTGCTCTCTCTCTCCTCTCCCTCGATTTTCCGGCAATCAACTCCGGCCACCTTTCCGGCCGTCTTCGGCGAGCCTCAATACACAAAACCACGCGGTTTCAACCCAAATTAAAGGTCCCGACACCCTCGCGACCAAGATTCGAACCCTATGCACCTTTAATCATTGAATAATTCGGATCCAAAGCTCACCACCTCGAATCCACTTTATTCTCGATCGTTCAACGGTCGGTTAACCCACTCAAACATTAAAAATGACCAAATTAATCGAAGTGGAATGACCATTTATATGTTCTTAATCTGTTAACATTTTCAATTTCATCAAAAATCAACAAAAACACCACTAAAGATCACCTCGAACCCGTCGGACCTGCAACTAACTGGTTCACTTTCTTTCGAGCTTCAAAACCCGAAATTGATAAGGGGCTATTGGTCTCGACCATCATACGAAGCTTCTCTTGAAATTAATTTGATTATTATCATGGTTTGAACATCATCGAACACCATCTTCATCGCGACCTGTTCTTGGTGTCTTTTGCATCGAATTGAACTCAAATCAGGTAATTCAACACATCATTATACTCGATTTCATTAGGGGAACAAAAGCCCCATGATTTCAGAAGCAATCAAAATCGAATTCGTGTTCAATTTGGTGGGATTCGGTTCTGGGGTTCATCGGATTTGGGGATGGATTGCTAACATTGTTTAAAAGAATTTAAAACAGAACCTAAACACGGCTGAGGCCTTTGGTTCACTGGTTACAAGCACACAGACTCACCATGAGGTCCCGGGTTCGAACCCGGGCACCCATACTTATTTTTTTAGTGCTTTTTAAGCCTTTAAAAATTTTAGAAAAAATTCTAAAAATTATAAAATATTTTTCCTGGCATTAAAAATTTTTAAAACCATCTACTTAATTTCTAAAATCTATCTTAACCTTTTATTTATTTATTTTATTATATTGTTTTAAACAAATAATGTAATTAGTTCATTTTTTTTATAAGATTAATGTTAAATATTGTTTAACTTATTAATTCATTATTTGTTCGAATAACAAGTATAAATTATTGTTAAAACGTACGTATTTTATTTAATTATTAAACGTTATTATTATAGATATTTCGCATCTTTATATAAAACACAAGAATACTGTTACCGATAACATTTAATGGATAATCACTTATAAAATATAACTTATAAAACCCTAAAAATCCCAAAACCCTAGTTCACGTCTAAATGTTAAACTTATTATCGAACTTAATCTTGTAATAAATACGTTTTAGGTACCTTGTAAAGGAATTCGTTGAAACGACGCGCGTTATTATTTCTTATTAATTATCCAATATATACTTAATCGCCAAGTGAGTATTTCTATACCCATTTTATTATTTCACACACTTTTGGGTGAAACATGTTACATTATAAACGTTGCACTTGTAAACACGTTGAATCTTGTAAACTTATGGCAATTTACTTGTGTGTTGTGATTAGTTGAATCTTGTAGCTACCATGTAATGTCGAATACATGTACAATCATTAACTATTGCTAGCCTGGCGACGTCATAGATCTATGGGCCTGACAAGCCTGCTTGGTTGATCCAAGTACACTTAGCTAATCGTATATACTTGTAAACGTTTGAGAACTTGTAAAACTTTGTCAATGTTTGATTGTGCATTCTGTCTTACATCCCTAGTTACTTTATTTCTCTAATTTACAACATGAATTGCCATCTTTTATATACTTATGTAGTCAAAACTATAGAATGCTCACCAACAATATATTGACCTTTTATTTTTAACATGTTTCAGGCAATAGCGTTATGTGGCTGTGAACAATCGTAACTCTCACACTTCGACGATTCCGCCGTCAAGGTTGGGTGTGACAGATTGGTATCAGAGCCCATAACTATAGGGATTTAGATTATTAGAAATGGTGACCTAGACTATAGCATCTGCATGAACCTTATAGCATTATATTCTCATCTTGTAAATACATGGTTTGCATGCTACATAATGTTATGCCTTTTGTGCAATTTGATGCCTTAGCATAGGATTGCCTTATGTATGCTTAAAACTTAGACTCCCTAAACTTAACTTCGACTCTTTGACTCTCCCAGATAAATGAACTTCCTAAACTTATTCTCAACGACATGTGGAGACTACACTTATCGTCGTGGGATCAATTCCTTAGACTCTATGTCTAATTTATGAAAATCTCGTCAAAGTCTGTGCCCCACCACTGAATACATGCAATACTGGAAGAGTAAGATGTCTGTATCTCGAGGTGTTCTGTCTAGGCAAGGTATTCGTATAAATCCAAATCAGCCGATGGATCTGTCTACCTTACCTGGGAACCCTTGGGATGAGTATCTGCTTATAGGTACGTATGTTTTCAACAAAATTGTGGTTGACACAATACTTTGATTAGTCAACGTATTCGTTTTGATTTACGAATCAAACGATTACACTCGGAACATCTCATTGTTATTATGCCAAATTCCCGATTGTTGTTTTCATATGGTATAACTCCTATTATCCAATTCTCATAAAATATATTAATGATATTCCAGAATGTCTTCTCGTCAAACCCGTTCACGGTCTAGAAACTCTGGCTGTAAGATTTCTACTCTTGTAACCCGGGAGGTTGCTGCAGTCATACCAACTCTCCTAACTCATCTGAATCAAGGTTTGATTCTACGAACCAAAGAGACTTGACACATAGACACCTGTATTCTGGATTTCCTGGCAAAAGGCCTTCGGGCTAAGGCAAGCATATCGTATAAATCTCATTGCGAGACCAGTTATGCTTACCTGGGGATTTCTGGGATGAGTGATAAACTATGGTCAACACACGTCTCTAAGGCAAATGGTTCAAATTACCTTGACGTGTCAACGATTCCAAATGGTAATGCGTTATCAAATGGAACCATCCTTTTGCATCTTGAAAATCCTTGAATCCTTGAACTGGTTTATCACCAAAGTTTAAATATCTTCTCATTCTTAACCTAAATAATGTTCCTGTTAATATTGAATCCATCATACATTTTAACTCTTACGTTTAAACGCTCAACGTGTAACGTGTAACGGTATTGAACTCAGCGTTTCATGTAACTATTTATGTACCTTGACCAACGTGATCATGGATTTTAATATACCTAAAGATATTGGGAATCTAAACCGTATGGTCTTCAAAACTTTAAAACCGTTATTTATGGTTCTCAAATCTTCTTAAGGATGTGTCCCATAACTAAAGACATTCAATGCTGTAGATGAAATTCCTACATCTCGGGATACTTTGTCTAGGCAAAGTGTAAATGGTGATCTGATTCGATCATTGAATCCGTTTACTTGACTCGAAATCCTTGTGATGATTGATCACTTATCAGTACGCGTGTCTTCAATAAGGCTATGGTTGACCTCATATCTTAAGAAGTCCTTGTATTTTCCTTTCGATTGTGAATCGAATGTTCACATCTTATCATGGTGTCGAATCATTCTTGTTCTTGATTTTGTCTCCCTGATTTAAATTATTCAAGATTTGAACACCATCATAACAAATTCTGTTACCTCAAACTTTGACCATAAATTTTGTAATCATGATTTCCCTTTTGTTACATTGATGTAATTTGAAAATTTCTAAATTTCTAATTGATATTATTTTCCTTTCATTGTTAAGTCGAACTTTGAACCGTTTGCACCATGGGAGACGCAAGAGTTTGCAAGTCAACCTATGACTAAGAACACTCGTATCTCCTAAATGATTCTTAACTCATCAAAACAGGGGTGATTCCTTTACTTTGGTGATGATTCTTCATTTGTTTCGATAAATGTTTTCCAATTATGTGTTTTTATGAAATTTCATTCTCTGGATCAAGGTAATTTCCTTATTATGAGGATTCAATTCAATTATTCTCATTGGAACTTACACTTCACAAATGACATGATCTCACCAAAATAGGATTGAAACCCGTACTTTGGTGACAAATGTTAATCTTTGATTGTTTTCTTGTTATTATAAAGCTCCATCATCAAGATAGGTGAATTACATACCTTGATGATAATTTCATTTTTATGGATTGTATTCTCTCAAATGAAACGATCTCATCAAAGTAGGAGTGAATTCTGGATTTTGATGAAGAGTTATATTTTGTTTTTGTAAAACTTCACCGTTAAGATAGGAGTGATTTCCCTTACCTTAATGGTGCGTTACCTCGTCTTATTTATGTGGATCCTCAGCAATAAGTTGGGATCGAACTTTTTGATTGGTAAGTAGTGGTCATATCTTGGGAATACACCATCAAGTTAGGAGTGAAAACCACACTTTAATGACTATTCTCATTTCTTGATCTTCAACTTACCAAGGTTGTAATCAAGTGACGAGAAACATGTAGTAACTTGAAGGGTGAATCAATGTTGGTGATTCGACCTATCAAGCCAAAGCATGATCTCTGAACTAGACCCGATCGTTTTAGGTTGATTTTGATTCCAAGCTTGGAGCATGTAAATTCTTAAAATCGATTTCTTCCCCTTTATCTTCATGTTTTGACTCGATCTAGCTACATCGAAGCATTTATTCCTTACTTATCAACTTTCTTCTTGAGATATCATCAAACCCATAAGTATAGTCTTCCTAAACAATCTTTTGTCAAATAAAGATATTATCAAATATCTATCTTATTGTTTGATGAATTACGTATGCGGTCTGCATTTGGAAATTTGTTACCTTGCAAAACATGGTTACAAATACCTTTCTTATTGTTTGCGTCATTTCTTGAATCGTTTTTGAATCTTTAATCTTGAAAATTATTGAAATTCTAACTTGGTTTTGAACAAAAGACTCGTTATTATTCTCACTGCGATGTGGATATAATGGTTCATAAACCTTCGTAACTTGTAGTCATGGGTTTGGCACAAAGGAAAAGACATAACTTGGCATGTGTCCAAGTGTCTTATCTTTACATATGACAAAATCTAATATCCGTGTTCCCGTAAATCTCCTGTTTAACTTTTCATCCACTAGGTGCCTCTTATTTTAAATGTCATGATGACAATTGTTGCATTATAGACCGATTGACTAAAAATTCAATTCGACCCATTATCTCACAACGTTGAGAAATGACTTGTATCTGTTTCAAATATTTGTATACCATGGTATGGCGTTAAAACATCGATCGTTATTTTGAACGATTGATTCATTTTTCTGTTTTTAATAATATTCTTAACCATCGTTGTGAACTTATTCCAAGATCTTCGCATAACGTATTATTCTTAGAGCAATGGTTTGTCAAAGGAGAAATACATATTCACAATAAATGCGTTAAGGTCGTTTCATATGATGACGTTTGGGATTCTTAAATTTCGACGGTTAACCTTGCTTACCATTGTTGGTCTTTATACACCTTACCACGAAATTATATTCTGGAAGTTGTGATTTATCAGTCTAATATACGATGGTAACTCGGCATCGCTTTCCAACATTTCATCTCAAAACGTCTCACATTTCACTGATAGGGTTCAAATTGGCATGCATTATGCCAAGAATCTTGTAAGATTCCATCAAGTGAAGCGTTTCATCTGTAATTAAACGTCAATCACTGTTAGTTTGAACACTTATCTTTCATTTGAACTCTTTTGCTCATTTAAGTTCATTCTTAATTTCGAAACGAAATTCTTTAAAGTAGGGGAGACGGTAACATCTTGTATTAACGTTCATTCTTAATTAACGTGAAAGCTTATAATGTTAACTAGAAGCCACATACTTTAGGCCCTCTTTTTACCTCAAATGGCTCTGCCATTGCACATAAAGTAAATACTAAAGTGGTCAGCTTAATCGATGATGAATTTTCTTCTTTTGATACCTTATCAAAACCTGAAAGTTCTTCAAAGTGTATCTCAGAAAATAAAAACACAAACTGCATCAAGAAAGAAAAAGAGAATCACTATGATCTATCTATGGCTTCATGCTCACCTTCTGTTTTACTGAGAATGTGAGGATCAAAATGAAATCCAAGCGTTCTCATCTTTTCGTCTCAGCCTCCTCGTAAACAAATTTCGGGACGAAATTTCCTAAAGTAGGGGAGACTGTGACAGCTCGTAATCTGCGTGTTAAAAATATTAATAATAATAATAAAAATAAGATAATAATAAAAATAATAATAATAATAATAATAATAATAATAATAATAAGTATAATAATAATAATACTAATAATAGTAATAATAATAATAATAATAATAATAATAATAATAATAATAATAATAAAAGTCCAGGGGTCATTCTTGTAAATTTGGAAACTTAAAAAGAAAGTTTAATACATAAAATAACAAATTAGAAACCGCAGGGACCGGTTCTGTAAATTTACAAAACCCAACTGCTCTCTCTCTCATCTCCCTCGATTTTCCGGCAATCAACTCTAGCCACCTTTCCGGCCGTCTCTGGCGAGCCTCAATACACAAAACCACGCGGTTTCAACCCAAATTAAAGGTCCCGACACCCTTGAGACCAAGATTCGAACCCTATGCACCTTTAATCATTGAATAATTCGGATCCAAAGCTCACCACCTCGAATCCACTTTATTCCCGACCATTCAACGGTCGGTTAACCCACTCAAACATTAAAAATGACCAAATTAATCGAAGTGGAATGACCATTTATATGTTCTTAATCTGTTAACATTTTCAATTTCATCAAAAATCAACAAAAACACCACTAAAGATCACCTCGAACTCGTCGGACCTGCAACTAACTGGTTCACTTTCTTTCGAGCTTCAAAACCCGAAATTGATAAGGGCTATTGGTATCGACCATCATACGAAGCTTCCCTTGAAATTAATTTGATTATTATCATGGTTTGAACATCATCGAACACCATCTTCATCGCGACCTGTTTTTGGTGTCTTTTGCATCGAATTGAACTCAAATCAGGTAATTCAACACATCATTATACTCGATTTCATTAGGGGAACAAAAGCCCCATGATTTCAGAAGCAATCAAAATCGAATTCGTGTTCAATTTGGTGGGATTCGGTTCTAGGGTTCATCGGATTTGAGGATGGATTGCTAACATTGTTTAAAAGAATTTAAAACAGAACCTAAACGCGGCTGAGGCCTTTGGTTCACTGGTTACAAGCACACAGACTCACCTTGAGGTCCCGGGTTCGAACCCGGGCACGCATACTTGTTTTTTTTAGTGCTTTTTAAGCCTTTAAAAATTTCAGAAAAAATTCTAAAAATTATAAAAATATTTTTCCTGGCATTAAAAATTTTTAAAACCATCTACTTAATTTCTGAAATCTATCTTAACCTTTATTTATTTATTTTATTATATTGTTTTAAACAAATAATGTAATTAGTTCATTTTTTTATAAGATTAATGTTAAATATTGTTTAACTTATTAATTCATTATTTGTTCGAATAACAAGTATAAATTATTGTTAAAACGTGCGTATTTTATTTAATTATTAAACGTTATTATTATAAATATTTCGCATCTTTATATAAAACACAAGAATACTGTTACTGATAACATTTAATGGATAATAACTTATTAAATATAATTTATAAAACCCTAAAAATCCCAAAACCCTAGTTCACGTCTAAATGTTAAACTTATTATCGAACTTAATCTTGTAATAAATACGTTTTAGGTACCTTGTAAAGGAATTCGTTGAAACGACGCGCGTTATTATTTCTTATTAATTATCCAATATATACTTAATCGCCAAGTGAGTATTTCTATACCCATTTTATTATTTCACACACTTTTGGGTGAAACATGTTACATTATAAACGTTGCACTTGTAAACACGTTGAATCTTGTAAACTTATGGCAATTTACTTGTGTGTTGTGATTAGTTGAATCTTGTAGCTACCATGTAATGTCGAATATATGTACAATCATTAACTATTGCTAGCCTGGCGAAGTCATAGATCTATGGGCCTGACAAGCCTGCTTGGTTGATCCAAGTACACTTAGCTAATCGTATATACTTGTAAACGTTTGAGAACTTGTAAAACTTTGTCAAGGTTTGATTGTGCATTCTGTCTTACATCCCTAGTTACTTTATTTCTCTAATTTATAACATGAATTGCCATCTTTTATATACTTATGTAGTCAAAACTATAGAATGCTTACCAACAATATGTTGACCTTTTATTTTTAACATGTTTCAGGCAATAGCGTTATGTGGCTGTGAACAATCGTAACTCTCACACTTCGACGATTCCGCCGTTAAGGTTGGGGTGTGACAGTTAATACCCATTTTCGAAAAGTAAAGAAGCTAAATTCATCTGTTAATACCCATTTTCTAAAAGTAAAGAAGCTAAAATTTGGCTTGATTTAAAACCTACAAAAAGAAGAAGACAAAACTGTTAACTGCATACCTGCTATCTTTGCTCTTGCCAGTCACACTATCAACAACTGTTGACTTTATCATATGAGGTTTAGCAATGTTGATTAGATGTTCACACTCTTCTTCTGACTGCCATCAAAAAGTAAACATGAAGCAAGCTTTTGTTTCATTCCCAACTTATCATTTTCCATAATTATCACACCTCCAACAACAACAATTTAAGCATAAAGGCTACAAAATCTACAAGCCAACAAAAGTGGAGATTGCACTTCTGTCAATCAATCTGTAAAAAGCATCATGGAATTTTTATACAAAAGAACTATTTTAGTAAATTGCAATGAGCTACATTAGATATGGGTTGAAATGGCGAGAGCTCTCCCGATAGTACATTTATGCTCCTAAATCTGATTGTATGATTTCAGCTCAACAATATAAACACGATTCAAACATAATGATATTACAAACATATTAACATTAACGCAATAACACGACTATATAGAATCAAAATGAAAACGAAACTTTTCATTTGGCTTCACTCTTCAGAACACGTAATAAAATGAGTATATTCTGTAACATTTACCATAACCTCCAGAACAGTTGGCTTCATTGCATAACGTCACTGTTAACGTAAAGATGAACAAATATACATATGCTTGATGTGCACAAAGATGAACAAATATACACATAAAAACACACCTAAATATCATATACACACATACACATGAAACACATGTATATATCATACATACATATGAAAACACATGTATGTATATATGTGTTTGTTTTGAAATTTGCAGACACCCAATTTGCAGTTGGAGTTCTTGAGTTATTATTTAGCTGAATTAAGCTTGCTGGACTATAATTGCATCAAGTTTTTGCCTTCTATGGTTGCTGCATCCCGTTACATTTCTTTCA
Source organism: Flaveria linearis (assembly GCA_024085815.1). Classification (NCBI taxonomy): domain Eukaryota; kingdom Viridiplantae; phylum Streptophyta; class Magnoliopsida; order Asterales; family Asteraceae; genus Flaveria; species Flaveria linearis. The sequence continues at coordinate 103,895,129 of CM044001.1, forward strand.
AGATTCATGCTTGACCCAAAGTCACATCCTTGGGTACGAATCATAATCATTGACTTAATTCTGTTTTATAAAACTAAGTCTTGCAAATTAGACAGGTCATATTTAGTTACCTAAGCTGTCAAAACATGCTCACATCAAACTTGGGTTTAGGATAAAGAGTATACACGATACGGATGAAGATTGACATACAGAGATAGAAGGATATGAGGCGAAGATGAATCTTTGACTCTTTGACCTGATTGGTGTTTCTTCAAATAGCGTAAGGCTGGTGTAATGCTTGAGAAACAATGACTACGGTTATGACTTACATGTGCAGTTTTGGATGAGAAGCAGATGTTGATTACTTGTTTAGATCAAAGCATATGTTAATTGTTTTGTTAGAAAGTTTGATTGCTGGTAACAGCAACATGTAATAAAAACAAGCTTACAGATTATAAAAACTTAAAGATTGTTCTTAGATGAATCAAAGTTAATTGTTTAATACTAATAACCGATGAATCAAAGTTGGTATGTTTGATTTTAACAGCCCAGAACATGAGTAAAAATTGTGTGCCAAGTGTATGAAACACATGCTCCTAATATAGATATACATAAGAAAACTTGATAGTAGCTGCACTAAACATATAGTGAAATATCAAAAGCCTTTCTATTTATGTAGAAACAATAATGTATGTGGACTTGGTTTCAACTCTTAAAAGGTGAAGTTGTTAGTAAAGGCAAATACTTATTGTTGTAGGGTCAGGTCTTTAGCAGCTCAAATATAACAAATGCTAGACAAACAATTAACAGACAAAATTTCATACAACTACTCAACTATAACCTCAAAGGAGTGATCCATCGTCCATATAAAGTACCAAACAACAACACAGCAAATTACAAATCAATGTTAGTCTAAATTCTTTTAAAATCAATATCCAGCTTATGAAATCAACACTCAAATCATATAAATCCTTTGTTTTTATGATTATTATTTTTCTTATAGAAATATTACTCAGTATTATTTCACATTAGTCATTCTTGTTAAGCTAATGATATGTTTTTCACACTATTTTATCTAATTGCAAGTAAATTATCTAAATAGGGATGCAGTAAGAACTATAGAACATTTGAAGATGACACGTGGTTCACATTACCAGCATGCAATATGTAGAGTTGTATGAAATTGTGGTTCACATTACCAGAAAAATATAATCATGTTTGGGTTATTAGTAGATATGAACGCTTAAACATCAGAATTAGCTTTCATAACACCACCACTAAAATCTGAGAACAATAAAAAAGGTAGGTCCTATATGTAGAGTACATACCCCAGAAGTGTTACTGCAAGTGATGATGACGATGAGCTCTGCTCAAGAAACTCACAAGCAGTGACAACAACAGGCTCGGAAAATATTACCTGCAGATAGGTCAACAAAAATATGATTGGAAATTTGATACAACTCTCTTTGGATAATTCTTAATATGCAATTAAGCATTAATTTATACCAATTCAATATAGTTTTGTTAATTTCTTCAGAAGGGTATATGGTATATTTGAAAAAACAGATTTTATGCACAGGTGATTATTTGTACTTTATTAGTTGAAGTTAGGCTAATAAAAACCTGGTTTGCTTAATTGCATTCGTGTAGTAAGCTGTGAACATCAGACTACTGGTGCATACATATAAAACAATATCATCAGACAGGGAATTACAAAATACAAATCAATCTACTTGTGCATACATATAACACAATATCATCACACAGGGAACATCGGACTACCCAATCCCTAAACCCAAATCACTCAAAACCCTAACCCTAACCTCTTAACACTAACAACAAATCTGATCTCAAGCTATCTTCAAAATCAAAAACCTAATCTGAAGCGTTTTTGAATCTTACCTCTAAGAAGTTGTAGTAGGTTGAAAAACAACTAAAAATCCGGATGGTGTGAGTTTATGTAGGGTTTTGAGGAAGAACCAAATGCAATTTGAATTGACCGCGAAGCCAAAAACCATACTCTTTTCGTGTTATGTAGGGTTTTGAGGAAGAAAAGCCCTACCTATGACCTTCTCGAAAGGGAGGTGATGGTGATGGTACCTGGTTCCAGGCAACGCGATGTACATCAGGCAATCAGGCAATAGAGGGAGGTGATGGTGATGGTACCTTGTTCAAAGCAACTCTGATATGTTCCGAAAGCAACTCTGATAGTATTTCAAAACCGAAAGCAACTATTCCGAAAGCAACTCTGATGTACATCTCCAAAGCAACTCTGATGTACTCTAATGAGTTATAACTTATGCATCAAGAGATGTACATCTCTTAATTTTAAGAGATTTGAGTGAAATTACATTCTTGCCCTTATCAAATGAATATTAATATAGTATAGATTACCTTAATTATTAATAATATTCCTTAACAACTTTTTAGATTTAATAAATTAAGAAATAAATCTATTTATTAATATTATTTCTAAATAAATAATTTTTTATAAAATAATATATTTTTCTAAAGCATATTTTTCTTAAAATACAATTTTTTTTAAATTGGTATTTTTAAAAAGTCACTTTTTTGAAAACAAAAAATAATCAAATTTAAGAGTTATAATGGGAAAATTATTAAAAATAACATTTTTATACGATTTGTTTTATTTATTTTCAGAAAAAGTTTAAAAATAAAATTTTAAAAAGTTGATATTATTATTTTATTATATGTTAAAATATCATTTTATAATTAATAAATATTATTATATTAATATTTTATTTATTCAACCCGTGTAATACACGAGTTTACTAAAGCTAGTAATTAATATACCCTAAAATACTGGGCCCTAAACCAGGCCTTATTTTTTTACACACTCAAACCACCTTATTTATCACAATGTATTTGGCCCAACTTCACAATCTCAAAGTTTAGATCTTCAAACAATGTCTCTGAAATGTTTTGTTTTTATTGGGGCCATAATATTACCTCTCTTTAGAAGTGTGATTTTACATTATGGACAATGAATTTGCATAATATCATGCGTAGTTTTAGTATATGTGTGAAAGTGAATCTTCTAACTTTGTTAGTGTTACAGTAGGTTGTGTTTTTGTTTCAAGATGTGTTGTCTTTCATATCATGTTAACTATGATGATAGTCTATAATTTAATTCATCTTATTCTCTTATACTGCAGCTTCCAACACAATATTATGTAGCACTTGTAATTCCTAGAATTTTTTTTAGGAATGGTATATATTAGGAAATAAATTAGGTTAGTGGGAAGGTAAAAAAAAAAGGAAAATGAGGTATCTGCTATTCTCAATAGCCGATTAGGAGAAGAATTTTTCAAATGTCTGACACAACACTGACACAACACAGGATGTGGCTTAATCCGCTATTCTCAATAGCGGATTAGGAATAAACCTTTAACCCCGGTTAAACCCAGTTAGACTCCGTCAACTTTTAACAAACAAACTAACTCCCCGTTAACTTTGAATTTTCCCCACCTACAATCAAACAAATCTCTGCACTCTGCAACATCACATGCAAAAATCTACCCACAATTAAACAAAGTCTGCCTACTGCTTTTGGCAATGATACCGACTGAAATATCATATGGGTTTTGAATTTTTGAGGTAGTGTTTTATGAGGAAGAAGACGGTGTTGTGGTGGGTGGGTTTTGAAGTTTGCAGTGGTAGGGTTTTAAGACGAAGAAGACGATTCATTGTTTTAAAAAGTAAAATTTCTTCCTAATCCGCCATTACCAATAGCGGCTTAAACTTAAAAAAAACTTTTTTTTCTCCTAAAGTTAACGGGTATTTATTTTTATAGACTTTAAGGGTATTTATTTTTATTATAATTTAAGACTGTCCAATTTAAATGTTTTTATTCGAACACCCACCTACTTCATCATCAGTTCATCATCCTCATAATGTCTATTTTCTATATAATTATGCATACCCTCATTACAATCATCTCAAACCACTTCAAACACTAACTTCAAACACCCACTTTCTCCAACATCATCTCAAACCACTTCAAACACCAACTTCAAACTCATCTTAAAATGAATATGAACATGCATCTCAACCCGGGTCCAAGGGATGAAAGTCTGCTGTACCTGGGAGCCGAACACCGGGCCAGAAAGTTGTTCCTGAATCCACAAGAGGGGGACAACTGTATGTCACACCCCGACCGACGGCGGAATCATCGGAGCGGACGAGGGAATGATGGATTGTTCATAACACATGGTTGTCTAATAGTGGAAATAATATTAAAATCAGATTACATGATAGAATAAGTACAATATACACAAATACAACAATCGAAACCACAAATAATAATTGTCTTTTATTATGACTAGGTCCGTGTCTTAGATGGGCACATAGAAGTCCACTATCTTGCTTAACCTTAAATCATGTGAGAAAATAAAGTCAGCTAACGAGTTAGCTGGTGAGTAATCACAGTTTTGAATATACATATAGATTGATTGATTGATCCATCGATTGTAATTCAATTCACAAGGTAATATTAAGACTTATATGGCAACCGCGAAGCATATAGATAAACCGACACAATATAAACCCCTTGACTTGACACTTGCATATAATAGACTCCACACAAACACCATAGATTGACTAATTGCCTCTGGCACAATCACCACTCGTAAGCCATATGGGGTGGGTTATCCAAACCAGTAGATCTATATTGTTGCCAGGATTGATTGATTGATTGAATTAGGGTTCTACTGTCGTCCAGTTTATCACAGTATGTTCACGTAATTGCAAGTAATAACATAACCTGTCTTGAATTGAATTGAAAATGAAATAACAATAGAATATCATGATAGAATATATTGTATCACATGATTTCCCCCAAATAGGAAATGATATAAAAAGAGGATATGAATACTCACCTGATTGATGAGATTGGAATTTGGACGTGATAGTTTAGACACCAACGATTTCCTTATAATTAACCTAAGGAACGGTGTCCCGAGTTAGAATAATAACGATTTGGGAATTTGAGAATGTATTAGGATTTCTATGGTAGTTTAAATTGATAAATTTTATTCGGTTTGAAATGTCTTGAAATAAACGAATTTATTGAAAGTGATTGTGTCAAAAATTTATACGTGTAAGTTATACATTTATACAATTTATTAATAAATTGTATATGTATAATTATATTCATAATTATATATAATCAAGTAATTATATATAATTATATGTATAATGGTATACATGATTATATGTATATAATACATTTGTACATAAGTGAACATAACTATATATTGTATGTTTAGTATATACACGAGTTATAAATTGTATACGATTATATAAAATTATATACATGTAATTTAATCAAATAAAAATTGTTTTGATAATTGGATAATATATACCTATGTATATATATTGGATTCAATTTATTTATTGTATATTTATGTATTATACACTAATTATAAATTGGTAGAAACATAATTAGTTATTTTATTTATTTAAAACAAATAAAATAAATGAATAAATTATAAAAATAAATTTCAGAAAGTAATTGAGTTGTTTTAAAATTTTTAATGTTTGTAAAAACATTTTTAAAATTTTTAGAATTTTTTCAGAATTTTTAAAGGCTTAAAAGGCCTTAAAAAAATAATGTAGGTGCCCGGGGTCGAACCCGGGACCTTCTGTTTGAGTTAGAGCGTGGGAACCGGTGAACCAAGGCCTAAGCCGCGGTTATGATCCGGCTTTTATTTCTTTTAAACAGAACCTGCTTAACTCCCAAATCCCCATATGAACCCTAGATCGAATCCCGTTCAATTGAACCCCGATTCGATTATTATTGCTACTGAAATCATGGGGCTTTTATTCCCCATGAAAAACCGAGTTCATAGATGTATCAATTACCTATTAAGATGGTGTATTCAATGAGTTTGAGTTCGAGATAGGTCCGCGACTAAGTGCCAATCGGATGTTGCTCAAACCGTGTTGATAATCAAATTAAATTGGTATGAAGCTTTGAATGATGATCGAGAGTGAAAGCCCCTAATCAATTTCAAGTTTTGAAACTCCGAAGGTAGTGTTCGAGTGAGTTGCAGGTCGCGATGAAGATGAAGATTGATTTCAGTGTTTGGGTTTGTTTTTGGTAAAATTGGCACTGGGTTTCGATTAGGTGTGTATAAATGACCGTTCTTGTAGCTTTAATTTGTTTATTGTGGTTGTTTGAGTGCATTATCAAGCTGTAACGAATCCGAGAATAAAGTGAAGAATTTAACCGTTTGTTTGACCAATTCAACACGTTTTTGTGTTGGAATTCAATCTAAATTGGATCCAAGAAACTTTCTTTGTAATTGTGGGTTCAAATTGGAATAATTTGACTGCTTTCGGTCGGGAATTTCGTGGTTTCGATGTGGTGGCTTTGGATCCGATTTTACCCGTGATTAATTGTGTTTAATGGTTGATTTAGGTTCGAATCTCATCCACGCACACATTGGAACCGGTTTGGTGGGTTAAAATGGAGTAATTTGAGCGTTTTGGCCTTCGCCGGAGTTGGCCGGAGACTCGCCGGAATAGTTGCCGGAAAATCGAGGGGGAAGCCGAGGTTTTAAAAACATTTACACATTTAGTCCCTGCGGTTTCATGTTTTATATTTTATGTCTTAAACTTCGATTTTAAGTTTCATAAATTACATACTCCCCCCTGGACTTATAAATCCGATTTTTAATACATGTTATATATATATATATATATATATATATATATATATATATATTTAATAATTCTTACTAATTACTAATAGCAGTATTATTTATTATTATTATTATTATTATTATTATTATTATTATTATTATTATTATCATTATTACTACGATTATTGAAACTTTTGAATTAAACATCGACGTATTAAACAAAATTAATTTTTATTTAACACAAATACACGATGTTACAGTCTCCCCTGCTTTAGAAAATTTCGTCCCGAAATTTAAATCACGAGGAGGCTGAAACGAAAAGATGAGGGTACTGTGATTTCATTCGGTCCTCACGTTCCCAGGTGAACTCTGGGCCACGTTTAGATTCCCAACGAACTTTGACAATAGGTATCCGACTGCGTTTGAGTTGTTTAACTTCCCGATCCATAATTTCCACAGGTTTCTCGATAAAGTGCATAGATTCATCAATCTGGACTTCATCGAGTGGTATGTGGAGATTTTCATCGGCAAGACATTTCTTGAGATTGGACACATGAAACGTCGGATGTATGTTGCTAAGTTCTTGAGGTAGTTCAAGCTTGTAGGCCACTTTCCCAATTCGCTCGAGCACTTTGAATGGACCCACGTAACGAGGTGCTAGCTTCCCTTTCTTTCCAAAGCGAATCACTCCCTTCCAAGGTGACACCTTAAGAAGTACGAGATCACCGACATTGTATTCCATGGGCTTACGTCTTTTGTCAGCATAATGCTTTTGACGATTTCTAGCAGCGACCAAGTTATCACGGATCTTATGAATTTTGTCGGTTGTTTCTTGTATCAATTCCGGTCCAGTAATCTGTGATTCACCAACTTCAGACCAGCAGATGGGAGATCGACACTTTCGACCATACAAGGCCTCAAATGGTGCCATCTGGATGCTGGTATGATAACTGTTATTGTATGAGAATTCGATCAACGGAAGATGAGAATCCCACGATCCACTGAAATCAATGACACAAGCCCGGAGCATATCCTCGAGGGTCTGTATCGTTCTTTCAGTTTGACCATCGGTTTGCGGGTGATAGGCTGTGCTAAGATTTAGTTGAGTCCCGAGAGCTGATTGGAGACTTTTCCAAAAACGAGAGATGAAACGACCATCGCGATCAGAGATAATATCTAAAGGCACACCATGTCGACTGACTATTTCATTAATGTAAATACGAGCCAATTTCTCGACTCGATAATCTTCCCGAATTGGAATGAAATGAGCCGACTTAGTCAATCGATCAATGATAACCCAGATACTATCGTGACCACTAGCGGTACGAGGTAGCTTGGTAATGAAATCCATGGATATGCTCTCCCATTTCCATAATGGAACCTCGGGTTGTACGAGTAATCCAGAGGGACGTTGATGTTCGGCTTTGACTTTGGAGCACGTGAGGCATTTAGATACATACAAGGCTATGTCCTTCTTCATGCCGGGCCACCAATATTGGTTCCGAAGATTCATGAACATTTTATCTGCTCCCGGATGAATAGAATAACGAGCCTTATGAGCCTCATCCATGATGGTTGTTCGAAGATTATCGCGATTCGGAATCCAAAGTCGATCTAGAAAATACAATAGTCCGTCCGACTTGGTTTCCAATTGGAGTTCAGCACCGCATGACATTTCCTCATACATGTTGCCCTCGGTGACTGATTCGTGTTGAGCTTCGAGTATACGGGTTAGGAGGTCGGTTTGAATGGTAATACTTTGAAGCATAACTTGACCCTTTCGACTTAATGCGTCGGCTACGACATTCGCCTTTCCTGGATGGTAGCGAATTTCACAATCGTAGTCATTAAGTAATTCAACCCATCGTCGTTGTCTCATGTTTAATTCCTTCTGATTGAATATGTGCTGAAGGCTTTTATGATCGGTAAATACAATACACTTGGTGCCGTAAAGGTAGTGCCTCCAAATTTTGAGTGCGAATACCACAGCTCCTAGCTCGAGATCATGGGTTGTGTAATTTTTCTCATGAATTTTGAGTTGTCTTGAGGCATAAGCTATGACTTTGCCTCGTTGCATGAGAACACAACCAAGACCTTGCTTCGAAGCATCACAGTAGACAACGAAATCGTCATTCCCATCGGGGAGAGTCAAGACTGGGGCATCACACAACTTCTGCTTGAGGGTTTGAAAAGCTTTCTCCTGATCTGGTCCCCACACGAAACTCTTGTCCTTATGTGTCAAGGCGGTGAGAGGCACAGCGATCTTTGAGAAGTTTGGAATAAAGCGACGGTAGTAACCGGCTAAGCCAAGGAATGAACGAATCTCGGTAGGAGTTTTGGGTTCTACCCAATTCTTCACTGCCTCAATCTTTGCAGGATCCACGTGAATACCTTTGTCGTTTACGATGTGACCAAGGAATTGGACTTCTTTAAGCCAAAATTCACACTTTGAGAATTTTGCATAAAGCTTTTCCTGTTTCAGAAGTTCAAGGATCGAACGGAGATGATGTTCGTGATCGGATTTTGATTTTGAATAAATGAGAATGTCGTCAATGAAAACGATCACGAATTTGTCCAGATAAGGTTTACACACGCGGTTCATTAAATCCATGAACACAGCAGGTGCATTGGTTAACCCGAATGGCATTACTGTAAACTCGTAATGGCCATATCTTGTGCGAAAAGCTGTCTTGGGAATATCATCATCGTGCACTCGTAATTGATGATAACCTGAGCGGAGATCGATTTTGGAAAAATGAGAGGCTCCTTGAAGCTGATCAAATAAATCGTCGATCCTGGGTAGAGGATACCGGTTTTTGATAGTAAGCTTATTAAGCTCCCGGTAGTCGATGCACATTCGAAAAGAACCGTCCTTCTTCTTCACAAACAAAACTGGGGCTCCCCAGGGCGAGGAACTTGGTCGAATGAAGCCTTTATCGGAGAGCTCTTGAAGTTGACTAGCAAGCTCTTGCATCTCAGATGGTGCAAGTCGATAGGGAGATTTTGCTACTGGAGTTGCGCCAGGCACAAGGTCAATACGGAATTCGACTTGACGAACAGGAGGAAGACCGGTTAAATCATCGGGAAAGACTTCAGGAAACTCTCGAACAACCGGAATGTCTTCAATCTTCTTAGATTTCTCATCTGCCTTTACGATATGGGCTAAGAAAGCCACGTAATGTTTGCGGAGGTACTTTTGAGCTTTGGTGCAGGACATGAGTTTTAATCCCTTGGAAAGCTTTTCCCCGTAAATATTTAAGACACTTCCAGATGCGCGAGGGATCCGGATGATTTTCTCGAAACAGACGACTTCAGCATGGTTCTTTGACAACCAATCCATGCCTATAATGACGTCAAAACTTCCAAGTGGCATCGGTATAAGATTGACAGGAAATTCGTGTTCACTAAGTTTAAGGGTACAATTTTGGATGACAGAATCAATTGTGACGGATTTTCCATCAGCCATTTCTACTGTAAACGGTTTCCCTAACTTAGTTCGGGTATTAACAAGCAAAGGTTCAAATTCTAAGGATACAAAACTTTTATCGGCACCGGTATCAAATAAAATTGAAGCATATTGATGATCGATTAGGAACGTACCGTTCACCACATCATTGGCAGCCTGAGCTTGTTGGGCATTGATGTTAAAAGCACGCCCTTGTGCTGCGGGTACGACATTAACGAGCTGAGGACATCGGTTACGGAAATGAGTTGGATCACCGCATTGATAACATGCACGAACTTGAGCAATTGCAGGAGGGTTTTGTTGGACTGGCGCATTTACCAATACCTTAGCAGCATTCCTGCATATGTTGAATGTATGGCCAAAACGACCACAACTGGTGCACTGACGACACTTAGCACCAGTAGGATGATGATACTTGCAGATGTTGCATTGTGGAAATGGCCCGGTGTAAGGTTTCTTTGTTGGGGCTTGATTATTCATGGTTGGTTGATAGGTCGGTGCGACTTGGTTGATTGGAACAGCAGGGGTAATTACAGCAAAGTTTTGAGAGTTAGCCTTCCTCTTCCTGTTCCTGGAAGTTTCAGGCTTGTCTTCCTTGGTTGTTTCAGTAGAAGACTTCTCCATTTTCTTCTTGTCACCCTTCCTGGTCAAGGTACCGGCCTTGACATGGTTGTCGGTTAACTGAGCTGCTAGACGGATAGCATCTGCCAAGTTAGTAGGGTTCCTACCCCACACGGTATCCTGAATTTGCATAGGGAGACCACCTATGTACTTCTCGATAGCTCGAGATGAGGGAGTAACTAGATGAGGAACCAGAAGACTCAACTCGTGAAAACGGGTGTGTAAACCAGATTCTCGCCGCTTTCCTGAGCCAAATCCCAGAATTCAGCTTCTAGTCTTTTGATTTCATTTCGTGGGCAGAATTCTCGTGTCATGAGTTCCTTTACTTCAGCCCACGTCAATGCCAGGGCAGCATCAGTGCCACGGGTTCGTTTCTCCCCGTTCCACCAAGTTAAAGCTCTCTTCTGGAAAACACTGGTAGCGTAGCGAACTTTGAGATTTTCAGGACATTCGCTGTTAAGAAACGTGTTTTCAATACTCTCGAACCATTGCAGAAGACCAGTGGCACCTTCGGCTCCACTAAACTTAGTGGGATTGCAGGAATTGAAATGCTTGTAAGTACAAGTTTTGGGAGGGTTTGGTGCAGTTGGGTTTTGGACAGTGTTTGGTGCAGTTGTGTTTTGGACAGCATTGTTGCCTTGGTTCAAATGAGTAAGCAGTGTTGGGATAACCGCAGCAACTTCACGTGCCACCATAGCAGCAATCTTGCGGCCAGAGCTTCTAGATCGGGAGCGGTTTTGACGAGAAGACATGCTGTATAATAAGGAACGAAGAAACCTTTATGAGTAACGGGTAATTGGTTTTTAAAACTTTTCAAAATAATAAAATCGTTAATGAGATTGTTTAAAACAACAATGAGAGGTTAGGAGTGTAAACGTTCGGTTCGCAAACCAAAACGAATACGTTGACTTATCAAAGTATTTGTGTCCAGCACGAGGACATGCGTACCTATAAGCGAATACTTATCTCGAGGGTTCCCAGGTAAGGTAATCAAGTTGTATGAAATACCTTGCCTAGACAGAACACCTTAAGATACAGGTATCCCACTCTTCCAGCATTGCATGTTCTCGGTCGTGTGACACGGACTTTGACGAGATTTAAAAACCATGAATAACAATCGAGTTTTGGAGTTTGAAATCACTTGAATTAGGCACACAATGCCTTAGAATATGAGTTAAGTTTCGTGTGTATATTGATAGATTCATAGTATAAGAAGAATCACATAAACAGATAATCACATAATCAAGTATAAACATGTAAGGCACATAAAATCCTGTCTAAGCATATAAAATACATGAGAGGACTCATGTGTAAAGGTACTTAGTTATAGTCTAGGTCATTCCATTTCTAATAACCTAATTCCCTATAACCATGGCTCTGATACCAATCTGTCACACCCCGACCGACGGCGGAATCATCGGAGCGGACGAGGGAATGATGGATTGTTCATAACACATGGTTGTCTAATAGTGGAAATAATATTAAAATCAGATTACATGATAGAATAAGTACAATATACACAAATACAACAATCGAAACCACAAATAATAATTGTCTTTTATTATGACTAGGTCCGTGTCTTAGATGGGCACATAGAAGTCCACTATCTTGCTTAACCTTAAATCATGTGAGAAAATAAAGTCAGCTAACGAGTTAGCTGGTGAGTAATCACAGTTTTGAATATACATATAGATTGATTGATTGATCCATCGATTGTAATTCAATTCACAAGGTAATATTAAGACTTATATGGCAACCGCGAAGCATATAGATAAACCGACACAATATAAACCCCTTGACTTGACACTTGCATATAATAGACTCCACACAAACACCATAGATTGACTAATTGCCTCTGGCACAATCACCACTCGTAAGCCATATGGGGTGGGTTATCCAAACCAGTAGATCTACATTGTTGCCAGGATTGATTGATTGATTGAATTAGGGTTCTACTGTCGTCCAGTTTATCACAGTATGTTCACGTAATTGCAAGTAATAACATAACCTGTCTTGAATTGAATTGAAAATGAAATAACAATAGAATATCATGATAGAATATATTGTATCACATGATTGTTCATAACACATGGTTGTCTAATAGTGGAAATAATATTAAAATCAGATTACATGATAGAATAAGTACAATATACACAAATACAACAATCGAAACCACAAATAATAATTGTCTTTTATTATGACTAGGTCCGTGTCTTAGATGGGCACATAGAAGTCCACTATCTTGCCTAACCTTAAATCATGTGAGAAAATAAAGTCAGCTAACGAGTTAGCTGGTGAGTAATCACAGTTTTGAATATACATATAGATTGATTGATTGATCCATCGATTGTAATTCAATTCACAAGGTAATATTAAGACTTATATGGCAACCGCGAAGCATATAGATAAACCGACACAATATAAACCCCTTGACTTGACACTTGCATATAATAGACTCCACACAAACACCATAGATTGACTAATTGCCTCTGGCACAATCACCACTCGTAAGCCATATGGGGTGGGTTATCCAAACCAGTAGATCTACATTGTTGCCAGGATTGATTGATTGATTGAATTAGGGTTCTACTGTCGTCCAGTTTATCACAGTATGTTCACGTAATTGCAAGTAATAACATAACCTGTCTTGAATTGAATTGAAAATGAAATAACAATAGAATATCATGATAGAATATATTGTATCACATGATTTCCCCCAAATAGAAAATGATATAAAAAGGGGATATGAATACTCACCTGATTGATGAGATTGGAATTTGGACGTGATAGTTTAGACACCAACGATTTCCTTATAATTAACCTAAGGAACGGTGTCCCGAGTTAGAATAATAACGATTTGGGAATTTGAGAATGTATTAGGATTTCTATGGTAGTTTAAATTGATAAATTTTATTCGGTTTGAAATGTCTTGAAATAAACGAATTTATTGAAAGTGATTGTGTCAAAAATTTATACGTGTAAGTTATACATTTATACAATTTATTAATAAATTGTATATGTATAATTATATTCATAATTATATATAATCAAGTAATTATATATAATTATATGTATAATGGTATACATGATTATATGTATATAATACATTTGTACATAAGTGAACATAACTATATATTGTATGTTTAGTATATACACGAGTTATAAATTGTATACGATTATATAAAATTATATACATGTAATTTAATCAAATAAAAATTGTTTTGATAATTGGATAATATATACCTATGTATATATATTGGATTCAATTTATTTATTGTATATTTATGTATTATACACTAATTATAAATTGGTAGAAACATAATTAGTTATTTTATTTATTTAAAACAAATAAAATAAATGAATAAATTATAAAAATAAATTTCAGAAAGTAATTGAGTTGTTTTAAAATTTTAATGTTTGTAAAAACATTTTTAAAATTTTTAGAATTTTTTTCAGAATTTTTAAAGGCTTAAAAGGCCTTAAAAAAAATAATGTAGGTGCCCGGGGTCGAACCCGGGACCTTCTGTTTGAGTTAGAGCGTGGGAACCGGTGAACCAAGGCCTAAGCCGCGGTTATGATCCGGCTTTTATTTCTTTTAAACAGAACCTGCTTAACTCCCAAATCCCCATATGAACCCTAGATCGAATCCCGTTCAATTGAACCCCGATTCGATTATTATTGCTACTGAAATCATGGGGCTTTTATTCCCCATGAAAAACCGAGTTCATAGATGTATCAATTACCTGTTAAGATGGTGTATTCAATGAGTTTGAGTTCGAGATAGGTCCGCGACTAAGTGCCAATCGGATGTTGCTCAAACCGTGTTGATAATCAAATTAAATTGGTATGAAGCTTTGAATGATGATCGAGAGTGAAAGCCCCTAATCAATTTCAAGTTTTGAAACTCCGAAGGTAGTGTTCGAGTGAGTTGCAGGTCGCGATGAAGATGAAGATTGATTTCAGTGTTTGGGTTTGTTTTTGGTAAAATTGGCACTGGGTTTCGATTAGGTGTGTATAAATGACCATTCTTGTAGCTTTAATTTGTTTATTGTGGTTGTTTGAGTGCATTATCAAGCTGTAACGAATCCGAGAATAAAGTGAGAATTTAACCGTTTGTTTGACCAATTCAACACGTTTTTGTGTTGGAATTCAATCTAAATTGGATCCAAGAAACTTTCTTTGTAATTGTGGGTTCAAATTGGAATAATTTGACTGCTTTCGGTCGGGAATTTCGTGGTTTCGATGTGGTGGCTTTGGATCCGATTTTACCCGTGATTAATTGTGTTTAATGGTTGATTTAGGTTCGAATCTCATCCACGCACACATTGGAACCGGTTTGGTGGGTTAAAATGGAGTAATTTGAGCGTTTTGGCCTTCGCCGGAGTTGGCCGGAGACTCGCCGGAATAGTTGCCGGAAAATCGAGGGGGAAGCCGAGGTTTTAAAAACATTTACACATTTAGTCCCTGCGGTTTCATGTTTTATATTTTATGTCTTAAACTTCGATTTTAAGTTTCATAAATTACATACTCCCCCCTGGACTTATAAATCCGATTTTTAATACATGTTTATATATATATATATATATATATATATATATATATATATATATATATATATATATATATATATATATTATATAATTCTTACTAATTACTAATAGCAGTATTATTTTATTATTATATTATTATTATATTATTATTATTATTATTATTATTATCATTATTACTACGATTATTGAAACTTTTGAATTAAACATCGACGTATTAAACAAAATTAATTTTATTTAACACAAATACACGATGTTACACTGTACACTTGATTTTAAGCGTGGAGATGGTTCATTTTGGGAGCTAATTTATGACGAACACATTACTCTAATGGGTAAAGTTTTAAAGTACATTCGTTTATTTAGTTTTGGCGGTGTTGTACGATGTGCCTATAGGAGAATTGATAGGGCATTGATAGAAGCACTGGTTGAAAGGTGGCGGCCCGAAACGAACACGTTTCACCTGCCTTTTGGTGAGGCCACTGTAACCTTGGAGGATGTTAACGTTCTATGGGGGTTGCCCATCGAGGGCGTGGTATTAGTTGGAGCCGAGGGTTCGTACAACGAGGACGAACCCAGGCATATGTGCATAACTTACTTAGGTTTTGATCCAAAACCAACTAATTTTAAAAATCATATACTAAAACTCAGTACCTTGTTAACGTTTATGTTAGATTACCCAATAACTGATGAATCAACAGATCAAGAATGTATGCAGCGTGCACGTTGTATTTGCCTAATAATGATTACTAACAATGTATTAGCAGATACGAATAATGGTTACGCATCATTACATTTATTAAGTAATTTGACTGACATTACTGTTAGTGGGCAAATCAGTTGGGGTGCTGCTGCCCTAGCGTCTCTGTATAGAAAACTCTATAAGGCAACTAGGCCTAAAACAAAGGCAGTGGGCGGCCCAATGTCACTGCTACAAATATGGGCATGTGTCACATCCCGGCGGAAGCGTGAACGAGACGGATGGAATGTGACTAGCTTTTATCAGAGTGCAGAGGTTTATATTAAATAAACACAGATATAACCGAAACATAATACAGACATGCTTTTTATTACTTAATATTCGAGATTACATCTTTTACATAATATACCAAAAATTGATGTAATCAATTACAACTAAGTTACAGCATGCTTAAAATATATGAAAATGTGTGTCCACGTACACAGCCCCGTCAACGATGTTGACGGTCAGTGTTACACAGACTCGTCCCACGACTTCGCCCCCACCATCGTGAACCTCAAAGCTAAAATCAAATGTATTACTCATTTCCTGAAAAAGTACACTTAAACCAGTCAACAAAAATATTGGTGAGTACATAGGTTTAATCCAGACAAAATATTTTGTTGATGTATCAATTACAACCAAACCTGTTCACAACATAATCATACTGTCACGAAATAATCATAAAATCAGATAATATTACATCCTAACCCTCATTCGGTTAGATGCAGGAAAATAGCAGTAACCCTCATTCGGTTAGTGCAAATATTCTCCTAAGTAGCTGCTACTAATATTATTGACCGGTTCCTCATTCGAACTAATGGTTGTGTCGCAAATGACAGTAAGCAAACAAAATATTTTCAAAATAACACACCAACGCAAAAAGTATACTTTTCCCCCAAAACGTTACGGAATACCAAACGGTTGAAAATGGGCTATGAACTCACCGTGTCTTCTCACTTGAACCTAACAAGATAGTTTATAGTGTTAGACAATACTTCAAATATTTTTCTGGTTTTCATTGACTGTAAAAGATTATTAGAAACACCTTTCGGTTTCTAAAAATTCCTAATTCATAATAGTTTGTGATTTATTCAAAAATCACACAAAATAGCTATTGATATCCAAAAATCACCAAATTTGGTATAACATAAGTTTGGACAGTTTGTAGCTTTCCAAAATTTTCATGACATTTAATTCTTCACAAATTATTTCCCATAAATCCCACAATATTCTCAATATTCATCATAATACCTTCTTCTGTCCAATAAATCTTCAATATTTCATAGAATTTTGTCCAAAAAGTCAGTAACATCACATAATTTTTCTAGAATCCAACTCGTGACAAATTATTTTCTGTAAATTTCATAATATTCCCATAAATAGTTAAAAATATCTTCTGTTCACGAAAAATTCCTAAAATTATACAGAAGACTTGTCCAATAAAATAAGGCATCAAATAATTATTTCAGAGTCCAAGTCATAACAGATTAGTTCTTATAATTTCCACAATAATTGACATATTTAGTAAAAATATTCATACTGCTCCATAATTTATGAAAATAATATATTCTGCAGTATTTGTTTTAATATTTATTCTATAATTTTATCCGAATTTATTATGTATATTATGTATTTATTTCGATTTATTTATTGCAGAAAATATAAAAATTAATATCCTTATTATAACAAGGAATAAAATTCTGAAATAATTCCAGAGGCTTTTATACCTCAAAAGAATCATTCTATAATTTTATCAGAATTGTCCCGAATTTGTTTCTATTTTTGATATTTTCTTCTATTTTCCATTATAAAATAATTTATATAAATTATTTTACTTATCAAAATTATATCAAAGTTTCCAGTTTATTATTTCAGAATAAAAACAAGAATTTTCAATATTTATTCCCAAAATTGCTTTCATTTAATATTTATTTGATTTTTCTTAATAATTATGATATATATTTTTGTGAAATTCAAATATATCTTTCTAAATTATAAGTTCCTGAGTTTTGGAACTTATTATTCAAGATTTGTGGTTTAAAATTTCCCAAAATTGGTTTCGGGTGGCTAAGCCCTTTATATACATACATATCAATATGTATATATATATATGTTTTAATAACATATATGTAACTAAACCTTTTGATCACCTTGATGATGAACTTGATGATGTTTCACTTCTAGAATCCGAGAACCAGGTGGTGAGGATCGTGGATGGTGGTGGTAGATGTTGGTGATGTGTTGAAGTTGGTCGGGTTGTTGTTGTTGGTGTTGTTTGTTATTGTTATGTTGTATCCGAGAGTGAGAAGGAGAGGTTTAGGGACAGAAAGGTGGTGATGTTGGTGAAACAAACCGAGAGAGAGAGGTGTCGAAAGTAGCTGAAAGTGATGGTGGTCGAGTGTGTGGAGTATGATCGAGAAAGAGAGAACCAAAGCTTGGTGGTTTGTTTTTGTAAAGGTACCGATGCATGGGGGTATATATTGCCCCTCAACTGACCGCCTATACCACCCTAATCATGAAGCCTACTATGAGTCATTGCCTAGCATTGATAGGTGGCAATTTGCATGGTTATCCTAGTGTGAAGGGGAGGTACCCGATGGATGCTTTGGTAATTGTTATATTCCTCTAATGATGGTGTTCTCACAAGATATTAACTATAGCAAGCCTTCATCACGGGTTTAATGGATTTAGAGGAGTTGAGGTGGCGGTTTGGCTAGGTGTACCAAGGGATGTAGTGAATTATGGTGATAGGTGGCATGTGATGGTGAGTTTAAGTGTGAAAGGAATGTTTAGGGGAGTGTGATAGGATTTGTAGGGTTTTGATTTTTGAAAGCTAGGTGTAGAGTGGTATGGATGTATGGAAAAACCGAAGGAGGAAAGGTTTCGGGTAATGGTGGTGGTTTGGTGTTTTCAGGTGTGATATGGCCGAGGGTGTTTGGGAGGGTGGTTTGGGTGTTAGTTTTAGGTTTTAAGTTTAGGTTTTTAGTTTAGTTAAGTTTTGATGTGTTGATATACATATATATATATACCCGTAAGTATATACATATGTAAGTGAGCTATGTACATATATATTCATAGATATATATATAAGTGAGCTTTTATAAAAAAAATAGACTATACATACAAATGAGTAATCATATATATATACATGCTACCCGTACTTATACAAGCATTTTAATAATTTTTCATGTTCATATATATATATACAAACATGCACACGTAAAATTGTATATATATATATACACGTATGTGTGGATTTCGGACATATAAACATACGTACATACGTAAATTATTAATATATAGACATGCATACAACATGCATACGTAAGGTTTTCAAATATATATGTATGTATGCAACCATGCATACGTACACCCATAATATATATCATTTTATGAGTCCAAAGTTATATATGTATATAAGGTATATATATACATATTATACATAAAATTATTCGTACACAAACTTGCTTGTTTCATTTTCCATATATATAATTACATATGTGTATTAAATATTTAATATGCATGCAAAAAGTATAAATAATAATAATTCTAAATTTTAGGGTTGTCACATTCTCCCCCCGTTAAAAGAATTTCGTCCCGAAATTCAGTGGAGTATGCCTTAAAACTTTAAATAAGTATTACCTTTGAACATGTGTGGATACTTCTTCTTGATTTCATCTTCCCTTTCCAGGTGTATTCTAGTCCTCTTTTTGCATTCCACTTAATTTTCACTATGGAAATTTTACTTCTTCTTAACTTCTTTATTTCTTTCCCCACAATGGCTATTGGTTCTTCCATAAAATGCAGTTTCTTATCTACCTGTACTTCTTGAATTGGCACCACCAGAGTTTCGTTGGTTAAGCATTTCTTAAGATTGGACACATGAAAAGTGTTGTGTACTTCACTTAATTTCTGTGGTAATTCCAACTTATATGCTACAGGACCAATTCTATCAATAATCTTAAATGGACCAATGTATCTAGGGTTCAGTTTACTGGATTTTCCAAATCGAAAGATACTTTTAGATGGTGATATTTTTATGTAAACTCCGTCTCCAATTTGGAATTCTAATGGTTTCCTCCGTCTGTCTGCATAGCTTTTCTGTCGATCATGAGCTGTTTTCAACCTGTTTTTAATCTCAGTGATCTTATCCGTAGTTTCTTGGATTAGTTCAGGACCAGTGAGTTGTTTATCACCTATTTCATTCCAGCATAAAGGTGATCTACATTTTCTTCCATATAGAGCTTCAAATGGTGCTATTCCAATACTAGAGTGATAACTGTTATTGTATGAAAATTCTATTAAAGGCAAGTGACTATCCCGATTTCCACCAAAGTCTATAGCACAATCCCTTAACATGTCTTCTAAGGTTTGTATTGTTCTTTCACTCTGTCCATCAGTTTGTGGATGATAAGCTGTACTTAAGTTTATTTGAGTCCCTAAAGCTTTTTGTAAGGTTTGCCAGAACCTGGAAGTAAATCTGCTATCCCTATCTGATATAATGGATACAGATATTCCATGTCTAGACACAATTTCTTTAACGTAGATTCTTGCTAATCTCTCAATCTTATAATCTTCACGGATAGGTAAGAAATGAGCAGACTTAGTTAGTCTATCAACTATAACCCAAATTGTGTCATATCCATTTCTGGTTCTGGGTAACTTAGTTATGAAATCTATTGTAATTTGATCCCATTTCCATTCTGGAATTTCTGGTTGTTGCAAATATCCTGAAGGTTTCTGATATTCAGCTTTTATTCTTGAGCAGACATCATATTGTTCCACAAATTTTCCAACTGACTCTTTCATGCCTGGCCACCAGTATTGATTTTTCAAGTCTTTGTACATTTTATTATTTCCTGGGTGTACAGAGTACCTTGACTTGTGAGCTTCCCTGATTTGTTTTAACAAATCTGAACGTAGTTCTATCTTCATAGCTCGTACCCGTAGAGGTTTTGTTCTTTCTTTTCTACTTAAAGCATCAGCTACTACATTGGCTTTCCCTGGGTGATACCTAATTTCACAGTCGTAATCATTTAATAACTCTACCCATCTTCTTTGTCTCATATTTAACATCTTCTGATCAAATATGTGTTGCAAACTTTTATGGTCCGTATATATTATACACTTAGTTCCATATAAGTAATGTCTCCAAATTTTCAGTGCAAATATTACAGCTCCTAATTCTAGATCATGGGTGGTGTAATTCTTTTCACTACCTCTAAGTTGTCTAGATGCATATGCAATTACCTTATCTTTTTGCATCAAAACACACCCAAAACCTTGACGAGAGGCATCACTGTAGACTATGAAATTATCTGTTCCTTCAGGTAAAGCTAACACAGGTGTACTACATAATTTATTCTTAAGAAGTTCAAAGGCCTCATTCTGTTTTTCTCCCCATACATACTTTTTATCTTTCTGAGTCAATTCAGTCAACGGTTGAGCTATTCTTGAGAAGTTTCTATGAATCTTCTATAGTATCCTGCTAAGCCTAAGAATTGACGTATTTCTGTCGGGGTCTTTGGAATTTCCCATTTCTTAACTGATTCTATCTTTGCTGGATCCACTTGTATTCCATTTTGATTGACTATGTGCCCAAGGAATTGTACTTCTCTTTTCCAAAATTCACATTTGGAAAATTTTGCATATAACTTTTCTTTTTGTAATAGTTCCAAGGTTAACCTGAGGTGTTGTTCGTGGTCTTCCTTACTCTTAGAATAAATTAGAATGTCATCAATGAAGACAATAACAAATTTATCTAGGTAAGGTTTACACAATCTATTCATTAGGTCCATAAAATACCGCTGGAGCATTGGTTAACCCAAATGGCATCACAAAGAATTTATAATGACCGTATAAAGCAGTTTTAGAAATGTCATCCTCTTGTACCGTTAATTGATGATATCCAGATCTTAAGTCTATTTTTGAAAAATACCTAGATCCCTGCAGTTGGTCAAACAGATCATCAATTCTAGGAAGTGGATACCTATTCTTTATAGTAACCTTATTAAGTTCCCTATAATCAATACACATTCTAAAGGTTCCATCCTTCTTTTTAACAAATAAGACTGGTGCTCCCCAAGGATACACTAGGACGTATGAATCCTTTATCTAACAATTCTTGTAACTGAGTCATAAGTTCTTTCATTTCAGTTGGAGCTAAACGATAAGGTGCTTTGGCAATAGGGGCTGTTCCTGGTATCAATTCTATTTTAAATTCTACCTGACGAGGGGGTGGTAATCCAGGTAATTCATCAGGAAACACATCAACATATCCATTCACAACAGGAACACTTTCCAAATTTTCCTTATGTGTGGATTTCGGACATATAAACATACGTACATACGTAAATTATTAATATATAGACATGCATACAACATGCATACGTAAGGTTTTCATATATATGTATGTATGCAACCATGCATACGTACACCCATAATATATATCATTTTATGAGTCCAAAGTTATATATGTATATAAGGTATATATATACATATTATACATAAAATTATTCATACACAAACTTGCTTGTTTCATTTTCCATATATATAATTACATATGTGTATTATATATTTAATATGCATGCAAAAAGTATAAATAATAATAATTCTAAATTTTAGGGTTGTCACAGCATGGACCCGGATACGCCCGTTAGCACCCGCAATTGTCAATCAGCAAATAGATTGGAAAAAACCATATGGTGCAAGGTAAATACATACTATTGTAATACTTAAATATATATTATTATTCTAATACTCGTTATTGTCTCCGTGAAGGTGGGCGGAGCATGTCATTAGCAACACAGAGACTCCTTCGCACGTTATAAAGGCCCACCGTACAACATTACAAAATCTCCGAGAGGCCGGTGTATTTTTTTCTTTAACATAATGATTTTATAAATCAATGTTAAATAATAAATATTAACAGATTTTTATTTTAACAGTTTGATTGGATGCCTTATCGGAACGTGATGCGAAGACTCCCTAAAATGTGCTAAACAGGCATAAGAATTGGAAGTCACAATGTTTTTTACTTTATTGGAACATTGTTGAATATCATCCGGTGGAAAGGGTGATGATGCAGTTTGGATTTCTTCAGGAAGTCCCTACCCCATTCCCCGTTTCACGTCAAGTGCTTAGCAAACTCCGTAAAACAATACGGAAAGGGAGGTTAGAAACAGACTGGTCTGTTATGTCGACAATTGGAACCATAGACACGAAAATGTTGTAGGGTAGTGTGCCTACCAACATGCCTACGACACACCATACTTACAATGATTGGTTTCATCGGTATACTGTTTTGTATATAAAGGACCCGAGGCACGTCCCCGGTGATGTCCATGCTGGATTTGATGATCACGGTGGAGCTGCAAGATACTTGGTAAGTATAATTACTAATGTAGAATTAAATTTAATAAATAAGTAATGCATATAGTTAATTATTTTGGTTTTGCAGGTGGATGGATTAGGCTTCATTGGTCAAGAAGCAATTAGGATGCGAAACATGGGCCCTGATCATTACTACGAAAATTTTGGAGGGGTCCAAGGCATGGCTTCTCAACTGATTGGATCGGTTAATCAAATTGATCAGCCTACGTACATACAAACTAATGAACCGGATCTGGGATTGGATAACACACTCCCCCAACGTGCTCCGCGTGGTCGGGGGCGCCGTGGTCGACAAAGAACACGGGTAAACCTCGTACCCAATGATGATGATGAGGGGGAGGGTACCCAACATTTTGGAGGGCCCCCACCCAACTATGGGGACGGTCCCCCAAATTTTACAGGGGCAACACCCAACTATGGGGCGGGCCCCTCTAATTTTACAGGGGCAACACCCAACTATGGGGAGGGTATATCATATGTTGGAGGGCCAACACTAGATTGGCAACCTGGTTATCAGCCTTCATTTGGAAATGTTGGAGATGGATCATCAAACATTCAATTAGGTACCCAGTCGAATTTTAACAACGACGAACAAAACAACTGGGTATCCTCACTGTTTGACAACACTCCCTCTGCTAATATGATTCCTGCGATGTACTCAGACCAGCCGGGGCTCTTTCAGAATTACGATTATACTAGTTTTAGTATACAACAGCCGCGGTACCAACATTTAAGTCCGGTTCAAATGAGCTTGGACCTACAGCTTAGTCAACCCGAAGGCTTCAGTCCACCAAATGATAATGACCCCGAAGATCTAGCAACAAGACGCATACAACCACCGAGACATCCAAAACCAGTTGTTTGTGGCACCAGTGGCTGTCTGATCCGCTATCCGCATAGGCATTAAAACAATATATTTAAATATATTGTTTTATTAAATATATTACCTTATGCAATCCGAGTTTCTCAATGGTGGATTATGAAATATTTAATGTGATCCGTCATTCCCAATAGCGGATTAGGAGTTATGTTTTTTTCGTTCCCGGTTCATCGGCTAAGTCAAATAACCCTAATCTCAAGCCACTCCTAAAAAATAAAAAAACAGTACTCCAATTAATTATCACAACCTTATCACTACCACTAAAAAGTAAAAACTGGGTAATAAGTCTTGCAGGTTTGCATTTGGGTTTTAAATTTTTTTTGTTTGATTGTGATAATGAAGGTAGGTGGGGTTGGTTTGCAGGTTTGCATGTGATATATTACACAAGTTATTTGTTTGAATGTGATAATGGAGGTTGGTGGGGTTGGTGTGTTTCTTAAAAACTTAACGGGAGTTATGGTTTGTTAAATAATTTACTGAGTTAATGCTTCGGTGGATGTGTCACTCCTAATCCGCTTTTACCAATAGCGGATTAGGAGAAAAAAGTGGTTTACTTTTTAACGTGATCCGCTATTGGTAATAGCGGATTAGGACAAAAATTATTATGCGCATACTATATATTAATAAGTAGAGCCGTAGTATAATCAGGTTAGACACTTAGCTCAATTGGCTGGGTGCACGCATGAATACAGAAGGCGCGTGGGTTCGAGACTTCCCAGGCCGGGTCACCCAAATTTTTTTTTATATATGATCCGCTATTGGTAATAGCGGATTAGGAGAAATTTTTTTTAGTGTAAGCCGCTGTTGGTAATGGCGGATTAGGAGAAAATTTTACTTTTTTAAACAGTGAATCGTCTTCCTCGTCTTAAAACCCTACCAGCAAACTGCAAACTTCAAAACCCACCCACCCACCACAACACCGTCTTCTTCCACATAAAACACTACCGCAAAAATTCAAAACCCATGTGATATTTCAGTCGGTATCACTGCCACATGCAGTAGGCAGACTTTGTTTGATTGTGGGTAGATTTTGGCATGTGATGTTGCAGAGTACAGAGATTTGTTTGATTGTAGGTGGGGCTTTGAATGTGGGTATGCCGGAATGAGAATCCAAAGTTAACGGGGAGTTAGTTTGTTTGTTAAAAGTTGACGGAAGTTAACTTGGTTTAACCAGGGTTAAAGGTTTTGTCATAATCCGCTATTGAGAATAGCGGATTATGTTTAGATGTGACGTGATCCCTTTGTTGTCAGCTTGAGTGACAGAGTTTTGAAAAATTCACTCCTAATCCGCTATTGAGAATAGCGGATACCCTATTTTCCTTTTTTTTGGCTTTCCCACTAACCTAATTTATTTTCTAATATATACCATTCCTAAAAAATATTTGTAGTTCCTAACCCATAATTTATCCTTCAATTTTATTTGGTTATTGTAAGTTTGAATTAGAAAAAAAAATTGCTAAAATATTTTTGATAATATTTGACGGGCGTCTAGCTGTACTTGGTGACTACATTAACTCTTGCCTCCCAAGCAACTTACTATGGTTACTTCTCTCATGGTACATCTAAGAGACATGCCTATAAGGTAATAACATTTCGTTTACGCCTGTATTGCTTCACACTTAAAACTTATACACTCAGTTTTAAAAGTTATTTTCAAACTTTTGTGATCAGATGATGTTAGGACTATATATATTTTTTAGTCTCAATTTGTGCTTTAAAAGTTATTTCAATATCTAGATTGAGTCAGTAGACAAGAAAGAGCTCGTGAATGGTGTTAACCTAGAAGAATAAACGGTTCCTATGCTATTAAAGTTCACTCCTTGTATGCCAATTCCATCAAGTGATGATAATCCTTCCCCTCAAACAGTATACTACAGGTATTACCATTTTTATTCAACAATGTAGTTAAATTTAATGCTTTTTTTGTTGATTTTATGTGTTTTATCGTACATTTCTGCTAGATCGCTAACTAAAAGTCCCACTCACACTGTGAACTTCCTCCACCCACAAAGAACAAATACCAACAAATGTGATCAGGATATTATTCGAGAACCATTGCTTGGTGAACATGCGTCGAGACAATCACCTTCTGCATCAAAAACTAAGAGTATGTTATGTGTGGTGAGTTGCATATAATAGCATGCACATATTTTGGAAGTAAAACTAATAATCTTGAAAATTGTAACCATTACTGAAGCAATGATACTTCTTTTCTTCTTTGATTCAGGTTTTTACTTTGACAAGTTTTCTTTGCACGTACAATCTCAAACTCGAAAAAGATAGTTACCCAAGTTCAGATTCGGTAAAATTACATATTGGAATCGTCATGCCAGTAGGAAGAAAGCTTTTACAGGTGAATAAACAACAAGTATATTCACTTGATTTATTGTAGTGAGTCATTTTGTATCTTTGCTGGCTTTTTTGGTCATTCAAGTTAGCATAGGAAGCAAAATAATTAAAAAAAGCAGCTTACGTAATCTTTGGGTTTAATTTTCAGTTAGTTTGTACGTAATTATTGTCATTTATTAGATTTTTTAAAGCTTCTGACTAGTTGTGTGCTTTTACTATTGTCTCAAGTAATTTATAAATATAATGGTAAATGATTCTTTGATTTTATGTATCAAAAAGTTTCTTTAACAATGCCCTTTTGAAAAAATGGTATGTGGATAAATTTTTTTCATCATTATTTTAGATTAAACTTGTTCGGTTATATCTTGTAATCGAATTTAAATTGATCTATTAGACTAATGTTATATCCATCTATAATTCTGTTGATGGACATTAATTGGTTAATTCTTAGTATGATATGTTTTTGCATAAATATTTGAATTAATATCTATTTTATAGACCTTTTGTTATTATTAGGTGTAGTATATGTTACAGAAAACAATTGATTTTTCTATGAATACAATGATATACTCGGAAAGTTGATAGTTTCATAAACTCATAAAAAAAACTTACGACCCTATACATGTATAATTATATATATTAAACCCTTTAGTCGGTGGCTACAGTAGCCATCCACCATTGAGCCACGTGTCACCCACTGATTGATTCACGTCTCAACATTTTCTCTCTCTGAACATCACCCGTGGGTTGTGGCCACAGGCACCACCGCACCTTCAACCTCTCTCCGGCGAGGGTTTCCACAAGTGAACAAGAACTCCACCCCCGTTAAAGATCAAGAACACCACAACGGAATCAGTTCATTTGAACCGATGTTAGAACCATTGTTGCTGTCGTACGCCGTGCCCAGACCCTAGCCGACGCCTGAAGCTGCGTATCTCTTTCTCAACGTCCATCATTGGCGGTTGTGGCTACCGGTGAGCATGCAAAGCCAGAGAGAGAGAGAGAGTGTGTGTAGAGACTAGAGAGAGGATTCATGAGAGAGAAAGATTTTAGTTCTTTTGAATTTTGATGATATAATACATACATATCAGTGCTATTTGTTAGCATACAGATTGGATTTCAAATAATATAAAATCTGCTTAACTAGAAATTTAAAATCCATATTGAATTATTTTACACTGTTATAATTCTTTTTAAATAATTTATTAAGTTGTTTTTAATTTATTGTTACTTTATTTTAATGATAAAAAAAACTTATTATCTTAAAAGTTTCAAATACATATATGATTTGAATGTTTAAAAGCATCCAACGTTTTATATATTGTTATCTAATATGCAATTTAATCAATTTATTTGTAGCACTTTCACAAATATTTTTTTTTGTTTCATATTTCTTTGTTATATGGTTATAGAAGATTTTAAAAGATGATTACATCTACATTTTTCAATTTCTATAGCATGTATAATTAAATATACTCAGACGATGACATCAAATCTTGAATTTATAACTAATTTCTAAATTTTCATAAACAACTTTGAAATATTGTGAAAGTTTTCATTTAAGACATTTGAATGTATAAATAAAACTTGTGTGTGTATATATATATCAGTAAATAAATTTAGATAATACAAAATATAAATTGCTGATATTTAATGCAAAATGTTTCACTCTCTGGCGAGATGACCACGCGACAAAACGTTGGTTTCTCTCATTTTTATTTATATTATGTATATTTTCGTGCAAAGTATACTAAATTTATCAAGCAAAAAATACTTAACACTTGTGTACATTGGATATTTAAAAAAGAATACCACTGCAACACCCGGGTTCAATAACTAGGTTATATTAAACAATGACTTGAAGGCTACTCTACCCTATATCTAAACTATAGGATCTTGATAACTATTAAATAAACTTGAAAAAAATTGAAACAAAGATAAGCTTCCTTTTTTCTTTTCTGGATTATTCCAACCGACTTCAATACCCTCACATAAGTTGAGCTTTTGACTTTCTTGATTGTTGACTGATCCTTATGGCCCAACAAGGATTAATCTATCAAACAAACAAACAAACAAACAAACAAACTCAGTATATTTCACTCAAGAGCAGGGTCTGGGGAGGGTAGGTGTAGGCGAGTCTTTCCTCTATCTTGTTAGGTAGAGAGACCGCTTCCAATGAGACCCCCGACTCGATAGCAAAAGCCATACTGGTAGCAAGACAACATACAATAAATCATATAACACATAACAAACAGTAAACAAAAAGCCATATTGCTAGCAGGACATCATACAATAAATCATACAACACATAGCCTACAGTACATAATAAATCATACAACACATAGCATACATATATCCTTGGTGCATGTAGAATCACCGTTAAAGGGCAGATATGGGCTACTTAGACATCAGGCCCCGCAACCAGACTTCAAATACCCTTCCTTCCTATAGGTCACATTAGAAGTCCTTAATTTTAATTCTACACCTCCACTCAGTCCTCTCCTCGATCATGTGCTCAGAGAGGTGCAGGTGTATCATATCTCGCCTAATTACCTCATCCCAAGTCAATCTACGTCTTCCTCTACTCCTCCTACCATCTAAGATGATGTTCTCTACTGCTCTAACTGGTGCCGCCATTGGTCTCCTCTTGACATGCCCAAACCATCTTAATCTTCCCTCTCGTATTTTATCTGCGATACAGGCCACTTCTAGCTTCTGTCGATACACTTCGTTTCTTATCCGGTCAAGTCTTGTGTGACCGCACATCCACCTCAGCATTCGCATTTCCGCTACCTCTATTTGTTTCTCGTGCGATTTCTTTATGGCCCAGCAGTCTGTTCCATATAACATAGCTGGACGTACTGCCACTCGATATAGCTTTCCCTTTAGTTTTGCTGGAAACCTCTTATCACATAGGATCCCTGATGCTGCTCCCACTTGCACCATCCTGCTTGAACACGGTGCGCTACATCGCTGTGTATCTCTCCGTCCTCCTGCAAGTACGAGCCCAGGTATTTGAACCTAGACGTTTGTGGGACCGCCATACCCTAAATACTGATTTGGATGTCCTCTTCCGCCTCGCCACTAAAGTTACAATGCATGTATTCTGTCTTTGAGCGACTTATCCTTAAACCTTTGCGCTCTAGTGCTGCTCTCCACTGTTCTAGCTTGTCGTTAAGCACCCTTTTAGATTCCGATATTAAGACAATATCATCCGCAAAGAGCATGCACCACGGAGCTGGCTGCTGTATAGACTTAGTCATCTCATCCAACACTACTGTGAAGAGAAATGGGCTCAGTGCCGATCCTTGGTGGAGTCCCACTTCCACTGTGAATGAGTCTGTGTCTCCGATCGGGGCTCGCACACACGTTTTTGCCCCATCATACATATCCTTGATTATTTTGATATACCTCTCTGGTACCCTTCTAAGTCGTAGACTTTCCCAAATTAGTTGACGTGGAATGCTGTCATAGGCCTTTTCTAGGTCGATGAATACCATATGGAGGTCCCTTTTCTTTTCTCTGTATTTCACCATTATCCTCCTTATGGCGTGTATTGCTTCTATCGTAAAGCGTCCTGGGATAAATCCAAATTGGCTATCTGAGTTTCTCGTCTAATTCTCGTGTCAATAACTCTTTCCATAATTTCATCGTGTGACTCAATAGCTTTATTCCCCTGTAATTTTCGCAAATTTGTACATCTCCTTTTTTTCTTATATATGGGGACTATAACACTGGTTCTCCACTGGTCCGGCATCTTCCCTGTCGTAAGGATAGTGTTGAATAAATCTGTTAGCCATTTGAGCCCCTCATCTCCCAGGCATTTCCACACTTCAATCGGTATGTTGTCTGGCCCCACCGCTTTAGCCCTTCCCATTTTCTTCATAGCTCTCGAAACTTCGTCTACTGTGATGCTTCTACAATAGCAATTGTTTTGCTGTGTTGTTTGGGTTGTATTATCTATCTCAGCTTGTTGATTTGAGTTCTTTATGTTGTAAAGGTTATCGAAGTAAGTTTTCCATCTCCCCTTGATGTCCTTGTCGTTCACCAAAACTTTTCTATCCGCAGCCTTTATAAACTTCACAATTCTCAGGTCTTGTCTTCTGCTGTCTCTTGCCTTGGCTAACTTAAACATGTCATGCTCTCCTTCTTTCGTCTCTAGTCGTTTATACATCATCTCATACGCCGCGTTCTTTGCCTCTGACACCGATTTCTTCGCCTCTCTCTTAGCCTCCTTGTATTTATCTTTTAGCTCTAGGCGTTCTTCCTCATTGTTACAGCGTATAAGCTCTCTGAAACTTTGTTGTTTAATTCGTATCTTCTCCTGTATATTTTCGTTCCACCACCAAGATTCCTTATGGTCGACTGTCCTCTTTGTTGTAACTCCAAGCGTTTCTTTAGCTGCTTGGATGAGCGTATTTGCCATGGCCTCCCACTTTTGATTTGCGTCTTCCTGTAGTCCAGGATGGTTCATTGGTATGACCTTATCTTTAAAAATGGTAATGTTTTCGTCCTTGAGCTGGCTCCATTTGATCGTATGTCTAATTCTCTTGTTTTGTTGGACAATTGGTCTCTTCACGCGTATATCCGCCACTAACATATGATGTTGTGTCACAACTGTCTCTCCTGGGATTGTCTTACAGTCCTTCCACGAGCTACGATCTTCTCTCCTCGTCAACAGATAGTCTATCTGCGTGTGTCTCCCGCCGCTGCTAAACGTGATTAGATGCGATTCACTTTTCTTAAAAAACAAATTTATGATTCCTAAGTCATGCGCTACTGCAAAGTCAAGAAGCTCCTTACCGCCTTCATTCCTAAGGCCATACCCGAAGCCTCCATGCACCAACTGGAAGTGGTCATTATCCTTACCGATATGCCCATTAAAATCCCCTCCTATGCATATTTTTCGTCTCTAGATATGTCACCCATAACGTGATCTAAACTCTCCCAGAACTTTTTTCTTTCTGTTTCTCCTAGTCCAACATGTGGGGCATACGCACTAACTACTGCCACTACTTCATCCTCTATTACTATTCTTAACAGCATAATTCTATCATCGTATCTTCTTACCTCCATTACATTATCTTGCAGTTCCTTAGCAACTAGAAACCCTACTCCATTTTTCGTTCCGTCAGACCCTGAATACCATAGTTTGTAACTATTGCACTCTGTTGCTCTCCCACCCCGCCATCTAGTCTCCTGGAGACACGCTATTTGGACCCTACGTTTCCTTAGCACATCAATTAACTCTAGTAACTTACTAGTTAGGGTTCGTACATTCCACGATGCCACTCTTAATCTAAAATCCTTTTTCCTTGTATTCGCACCTCTCGTCACCGAACATGATCTCGGGGCAGCATAATGACACCTGCTGTCTATATTACCGCACTAACACCTTAAACAACCGCTAAAGACAGGGCAACAAAATAGAAGGTGAACAAACACAAGCCAAACAATGCTTTAAACGGAACAAACACAGGCAATAGCGAAATAGAATCAACAGAAGCACCCAAAATTAATCTGGCGTGTGAATGCACGCACACAAGAAATATCAGTCAAATGATGCACCACTAATAGTCAGAGGACAACAGAAATATAGAAAACAGAGAACACAGGTAACAAAAAGAATGTAATATACTAACGGATGAAAACACACCAATTTAAGAGACAGATATTGGTACTCCTAACCCAGTCAAAACAGACCTATTAGACTATGGAACAAAACAGCAGGAAATAAGGGAGAAAGAACATCCTCACAGCGGGGTTTTCCCAAGTTAGGGTTCTCCTTCCAGAACTCAAGTAACTCATAACCTTCTAGGGTTACAAGTCACACGAGATCGATAAGCTAAATCGAAAGCAGATCGGGCGCAAATCGGAAGATAGGCCAGATCGATAAGCAGATCGGAAGCAATTTCAAATCTGCTCGGCAGTGTGCGGTGGGCGATGGTATCTGAGAATTGTATGGTGGTGGCTGCGGATGGTATCTGCTCGGCAGTGTGTGGTGGTGGCTAGAATTTCAAATCTGCTAAGCAGTGGGTGGTGGTGGCTAGCGGTGGGCGATGGTGGCTGTGGAGTCCGATAAGCAGATCGGTGGGCGATGGTGGAGGTCAACTTACCTGGTCAACTTACCCGGTGGTGCGGTGGCTAGCGGTGGGTTGATAAAGACGACCGAGCTTAGGTGCGGTGGCTAGCGGTGGAAGATCGCCGGTGGGCGAGGTCAACTTACCTGGTCGCCGGTGGTTGATATAGACGACCGAACTTTGGTGGGCGGTGGTCGCCGGTGGGCGAAGGTCGCCGGTGTGGGGCGGTTTGCCGATGCGGTGGTCGCCCGTTGGGCGAGAGAGAGAGCAGAGCGAGAGAGAGCGCAGAGCTTTGATGACCGAGAGAGAGAGCAGATATCTATCAGTATATATAAATATCTTATTACTTATATCAAATTTCAAAAACTAAAATGCATACATATATACACACCCACGTTCAAATCTCCAACGTTCAAATCTCCGACCACAACACCCCCCCACCCACCGGCGACCTCCGCCGACCCATCCTCATCGGCGACCTCCGCCGACCTAACCGGTACTCAGCCGAAAGCATCTCCTTCGCGAATCGGCTGTCTCTCGATCGACTTTCGGCTGTCTCTCGGCTACACATCCGAGAGCATCTCCCCGTCGCGAATCGGCTACACATCCGAGAGCATCTCCCCGTCGCGAATCTCCCATTCGAGAGCATCTCCCCGTCGTGAATCTCGGCTACACATTCGCGAATCTGCTACTCTCGGCGGTCTCCCCTTCGAGAGCATCTCCCCGCCGGCTTAACCTGACATCGGCTACTCTCGGGAGAGCATCCCCTTCGCGAAGAACCGCACATCTGAAGGTTGCAACCCCAAGTGAAGGTCGCACATCTGAAGTTCGGTTGTCTCTTCTACCTTGGATTTGCAACCCTAAGTGAAGGTTGCTAAATCTAGGGCACATCTGAAGAACCGCACATCTGGTGAGATTGTTCCTTCTCTCTCTCTTTTAGTTTCTAGTCTAGGCTGATATTGGCTGGGTTAGGAGTACCAGCAGCTGTTGAGATATCTGTGTTGCTCTATACTGGTTCACTGGTTTACTGGTGCATCACTTGTGTGATCTGTTTTCTGTGGCTCTTTACTGGTTTGTGTGATCTTAATCCTTGACTCTTCTTGATAGGTTTTCTGGTTTGTGTGATTTCAGTTGCTCTTTATATGTTTACTGGTTTACTGGTTTGTGTGATCGGTTTTCTGTTGCTCTTTACCGGTTTGTGTGATTTCTGTTGCTCTTTATAGGTTTACTGGTCTACCGGTGCATCACTTGTGGGATCTGTTTCTGGTGCATCACTTGTGGGATCTGTTTCTGGTGCATCACTTGTGTGATATAAGTCTTGTCTATTTTTCTGCTGACCGTGTAGTTCTGTGGTTTGTGCCTAATTGATTAGTGGTTATAACTTGCTGATTAGTTGTATAATTGTTAGTGTTTTGATATTAATTGCAAGTTGTATATTGTTGGTTGAGTTGGTGTGTTGAGCATTTGTGGGTTGTTGTCTTCATTTCTGGTCAATCTTAGAACTGTTCATTACATAGGTTTCATTGGCCTATTTGAATCTATACTCAGGATAGTGTGTCATTGTGTGAAGTTGTGATCATTGTTGCTATTTCTTGATTAAGTTCTGGTCCATTGTGTACTGTTGATCGGTCGTGACGGATTGCTTTTGATTGCGCTTTACTTCTGCTATAATTCCTTTTTAGGGGTTGTTCTAGTGGACTCTGTCAGGTAATATAGAGAGCGGGTGTCATTATGCTGCCCCGAGATCATGTTCGGTGACGAGAGGTGCGAATACAAGGAAAAAGGATTTTAGATTAAGAGTGGCATCGTGGAATGTAGGAACCCTAACTAGTAAGTTACTGGAGTTAATTGATGTGCTAAGGAAACGTAGGGTCCAGATAGCGTGTCTCCAGGAGACTAGATGGCGGGGTGAGAGAGCAACAGAGTGCAATAGTTATAAACTATGGTATTCAGGGTCTGACGGAACGAAGAATGGAGTAGGGTTTCTAGTTGCTAATGAACTCCAAGATAATGTAGTGGAGGTAAGAAGATACGATGATAGAATTATGCTGTTAAGAATAGTAATAGAGGATGAAGTAGTGGCAGTACTTAGTGCGTATGCTCCACATGTTGGACTAGGAGAAACAGAAAGAAAAAAGTTCTGGGAAAGTTTAGATCACGTTATGGGTGACATACCTAGAGACGAAAAAATATGCATAGGAGGAGATTTTAATGGGCATATCGGTAAGGATAATGACCACTTCCAGTTGGTGCATGGAGGCTTCGGGTATGGCACTAGGAATGAAGGCGGTAAGGAGCTTCTTGACTTTGCGGTAGCGCATGACTTAGGAATCATAAATTCGTTTTTTAAGAAAAGAGAATCGCATCTAATCACGTTTAGCAGCGGCGGGAGACACACGCAGATAGACTATCTGTTGACGAGGAGAGAAGATCGTAGCTCGTGGAAGGACTGTAAGACAATCCCAGGAGAGACAGTGGTGACACAACATCATATGTTAGTGGCGGATATACGCGTGAAGAGACCAATTGTCCAACAAAACAAGAGAATTAGACCTACGATCAAATGGAGCCAGCTCAAGGACGAGAACATTACCATTTTTAGAGATAAGGTCATACCAATAAACCATCCTGGACCACAGGAAGACGCAAACCAAAGGTGGGAGGCCATGGCAAATACGCTCATACAAGCAGCTAAAGAAACGCTTGGAGTTACAACAAAGAGGACAGGCGACCATAAGGAATCTTGGTGGTGGAACGAAAATGTACAGGAGAAGATACGAATTAAACAACAAAGTTTCAGAGAGCTTTTACGCTGTAACAATAAGGAAGAACGCCCAGAGCTAAAAGATAAATACAAGGTGGCTAAGAGAGAGGTGAAGAAATCGGTGTCAGAGGCAAAGAACACGGCGTATGAGAGGATGTATAAACGACTAGAGACGAAAGAAGGAGAGCATGACATGTTTAAGTTAGCCAAGGCAAGAGACAGCAGAAGACAAGACCTGAGAATTATGAAGTTTATAAAAGCTGCGGATGGAAAAGTTTTGGTGAACGACAAGGACATCAAGGAGAGATGGAAAACTTACTTCGATAACCTTTACAACATAAAGAATCCAAATCAACAAGCCGACACAGATAATACAACCCAAACAACACAACAAAACAATTGCTATTGTAGAAGCATCACAGTAGACGAAGTTACGAGAGCTATGCAGAAAATGGGAAGAGCTAAAGCGGTGGGGCCAGACAACATACCGATTGAAGTATGGAAATGCCTGGGAGATGAGGGGCTCAAATGGCTAATAGATTTATTCAACACTATCTTTACGACAGGGAAGATGCTGGACCAGTGGAGAACCAGTGTTATAGTCCCCATATATAAGAAAAAAGGAGATGTACAAAGTTGCGAAAATTACAGGGGAATAAAGCTATTGAGTCACACGATGAAATTATGGGAAAGAGTTATTGACACGAGAATTAGACGAGAAACTCAGATAGCGTCAAACCAATTTGGATTTATGCCAGGACGCTCTACGACAGAAGCAATACACAACATAAGGAGGATAATGGAGAAATACAGAGAAAAGAAAAGGGACCTCCATATGGTATTCATCGACCTAGAAAAGGCCTATGACAGCATTCCGCGTCAACTAATTTGGGAAAGCCTACGAATTAGAAGGGTACCAGAGAGGTATATCAAAATAATCAAGGATATGTATGATGGGGCAAAAACGTGTGTGCGAGCCCCGATAGGAGACACAGACTCATTCACAGTGGAAGTGGGACTCCACCAAGGATCGGCACTAAGCCCTTTTCTCTTCACAGTAGTGTTGGATGAGATGACCAAGTCTATACAGCAGCCAGTCCCGTGGTGCATGCTCTTCGCGGATGATATTGTCTTAATATCGGAATCTAAAAGGGTGCTTAACGACAACCTAGAACAGTGGAGAGCAGCACTAGAGCGTAAAGGTTTAAGGATAAGTCGCTCAAAGACAGAATACATGCATTGTAACTTTAGTGGCGAGGCGGAAGAGGACACCCAAATCAGTATTCAGGGTATGGCGGTCCCACAAACGTCTAGGTTCAAATACCTGAGCTCGTACTTGCAGGACGACGGAGAGATACACAGCGATGTCGCGCACCGGGTACAAGCAGGATGGTGCAAGTGGAGAGCAACATCAGGGATCCTATGTGATAAGAGGTTTCCAGCAAAACTAAAGGGAAAGCTATATCGAGTGGCAGTACGTCCAGCTATGTTATATGGAACAGACTGCTGGGCCATAAAGAAATCGCACGAGAAACAAATAGAGGTAGCGGAAATGAGAATGCTGAGGTGGATGTGCGGTCACACAAGACTTGATCGGATAAGAAACGAAGTGTTTCGACAGAAGCTACAAGTGGCCTGTATCGCAGATAAAATACGAGAGGGAAGACTAAGATGGTTTGGGCATGTCAAGAGGAGACCAATGGCGGCACCAGTCAGAGCAGTAGAGAACATCATCTTAGAGGGTAGGAGGAGTAGAGGAAGACCTAGATTGACTTGGGATGAGGTAATTAGGCGAGATATGATACACTTGCACCTCTCTGAGTACATGATCGGGGATAGGACTGAGTGGAGGCGTAGAATTAAAATTAAGGACTTCTAGTTAGACATATAGGCAGGAAGGGTATTTGAAGTCTGGTTGCGGGGCCTGATGTATAAGTAGCCCATATCTGCCCTTTAACGGTGATTCTACATGCACCTAGGATATATGTATGCTATATGTTGTATGATTTATTGTGTACTCATGTGTTGTATGATTTTTTTATGATGACTTGTTATCGATATGGCTTTTTGTATACTGTATGCTATGTGTGATGTGATTTATTGTATGTTGTCTTTCGATCAGTATGGTTTTGCTATCGAGTCGGGGGTCTCTTTGGAAGCGGTCTCTCTACCAAACAAGATAGAGGAAAGACTCGCCTACACCTACCCTCCCCAGACCCTGCTCTTGAGTGGGATATACTGGGTTTGTTTGTTTGTTTGTTTGTTTATATATACACACCCACAATTCTTTTGCCTTTGGCCCCCAAAGTAGACAATGTTTGACTTGACCATAATGTTGGTTTTAACACTTTATAAGCTTTTGGTTTTAACACTTTATAAGCTTTTGGTTTTAACACTTTAGTGTCTACATCACCAAAGTTATATGCTCAATAGATAATTTCATTACATCACTCATCTCATTTCTTAACATGAATAATATTGTTTGACTTCAGTCAATAGAAATCTTCAGTCAATAGTCAATAGAAATCTTCAGTCAATAAAAATATAACTATTTGATCAGTTATAACTTATTCTGACTATTTGACATATGTATCAAACTACAGGTTAGTGACAGTTTAGTAGATGGTAGTGAGGGCATAGAGTGTATTTGGATTGGAACCTTCCTTGGTTGGGGGATGGCAGTTATTTACATGGGTGGACGTTTTCCATAAATTTTTTTAAATGTAAGAATCTACGCTACATGAAAGTGAAAAAATAGAAAAAATAGAAAACTAGTTGAAATGTATTTTAATATTTGTTAACATGTTTGCTTTTGGTTTTTCTTATTTTTTTGCAGTTTAAAAGGGGAAATGTTCAAGTAAGCATGTATCCATCATGTTCTTCATTTTTATTTACCGAGTGTTTGGCAATTTCTGAATGACCAAGTGCTGAACCAATAAGAGGTCTGAACCATGTATTAAGAGTTACTATATCGCTTGACTATTCAAAGAAAAATTTCTAATCAATTCAGATAAGAGGTCTTAACCATTCAGTATTAGATCTCTTAAGTCTGAACCATTCAGCATTAGTATAATGCTTAACCATTCAAAGACAAATGTCTAAACCATTCAGACATTTGCTGGTTCAGACATTTGCTCACGAAACAAACAGTCTGAACTATTAAGTGCTGAACCATTCAGACATTTGCTCGCAAAACAAACATTGTGAACCATTAAGTGCTGAATCATTCAGACATCTGAACCATTAAGAGGCTGATTCAGATGCTGTCAAATAACTCCTGAATCTACATACTTAATTATCAGAGAAACACGAGTGTAGAACAATTTCGTTGTAACTAATGCTTGAATCGTGTTGTATGCTTACGTGTCTCCAGAATCAGCTAATGTTCATCTTTGCTCTTGTTGGAAACTCTACTTATTTAGCAAGGTAAGTGTTCTTTACTAATTATGCTTACTGGAATAAATTTTGAAGGACCATACTTCATAACCTGTTTTCATGAAGCCTTAAAAGCTACAAAAACTGCAATGTTCAGCTGGGATAATAATCATTATTAAAAAAACAGTTATCTTCATTGTATTCTTATTCCGGTCATCTTAGACATTTGATTAATGCTCAAAATTTGAAACTTTTAGACCATCGGAATTACTTTGATGTATAAATTCCATCTTAGAATAGTTCTATCGTATAACTACGTGTATCATATTCGAATCGAACTGTCGATTTTGAAGCGAAACATATTATGTTTTCTGTATTTTTTTAGCATACTTGTGAGTAGCATGGAGTGGTCAGATATACAACCAAACCTTCCATGGGTAGTGGAATCAAGTGGATGCATAATGCTTGATACTTTTGTATCCTTGAAACATATTATTATGCGTCTTTTTCAATAATGCATTTCCACAATGGTCATAATGCTTTATAACATACACAAAATTTATGTTTTTTAAAGACTTTTAATCCTTAACGTTATCTTAGATTCTAACTCAATTTATATATTTTCGACATCAGAAACACAAATATATTGAGTCTAAGCACGAAGACTTGGATTGATGGTCAATAACAACATTCAATAAGTTGTTTTGTTTGCTACCTTGATTACTGTCATATCTTGGTTCTACAGAAAAATATTATGTAGGTTTTATGGTTTTTTTATAAATCATGAAAAATAGGATTCATTATTCACACACCCATCATATTAATCTGGAACATTAAGTTTTTGTAAAACAACCAGCATACTCCTTCTATGAGAAAACAAAGATAAGATAAAAACCTGACTATCTTTCACCCAATCATCTCTTCTAGTGTCACTTTAACAAAAATTGATTCACAATTCATCGAGGGGGAGCACCATAGAAGAGGAAGGGTGATGTGGGCCCAAGTGTGGATTAACAAGCTTTAGTCTTTTTGGAGGCCCAAGATAGCTTATCAAAAGGGGCTTCATTGAAATGGGCATAACTTGGACTATAAGTCTCCGTTTCAGGCCCGGGACCAGTCAAAACGACCGTTGGACCGAGGAGCACGTTTTCACAAACGGCCGTAGGCGGTTTGGGTCATCCTTTCAGCCCAAAAACGGCTTATTTTAGGAGTTATTTCAATTTTTGTCTTATTTTTACATTTTGTTGGACTTTGCATTTGGCCCAGTTTTTGACCCTTTTATGTTTTGTGGCCCATTCGAATTTGGTTTTGTTTCTTTATATGTTTGTAAGAGTTGGGGGAAAGATTATTGAAGTTTATGAAAAAATCTGTTTTTTTTCTCTCTATCACAGTGTGTGTTAGTGTAAACCCTGATTATCGGTATTCTTTGTGAATCAACGATAGTTAGATGAATTGTTCCTGGTATTTTTGTTGAATCAACAG
Organism: Flaveria linearis; assembly: GCA_024085815.1. Taxonomy (NCBI): domain Eukaryota; kingdom Viridiplantae; phylum Streptophyta; class Magnoliopsida; order Asterales; family Asteraceae; genus Flaveria; species Flaveria linearis. The sequence goes on from CM044001.1 coordinate 103,935,471, forward strand.
GCTCAATTATCTATCTCTCTGTTTCCGACTGCATCAAAGGGTGGGGTCTAACCGTCTAAGGTTTAAAAAAAAGATTTTTAATTTTTTTTATAGGATTTAATAAGATTTTTGGCATCATAAAAATGCAAGTGACATGCGAGTGAACAATTATGATCATAACGTGACTTTTATCGGAAACTTCTACATAACATATAGACCATATATGCGTATAATTTACTCGTAGTTTATACATGCAACGTTGAAAACATCCCTTAAATAATCATATCTGCTTTTCCTTTAATGAGAGATTTTTGTATGCATGAGAATGAAACGGGGTATGCAGGCAGGCAGGGAGAGAAAAAATCTTGTTAACTAAATGTCCATCTTCTTAAACTTATTATGGTGTTACATGGAAAAAAATTAAAAGAAAGACCAAAGTGACTACAAATATGTGATGGGATATATGGTGGATTAAGTTTGAGTTTATAATCTACTAACACTACTGCACAAAAACATATTTCCTACGGTCAAATCCGTATCGAATCCGTAGCAAAACGAGTGTTTGTTATGAGTTTGCTACGGATTTGATTTGTAGATGATACTTTCGTCGCTAATTTGTCTTGTACGAACTAAAATTTGCTACGGGTTTAGCTATAAAAATTGACGTCGCTAATTAGCTACACATTTGGCTATGAATATTTGTTATGGAGTTTGCTACGGAGTTCTATTTGATTTTGGCTATGAATTGTTTGCTACGGAAAGATTTGCTACGGTTTTGCTAGGGATTTTATGCACGGTTTTGCTATGGATGATTTATCTAGGATTTTTCTATAAATATTTGCTATGAAATTTAGCTATAGATTTGCTACATTTTAGTTACGAAAATTGGCTACGAATTTTGCTATAAGTTTTGTTATACTTCTGCTATCAATTTTGCTATGTGTTTACAATTTGTTTGCTATGGATTTTATAAATTATCGTCACGGATTTTGGTACGAGCTTTGTCTAAATTTCTCGAAAGATTTCCTTTTTATGACATTATTTAACCTTTTTTATATAAATGATATATATCATAATTTCTATAAATATATACAATCATAATCAAAGGTTAATCCAAAACAAATAACATAAAATATCCAATTGCAATAAATTAAACATCCAAAACCATCACATGATAATCCAAACTAAATAGCATAAAATATCTAAATCATCCATAAACATCAAAGGAAATGTAGAAATCATAATAGTTACTATAGACTCATTCCTTAACTTGATGGAAGTTTTATGGTACATTTTATGATGCATTTGAAGTTTCACATTCATTTCAATATATAACCTTGTATTTTTTTTAATTTTCTCCACCGTAGCATTCTTCTCTGATTTATCTGGTTTTAACTCCGCTACTTGTTCTTTTAACATTTGCACCTATAATAAATAAATTACCACATCACATCAATAGCAAATACATTAAGAACTCTTATTTTTAACATATCACAAACAAATAAAGCTTAATATAAGTCACTACATATAAGTAAATTATGTGTTTGTGCAAGAATTACTCATCCCGACCTATTTCTGTATTTCTATTACCCATCTTGACCCATTAAGACCGATTAAAAAACTACTTTTGCCCAAACTAACCCAAGGTTTAACACCCACAATGATCCAAAATGTTATGAGTGGGTTTGTTTTGCCAAGTCTACCCATATCTATATAAATAATGTCTAAATTAGCACAAATAAAAACGAATGGGTTAGGATTATCACCTATAGTTGTTACTAATTCATACAAATAATCATCTTTCAATACAACAATTCAATATGTGTGAATGCAAATCTTCTACTATAATGATTCACTGATATTGCAACAAATATATTTTTATCATTATTAAAATACATCGAATTTTTATCACTAAAAAGAATACAAACCTCATCACTTCTCTTTGGTGGATCATTACTAGGCATTGATGGTACACCACTCAGCACGACATACAGGTCACTAGTATTGCTATTCCATACAATCTACCCTTTTTCTTTCCCCTACTAGTTCATGACTACAATTCCACATCAAGTTTCGGGGTGTAAGATATCATACTCATCATATTTCTCAACAAAACACTCCTTATATTTAACTTGTGCAAAGAAAAAATTAATACATAAATATTTTATAGTTTGCATATATAAATAAATACAAAGTTTAAAGTTTATAAATGTTAGAAATTAATACAAAATACTTACTTATACATGATTGAAAATCATATGATGTGTTCATCACTCGGGAATAAAACAATTAGGTTTGTCCTCAATGTTATGCTCCAAGTTACCTTATTAGCGGGCAAAGTATAGTCATTGGTCAAAGTTGTCTATTACAAATTACAAACACAAAATAAATATATAACAAAAGTTTATTCTATGTACGAATAATAACATATAATACAGTAATATGTTTAAAAGGAGATTGAATAGTAACCTGAAGGTGCATTGGACAAGCACCAATATTCCAAACTTCAAAGTTCTTCTAAGTAAACCTCTCCATGCTACTTAAGTCCCATATCAAAAATTCTCCATCATAATTTCAACTTATAATTTTCCAACATAAAACAAATAAATGATCACATTAAATAAATACAAAAAGGTAAAGCTCAATTTACCTAATCTTCCAACATACCCATGTTAGGTATCTTTACACAGCGGAAATAAACAGATTATTACACGCACGCACACGAAAGCAATAAGAACACGAGAATTTATAGTGGTTCGGTCAAGATGACCTACGTCCACTCTCTGCAACTAGGTATTTTATTAAGCTCAAGGGGCAAGATTACAATACAATGACATGCTCTATATATAAGAATAATTAGGGTTTTAAGAAGCTTCAATGGGCCAGGCCCATAACTCCATCCGAAAGCCCAAAGGCCTTCACACCTTAACAATCTCCCACTTGAAGGCCTTGCGAATACTCCAGCTAGCCATCTAAGTACAAAGCAACCCTGTCATCAGTAATCTTCAAGTAATAGAAATCCTTCAAGCCTTCAATTCCAAAGAACAAGCTAAGATTTCAATCCAAATCCCCTAGTTGCAGAGGCCCCTTCTCATCAATTACTTGAAAGGGCCCGTTGAAGCTCCCCCGAGCTCCAACCCAGTCGTGGTAAATTCCACCAGCGACCCATCCTCTGTCTCAACTGGTTTACACGATCCACCAGATTCAGAGATACATCGAGAACCACTAACACTCTCCAAATTCAGCAAACAATCACCAGGAGAGATTTTTCCAGTCGTAGTCTTCAAAACCCAACGATTCTTCTTGACTGTACCCGGAACATGCCCCATGCTCCCACTGTCACAAAATCTTCTGACTGGTTTAGACTTATGACCCCATTCAGCTACAATCTTTGCTCCAGACTTCATGTTTGCAAAATGAACTCTCTTAGCAGCAGATTTAGCGAAACCGACTTTGACTTGCTTAACCGGGTTGATCAGTCCCTCAGCAGGTACCTCCACCATGTACAATGACCCATGCTTATCACCACGAGCAATCACCCGGTTCCCATTGATTACCCTCAATTTACCACCACCAAACTTGACTTCCAGTCCTTGTTCATCCAATTTACTAACAGAATTTATTTTCTTCTTCAAACCTGGAATTACTTTGACATTCTTCAAGTTCCATGTATTTCCCAATGGAGTCACCAAATCAATATCACCCATGCCCATTACATCAAGCATTTTGCCATCAGCGAGACATACCTTCCCAAAATCGCCTGTTTTCAGATTCATCATCATTTCACCGCTGTGTACGGCGTGAAAAGAAGAATCAGAATCCATGATCCAAGAATCCACACTGTTTTCAGCCTCAAGAATTAACACGTCACCATCATTGACATCCTCAGCAGCAGTGTTCAGACTTTTCTTTGGACATTGACTCTTAACATGTCCATCCTCGTTGCAGATCCAGCACCTCACATTTTTCCGAGTCCGAGTTGAACTCTTTCCCTGACTCCCACTGGCTCGGCTATTTTCCCTTCCCCTGCCAACATGTAACATCTCAGAAGATGATCCAACATTTGCACTTTTCAAACGTGTGTCTTCACCTATCACAATGTCTCGGATCTTTTCAAATGTCATGTCGTCAGCCCCCATAGAATTTGTAACAGCAGTTACAGTTCCGGACCAACTATCAGGTAGTGAAGATAGCAACACCAAGGCTCGAGTCTCATTATCGAATTTTATTCCCACTGATACTAATCTAGTAAGAATAGACATCAGATCATTAATATGGGAGGTGACTGAGTTTCCCTCTTTCATTCTCGTCATGAACAGTTCCCTCATCAAGAACACCTTGTTAGCTGCAGACGACTTTTCATACATATTTGACAGAGCCAACATCATACCACTTGCAGTGGTTTCTTTCATGACGTTAAAAGCAACGCTCTTCGTCAAAGATAACATAATAGCCGCTCTAGCTTTCTTGTCCTTGGAATTCCAAACTGCTTCTTCAGCTTTCTCCATACTATCCGGTTTCTTTTCCAATACCATATCCAAATCCTTTTGACACAGTAATGCCTCTATTGTCATTTTCCACCAACCAAAATCAGTGCAATTGAACTTTTCGATCACAGTCTTCCCGTCTTCAGCCATAGTAGCAAACCAGAGACAAAACAAATGAAGCAGACACGCTGAATAGTTGATAACCAGTCAATAAAGGATAGACAAACCAGATCCGGTACTTCCAACCAAAACCCTAGAACCCGAAACACCCGACCCGTCGCTTCATCTGCAAAACCTGAGCGAAACCAGCAACTCCAAGAGATCCCAGCCGGAACTCTAATCGCAAAAATCACTCAAAAAACAGCCCCCAAAACAGCAGTAGCAAAACAGAACCGAACAACAACTGAAAAAACAGAAAAAAAATTCTGCCAGTACTTTTCACGGCCGGGAAAACACTGTTCACTGTCGGAAATACTGTTCACGGGCGGAAACACTGTTCACACTAGAAAAACACTGTTTCGTGCCGGAAAACACTGTTCACGCCGGAAAACACTGTTCACGCGGAAAACACTGTTCACGCGTGGAAAAAACTGTTCACGACGGAAAACACTGTTCACGCGGAAAACACTGTTCACGCCGGAAAAAACTGTTTCGTGCTCTGTACTGTGGCGGCGGCTGCGGAGGAACCCTTGGTGGCGGCGGCGGCGGTAGAAACCCTAGATAGCGGTGGCGGCGAAAATCTTCAAGAGCCTGATGCTCTGATACCAGTTGTTAGGTATCTTTACACAGCGGAAATAAACAGATTATTACACGCACGCACATGAAAGCAATAAGAACACGAGAATTTATAGTGGTTCGGTCAAGATAACCTACGTACACTCTCTGCAACTACGTATTTTATTAAGGTCAAGGGACAAGATTACGATACAATGACATGCTCTATATATAAGAATAATTAGGGTTTTAAGAAGCTTCAATGGGCCAGGCCCATAACTCCATCCGAAAGCCCAAAGGTCTTCACACCTTAACAACCCAATTTTATAAAAATCAAACAAGAATAATAAAACCATAAAACGAGTATAAGACGAGTTCTTTAGAAAAGTATTGGTGGCTTCCTATGAGTGTGTATTTTTTATAGCGGTTTTTTCTAACTAAAAGAAACTACAAAAAAGATAGCTTAAATAATACAACAAATGCAACAATAATCATTTGGATTCCTAATTTGATTTAAATGCATACATATATTATTAAAAACATACTATATCTATGCTACTCCTAGAAATTATTAAAAAAAAAAAAACTATTCATATGCTACAGCTAGAATAGTATTAAAAATATATCTTGGTTCTACAGAAAAATTTTTATGTAGGTTTTACGGGTTTTTTTTTAAATCATGAAAAATAGGGTTCATTATTCACACACCCATCATATTAATCTCGATCATTAAGTTTTTGTAAAACAACTAGCATACTCCTTCTATGAGAAAACAAAGATAAGATAAAAACCTGACTATCCTTCACCCAATCATATCTCTTCTGGTGTCACTTTAACAAATGGCCATAGTTTTGAGATTTGTTGATGCAAAAGGGATCATACGAGAAAGGTTCTTGGACTTGGTACATGTTAGGGATACTCTATCATCAACCTTGAAAACAAGTATGTGGAAACAACTTTTGCAGTATCAGTTGGATGTTAGTAAAATCTGTGGTTAAGGTTACGATGGTGCTAGCAATATGAGAGGAGAATGGAACGGATTACAAGCACTTGTTCTTAAGGATTGTCCATATGCATATTATGTTCACTGCTTTACTCATAGGTTAATTACTTACTTATTTCTCTATTCTTTTCTTCGGTTTGACTAGATACTTTAATGCTTATTACGCTTTTGTTTTTTGCTCACAGGTTACAACTTACCTTAGTTTATGCTTCAAGGGAAGTGATTCCAGTACATCAGTTTTTTACAAACTTAGTTTCTATTATCAATGTGGTTTGCGCTTCTAGCAAGCGTCATGATGAGTTACAAAAGGTAAAGGCAGATGAGGTTAAGAATTTATTGGAATTGGGTGAAATCAATTCGGGAAGAGGACTGAATCAAGTTGGGACTTTAAAAAGATCTGGTGATACACGTTGGGATTCTCATTTTAACTTTGTTTGCAGTTTACTTAACATGTTTGATGTCACTCGTGTTGTTCTTCTTGGAATAATTAAAGACTTATCTCATACTACTTTTTCTCAACATGAAGATGTTGATACAGCTTACTGTCACATGCAATCATTTGAGTTTATTTTTATTCTTCACTTGATAAAGAAAATAATGGGAAGAACTGACACGCTTTCTCAAGCTTTACAAAAGAAATCCTAAGATATTCTTAATGCCATGGAGTTGGTTTCATCAACAAAGATTAGTTTAGATGATTTCAGAAACAATGGTTGGGATTCTTTCCTTGCACAAGTTATCTCTTTTTATGAAAAACATCAAATAGAAATGCCGGATATGAACGCTCCATATACTTCTACTCGGTATCGACCTCGTAAAAGGGATCTTCATTTTCCATTTGAACATTATTACCGAGTAGATCTGTTTACATCCACATCAAATAAACAGTTACATGAGTTAAATAGTAGATTCAATGAGTGTGCAATGGAATTTTTATCTCTTTCTTCAACTTTAGTATCATAAAAGATTGATGTTGAGCAGATTTGTCTTCTTGTTGAGAAGTATTATCCTGAAGATTTTATTGAGCAGGAGATGATTCAGTTAAGTTATCAATTGGAGATTTTTAATGTTGAAAAGACAGATAATATCAAGTTAAATGGTGTATCGACTATTTCTGATCTATGCAAAACTCTTGTGGAAACTAAGAAACGTGAGACGTATTATTTGGTTGATAGAGTGATCCGGCTAGTCTTGACACTTTCGGTTTCTACTGCAACAACAGAAAGAGGATTTTCAGCAATGAAAATATTCAAGAATCGCCTTCGTAATAAAATATCAGATGAGTATCTAGCGAATAGCTTGGTGATTTACATAGAAAAAGAAATAGCTGAAAACTTTGATTCGGAATGCATAATAGATAATCTCAAAGATCTTAAAGGTCGTCGGGCTGAGTTGTAATTCTTCTTTAAGGTATTCGTCTTTCTCTAGCTTTATCATTAAATATCATTTTAATATTATATGTAAGACCGGTCCTTTAAATAAAAAATATATATTAGATATTTATAGTTTTTAATGTTTGATATGACCCGAACCGAATCGCCGACCCGATTACCCGAAAATATAACCTCAAACGTAGCGATATCAAAAAAAATTTTGTGACTTCCGCCCCCCCTATGTTTTTCTTCAAGCTCCGCCACTGCAAGTGGGAGCACCATAGAAGAGGAAGGGTGGGGTCTAAGGTTTTAAAAAAAAGATTTTAATTTTTTTTATAAAGCTTAATAAGATTTTTGGCATCATAATTATATAACATAGTTATCATGCAAGAAGTCTTGACGTACACTTGCGTGATAACTCCGCCATGCATGATAATTGTATAACACTTGTTTGATAGTTTTACTCTGTTTGGTAATTACCACGCAAGTGTTAATTCTTTATATGTGATAATTTCATTCAAACTTTGTACATTCTTTACCCAAATTAAATAAACTTTGTATAAGCTTTCTCAGTTTATAGCCATATTTAAATGGTAATATATTTGTTTATGGGTAGACTAAACAAAAAGTTTGAACCAAACATATCTTATCAAACACATTTACGATACATTATAAGCTATTCAAGTTTTTAATGAAACTTAGTAATTTAAACCAATGTTCGTAAACTCACAGTTGGATCGATGACTCTAAAGGTTCATCGGTCATCTCGCCCTCAAACTGACAAAGAGCAAAGGTTATCATCGGTAGTTTTGATTGGTTTAGGGACTGTTTGTCAGCATCCGAATCAGACTCTTAATGGTTCAGATGTCTGAATGGTTCATCACTTAATGGTTCAGATTGTTTGTTTCGCAAGCAAATGTCTGAATGGTTCAGACATTTGCCTCTGAATGGTTAAGCATTATACTAATGCCGAATAGTTAAGATGTCTAATGCTGAATGGTTAATATCTCTTATCTGAATTGGTCAGACATTTGCCTTTGAATAGTTAAGCGATATACTAGCGCTTAGTGGTTCAATTCTCTTAATGGTTTAGCGCTTAAGGGTTGTTTGGTAGCATCTAAATCAGCCTCTTAATGATTCAGATGTCTGAATGGTTCAACGTTTAATGGTTCAGATTGTTTGTTTCGCGAGCAAATGTCTTAACCATTTAGACATTTGCCTTTGGCAAGATAGTTGCCTCTGAATGGTTAAGCATTATACTAATGCTGAATGGCTAAGAGATATAATGCTGGTTAAGACCTCTTATCTGAATTGGTAAGACATTTGCCTTTGAATAGGTAAGTGATTACTAGCTCTTAATGGTTCAGACCTCTTAATGGTTCAACACTTAATGGTTCAGATCTATTATTCGTTCAATACTTAATAATTCAGAAATTACCAAACAACGTTCAGACCTCTTATTGGTTCAGTACTTAATCATTCAGAAATTACCAAATAACCCCTTAGTCCGTTCAATTAAAACCAACCAAATTATTTGTGTTCTGCCTATTAATCTGTAACTGAACCGATAACACTAACGACTCGGGTTTAACCTGTTGCCCCAATTAAACCAATGTATTTTTCAAAACTTTTATTTAAAGACATATTTTCAAGCTATTTTAATAATCAACTTTAAAAATTTTAACCATCCAAACTCAAGTATGTTTGAATTTTTTCTCAGCCACCCTATGAAATCATGCTTAAACCTGATTGGAGCTATTAAAAAACATACACAAGTTCAACCAAAGGGTGTACATAAGTCAAGCCGACCTCAAGCTCGTTAAGTCTGGTGCTTGATTCGTTTTGACCGAAGAGACCTCTAGTGTGAGGCTGACTTGTTGACAACTTTATTCCTTAAGCTCAAGTTCGGCTTGTGATAAATTAAAGCTCGAGCCCCGTTCGGACACAATTGGTTTACTATTTAGTTATTTTATTTATTTGGTTTATAATTAATTTTAATATGTATTAGTATTTATAATTTTTATTAATTATTAATTTATTATCTTTATCATTATTTTTGTGTAAAAATAATTTATTATATATATACATTTATATATACATACATATATATATATATATGTGTGTGTGTGTATATAATAAGTTAAATAAAAAAATATATAAATAAAAAAGCTCGTTTAGACTTGCGAGTCAATCACTCGAACTCGTTTTTTTCAAAATGAGTCATAATATGAGCTCGACTCGATTTAGGTTTCAGTGAGCCAATCCCGAGTAGCTTTTAAGCCAACGTGACTTGTTTTCGTCCGTAGTCCAAACAATGGTGGACCCAATATTTTTTTCAATGGGGGTCGGAAATTTTTGGTGTTCGAATATCTATATCCGATTTTGTATTATTGATTTTGTTTGGTTCGTTCAGGTTAGGTATAGGTTGGCTAATGAAATGATACCAAGTCCATTATATATGATAAAAATTCATCATCAAAAAATACTTAATATTCTAAAATGTTTATGTACGAATTTTTTTAGTACACAATATATAATATTTTCAGACTATACTGACTATAAGTTAATAGTGATAGTAATTTATAGTGAACAATTCTATAACATTAAAATGTATAACAATTTGGAGTCACAGAAAACGTAAAATAGAGCAATTTAATTAAAAAATATATTATTAAATTAGTTTTGATGAAAATTAAATTTTTTTTGAACGGCTAACGATTCTTACTCACCAAATTACACCAATGCTTGGGTTTGAACCCAAGACCTCCCCTCTAAGAGGCAAAACCTCTATCAAGCGGGCTAGCCCCACCTAAATTTGATAGGTTTGTATTCAAATGTAAATTTGAATTATACGATATTTATTAACTTAATCCTACACCTGCAAGTTTGCAACTACTACAAAGTACAAAATCTTTTTTTTACAAATCATAGCTACATAATTTTTTTTCATTCATCAATTTAACCAATTTTTCTCTCACTATTCTTCTTCATCTTCAAATTCTTATCTTTTTGTTGAACTACTTTTATGGCTACTAGAAATCTATTTTTATGACGACTAAAACTGGAGTTTATGTTTACGTATCAAGATTATGTTTTCTATCTGCATCGCTTCTCTTTTCATTTTTACTTTTTTCATGGGGGTTGGTGTCAAAATTTGGGTGTATACGTAACACAGACAACATTTATTTCATGGGTGTCGGTTGACTCCCTACCCGCAAGAATAGATCTGCCCCTGAGTGCAAAGACGATGTTAATGTGTTATCATAGGCTGAGGGGTTGTAAATTGTAATAGTCTAATTCGATAATATTGGGATTAAGGTGCAAAATTTCAAGGATAGGGAGCATAGTACGAGTCCTACACTCCTACAACGGGCCAAATTCACATGGGTGGATGCATACAATAATGCATATAGATAATTGAGCTAAAAAGCAATATTTGAACCACTAAAGTTCACGAGATTGTTTGGAAATCGAGAGAATTTGTGGAAGAGGGTTTCGTATAAAGTTCAAGTAACCATAACTTTGTTATTAGAATATTTTATTACTATTAGGTATTGATATAATTAAATACTAAGCTACAATACAACAACATAACAAATAATTTTAGAAACCAAATTGAGTTTCTGGGTCCGTATTAATAAACTCTAACACTATGTGTGTTTGTAATTGCTTATTATCTATCTACTTTTAACTTATTAATAAGTAAAAAAAAAGGTTTGACAATCTCAAAATGATTTTTTAAACTGATTTTTCATATAGGATAGAAGTAGGTTTTGAAAAGTAAAAAGGGGTTACTTATTAACTTTTGAAAACTTCTTCTAGTCTAATTTTCTATTATACATCTCTACTATATCCTATTAACTTTTTTTATTTTCAAAGTATGTCTTTTTTAGTCATTTATATAATTTTCTAGTTTATAAGTTAATTCAAATATTTTTTTAAAACTACTTCAGACTACTTTTTGTCCAAAGTAGTTTTTAACCAAAATAAACAATCCTAAACATAACCACTATCAAGTACTTAAATAATTTATACTCAAATTCACAACCGTCAAAAACACAGATAAGGGTTTGGGTTGTAGTTGCCGAAATTAGAACCCGATTTAACTAGTCGAATGGTCATGTTGTCGATGAAACCAGATGAAATTAGAGTACCCGAGGCTCCTTGCGGAGGGTGATTAGAGTAACCTTAGGTTACAACTTTTTCAAACATTTATATCATGATTAGTTTTGGATTAAGACATGGTGTTAGGTGTAGATTGGCCCTAATGTCACGCAGATCATGTGCCCGATTATATAAATCCAACAATGCTAAAACAAATTAAGCACTCTAATCCTTGTGAAGTTGCACATACACCATTCTGCTTCCTCTAGCTTTTCTTTATAAACTCTTATTATAACAAGTTAGACGTAACAATCGAAGACTTTCGATTAATCACGTATGTTTTCAATTTCTTATCGTTTACTCAATCATCTCTTCGCATTGTTTTTCTTAGAGTTATGATTTTATAGTTAAAGCTTCAAATGCGATTCGTTGGATTTTAGTTTTGTTGTTATTGATGATGTACGATACTCTAATCTGGAATTGATTTGTTCTTAGTGTTGGTCTGCAACAATTTGATTTCTATCCTAGTAGTTTGAATCTTTCATTTCCCGCTGAAATGTTCTTTTTGCATTTGATTATCATGTTTACGGTCTTCTTTGAAGGTTCTCTACATTTCTAGCGATTGTTGTTTGGGCTCTGTGGTGCCGTTTTGGTCATATTGAGATAATGACAAATACTGAATGTTTTTACCATGTATGTATTTTGGAAGCATAGCATAGCATAGCATGAATATTTTGATTTTTGTACAATATTGTCAAAATATTTTTAGGTTTAATGAACAAAGTGAACAAATACTTACAGTTTTGAACAATACTGAATGCTAGTACTACTGTACTACTTGATGTACATGTACTCATTTGACTTACAAAAGTCAAAGAAGTTACCATATGAGTGAGGTTGATGCAGATGTATCATTCTGATGTTAATATCAAAACATTTTTTATATGTAAAGTTATTATACAATATCTCTGACGAAGTTTGATGTATCTATGCTATCCTTTGAAACATTTAAGTTCAATATCAACTTGAAGTTGAAAAGCAGTTTGTTTGTTGTCACCAAAATCAGACATGTCAATATGCCATTTCTTAAGATCAAATAATGTGATTGTATATCTTGAATAGGTGCAGTTTTTTGGATGCCATGGGACTCTTCAGAAGTAATCTGCCCATATGCCCTGCAAATCAACATTGCTCACAATGGGCTAGAAATTACATGAAATATTGTCTTTGCACCAGGAAGGATTGGATTTCACTAATATTGGGGTTAATTAGTGTTTTAAGTTGGACTGTGGCGGACGTACCTCAGATCATCATGAATTGCAAAGAGAAATCTTCAGAAGGGCTTTCTATGGGCCTCGTTTTGACATGGATACTCGGGTAATACTTATATCTTCTTCTCTAAAATTATGTTAAATGTGCAGTAGGTGATTTCAATGTAAAGCTGTTACAATTTGGCATGGCGAACATTGTAGAGATGGTGTTTGGCACAATTTGTTAGATTTAACCCTACAAGCTCAAAGATGGCAGTTGTACAATTGTTTTGTGTTGTTAGTGTCCAATATATGTTTGTTAAGGTAGTGATGATTAGATTGAATGAGGTGTTTCAAGGCAAATATGAGCATTATTTCTGGCATACAGGTTATATCGAGTGCATAATAGTTTGAGCTTGATTAAAGTTGTGTTTAATTTATACATCTTAAGAAGTTTGTGGAAGTTAAGAAGGCAGTTTGTTTGTTTGTTATTCATTCTTTATATTTTCTTCCTCTTCTTATAATTTTTCATTTTTATTTGGCAGAGATCTTCTCAACGTGTTTGGTTGTATGTTACAACCAGCTACGGTGAGTCTTTTCTCTCTTAAACTCTGCTAAGTTTTCTCACACAAAGGCAATAATATTACTTTGCTCTTTTTAAAGTGTGATTTATATTGTGGAGTATGGACAATGCATGTGTATAAATCATGTATTAGCTTTTAACTTTTTAATATATTTATGAAACTAAATCTTGTTATGTTACAAGAGACTGTGTTTTTGTTTAAAGATGTCTTATCTTTCATGTTTGTTGTGTTAACTTTGATGAAAGCCGGTAATTTAATTCATCTTATTCCCTTACTCTGCAGCTTCCAACACAGTATTATATAGCAGTGGTAAGCAGTTCCTAACCCATAAAATTACCCTTCATTTTTGTTCTGTAACCGCAAGTTTCACCAGACAAAAAGTTTGTTCAATGTATTGATTTTTGGCATGCATGCAGCTGTACTTCCTGACTACCTTAGCTCTTGCCTCCCAAGCAACTTACTATGGTTATTTCTCTCATGGTACATCTAAGAGACAAGTCCATAAGGTGATAATCTTCCATTTACATGTGTATTGCGTTGCACTTCTAACTAGAAGTTATATTTAAACCATACGCATCCAATGATAGTAGCACTGCATTTTACTCTCAATTGTGCTTTAGAAGTTATTTCAAATTTATCTAGATTGAGCCGGTAGAAAAGAAACAGCTGGTAAATGGTGTCAGCCTAGAAGAATCAACGGTTCCTATGTTATCAAAATTCACTCCCAGTTTGCCAATTCCATCTGTTGACAATAATTCTTCTTCTGAAACAGTATACTACAGGTATTACCACTTCTATTCAAGAATGTTGTTAAATTGAATGATTCATTTATACAGAATTACAGAAATATGTGTCCTTCTAGAACAAGATGCATCTGGCACACCGCACATGTATGTGTATAGTTGTATACACACATACATTATACACATATCTTATTTGTATATTTTTGGTTTTGTGGTGCAGTTCCGCTAGATCTCTATCTAGAAGTCCCACCAGTACTTTCAGTTACCTCCACTCACAAAGAACAAGTACCAATAATTGTGATCAGGATGTTATTCAAGAACCATTGCTTGGTGGACATGCGTCACGACAATCACCTCCTGCTACAAAAACTAAGAATATATTATGTGTGGTGAGTCATATATAACAGCATGCACAATTTTGAAAGTAAAACTAATAACCTTGAAAACTTAAACCATTACTAAAGCAGTGATTCTTTTGTGATTCAGGTTTTTACTTTGACAATTTTTCTCTGCACATACAATCTCAAAAACGATTACCCCAGTTCAGATTCTGTAAAATCACATAATGGAGCTGTCTTGCAAGTGGGGAGAAAGCTTTTACAGGTAAAAGTAGGGAATGCATTCACTTTGTTTATTGTAGTGAATCATTTTGTATCTATGCCACCTTTCTTTGGCCCTTCAACTTAGCATACACAGTCGAATAATTAATATATAGGCACATATCTTGAGTAGTCTCTATGTGTTTATATAAGATTTATAGTTGTCAATAACTAGATTATTATAAGCTAGTTACTAGTTTTGTACACTTATGTTGCTTGCCTATAAATAAATATATAGGTAAATAGCTTGGTGTATATTATTCTTTAATTTTATTTATCAGATTTCAAAATAAACTTTCTTCAACAATCCCCTTTTGAAAAAAGGGTATGTGGTTTTTATTCATCATTATTTTAGTTTAAGCTCGTTTGATTATTCTTGTATTTGCATCTAACCTAATTTATTAGACTAATGTTATATCCTCCAAAAGTTTTTTTGTGAAACATTTGGTGAATGAGTATGATGATGATTTTTGCATACACATTTAATTGAATTAAAATCTACTTTTGAGACCTTTGTTTATTTGTTGAAGCTTGTAATATGCATAAATATATAACTACTTGTGTCAAATTTCTTTGATTTAAAAAGTATATACACTCAAACACCCACAAATTCCTTTGGTCCCCTGGATTGACAATGTTTGACTTGACCATTATGTTGGTTTTAACACATTATAAGGTTCTATCAAAGTTATTATAATCTATTTGAAAAAATGTCTTATTACTTGGTGTTAACATATGCTAACCGTATAAAACTCAAAGACTATTTTAAATGGGTTAGTTTCAATATCAGCAAAGTTATGTGCCCGACAAATATCATGTCATCATTTCTCTCATTGCTTAACATGAACAATGTTGATTGACTTCAGTCAATTCTAGTATGACTATTTGCCCAATTATAATATCTTCAGACTATTTTACCACATGCATCAATTGCAGGTAAGTGACAGTTTAGTGGAAGGTAGTAAGGATGTAGACAGTATTGGGATCGGTACCTACCTTGGTTGGGGGATGGCAACTATTTACATGGGTGGACGTCTTCCACAAATTTTCTTAAATGTAAGAGTCCACGTTGCATGAAAACAGAAAATAGATTCTGAAAAAGTACTTAGTATGAGTTATAAGCTTGGGATCATATCGTTTAATATTCTGGAAACAGTACTTTGTTAACATGTCTGATTTTGGTTTTCCTCATTTTTTGCAGTTTAAAAGGGGAAATGTTCAGGTAAACATGTATCCATCATGCTCTTCATGTTTATTATATGGTTTTAGGATCGTATGAGAAAGAACATCTTCTATTTACTGAATCTGCACCTTCGACTACAAGTCAAACACGCACAGAACAATTTTCCTCTATCTTATGCTTCAATCGTGTTCATCTAATTAAATGTTCTTACTTTACAGGGTCTGAATCCGCTAATGTTTATCTCTGCTCTTGTTGGAAACTCTGATTATTTAGCAAGGTAAGTGTTCTTCACTTGGTCATGCTTATTGGAGTAAACTTAAAAGTAGTAGATCTCATAACCTGTTTCCATGAAACCTTAAAAACTACCAATTGAAACTGCTCGGTTTCAGCTGGGATATAATCTTCATTAGAAGCAGTAATCTTGATTTTGATTCACAATCTTTCTTCATTCTGTTCATATTAAGGGTCATTTTAGACATAATATTAAGGGTCAAAACATACTTATTAAACATTTAAGCTAGTGCAAGTCAAAGTTTGAAAGTTTGACAAATGTAACTGTTTGATGTTTAAGTTCTATCTCCAGAATGGTTCTATCATATAACTACTTGTATCATATTCAAATTGAATTGCCGATTTGAAGCAAAATATATTATGATTGTGTATTTTTGTAGCATACTTGTGAGTAGCCTGGAGTGGTCAAATATACAACCAAACCTTCCATGGGTGGTGGACTCAAGTGGATGCATAATCCTTGATGCTTTTGTATCCTTATTACATATGGGTTAATTCTTGTTTCCTTTTTAATAATGCATGTCATAGTCATCATGCTTTATAACATACACAAAGCTTCTGATCTCATAAGAGTTTTGATCCTTAACATTATCTTAGATTCTAACTCAATTTATCTATTTTCGACATCAAAAACACAAATGTATTGATTCTAAACACGAAGACTTGGATCCATGATCCATAACACATCAAATCGGAAGTTGATAATGTAAGATTTGCGGATGTTTTTATAAACATGAGCTATACTACTTATTTTTATCATTCGGGTGTTATGTATACATCATTTTATAGTATTGCGTATTTTTCAGACCAAAAAATATAACTGATTAATTAATTATGCATACTCACCCCTTTCTATTTGTCATACATATGAAAAAAACTACATTAAAATTGTCTAACTCATATCCCCCATGAAAAAAAAACAATTTTCTTTTAAAAAAGTTTGAAAAATGCATAAAATTTTAAGATAAAATTTTTATGTAGCCCAAAGCTAGAAAAACACATAATATTTCAGTTAAAAATTTGAAAAATAATGATTTTTTATCCAGAAAAACTTTTATGTGACAACCCTAAAAATTTTCTTATAATATATGATTAAATAAGATACATTATTATTATGCCAACTGTATGTACGCATGTTTACATGCAAATATATTAGAAAAATTTACGTATGCATGCATATATATTAAACTAATTATGTGTGCATGCATGTATATATTAGAAGTTTACGTATGATGCAAGTATATAAAGATGGAACATGCATTTTTGTATTTATGACTCCACATGTATATACATATATACATGCACATGCTATAGACTTGTGATTAATTGTATTATATGTGTACTATAGATACATATGGTTACATGTTTACTAAAAATCTACGTATACATGCATGAATATACATCCATATATACATAACAATCAAGTAGATCAAAACCAAAACAAACATAATTGAATGAAACCCTCAAAACCTTAAACTAATACCAAACCAAAACACCCCAAACCACCCTCCCCAAACCCGCGGTTAATAGCACCACCAAACCACCACCCGAAACCACCACCCCAAACCATCACCTGAAACCACCAAACACCACCCTACTAGCACTATCAAACCGCCACCACACCACCCTAACTCGCCACCTATCACCACCCTAACTTGCCACCACATCACCTTAGAAAGTTCACCATAGCCACCTCACATTCACACCTTAGTCAACCCCTAGCTTGCCACCTTGCAATCTCCCTCTCGGGTGTCCCTTTAAACCGCCACAAAGCCTCCATTTTGGACACCTAAGCACCCCTACAATGGGTGATTCATCAAACCTATGATGAAGCTTTCATGATTAAGTTGCAAAGAGGCGGTGGACCGAGGGGTATATGCAACCATTTAAGCACAAAAACAACCAAGACCACTACCAAACTTCTTTGATCTTTCTCTCGGACTCATTACAAACAAACAACCATCACCCGACCACAACCAGCTCCAGCACCACCACACTCGATCATCACCTCTCTGTCCCTCTCATCTCTCGGCTTTCACATACCAACCACACCACCATCGCCAACCAACAACAACCAACAACAACCAACAACAACCAACAACAACCAACAACAACCAACAACAACCAACAACAACCAAACAACAACCACACCAACATCACCAACCGTAGCACAACCACACCAACACCACCACCTCCACGGCCCTTCTTCTCGGTTTTAAAGCAGCCAAACCCCACTCAAAAGGTGTAGTTCATTAGTTTTTATATTTTTGTTACATATGTGTTATAAAACACATATATAATTAGTTTTGGTATTAAAACACCAAAACCAACCTTGGAAGTATTTTAAGTTCCTTAGTCACAAGTAATAAGTTACAAAAATTCAGAAAACTTGTGATAAAAGGAATATTTTGATTTATAGAAATTAAATCCTGAAATTATTAAGAAAAATCTAGTAAAATATTAAACAAATGCGATTATCAGAATAAACATTGAAATATCTTTATTTATATACTGAAATATTGTTCTGGAAATTTTGGCAAAATTATGATAAGTGAAACAATTTATACAAATTATTTTAAATAATGAAAATAGAGAAAATACTCAAAAATAGAAATAAATTCGATAAAATTCTCATAAATTAACAGAATGATCCTTTTGAAGTATAAAAGTCTCTGGAATTATTTCAGAATTTATTTCTTTATTATAATTAAGATATGAATTTTTATGTATTCTGTAGTAGGAAAATCATAATAAATACCTAAGGTATAAAATAAATTCTGAGAAAATCATGGATGTGATATTAAATCTGAATCTACAGAATATATAAATTTCATAATTTTTGGAGTTATATAACTATTTTTTCTAAATATTAAGATTATTTTAAAAATTACAGAAACTAATCTGATACGAGTTGGACCTTGATATATTTATATGATGTTCTATGTTATATAAGAAGTTGTCTGTAAAATTTTAAGAATTTATCAATTACAGAAGCTATTTTTGATAAAATTTAGGAATATTATAAAAATTACAGAAAACAATCTGTTGGGAGTTAGATATTATAAAAATTATGGGATATTACTAACTATTGAAATAATAGTCGGTGAATTTTTGGTGATTTTTGGATAACCGTAGATAATTTTGATGATTTATGGAGACTTTGGAATAATTTTAAGTAATTATGTATAATAAACTAATTGTTGGAAATTTTGTGATAATATTATTTGATTACCTTACAAGCTGAACTTCCAAAAGATATTTAAATCTGAGGTTCTAAAATTTTGAAGAAAATTATATCTGATACTGTGAACTATTTTATAGGTTCAAGTTTGGAGACACGGTGAGTTCATAGCCCCATTTTTGACCATTTGGTATTCGTAAAATTTTTGGGGGAAAAAGCATACTAATTGAGTTGATGTATTATTTTTGAAAATATTTTGATACTTACTGTCATTTGTGATACAACCGTTAATTCGAATGAGGAACCGTTCGATAATATTAGTAGCGCTACTTAGGAGAATATTTGCACCAACAGGATGAGTGTTGCTGCTATTTTCCTGCACCTAACCGAATGAGGGTTGAGATGTAATATTATCTGATTTTGTGAATTATTTCGTGACAGTATGATTATGTTGTGAGCAGGTTTGGTTGTAATTGGTGCATCAATAAAATATTTTGTTTGGATATAAACCTGTGTTCTCACCAATTTTTTGTTGACTGGTTTAAGTATGCTTTTTCAGGAGCCAATGAGTAACTCTTTTGATTTTAGCTTTGAAGTGCATAATGGTTGGGGACAAGTGGTCGGTAGAGTATGTGTCACGTTAACCGTCAATACCGTTGACGGTAGTGTGTACGTTGACGCACACTTCCATCGGTTCTAAAGACATGCTGTAGTCAAGTGTAGAAAAATTACATGTAATTTTGAAAAACTATGTACAAGATGTAATTCCAAATATTATGAATAAAAGCATGTCTTATGTTGTGATTTTATGTATGTATATTTATTATGTTTATTTCACTATAATTAATGTACTCTGATAAAGCAAGTCACACCTCACCCGCATCTTTCACGCTTCCGCCGGGTTGTGACATTTTAGTTGTAAAATAGTTTTCTCGAACACCTAAAAATGATAAAAAAAATTTATCCGCACAGTACTTTGAAAGAAATAGTTTATTTTAATCAAACCTTAAAGAGTAAAATTTAAATTAACTTTTAGCTACATTAAAAGAGAAAATTGTATAAATGATCCATGTATGTTTGGTCCTTAGATTTTAAAAATTACAAAGTTAGTTTAAACTTTTATGTAGTAACTGAAAAAGAAAAATAAATAAATTAAAAAAAAATTATAAAATAAAAAAAATTATAAAAAACAAAAAAGGGCAGGGAAAGGGACACCTAGGTCTGAAAACGGGCTTGGTGATTCAGTGAAGAGGGCGTCAACCATTTGCTTTGATTTGGAAGTTGGTTTTCAGTTTCTTGTAACGATGTTGTATAAAATTGATAGCTGAAAATAGATTAAAAAAATGACATTGCAATGTTGTAATCATAATTAATGAAAATATTACGTTTAACTAAACACAACGTTTATAACAAATAAATGAATAAAAGAATGATAATAATAATAATTAATCGAATACCTAACTAAAAGTATTCCTAACTTCCTTGTATTTAACTAAGAAAAAAACCAAAAAATTGTGGCTGTTTTTAAATAAATTTTAGAGAAAATTGCAAAAATAGTCCCTGTGGTTTGATCAAATTGCAAGTTTGGTCACCAGATTTTAAAAATTACAAATTTAGTCCAAACATTTAAAATTTTGTTGGAAATTTAGTCCCCACCGTTAGTGTCCGTTAGTTTTTAACGATCCGGGGACTAAATACGCAATATGATTAAACCATAGGGACTAATTGTGTAATTTGCTCTAAAAATTAAAAAAACTGAAAATCAAATAAAATTTAAAAGAAATAAAAATCAAACATAAGAAATTCAAATAAACATCAATAATAAAGTAAAAGATTAAATAAAAATCAAACAAAAATTAAAAGTACAACCGAATAAACATTTATAAAATTCAAAATAAATATTGAAAAAATCATGTTGAAGTTAAAAAAATAAAAAAAGCGGTTCGATTTCATTTTTCGTTTTTTGGATTTATACTTTCACAAGGTTTTTGGATTCTTCGATTTAAACATGACATATGAACTTCATAAAAAATAATTATAAAAAATAAAATTTTAAGCATACTTCTCATTTTCTCCTTTTCTATTTTTATATGCATTTTATTGTTACTTTTATTTACCTTTTTAATTTGGTTTATTTTTTAACATTTATTCTATTTTTAACGATTATTGAATTTCTTTATCAAAGTTTATTTGAATCTTTTAAATTTTAATTTTTATTTTTATTTATTTTTTGTTTTTTTAAATTTTTGAAGAAAATTGCACAATTGGTCCCTATGGTTTGATCATATTGCATATTTAGTCCCCAGATCGTTAAAAACTAACGGACACTAATGGTGGGGACTAAATTTGCAACAAACTTTCAAATTTTTGGACTAAATTTACAATTTTTAAAATCTGGGGACCAAACTTGCAATATGATCAAACCACGGGAACTATTTTTGCAATTTTCTCCAAATTTTATTATGAAACAAACAAACAAACAAACAAACATACCCAGTAAGTCTCACTCAAGAGCAGGGTCTGGGAGGGGTAGGTGGCGGCGAGTCTTTCCTCTATCTTGTGAGATAGAGAGACTGCTTCCGAATAGACCCCCGACTCGGTAACGAAAACCAATAACAGTCGTAATCGCAAACATAAAGTAAGTCAGACAACACACAGGTATAAGTCACTTAAATACATAGAAAGTGTGTACGTCAAATAAACAGATAGAATCACGTATAAGGGCAGAAATAGGAATATAGGTGGGCCGCAACAGATCTACGTCTACCCTTCCTGCCCAAGATCTACGTCTACCCTTCCTACCCACCGGTCCCGCTAGAAGTCCTTAATTTTAATTCTACATCTCCACTCACTCCTATCCTCGATCATGTGCTCAGAGAGGTGCAAGTCTACCATATCTCGCCTAATTATTTCGTCCCAAGTCAACCTAGGTCGACCTCTATTCCTCCTACCCTTTACGGTGATGTTCTCTACTGCTCTAACGGGTGCTACCATCGACCTTCGCTTTACGTGCCCAAACCATCTTAATCTTCCCTCTCTTATCTTATCTGTGATACACGCCACCTCCAGTCTCCGTCGAATCGCGTCGTTTCTTATTCGATCCAATCTGGTGTGTCCACACATCCATCTGAGCATACGCATTTCCGCGACCTCTATTTGTCTCTGGTATGGCCCAACAATCTGTTCCGTATAATATTGCTGGACGTACTGCCACTCTGTAAAGTTTTCCCTTTAATTTTGCTGGGAACCTCTTATCACACAGGATCCCTGATGCTGCTCTCCATTTGCACCATCCTGATTGCACACGGTGAGATACATCGCTGTGTATCTCTCCGTCCTCCTGTACGTACGAGCCCAGGTATTTGAACGTAGACGTCTGTGGTACCGTCATACCCTGGATGTTGATGTGTGTGTCCTCTTCATCCTCACCAGTAAAGTTACAATGCATGTATTCCGTCTTAGAGCGACTTATCGTTAAGCCTCTGTTCTCTAGTGCTGCTCTCCACTGTTCTAGCCTGTCGTTAAGCACCGTTTTAGATTATGATATTAGGACAATATCATCTGCAAACAACATGCACCACGGGACAGGCTCTTGTATAGACTTGGTCATCTCATCCAGCACTATTGTGAAGAGAAACGGGCTTAATGCCGATCCTTGGTGTAGTCCCACTTCCACCGGAAAGAAGTCTGTGTCTCCGACTGGTGCTCGCACACACGTTTTTGCCCCTTCATACATATCCATTATTATTTTGATACACTTCTCTGGTACACTTCTGAGTCGTAAACTTTCCCAAATGAGTTGATGCGACACACTGTCATATGCTTTTTCTAGATCAATGAATACCATATGAAGGTCCCTTTTCTTTTCTCTATATTTCTCTATTAACCTTCTTATGACGTGTATGGCTTCTGTTGTGGAGCGTCCTGGCATAAATCCAAATTGGTTCACCGTAATCCGAGTTTCTCGTCTAAGCCTCGTGTCAATAACTCTTTCCCACAGTTTCATCGTGTGACTCAATAGCTTTATTCCCCTGTAATTTGCACAACATTGGACATCTCCTTTTTTCTTATATATGGGGACTATGAAACTGCTTCTCCATTGCTGTGGCATCCTCCCGGTTTTGAAGATGATGTTAAATAAGTCTGTTAGCCATTGCAGACCCTCGTTTTCTAGGCACTTCCACACTTCAATCGGTATGTTGTCTGGCCCCACCGCCTTAGCCCTTCCCATTTTCTTTAACGCTCTCGTAACTTCGTCGACTGTGATGCTTCTACAGTAACACTTGTTTTGTTGGTGTGGTTGATTTGGTATACTAATCGTAGTTTGTTGGTTAGGGTTCCTTATGTTGAAAAGGTTATCGAAGTAAGTTTTCCATCTCGCCTTGATGTCGTTCTCCTTCAGCAATACTTTTCCATCCGCAGCCTTTATAAACTTGACCATTCTTAGGTCTTGTTTTCTACTTTCTCTTGCCCTGGCAATCTTAAAAATTTCATATTCTCCTTCCTTCGTCTTTAGTCGTTTATACATCCTCTCGTATGATGTGTTCTTTGCCTCTGACACGGCCTTTTTCGCCTCTCGCTTAGCCTCCTTGTATTTATCTTTTAGCTCCGCTCGTTCTTCGTCATTAATTGTAACATCCCGTATTTTTATAAAACGATTAAGTTTAATACGTTACTAATTCCAATAATTACAAAAATTATAATAATAATAATAATAACAAATAATAATAATAACAAATAATAATAATAACAATAATAATAATAACAATAATAATAATAATAATAATAATAATAATAACAACAATGAATTATAAAAAAAATGTATAAAAATTTAATTTATAAGTTCAGGGGTGCTTATGTAATTTTTAAAACTCATTTTAAAAGTTGTTAACATAAAATAACAAACAAGAAACCGCAGGGACCAAAGTGGTAAATTTTAAAACCCATCTCCCTTCCCCCCCGTTTTCCCGATTCCATCTCCGGCCACTATTCCGGCCGACGGCCGGCGAGACCAAACCACCAAATTTACGCGGTTTTGGCTCAATCAATTGCTCCCGACAGCATCGCGTGGAGGATTCGAACTCGTGGACCACCTTAATTTGAATAATTGAATGACCTAACCCACTAAACCGACCCACTTCCACTCGGCCGAACAATTCCACAAACGATTGCACTAAAACACTCTAATAATCTAATTAAATCGATCTGCATAGACTTTATCTACCTATAAATATGATACAAACTTCGATTGCAAATCACAAGCACGCATTCATTGAATTCAATCCCCATTTCACCCGCGACCTGCAAGTTGGTCGAACACACCCTTCTGGTCAATATAATCCGAAATTGATAGAGGGCTATCCATCTTTAACACCAACAGAAGCTTCCTGTGTAGTTAATTCGATTATCAACAGTTTTTGATTCCCTTTTCGAATTCGAGATAGCCGCGGCTGTTCATCGAAGTATTCATCTACAATTTCGAAAGCAAACAGGTAATCAAACATATCAATCTACTCGTTTGATCATGGGGAACAAAAGCCCCATGAATTTGGCCATTAACAGTATCGAATTTGTGTTCAATTTGGGGTAAACCGAACTAGGGTTCTCCGCGAATTTGGGGGTTCTGGAAAACAGTGTTTAAATTCAATTAAAACTATGTTTAATCGTGGTTTAGAGCCTTGGCTCAGTGGTTAGTCGCGCGTGTGTGTGAGCTTGGGGTCCTGGGTTCGACCCGGGCCAACCCCTTTTTCTTGTTTTTTTTTTTAAAAAAGCTTATTAAATACAATAAAAATATGGAAAAATTTCTAAAATTTATAAAAAAATAAATCTATTAAATTTCCCTCATTTTAAATCTTACAAAATAATTTTCTGTAAATTTATTTTATTTAAAAACAATAATAGATTTTTATATTATTTAAAAATATTAAAAATACTTATTTTTATAAAATAAATTCTAAATCAAGTTAATTATGAAATAATCACAAAAATCATATAAATATTATTTATAAATATTATAAATAATTATTTTTATAAAAATGGACACTTTATTATCTTTAAATACAAATTAATATATTTTATAAATCCACAAATTATTTATGAAATTGTGGGTTATTTCTTATAAAATATATTTGAACCAAAGGTATAAATTAATACCTTATTATTAATCAAAATACTATAAGTGTGAATATTCTTATTTATAAATATTATTGGATAATTATAAATTATATAATTAGACCACATTATTTTTATATTTAATCCTAAAAATATATAAATACACCTATGAAATCTTTCTAATGAAATCAAAATGTAAATAATTATTTGGTAAAACTTAATACTTATTGATAATTACTTATTAAAACATATACGAATATATAAAAAGATTGTAACATATATATATTGCGTGTGTGACACGTGTTAAATCAAATCAACTCAAACCTTACCAAATATATTCATTCATATTAAAGACTCAGTTACAATCAATAATAGGTGGTGAACGTGTTTGATCGTGCTTTGCCTAATTCTTTGAAGTTCTTATTCATATACATTACATCAATCCAAGGTGAGTTTCGTGGCCCCTTTTTATGCTTTTATAATTGTTTCAATGTTTTTCAAACTTGGGGGAAAAGTATGCTCACCGGTTTTCGATGCTGTACAATCTTACATACAATTTTCATACTTGGAATCAATGTGATACTATTCTTATATTCTAATACATACATGGTGTTATTCTATGATTCTTACAACCATTAATTCCCGGGTTTGGGAACCAACGGATAGGTATTGGTAGTACTACTGGGTTGACACCCCACCCTTCGACGATTGGTTAACTTGTGAGTTACCAACACAGCTGCCAGCAATCCGGCCAAGGGTGAATATATTCCGACAGATTTATATGCATAACATCATTAGGTTTGGTTGTCTTAAACACATGTTATGTGGTTTGTGCTTGCAGTATGATTCCATATCAAATTCTATACAGCATCAAATGTTTTAAATTTAAACCTGCGGAACTCACCAACATTATGTGTTGACATTTTTGAGCATATCTTTTCAGGTGAACATAATCAAAGAGAATAGCTAGAGTTGATGCCTTAGCCGAGACCCTCAGGATTTCAATAAGCTTTGCATTAGTCATGTATATCATTTGTTTCACTTGTGAACTAAGTGTGTTTTGGATTTAGAATCAATAAGACTATGATAGTCGTGGAACTGACTAACCACGACACAAGTCACCATTGTGTCGGGTGACGTCATGACACGTGGATCATTGCATTTATTATGTCTCTGTAAACAAACCAAGTGTTATGACGATCCCGTCCGTCGCATCCTCGTGTTTCCGCTACCTGTCACACCCTCGCTTAGAGCGGAAACACGAGGATGCGACGGACGGGATCGTCATAACACTTGGTATAATTACAGAGACATATTATATGCAAAATCCTCGTGTCATGACGTCCCCCGACACAATGGTGACTTGTGTCGTGGTTAGTCAGTTCCACGACTATCATAGTCTTATTAATTCCAAATCTAAATTACACACAGTTCACAAATTATATACATGACTAATGCAAAGCTTATTGAAATCCTGAGGGTCTCGGCTAAGGCATCAACTCTAGCTATCCTCTTTAATTATGTTCACCTAAAAAGATATGCTCAAAAATGTCAACACATAATGTTGGTGAGTTCCGCAGGTTTAAATTTAAAACATTTGATGCTGTATAGAATTTGATATGGAATCATACTGCAAGCACAAACCACATAACATGTGTTTAAAGACAACCAAACCTAATGACGTTTATGCATATAAGTTCGTCGGAATATATTCACCCTTGGCCTGATTGCTGGCAGCTGTGTTGGTAACTCATAAGTTAACCAATCGTCGAAGGGTGGGGGTGTCAACCCAGTAGTACTACCAATACCTATCCGTTGGTTCCCAAACCCGGGAATTAATGGTTGTAAGAATCATAGAATAACACCATGTATGTATTAGAATATAAGAATAGTATCACATTGATTCCAAGTATGAAAATGTATGTAAGATTGTACAGCATCGAAAACGGGTGAGCATACTTTTCCCCCAAGTTTGAAAAACATTGAAACAATTATAAAAGCATAAAAATGGGCCACGAAACTCACCTTGGATTGATGTAATGTATATGAATAAGAACTTCAAAGAATTAGGCAAAGCACGATCAAACACGTTCACCACCTATTATTGATTGTAACTGAGTCTTTAATATGAATGAATATATTTGGTAAGGTTTGAGTTGATTTGATTTAACACGTGTCACACACGCAATATATATATGTTACAATCTTTTTATATATTCGTATATGTTTCAATAAGTAATTATCAATAAGTATTAAGTTTTACCAAATAATTATTTACATTTTGATTTCATTAGAAAGATTTCATAGGTGTATTTATATATTTTTAGGATTAAATATAAAAATAATGTGGTCTAATTATATAATTTATAATTATCCAATAATATTTATAAATTAGAATATTCACACTTATAGTATTTTGCTTAATAATAAGGTATTAATTTATATCTTTGGTTCAAATATATTTTATAAGAAATAACCCACAATTTCATAATTAATTTGTGGATTTATAAAATATATTAATTTGTATTTAAAGATAATAAAGTGTCCATTTTTATAAAAATAATTATTTATAATATTTATAAATAATATTTATATGATTTTTGTGATTATTTCATAATTAACTTGATTTAGAATTTATTTTATAAAAATAAGTATTTTAATATTTTTAAATAATATTTTATAAAAATCTATTATTGTTTTTAAATAAAATAAATTTACAGAAATTTATTTTGTAAGATTTAAAATGAGGGAAATTTAATAGATTTATTTTTTATAAATTTTAGAAAATTTCCATATTTTTATTGTATTTAATAAGCTTTTTAAAAAAAATAAAACAAGAAAAAGGGGTTGGCCCGGGTCAAACCCAGGACCCCAAGCTCACACACGCGCGCGACTAACCACTGAGCCAAGGCTCTAAACCGCGATTAAAGATAGTTTTAATTGAATTTAAACACTGTTTTCCAGAACCCCCAAATTCGCGAAGAACCCTAGTACGGTTTACCCCAAATTGAACACAAATTCGATACTGTTAATGGCCAAATTCATGGGGCTTTTGTTCCCCATGATCAAACGAGTAGATTGATATGTTTGATTACCTGTTTGCTTTCGAAATTGTAGATGAATACTTCGATGAACAGCCGTGGCTATCTCGAATTCGAAAAGGGAATCAAACACTGATGATAATCGAATTAACTACACAGGAAGCTTCTGTTGGTGTTAAAGATGGATAGCCCTCTATCAATTTCGGATTATATTGACCATAAGGGTGTGTTCGACCAACTTGCAGGTCGCGGGTGAAATGGGGATTGAATTCAATGAATGCGTGCTTGTGATTTGCAATCGAAGTTTGTATCATATTTATAGGTAGATAAAGTCTATGCAGATCGATTTAATTAGATTATTAGAGTGTTTTAGTGCGATCGTTTGTGGAATTGTTCGGCCGAGTGGAAGTGGGTCGGTTTAGTGGGTTAGGTACTCGATTTATTCAAATTATTGTGGGTCAGGTGTTCGAGTCATCCACGCGAGGCTGTCGAGCATGTTTAATTTGGTCAAAACCGAGTGGATTTGTGCGTTTGGGCTCGCTGGCCGTCGGCCGGAATAGTGGCCGGAGATGGAATCGGGAAAACGGGGGGGAAGGGAGATGGGTTTTAAAATTTACCACTTTGGTCCCTGCGGTTTCTAGTTTGTTATTTTATGTTAACAACTTTTAAAATGAGTTTTAAAAATTACATAAGCACCCCCTGCACTTTTTAAATCTAATAAATATATTATTATTATTATTATTATTATTTTAAATCTTTGTTATTATTATTATTTTTTTTATTTATTATTAGCATTATTATTATTATTATTATTATTATATTATTATTATTATTATTATTATGGTTGAAATTTACATAAACGTATTAAATTAACTTTTATTTAACGAAGATTACGGGATGTTACAGTATTAAATTAACCCACGACCTAGGCTATATGGAAACGTTTATTCTTTTCATTTTGAGTTATCATCAAAACGTGATTGTGCGATAGTAGCCTTCCTAAACAATTCCTCCGCTGAAGATATTATCAACTCATGAACATGACTTCTAGTCATATAAATGTTCTCAGCTGAACTCATGGTTTGTTGAACTGCGTATGTAAACTTACTTAGATATTGCTACCTTGCAAAACATGTTTACAAATACCTTTCCTAGTATTCGCGTCACTCCTTGAACCGCTTTTGAATCCTTAACCTTGAAGATCATTAAAATTCTATCTTGAATTTGAACAACAAGAGTCTAAAAGAGAAGTTCTGAAGAGAGTTGTCAGCAAAGAGAGGAATTACTTTTGAAGACTGAGTTATTTGGAGCCAAAAACATTCTTAATATATGTTGAACCGTGTTCAGCAAAGATGGGGAGAAAATTTGTGTTAATTACATGTGCATGGAAATCACTGATCAGGTGAAAAAGAGAGAAAAGATGGCAAAACTAAGGGAAGAAATAGCTGTACAGAAGGCCAAAGAGACAGAACTTAATAAAATTGTTCATATTACAGAGGAAACGATGAGAGCAAAACAAATGCTAGCAACCATGTCACACGAGATAAGATCTCCATTATCAGGGGTCGTTAGCATAGCAGAAATGCTATCAACAACAAAACTTGATAAAAATCAGAAACAACTTTTGAGTGTCATGTTGTCTTCTGGCGATCTAGTCCTTTAACTTATTAGTGACATCCTCGACTTTTCCAAAGTTGAGTCAGGAGTTATGAGGTTGGAGGCCACAAAATTTAGGCCAAGAAGAGGTGATGTCCCAGTGGAGGTTATTGGTGATGTTTTACGGATTAGACGAATTCTCACCCACTTGATCAGCAATGTTATCAAGTTTACCTACCTAGGAAAGGTTCAGAGTAATCTTTACGTAATAGCAAACCCATTATCTCACAACGTCGAGAAATAACCTGTACCTGTCATATACCATGGTATGACGTTAAAACATCAATCGTTATTTTGAATGATTGATTCATTTTGTTGTGAACTCATTCCAAGATCTTCGCATAGCATATTATTCTTAGACCAATGGTTGGTCAAAGGAGAAATACATATTCACAAAATATGCGTTAAGGTCGCTTCATATGGTGACGTTTGGGATGTGTGTTAATGCAAAGAGATAAGGTGATTGCTTACGCCTCACGACAACTAAAGGTGCACGAAAAGAACTACACGACTCATGATTTGGAGTTGGGCGCCGTAGTTTTTGCACTGAAGATATGGAGGCACTATCTGTATGGAACCAAATGCATCATCTACACTGATCATAAGAGCCTTCAACACATCCTGAATCAGAAAGAGCTCAACATGCGATAACGACGATGGGTAGAACTACTTAGTGACTACGATTGCGAAATTCGGTATCATCCGGGGAAAGCTAATGTGGTGGCTGACGCCCTCAGTCGTAAAGAACGCGTAAAACCACTACGTGTTAGAGCTTTGGGATTGACTATACAAACAAACTTGAAAGCTCAAATTCAAAGCGCGCAAGGTGAGGCTCTAAAAGAAGAAAACCTTGCAGAAGAAGAATCCCGAGGGTTGGATAAACAAATGAATCGCAAGGATGACGGCGCATATTATTTCATTGATCGCATGTGGGTTCCCAAATGGGGAGGCGTACGCACACTAGTCTTGGATGAAGCACACAAGACTCGATATTCTGTTCATCCCGGTGCAGACAAGATGTACCATGATCTGAAGGATCTATACTGGTGGCCGGGCATGAAGAAAGACATTGCTCTATATGTGAGCAAATGCTTGACGTGTTCCAAGGTAAAAGCTGAACATCAGAAGCCATCGGGACTATTGCAACAACCCGAAATTCCCGAGTGGAAATGGGAGAACATCACCATGGATTTCATTACCAAACTCCCGAGAACGCCAAGCGGACACGACTCGATATGGGTCGTGGTGGATCGACTGACAAAATCTGCGCACTTCTTGCCTATCCGAGAAGATTATAAAATGGATAAGCTGGCAAGATTGTACATCAAGGAGGTCGTGACACGGCATGGGGTGCCGGTGTCAATCATATCCGACCGAGACAGTCGATTTACTTCACGCTTTTGGCAGACGTTGCAGAAAGCGATGGGCACTCGACTAGATATGAGTACCGCCTATCACCCACAAACGGATGGCCAAAGTGAACGAACGATACAAACGTTGGAAGACATGCTTAGAGCTTGTGTAATCGATTTTGGTGGTAGCTGGGATACTCATTTACCATTGATTGAGTTCTCTTACAACAACAGTTACCACACAAGCATTGGATGCGCTCCATTTGAAGCATTATACGGGAGGAAATGTAGATCCCCAGTTTGTTAGGCTGAGATTGGTGAAAGCCAGCTAACAGGCCCAGAAATCATCCAAGAAACGACTGACAAGATTTTCCAAATTAAAGACAGACTAAAAGCTGCAAGAGATCGCCAAAAGAGCTATGCCGACAACCGTCGG
The DNA here is from genome assembly GCA_024085815.1 of Flaveria linearis. Lineage (NCBI taxonomy): Eukaryota > Viridiplantae > Streptophyta > Magnoliopsida > Asterales > Asteraceae > Flaveria > Flaveria linearis. The sequence goes on from CM044001.1 coordinate 103,967,558, forward strand.
AAGCCCCTAGAATTCAATGTTGGAGATCACGTCTTACTCAAAGTCTCTCCCTGGAAAGGGATTGTACGATTTGGAAAGAAAGGGAAGTTAGCCCCTCGATACGTAGGACCATTCGAGATTACAGAAAGAATCGGCCCGGTGGCTTACCGATTGAGGTTGCCACAAGAAATCAGCGGTGTACACAATACTTTTCACGTGTCAAACCTCAAGAAGTGTTTGGCGGACGAGTCCTTACATGTGCCAATTGAAGAAATCAAGATTGATGAGAAACTCCATTTTGTGGAAGAACCAATAGAAATAATGGATCGGGAGGTCAAACAATTAAAACGCAGCAAAATCCCAATTGTCCGAGTGAGGTGGAACTCAAGGCGAGGTCCAGAGTTCACCTGGGAACGTGAGGACCAAATGAAGTTCAAGTACCCTCATCTTTTCGTTTCAGCCTCCTAGTGAATAAATTTCGGGACGAAATTTCCTGAAGTAGGGGAGACTGTAACATCTCGTATTTTTTTTTTACTATTAAAAGTTAATTTTATAAATAAGTAAGTTTGATATGTTGATGTTAAATAATTATAAAAATACTAATAACGATAATAAAAATAATAATAATAATAATAATAATAATAATAATAATAATAATGATGCTAATAATAATAATAATAATAATAATAATAATAATAATAATAATAATAATAATAATAATAATCCAGGGGGCTGTTGGCAATTTTTAAAACTTCAAAAATAAATTCATAACATAAAATGATAATAATAGAAGTCAAGGTGTTCATTCTGTAATTCCCGAATTTACAAAACCAACCCCGCCCACCCCCGTAATTCCGGCCGCCGTCCGGCCAAAAATCCGGTGACCTCCGGCGAAGCAGAAACCCACGAAATACTCGGTTTTAAACACCGAAAATTATACCAAATCGCTCGTGGACAAAATTCGAACCTAACACACGCATTTAATCATTCAAATTACAGCTTCTAGAACCAATAATCGACCACTTTAACTTTCGGTCGAAGTGCGGCACTAAATCGAGCACTAAACACAAAAATAAACAAAAGAAATCGCATAATTAGGAACATTTTGTCGTTTCCAATCGTCCACTGAATTCCAATTGCTATAAAAGGACACAATCGTAGAGTTTAATCTTCACACTCATACTCGACCTGCAACTCGATCAACAGTCACCTTCCGAGCCTTATAACTAACAAATAACATAGGGCTTTTGATCATTGATATCATTAGAAGCTTTCTGTGCAAACAATTTGAATTTCATCAACGTTTGATCACCATTCGAATCCGAGTTAGCCGCGGTTGTTTTACGAAGAGTTCATCCATAATCCGAAACATAAACAGGTAATTGAACATACCCATATACTCGATTTTACGTAGGAAATAAAAGCCCTAACATTAATTTGATTATTAACATCGATTTGATCTTCAATTGGATCAAATCGGATTAGGGTTCTTCGGAATTGGGGAAACTGGAAGAATAAGTTTAAAAATAATTCGGGCGGAGTTCTATCGCGGCTGTATGCCTTGGTTCACTGGTTTGGGCTGTGTGTGTGCATGTGAGAGGTCCCGGGTTCGACCCCGGGAAACCTCTTTTATTTTTTTAAAGCTTTTTAATGATTTTAAAAATATACAAAAATTCCTAAAAATTATAAAAACAAATATTATAAATCTTCCATATTTTAAATCCTACATAATTATTTTCTGTAAATTTATTTTATTTAAAAACCTTAATAAATTTTTATAAAATATTATTTATAAACATTAAAAATACTTATTTTTATGAAATGGATTCTAAACCGTGTATAACTATGAAATAATCACGAAAATCATGAAAATTATATAAATATTATTTATAAATATTATAAATAATTATTTTTATAAAAATGGACACTTTATTATCTTTAAATACAAATTAATATATTTTATAAATCCACAAATTATTTATGAAATTGTGGGTTATTTCTTATAAAATATATTTGAACCAAAGGTATAAATTAATACCTTATTATTAATCAAAATACTATAAGTGTGAATATTCTTATTTATAAATATTATTGGATAATTATAAATTATATAATTAGACCACATTATTTTTATATTTAATCCTAAAAATATATAAATACACCTATGAAATCTTTCTAATGAAATCAAAATGTAAATAATTATTTGGTAAAACTTAATACTTATTGATAATTACTTATTAAAACATATACGAATATATAAAAAGATTGTAACATATATATATTGCGTGTGTGACACGTGTTAAATCAAATCAACTCAAACCTTACCAAATATATTCATTCATATTAAAGACTCAGTTACAATCAATAATAGGTGGTGAACGTGTTTGATCGTGCTTTGCCTAATTCTTTGAAGTTCTTATTCATATACATTACATCAATCCAAGGTGAATTCCGTGGCCCCTTTTTATGCTTTTATAATTGTTTCAATGTTTTTCAAACTTGGGGGAAAAGTATGCTCACCCGTTTTCGATGCTGTACAATCTTACATACAATTTTCATACTTGGAATCAATGTGATACTATTCTTATATTCTAATACATACATGGTGTTATTCTATGATTCTTACAACCATTAATTCCCGGGTTTGGGAACCAACGGATAGGTATTGGTAGTACTACTGGGTTGACACCCCACCCTTCGACGATTGGTTAACTTGTGAGTTACCAACACAGCTGCCAGCAATCCAGCCAAGGGTGAATATATTCCGACAGATTATATGCATAACGTCATTAGGTTTGGTTGTCTTAAACACATGTTATGTGGTTTGTGCTTGCAGTATGATTCCATATCAAATTCTATACAGCATCAAATGTTTTAAATTTAAACCTGCAGAACTCACCAACATTATGTGTTGACATTTTTGAGCATATCTTTTCAGGTGAACATAATCAAAGAGGATAGCTAGAGTTGATGCCTTAGCCGAGACCCTCAGGATTTCAATAAGCTTTGCATTAGTCATGTATATCATTTGTTTCATTTGTGAACTGTGTGTAATTTAGATTTGGAATTAATAAGACTATGATAGTCGTGGAACTGACTAACCACGACACAAGTCACCATTGTGTCGGGCGACGTCATGACACGAGGATTTTGCATATAATATGTCTCTGTAATTATACCAAGTGTTATGACGATCCCGTCCGTCGCATCCTCGTGTTTCCGCTATAAGCGAGGGTGTGACAGATTGGTATCAGAGCCTTGGTTATAGAGATTTAGGTGGAGAATTCGACCTAGACTATAACCTAAGAACCTTTATATAGAATGCATGCTAGGGATTGTGTGCATTTGATTTTACCTAAATGTCTTTCATGATTTGTGTGACACATAGACACCTGTATTCTGGATTTCCTGGCAAAAGGCCCTCGGGCTAAGGCAAGCATATCGCATATATCTCATTGCGAGACCTGGTATGCTTACCTGGGGATTTCTGGGATGAGTGATAAACTATGGTCAATACACAAATCTACAAGGCAAATAGGTCAAATATATTAAGTCTATGAACTTAATATACAAGTATGTTCCTACATACCTGATTTTATACATATGTGCTTGTTACCTGATCATTACTCTTAGTCTTTCTCTATGGAATATCTAAACATAAGGGAACTTAGGTGATCACGCGGAGCGTTGATCTCGGATATTAAATCCGACCCTATCATGGTTACGACTGAAATCCTGAAAGTATGACGGATATGCAGTTATCATTTAAATATATTGTGCTTATGTGCTTGGAAATCTAGTTGTTATTACATGCTATCAATGGAATACTATGGGTTCATGGACATAAGGACATCATATAATCTATGCTCAATAATACTATGATGTTAACTTGGGGTAAGTAAAGCTAAGGGTAATCATGCATGGCGAATTGCAATTACGTGTGCACCCGTAATGGTAATTACCTTGCATGATTACCCTTAGCTTTACTTACCCAAGTTAACATCATAGTATTATTGAGCATAGATTATGTGATGTCCTTATGTCCATGAACCCATAGTATTCCATTGATAGCATGTAATAACAACTAGATTTCCAAGCACATAAGCACAATATATTTAAATGATAACTGCATATCCGTCATACTTATTTTTATGAAATGGATTCTAAACCGTGTATAACTATGAAATAATCACGAAAATCATGAAAATTATATAAATATTATTTATAAATATTATAAATAATTATTTTTATAAAAATGGACACTTTATTATCTTTAAATACAAATTAATATATTTTATAAATCCACAAATTATTTATGAAATTGTGGGTTATTTCTTATAAAATATATTTGAACCAAAGGTATAAATTAATACCTTATTATTAATCAAAATACTATAAGTGTGAATATTCTTATTTATAAATATTATTGGATAATTATAAATTATATAATTAGACCACATTATTTTTATATTTAATCCTAAAAATATATAAATACACCTATGAAATCTTTCTAATGAAATCAAAATGTAAATAATTATTTGGTAAAACTTAATACTTATTGATAATTACTTATTAAAACATATACGAATATATAAAAATATTGTAACATATATATATTGCGTGTGTGACACGTGTTAAATCAAATCAACTCAAACCTTACCAAATATATTCATTCATATTAAAGACTCAGTTACAATCAATAATAGGTGGTGAACGTGTTTGATCATGCTTTGCCTAATTCTTTGAAGTTCTTATTCATATACATTACATCAATCCAAGGTGAGTTCCGTGGCCCCTTTTTATGCTTTTATAATTGTTTCAATGTTTTTCAAACTTGGGGGAAAAGTATGCTCACCCGTTTTCGATGCTGTACAATCTTACATACAATTTTCATACTTGGAATCAATGTGATACTATTCTTATATTCTAATACATACATGGTGTTATTCTATGATTCTTACAACCATTAATTCCCGGGTTTGGGAACCAACGGATAGGTTTTGGTAGTACTACTGGGTTGACACCCCCACCCTTCGATGATTGGTTAACTTGTGAGTTACCAACACAGCTGCCAGCAATCCGGCCAAGGGTGAATATATTCCGACAGATTTATATGCATAACGTCATTAGGTTTGGTTGTCTTAAACACATGTTATGTGGTTTGTGCTTGCAGTATGATTCCATATCAAATTCTATACAGCATCAAATGTTTTAAATTTAAACCTGCAGAACTCACCAACATTATATGTTGACATTTTTGAGCATATCTTTTCAGGTGAACATAATCAAAGAGGATAGCTAGAGTTGATGCCTTAGCCGAGACCCTCAGGATTTCAATAAGCTTTGCATTAGTCATGTATATCATTTGTTTCATTTGTGAACTGTGTGTAATTTAGATTTGGAATTAATAAGACTATGATAGTCGTGGAACTGACTAACCACGACACAAGTCACCATTGTGTTGGGAGACGTCATGACACGAGGATTTTGCATATAATATGTCTCTGTAATTATACCAAGTGTTATGACGATCCCGTCCGTCGCATCCTCGTGTTTCCGCTATAAGCGAGGGTGTGACAGATTGGTATCAGAGCCTTGGTTATAGAGATTTAGGTGGAGAATTCGACCTAGACTATAAATGTTCTCAGCTGAAGATATTATATGGAAATCACATGTGCATGGAAACACAAGTTAACCCCAATTCCATATGAACCCCAGATCTGAAATCGTTCAAATTGAAGCCCTAATCGATGTTATAATCGATTGAAACCATAGGGCTTTTATTCCTTATGAAAAATCGAGTATGTAGGTAGTTTTAATTACCTGTTTCGAGTTCGAAATGAGGAAGAACAGGGAGTTGCAGGTCCGCGGTTTTTGGGGTAATCGAATGAAATGTTTTTGGTTGTTTTGAACGAAATCGAACTCAGAGGAAGTTTATATAGGACTAAACCTTCGTTAGTGCAGAGTTAATTTAATCGTTAATGGGTTTAATGCGCGATAATGGTTGGAAAAAGTTGGCCGAAATCGTGGATGGTGAGCAAATTCCGGGTCTGGAATCTATCACGGAGGGGTGAGCAAACCAGGATCACAGTCAATAGTTACTGGTTCTGACAGATTGTCCAAAACAACCAAAAACATTTCATATAGATAACTTATCATATAGATAACTTATCATATACAAACACATTAAAAGAAATGGTTGGAAACCCACATTAAAAGAAAAGTCATATACAAACATTTCATATAGATTGTCCAAAACAACCAAAGTCAATAGTTACTGGTTTGACAGGAAGTTTATAAATATGAAACACATTAAAAGAAATGGTTGGAAAAACTTATCATATAGATAACAAGCAACTAGGGTTAATACTAAGTTAAAGAATAATTCCAGAAGAATCAAAGCTATTATCAATCCTGGTATTAAATAGATGTGTAGCTATTGATGATAAGGTACGTACATGTAACAACACTTAGTCTTGTCAAATGTGGCTTGCTTCAGTCATAAATGTATGACCGCGGGATGTATTACTTTGACTTATATGACCTTTATTTCCATAATTTAACTGTTCTTACTTTCTAGCTATAGCCATTTCCTAATTCTGATTGTTTCTAACTTGTCCTGGGGTCCTAATCGACCTAGGGCACACTTATAGTAATGGTCGGAACTCCAACCTTCTTAATGTCCCCGTTTAACACACGTTAGCTTAATCATATTAACCAACATAGCTAGGTTCACAACATTGGCATTCTTGTCTACCTTACCGCTAGATTGCTTGCTTGTCCCTCCAACTTCTTTCTACTACTCACTAGATTTTTTCAGTGTCCTTAATTCTATTTGGTCTAATGTCATAAGGTATGACATCAGCTTTGTCAATTTATGGAGTTTGTTAGTATAAAAAGCACAACCTAACCCTACCATTGCACGATTTTAGAATTACAATTCTAACTTTTTTCTTAATCACCAAGGCTTTGAACTTACATCAATAACCCTATATATAAGCATCACCGGTATACTAAGAATGTGCTTAAACGGTTACACGACATCCTAATTTTCCTTAGCATCATCCCAAAGAATATGTACAATGAGTTTTATCACTCTTCTATATTTCCTGTAGTCCACTTCCATTCTAAATATTCAATCAGTTCCTCAGTTACCGAAATACTAAGTGGAGGAATGTCCCTTAAAATGATTGGAAATACCATGAAGGCTCTAAGTAGGACAGGACTTAAGTAATAGCAAGTGTCAGTAATGTTTATTACCCTTAACAAGGTCTTACTAGAATTATGATCCTATCACCCTAGAGTATAGAATAGAAACTTGTAATGTTCATGATTGTTACTTCTCTCGCGTCCACGTCCTCTTCCAGACATTCTTTGGATTACCAAATATCAAAAGCTATCAGTCGTATGAAAATAGACCTTTTGTCTTGAAATGAAAAGGAAGAGAAATTCAAGGATTTAAAGAAACAGACAAGCTAGGGAATCAGTCCGAATCCGTGGGATTAACACAAATGTCATGGTTTGAATTTCGTCCAAATTCAAGGTAAGGGTGAGCATTCCTACAAGTAGAACTGATAGATAGTTAGTGGTTATGTTTTATGAAGACCGAGACTTTCTTGCTCAAGGTGTAGGAATGATGACTTATACTGACTACAATGTTACCACCCGACCAGATTCACCGGACTTAGCATGCACGACAAATTACAATTACGTGTGCACCCGTAATGGTAACTTGCTTTGCATGATCACCCCGGTTCCTCCTATCAGGTTAACATATCTTGTCAAATATAGTGGTCATCAATGGTTGAAGTACCAAATATGTATGTATTGTATCGGGGTCGATCAATCAAGGTATACGAAAGGATCAGTAAAGTCTGGGAATCATTGACACGCCAAGGTAATTTGACCCATTTGCCTTAGAGACCTGTGTATTGACCATAGTTTATCACTCATCCCAGAAATCCCCAGGTAAGCATACCAGGTCTCGCAATGAGATATATGCGATATGCTAGCCTTAGCCCGAGGGCCTTTTGCCAGGAAATCCAGAATACAGGTGTCTATGTGTCACACAAGTTCATTTGGTTTATGGAATTCAAAACCTCGATAAGATTTTCATAGGTTAGACATAAAGTCTAAGGATTTGAACCTACGATGATAAGTTAAGTTTAGGAAGTCTAGAAACAAGTAACTAACTAACTGTGTGCGGTTATAGTCTAGTGTGTATGCAACCTAGTTCTCTATAACCAATGGCAGAAATTAGTACAGGAAGGTCATGTCTTTGACATAATACTATAGGAATTGGTTATCAAAGAAGGAAACTAAGATAGTCCGTCAGGAGAAGGTGGTTCGACCTATCAAACCAAAGCATGATCCCTGAACCTGAAAGGAGACCCAATCGTTTTAGGTTGATTTTTATTCTAAGCTTGGAGCACTTAACTTCGTAAATTGATTTATCTCCCTTTATCCTTATTTGACCTAGCTATATGGAACCATTTATTCCTTATCTATCCACTCTTATTTTGAGCTATCATCAAAACGTGATTGTGTGATGGTAGCCTTCCTAAACAAATGCTATCAACCATGTCACACGAGATAAGATCTCCATTATCAGGGGTCGTTAGCATAGTAGAAATTCTATCAACAACAAAACTTGATAAAAATCAGAAACAACTTTTGAGTGTCATGTTGTCTTCTGATGATCTAGTCCTTCAATTTATTAGTGACATCCTCTACTTTTCCTAAGTTGAGTCAGAAGTTCTGAGGTTGGAGGCCACAAAATTTAGGCCAAGAAGAGGTGATGTCCCAGTGGAGGTTAATGGTGATGTTTTATGGATTAGACAAATTCTCACCCACTTGATCAGCAATGCTATCAAGTTTACCCACCAAGGAAAGGTTCAGAGTAATCTTTATGTAATAGCAAACCCATTATCTCACAACGTCGAAAATTAACCTGCATCTGTTCGTACACCGTGGTATGACGTTAAAACATCAATCGTTATTCTGAATGATTGATTCATTTCCTGTTTTAATAATATTCTTTACCATCATTCTGGACCCATTTCAAGATCTTCGCATAGCGTATTATTCTTAGACCGATGGTTGGTCAAAGGAGAAATACATATTCATAAGATATGCGTTAAGGTCGTTTCATATGGTGATGTTTGGGATTCTTAAATTCCAACGGATAACTTTTCTTATCATTACTGGTCTTGTAATGATTTCTTATCATTATGGATCGATAGCTTAAACAACTTAAGCATAGGAAAATTATGATTGGCAGAGTTCGGTGGAACTCCCGGTGTGGTCCTGAGTTCACATTGAACCAAGAGGACGAAATGATGCGCAAGTATCCTAGCCGGTTCAAGGATGTTGCCAGTACATCTTAATTTTCGGGACGAAAATTCCTCTAACAGGGAGATAATGTGACAACCCGAAATTTTTTAATACTATTAAAATTAATTTCGTCCGTTTATCGCGAATTAATTAACTTTACTAATTTGCAAGGATAATAATAATAATAATAATATAAAAATAATAATAATAATAATATTGTTTTATAAAAGTTTAGGGGGTAAGTTTGTAAATTATGAAACTTGTTTTAAAACCTTCACATGAAATAAAAATGACTCAAAACCACAGGGACCATTTATGTAATTTTGTTTAAAAAACCCAAACCGCCCCCCCTCTCCCCGTCGTCCTCCTTGCCGGCGACCACCAAGCTCCAGCGAGCTCATCCCAGTCCAAACCACTCGAATTTTACCAAATTAAACACCCGACACCCTAACGTGCAAGATTCGACCATGGTACCCACTTGAAATTGAAAATTAAAAGTTGTCTAGTGGTCGATTCACCATCCACGATTTCGGCCAACTTTTTCCAACCATTATCGCGCATTAAACCCATTAACGATTAAATTAACTCTGCACTAACGAAGGTTTAGTCCTATATAAACTTCCTTTGAGTTCGATTTCGTTCAAAACAACCAAAAACATTTCATTCGATTACCCCAAAAACCGCGGACCTGCAACTCCCTGTTCTTCCTCATTTCGAACTCGAAACAGGTAATTAAAACTACCTACATACTCGATTTTCATAAGGAATAAAAGCCCTATGGTTTCAATCGATTATAACATCGATTAGGGCTTCAATTTGAACGATTTCAGATCTGGGGTTCATATGGAATTGGGGTTAACTTGTGTTTGTATTTAAAAGAAATGGAAACCAATATCTATCGCGGTTTAGGCCGATGGTTTACTGGTTCCTGCGCTCCTATGTCATCCGAGAGGTCCCGGGTTCGACCCGGGCGGCCTCTTTTATTTATTTAAAACCCTTTTTAAGCTTTTTAAAATTTCAGAAAATTCCTAAAAATTATAAAAATTATTTTATAAACTCTGTTTATTCTAAAACCACCAAATTAATTTTCTGGAATTTATTTTAACATTAATTGTCTACTTATTTACTTATTTTCTAAAACAAATGATATAATTTGCCTAAATTTTTATAAAAGAGAGTTGATATTGTGTATTTTATTAAAACATTACATAATCAATAATACAATTAGATTATTATCTAATTTTAACCTACTAATTATCATTTGTTTTAAATAATAAACGATAAATCTTTTGATCCAAGTGTTACTTCCTTATAAGATATACCAATTAAAGGTTAGATTAATAATTTGTTATCAATCAAAACGATATCCCGATTAATATTGAATAAAGATTTATTTATTATATTGAATTTATTTATACTTAAAATACGTTTCTAAATATTTAAATATACATATATATAAATCCTCTAATGGTATCAAACCATAATTATTCTATAAACTTATTCAGAACCTTAAAACTATTAAAAACTTAATTGAACGTTAATCGTATCGTAGACCTTAACCTTAAATCTTGTAATATATGCATTTAGGTGTTTGTGAAGGAATTCGTTGGAACATCGTTTAATCCTTATTATCATCTTATACACATATACGTCAAGGTGAGTTCAAGCCCCTCTGTTTTACTAAATCTTTTGGGTAAGTTCATGCCCCACTATTTTATTAAAACTCTTTTGGGGGAGATAGCATACTGGTAATGTTACAAACGTTTTCATTATATATTTAAGATGTGTATGATATTAATATAGTGCTGTTTATCATTATAAAAGTCCTCACACTTTCGAATTGTTAATATTGGATAGCGGGGAAAGTTGGGTAGTACTACTGGGTGTGACGAGCCCCACCTGTGTGACTTGAGGTCAACCGGGTGCAATTTGTCCTATGTATATTTGTCACGATATGGAGACGTCGTGACAGGAGGCAAACATAACATAGTCAGCTTCAATGTCGAAATCACTATTAATATCATTTGTGAATGGACTAGCTAGCCATTACAATGCACATGCTTAAATATACGCTATTGTTAAACTGTGACGTTTAACTGTGAACTCTTGAACTGATCAACCGCTGGGTTGATACACGCTATTGTTAAACTGGGATGTTTAACTGCAAACTCTTAAACTGATCAACCGTTGGGTTGATACACGCTGTTGTTAAACTGGGATGTTTAAACGCAAGCTCTCGAACTAATCAACCATTGGGTTGATTACACTTTTGTTAAACTGTTATGATTAAACTCAAACTCTTGAACTTACCAACCATTGGGTTGATATACACTTTTGCTAAACTGTTATGTTTAAACGCAAACTCTTGAACTCACCAACCATGTGTGACTTTTAGTATGCTATTCTCAGGTCATTAAATCTGGACTACTGTTAGGAGCACTACACGGGTCAAGCATGCATCCTAACACTTAAACAATGATATATATATGATTATCCTTATATTTTGGGTTTGTTTTATTTGTTTAAACGCTTCCGCATGTATTACGAAGTTTGAACTTTGGTTTGTTATGTTAAACGTTGCATATAGAGTCGTTCCAAGTAACTATTGACTGTGATCCTGGTTTGCTCACCCTCCGTGATAGATTCCAGACCCGGAATTTGAGGGTGTGGCCGAAATCGTTAATGTGTTTCATATTTATAAATTAGATATTATATACTTTTCCCCCAAGTTTGAAAAACATTGAATATAACAATTATTGAAATCCTCGTGTCATGACGTCCCCCGACACAATGGTGACTTGTGTCGTGGTTAGTCAGTTCCACGACTATCATAGTCTTATTAATTCCAAATCTAAATTACACACAGTTCACAAATGATATACATGAGTAATGCAAAGCTTATTGAAATCCTGAGGGTCTCGGCTAAGGCATCAACTCTAGCTATCCTCTTTGATTATGTTCACCAGAAAAGATATGCTCAAAAATGTCAACACATAATGTTGGTGAGTTCCGCAGGTTTAAGTTTAAAACATTTGATGCTGTATAGAATTTGATATGGAATCATACTGTAAGCACAAACCACATAACATGTGTTTAAAGACAACCAAACTAATGACGTTATGCATATAAATCTGTCGGAATATATTCACCCTTGGCCTGATTGCTGGCAGCTGTGTTGGTAACTCACAAGTTAACCAATCGTCGAAGGGTGGGGGTGTCAACCCAGTAGTACTACCAATACCTATCCGTTGGTTCCCAAACCCGGGAATTAATGGTTGTAAGAATCATAGAATAACACCATGTATGTATTAGAATATAAGAATAGTATCACATTGATTCCAAGTATGAAAATTGTATGTAAGATTGTACAGCATCGAAAACGGGTGAGCATACTTTTCCCCAAGAATCATAGAATAACACCATGTATGTATTAGAATATAAGAATAGTATCACATTGATACCAATCTGTCACACCCTCGCTTAGAGCGGAAACACGAGGATGCGACGGACGGGATCGTCATAACACTAGGTATAATTACAGAGACATATTATATGCAAAATCCTCGTGTCATGACGTCCCCTGACACAATGGTGACTTGTGTCGTGGTTAGTCAGTTCCACGACTATCATAGTCTTATTAATTCCAAATCTAAATTACACACAGTTCACAAATGATATACATGACTAATGCAAAGCTTATTGAAATCCTGAGGGTCTCGGCTAAGGCATCAACTCTAGCTATCCTCTTTGATTATGTTCACCTGAAAAGATATGCTCAAAAATGTCAACACATAATGTTGGTGAGTTCCGTAGGTTTAAGTTTAAAACATTTGATGCTGTATAGAATTTGATATGGAATCATACTGTAAGCACAAACCACATAACATGTGTTTAAAGACAACCAAACCTAATGACGTTATGCATATAAATTCGTCGGAATATATTCACCCTTGGCCTGATTGCTGGCAGCTGTGTTGGTAACTCACAAGTTAACCAATCGTCGAAGGGTGGGGGTGTCAACCCAGTAGTACTACCAATACCTATCCGTTGGTTCCCAAACCCGGAATTAATGGTTGTAAGAATCATAGAATAACACCATGTATGTATTAGAATATAAGAATAGTATCACATTGATTCCAAGTATGAAAATTGTATGTAAGATTGTACAGCATCGAAAACGGGTGAGCATACTTTTCCCCCAAGTTTGAAAACATTGAAACAATTATAAAAGCATAAAAAGGGGCCACGGAACTCACCTTGGATTGATGTAATGTATATGAATAAGAACTTCAAAGAATTAGGCAAAGCACGATCAAACACGTTCACCACCTATTATTGATTGTAACTGAGTCTTTAATATGAATGAATATATTTGGTAAGGTTTGAGTTGATTTGATTTAACACGTGTCACACACGCAATATATATGTTACAATCTTTTTATATATTCGTATATGTTTCAATAAGTAATTATCAATAAGTATTAAGTTTTACCAAATAATTATTTACATTTTGATTTCATTAGAAAGATTTCATAGGTGTATTTATATATTTTTAGGATTAAATATAAAAATAATGTGGTCTAATTATATAATTTATAATTATCCAATAATATTTATAAATTAGAATATTCACACTTATAGTATTTTGATTAATAATAAGGTATTAATTTATACCTTTGGTTCAAATATATTTTATAAGAAATAACATAATTAATTTGTGGATTTATAAAATATATTAATTTGTATTTAAAGATAATAAAGTGTCCATTTTTATAAAAATAATTATTTATAATATTTATAAATAATATTTATATAATTTTCATGATTTTCGTGATTATTTCATAGTTATACACGGTTTAGAATCCATTTCATAAAAATAAGTATTTTTAATGTTTATAAATAATATTTTATAAAAATTTATTAAGGTTTTTAAATAAAATAAATTTACAGAAAATAATTATGTAGGATTTAAAATATGGAAGATTTATAATATTTGTTTTTATAATTTTTAGGAATTTTTGTATATTTTTAAAATGATTAAAAAGCTTTAAAAAAATAAAAGAGGTTGCCCGGGGTCGAACCCGGGACCTCTCACATGCACACACACAGCCCAAACCAGTGAACCAAGGCATACAGCCACGATAGAACTCCGCCCGAATTATTTTTAAACTTAGTCTTCCAGTTTCCCCAATTCCGAAGAACCCTAATCCGATTTGATCCAAATTGAAGATCAAATCGATGTTAATAATCAAATTAATGTTAGGGCTTTTATTTCCTACGTAAAATCGAGTATATGGGTATGTTCAATTACCTGCTTATGTTTCGGATTATGGATGAACTCTTCGTAGAACAACCGCGGCTAACTCGGATTCGAATGGTGATCAAACGTTGATGAAATTCAAATTGTTTGCACAGAAAGCTTCTAATGATATCAATGATCAAAAGCCCTATGTTATTTGTTAGTTATAAGGCTCGGAAGGTGACTGTTGATCGAGTTGCAGGTCGAGTATGAGTGTGAAGATTAAACTCTACGATCGTGTCCTTTTATAGCAATTGGAATTCAGTGGACGATTGGAAACGACAAAATGTTCCTAATTATGCGATTTCTTTTGTTTATTTTTGTGTTTAGTGCTCGATTTAGTGCCGCACTTCGACCGAAAGTTAAAGTGGTCGATTATTGGTTCTAGAAGCTGTAATTTGAATGATTAAATGCGTGTGTTAGGTTCGAATTTTGTCCACGAGCGTTTTGGTATAATTTTCGGTGTTTAAAACCGAGTATTTCGTGGGTTTCGGCTTCGCCGGAGGTCGCCGGATTTTGGCCGGACGGCGGCCGGAATTACGGGGGGTGGGCGGGGTTGGTTTTGTAAATTCGGGAATTACAGAATGAACCCCTTGACTTCTATTATTATCATTTTATGTTATGAATTTATTTTGAAGTTTTAAAAATTGCAAACAGCCCCCTGGATTATTATTATTATTATTATTATTATTATTATTATTATTATTATTATTATTATCATTATTATTATTATTATATTATTATATTATTATTATTATTATTATTATTTTTATTATTATCATTATTAGTATTTTTATAATTATTTAACATCAACATATCAAACTTACTTATTTATAAAATTAACTTTTAATAGTAAAAAAAATACGAGATGTTACAGTCTCCCCTACTTCAGGAAATTTCATCCCGAAATTTATTCACTAGGAGGCTGAAACGAAAAGATGAGGGTACTTGAACTTCATTTGGTCCTCACGTTCCCAGGTGAACTCTGGACCTCGCCTTGAGTTCCACCTCACTCGGACAATTGGGATTTTGCTGCGTTTTAATTGTTTGACCTCCCGATCCATTATTTCTATTGGTTCTTCCACAAAATGGAGTTTCTCATCAATATTGATTTCTTCAATTGGCACATGTAAGGACTCGTCCGCCAAACACTTCTTGAGGTTTGACACGTGAAAAGTATCGTGTACACCGCTGAGTTCTTGTGGCAACCTCAATCGGTAAGCCACCGGACCGATTCTTTCTGTAATCTCGAATGGTCCTACGTATCGAGGGGCTAACTTCCCTTTCTTTCCAAATCGTACAATCCCTTTCCAGGGAGAGACTTTGAGTAAGACATGATCTCCAACATTGAATTCTAGGGGCTTCTGACGGTTGTCGGCATAGCTCTTTTGGCGATCTCTTGCAGCTTTTAGTCTGTCTTTAATTTGGAAAATCTTGTCAGTCGTTTCTTGGATGATTTCTGGGCCTGTTAGCTGGCTTTCACCAATCTCAGCCCAACAAACTGGGGATCTACATTTCCTCCCGTATAATGCTTCAAATGGAGCGCATCCAATGCTTGTGTGGTAACTGTTGTTGTAAGAGAACTCAATCAATGGTAAATGAGTATCCCAGCTACCACCAAAATCGATTACACAAGCTCTAAGCATGTCTTCCAACGTTTGTATCGTTCGTTCACTTTGGCCATCCGTTTGTGGGTGATAGGCGGTACTCATATCTAGTCGAGTGCCCATCGCTTTCTGCAACGTCTGCCAAAAGCGTGAAGTAAATCGACTGTCTCGGTCGGATATGATTGACACCGGCACCCCATGCCGTGTCACGACCTCCTTGATGTACAATCTTGCCAGCTTATCCATTTTATAATCTTCTCGGATAGGCAAGAAGTGAGCAGATTTTGTCAGTCGATCCACTACGACCCATATCGAGTCGTGTCCGCTTGGCGTTCTCGGGAGTTTGGTAATGAAATCCATGGTGATGTTCTCCCATTTCCATTCGGGAATTTCGGGTTGTTGCAATAGTCCCGATGGCTTCTGATGTTCAGCTTTTACCTTGGAACACGTCAAGCATTTGCTCACATATAGAGCAATGTCTTTCTTCATACCCGGCCACCAGTATAGATCCTTCAGATCATGGTACATCTTGTCTGCACCGGGATGAACAGAATATCAAGTCTTGTGTGCTTCATCCAAGACTAGTGTGCGTACGCCTCCCCATTTGGGAACCCATATGCGATCAATGAAATAATATGCGCCGTCATCCTTGCGATTCATTTGTTTATCCAACCCTCGGAATTCTTCTTCTGCAAGGTTTTCTTCTTTTAGAGCTTCACCTTGCGCGCTTTGAATTTGAGCTTTCAAGTTTGTTTGTATAGTCAATCCCAAAGCTCTAACACGTAGTTGTTTTACGCGTTCTTTACGACTGAGGGCGTCAGCCACCACATTTGCTTTCCCAGGATGATACCGAATTTCGCAATCGTAGTCACGAAGTAGTTCTACCCATCGTCGTTGTCGCATGTTGAGCTCTTTCTGATTCAGGATGTGTTGAAGGCTCTTATGATCAGTGTAGATGATGCATTTGGTTCCATACAGATAGTGCCTCCATATCTTCAGTGCAAAAACTACGGCGCCCAACTCCAAATCATGAGTCGTGTAGTTCTTTTCGTGCACCTTTAGTTGTCGAGAGGCGTAAGCAATCACCTTATCTCTTTGCATTAACACACATCCCAATCCCTGATGCGAAGCATCGCAATACACTACGAAGTCATCAGTTCCGTCCGGAAGGGATAGTATTGGAGCATTGCACAGTTTTTCCTTTAGCGCCTGGAAAGCTTGTTCTTGTGCATGTCCCCAATCAAACTTCTTATCCTTCTGGGTTAGCATAGTCAACGGTTGTGCAATTTTTGAAAAGTTCGCAATAAACCGTCGGTAATACCCGGCCAATCCTAAAAATTGTCGGATTTCTGATGGCGTTTGGGGTGCATCCCATTTCTTCACAGCTTCAATTTTGCCGGGGTCCACGTGAATTCCATCTTTGTTAACCACATGGCCCAAAAACTTCACTTCCTGGAGCCAGAATTCACACTTCGAGAATTTAGCAAAAAGTTTCTCTTCCCGCAATAGTTCAAGAATTGCTCGGAGGTGTTTCTCGTGATCTTCTTTCGAACGAGAATAGACAAGTATATCGTCTATGAACACGATCACGAACTTATCCAAGTATGGTTTGCGCACCCGATTCATCAGATCCATGAACACAGCTGGTGCATTAGTCAATCCGAATGGCATGACTAAGAACTCATAGTGCCCATAACGAGTCCTGAACGATGTCTTCGGTATATCATCTTCAAAAACTCTCAGTTGATGATATCCAGAACGAAGATCAATCTTGGAGAAATATGATGCTCCCTGTAATTGATCAAACAAATCATCAATTCTGGGAAGAGGGTATCGATTCTTCACCATCAACTTGTTCAGCTCGCGATAATCGATACACATACGAAATGACCCGTCTTTCTTCTTGACAAATAGAACCGGTGCTCCCCATGGTGAATGACTCGGCCGAATGAATCCCTTCTCCAATAGCTCTTGTAGTTGGCTGGATAATTCCTGCATTTCAGATGGTGCTAACCGATATGGTGCTTTTGCTACCAGCGTAGCTCCAGGAACCAACTCGATACGAAATTCCACCTGTCGTAGAGGAGGTAAACCCGAAAATCATCAGGAAATACTTCCGGATAATCTCGCACCACAGGAATATCTGCCAACTTGATGCCTTCTTTCTTCTTTTCTACAACATAAGCCAGGAGTGCATAGCACTGCTTCCGTAGACATCGTCGCGTCTTCATGCAGGAAATAAGCTTCAGAGTTCTTCCTGGTCGTTCTCCTTGAATCTCGAGTACCTCCCCATTAGGCATGGGGATTCGTACTACTTTCTCTCGACAAACGATCTCGGCTCCGTGCTTTGACAACCAATCCATTCCCACGATTACGTCGAAACTCCCCAGCTCGAAAGGTATTAAATCTATGTCGAAGGCATGGTTTTCTAATATAATGGAGCACTGCCTAATAATCTTATCGGCTTGCACAAATCTACCATTGGCCATTTCTACGGAAAAGCTGATTTCTAACTTACTAGGATTCAAGGCAAGCATGCGCGCAAAATCAGAAGATACGAAACTATTGTCTGCCCCGGTATCAAATAATATGGATGCAAAGTGGTTGTTGAGAAGATACGTACCCGTGACAACATTTGGGTCTTGACGGGCATCATTAGTTCCAATGACGAAGGCACGTCCCCTTGCATCATTTCCTTTGTTTCCCTGGTTCGGATTACCAGCTATAGCCAGCACTTACTGCTGATTATTCCCCTGTTGTCCAGGTGCTCTATTCAGTCAGGGGCACGTGATCCTGTAGTGATCGAGGCCCCCACATTCGTAACATGCCCTGGCATTCCCGGCGGGGTTAACCGCGTTGATAGGTGCTACCAGATTCAGCGCAGTTCTACAGTCCTTCGCCCAGTGTCCCAGGCGTCCACAGTTTGTACACACACGACACGGCTTTTCTGGGGAATGGTGATAATTACACTTGTTGCACTTAGGGTGCGATCCAGTGTATTCCTTCCTTCCCTGCGTTACAGCCACAAAGTTTCGGGCTGTCTTAGTCTTCTTATCGGATCTTCCAGTATTAGACCCGGACTCCTTTCTTTTCTCAGTTCCCTTCCCCAGTACTCCGGTTCTCACCATTTCGTCAGTAAGAGCGCCAACTTTCATAATCGCGCTCTGGATCGTAGGAGGAGCAGCTGCAGTTACCAGTGCTCGGATTTGAGGCGCGAGTCCCTAAATATACCTCTCAATCCTCTTGGACTCTGGTGTCACTAAATGTGGAACCAATTTTGCCAATTCGTGGAAACGATCGGTGTATGTTGCGTGTCCAGCTCCAATCATGGCATGGTTCCAGAATTCCTGCTCCAGTTTCTGCATCTCGTTAAGAGGACAGTATTCCTCAGTGATCAACGCCTTGAATTCATCCCAGGTTAGCTGTATTGCAGACTCCCTTCCTCTGGCCTGTACCTGGGTGTTCCACCAGGTTAATGCCTTGCCCTGTAATGAGCATGTGGCATATTTGATACATTGACTATCGAGGCATCCACTAATGTCAATGACTGCCTCCATCTTTTCCAACCATCTAGTCAAGGCTATTGCTTCGCCTTTTCCATCGAAATCTCGGGGTTTGCAGGCCACAAATTCTTTGTAGGAACATCCCCGTTTAACCTGGTTGATTCCAACTTCGTTTCCAGCGTTATCCCCTATTCCATGGTTGTGTTAACCATTGGTGTTGTGATCATCGTGGAGAGGTTGGTTTAGCAGGGTGTCACTCACTTGGGTTACAATGGTTGGGATCAAAGTGGCTAGCTGCTGGGCAATCATAGCAGCTATGTCAGGGTTGTCGGTTCCCTGATTATTGCCAGTTGGAGCAGCACCTGCCCCTGATGGTCTGCCCCTACGCCTGTTCTGCGGGGCCTCACCCTGATGGAGTACTGGGGAAGGGAACTGAGAAAAGAAAGGAGTCCGGGTCTAATACTGGAAGATCCGATAAGAAGACTAAGACAGCCCGAAACTTTGTGGCTGTAACGTAGGGAAGGAAGGAATACACTGGATCGCACCCTAAGTGCAACAAGTGTAATTATCACCATTCCCCAGAAAAGCCGTGTCGTGTGTGTACAAACTGTGGACGCCTGGGACACTGGGCGAAGGACTGTAGAACTGCGCTGAATCTGGTAGCACCTATCAACGCGGTTAACCCCGCCGGGAATGCCAGGGCATGTTACGAATGTGGGGGCCTCGATCACTACAGGAACACGTGCCCCCGACTGAATAGAGCACCTGGACAACAGGGGAATAATCAGTAGCAAGTGCTGGCTATAGCTGGTAATCCGAACCAGGGAAACAAAGGAAATGATGCAAGGGGACGTGCCTTCGTCATTGGAACTAATGATGCCCGTCAAGACCCAAATGTTGTCACGGGTACGTATCTTCTCAACAACCACTTTGCATCCGTATTATTTGATACCGGGGCAGACAATAGTTTCGTATCTTCTGATTTTGCGCGCATGCTTGCCTTGAATCCTAGTAAGTTAGAAATCAGCTTTTCCGTAGAAATGGCCAATGGTAGATTTGTGCAAGCCGATAAGATTATTAGGCAGTGCTCCATTATATTAGAAAACCATGCCTTCGACATAGATTTAATACCTTTCGAGCTGGGGAGTTTCGACGTAATCGTGGGAATGGATTGGTTATCAAAGCACGGAGCCGAGATCGTTTGTCGAGAGAAAGTAGTACGAATCCCCATGCCTAATGGGGAGGTACTCGAGATTCAAGGAGAACGACCAGGAAGAACTCTGAAGCTTATTTCCTGCATGAAGACGCGACGATGTCTACGGAAGCAGTGCTATGCACTCCTGGCTTATGTTGTAGAAAAGAAGAAAGAAGGCATCAAGTTGGCAGATATTCCTGTGGTGCGAGATTATCCGGAAGTATTTCCTGATGATTTGTCGGGTTTACCTCCTCTACGACAGGTGGAATTTCGTATCGAGTTGGTTCCTGGAGCTACGCTGGTAGCAAAAGCACCATATCGGTTAGCACCATCTGAAATGCAGGAATTATCCAGCCAACTACAAGAGCTATTGGAGAAGGGATTCATTCGGCCGAGTCATTCACCATGGGGAGCACCGGTTCTATTTGTCAAGAAGAAAGACGGGTCATTTCGTATGTGTATCGATTATCGCGAGCTGAACAAGTTGACGGTGAAGAATCGATACCCTCTTCCCAGAATTGATGATTTGTTTGATCAATTACAGGGAGCATCATATTTCTCCAAGATTGATCTTCGTTCTGGATATCATCAACTGAGAGTTTTTGAAGATGATATACCGAAGACATCGTTCAGGACTCGTTATGGGCACTATGAGTTCTTAGTCATGCCATTCGGATTGACTAATGCACCAGCTGTGTTCATGGATCTGATGAATCGGGTGCGCAAACCATACTTGGATAAGTTCGTGATCGTGTTCATAGACGATATACTTGTCTATTCTCGTTCGAAAGAAGATCACGAGAAACACCTCCGAGCAATTCTTGAACTATTGCGGGAAGAGAAACTTTTTGCTAAATTCTCGAAGTGTGAATTCTGGCTCCAGGAAGTGAAGTTTTTGGGCCATGTGGTTAACAAAGATGGAATTCACGTGGACCCCGGCAAAATTGAAGCTGTGAAGAAATGGGATGCACCCCAAACGCCATCAGAAATCCGACAATTTTTAGGATTGGCCGGGTATTACCGACGGTTTATTGCGAACTTTTCAAAAATTGCACAACCGTTGACTACGCTAACCCAGAAGGATAAGAAGTTTGATTGGGGACATGCACAAGAACAAGCTTTCCAGGCGCTAAAGGAAAAACTGTGCAATGCTCCAATACTATCCCTTCCGGACGGAACTGATGACTTCGTAGTGTATTGCGATGCTTCGCATCAGGGATTGGGATGTGTGTTAATGCAAAGAGATAAGGTGATTGCTTACGCCTCTCGACAACTAAAGGTGCACGAAAAGAACTACACGACTCATGATTTGGAGTTGGGCGCCGTAGTTTTTGCACTGAAGATATGGAGGCACTATCTGTATGGAACCAAATGCATCATCTACACTGATCATAAGAGCCTTCAACACATCCTGAATCAGAAAGAGCTCAACATGCGACAACGACGATGGGTAGAACTACTTAGTGACTACGATTGCGAAATTCGGTATCATCCGGGGAAAGCAAATGTGGTGGCTGACGCCCTCAGTCGTAAAGAACGCGTAAAACCACTACGTGTTAGAGCTTTGGGATTGACTATACAAACAAACTTGAAAGCTCAAATTCAAAGCGCGCAAGGTGAGGCTCTAAAAGAAGAAAACCTTGCAGAAGAAGAATTCCGAGGGTTGGATAAACAAATGAATCGCAAGGATGACGGCGCATATTATTTCATTGATCGCATGTGGGTTCCCAAATGGGGAGGCGTACGCACACTAGTCTTGGATGAAGCACACAAGACTCGATATTCTGTTCATCCCGGTGCAGACAAGATGTACCATGATCTGAAGGATCTATACTGGTGGCCGGGTATGAAGAAAGACATTGCTCTATATGTGAGCAAATGCTTGACGTGTTCCAAGGTAAAAGCTGAACATCAGAAGCCATCGGGACTATTGCAACAACCCGAAATTCCCGAATGGAAATGGGAGAACATCACCATGGATTTCATTACCAAACTCCAGAGAACGCCAAGCGGACACGACTCGATATGGGTCGTAGTGGATCGACTGACAAAATCTGCTCACTTCTTGCCTATCCGAGAAGATTATAAAATGGATAAGCTGGCAAGATTGTACATCAAGGAGGTCGTGACACGGCATGGGGTGCCGGTGTCAATCATATCCGACCGAGACAGTCGATTTACTTCACGCTTTTGGCAGACGTTGCAGAAAGCGATGGGCACTCGACTAGATATGAGTACCGCCTATCACCCACAAACGGATGGCCAAAGTGAACGAACGATACAAACGTTGGAAGACATGCTTAGAGCTTGTGTAATCGATTTTGGTGGTAGCTGGGATACTCATTTACCATTGATTGAGTTCTCTTACAACAACAGTTACCACACAAGCATTGGATGCGCTCCATTTGAAGCATTATACGGGAGGAAATGTAGATCCCCAGTTTGTTGGGCTGAGATTGGTGAAAGCCAGCTAACAGGCCCAGAAATCATCCAAGAAACGACTGACAAGATTTTCCAAATTAAAGACAGACTAAAAGCTGCAAGAGATCGCCAAAAGAGCTATGCCGACAACCGTCGGAAGCCCCTAGAATTCAATGTTGGAGATCACGTCTTACTCAAAGTCTCCCCCTGGAAAGGGATTGTACGATTTGGAAAGAAAGGGAAGTTAGCCCCTCGATACGTAGGACCATTCGAGATTACAGAAAGAATCGGTCCGGTGGCTTACCGATTGAGGTTGCCACAAGAAGTCAGCGGTGTACACGATACTTTTCACGTGTCAAACCTCAAGAAGTGTTTGGCGGACGAGTCCTTACATGTGCCAATTGAAGAAATCAAGATTGATGAGAAACTCCATTTTGTGGAAGAACCAATAGAAATAATGGATCGGGAGGTCAAACAATTAAAACGCAGCAAAATCCCAATTGTCCGAGTGAGGTGGAACTCAAGGCGAGGTCCAGAGTTCACCTGGGAACGTGAGGACCAAATGAAGTTCAAGTACCCTCATCTTTTCGTTTCAGCCTCCTAGTGAATAAATTTCAGGACGAAATTTCCTGAAGTAGGGGAGACTGTAACATCCCGTAATCTTCGTTAAATAAAAGTTAATTTAATACGTTTATGTAAATTTCAACCATAATAATAATAATAATAATAATAATAATAATAATAATAATAATAATGCTAATAATAAATAAAAAAAAGAATTGGGCAATACGAGCTATACAACATGAAAACAACTATCGGGAATTTGGCATAATAATAATGAGATGTTCCGTGTGTAATCGTTTGATTCGTAATTCAAAGCGAGTATGTTGACTAACCAAAGTTTTAAGTTAACCACATCTTTGTTGAAGACATGCGTTCCGATAAGCAGATACTCATCCCACTCTTCCAACCTTGCATGTACTGGGTGGTGAGACACAGATTTTGACGAGATTTTGAAAACCACGGATAACGAGTCAAAGCTCATTTTGAAAATTATTTGATTTAGGCGCGCAATGCCTTGACTATGATTTAAGATTTGTGTGTGCTTTGATAGGAATCAAAGTATAAAAGAAAAATCACATATGGTTCTACTTATCAAGTTCCAATAACCCATGCTTCGGTCCATTAAGATCATTATGTAGCCTAGTTTAAGCACATTCTTAGTATACCGGTGATGTTTATATATAGGGTTCCCTGCAGCGTTCCCACCACATCCACGATATACTTTGAAATATACTTAAACTAGTTACATAACATCTTAATTTTTCTTAGCATCATCCTAAAGAATAACGTAATGTAAGTTTAATAAGAGCCACCGCAACTACACTGATGTATAGGCGGTTTTACCAGTTATGAATGGCTACAGTCAAACCTATACATCGGTTCCACACGGGAATTGATGGCTGTAAAGAAAACATTCCCAAAGTGTAAATAGTTTAATGTGACGTAGCAAGATCCACAAAGCGCATACGTACAGTTTATATGACGTAGCAAGATCCACAAAGCGCATACGTATAGATTACAACCAAACCAATCCTTAGGTCCCATTACTGGAACTAATGGTTGTAATGGATGCTCGGCAAAGAAGAACCACAAAGTAGACCCACAAAGAAGAACCACACCGCCGAAAGCGTCCAAGATCAATAGCATTCACAAGTAATCATCATACAACACTTAGCATCAAGTATTAGCACATAATAGAGTATAGCCACCAAGTAACATATAAGGTAGCAACATAGCATAGAGTTAAGAGTCATAATAGCATCATGCCTCAGACAATCAGGATCATCACATAGCCCAGTTTAAACACATTCTTGGTATACCAAGGATGCTTATATATAGGGTTCCCCGCAGCGTTCCCACCACATCCGTGGTATACCTAGAACGATGCCTAAACCAGTTACGTGACATCCGTTTATCCTTAGCATAAGGTCAATATGATTAGAAATACCATGAAGGCTTTAAGTAGGACAGGACTTGAGTAAGTGTTGATAATGTTTGATTGCCTTCAACAAGGACTTATACTGTTTGATTGCCTTCAACAAGGACTTACAATGTTTGATTGCCTTCAACAAGGACTTACAATGTTTGATTGCCTTCAACAAGGACTTACAATGTTTGATTGCCTTTAACAAGGACTTACTAGAATTATGACCCTAGCACTCTAGGGTATTGAATAGGAACGTGTGATACTCATGATCGTTACCTCATGGTAAGATAGCTAGACTTCTCATGCATGGTGAATTACAATTACATGTGCACCCGTAATGGTAATCTACCTTGCATGATCAACCTTAGCTTCACTTACCCCAAGTTAACATCATAGTATTATTTAGATTTAGCAAGCACAAATAATGTGATGTCCTTATGTCCATGAGCCAGTATTCCAATAATAGCATGTAATAGCAAATAAGCATATAAGCACATTAAGTCTAATGATAACTGCATATCCGTCATACTTTCAGGATTTCAGTCATAACTATGATAGGGTCGGATTCAATATCCGAGATCGACGCTACGCGTGATCACCGAAGTTCCCTAATAATATGATGTTGTGCGCATACAAGCGTAAAGTTCTTAAGTATCCCATGGAGAAAGACTAAGAGTAATAATGTCTTCCCTGGGATGTTCAGATAACACGTGTACATGTATACAACCAGGTATGTAGGAACATACTTGTTGATTATTAGGTATATAGGAATATACCTGTATATGAAGTTCATAAACTTAATATATTTGACCCATTTGCCTTGTAGTTCTGTGTATTGACCATAGTTTATCACTCATCCTAAAAATCCCCAGGTAAGCATACCAGGTCTTGCAATGAGATATATGCGATATGCTTGCCTTAGCCCGAGGGCCTTTTGCCAGGAAATCCAGAATACAGGTGTCTATGTGTCACACAAATCATGAAAGACATTTAGGTAAAATCAAATGCACACAATCCCTAGCATGCATTCTATATGAAGGTTCTTAGGTTATAGTCTAGGTCGAATTCTCCACCTAAATCTCTATAACCAAGGCTCTGATACCAATCTAGAAACTCTGACCGTAAGGTTACTACTATTGTGGCACGTGAGGTTGCTACGGTCATACCAACCCTCCTAAGTCATCTGAATCAAGGCGCGAACCCTGCTCAAATCTCTGTTTGTCTTAACCCTCCACGTGCTTGTACCTACAAGCATTTCAGTTCTTGTAAACCCACTAAGCTCAGTGGAACCGAAGGAGCTACCGGATTACTACAGTGGTTCGAAAGTATCGAGAACACTTTCCTAAACACCGAATGGACTTCAAAACTTTAAACCATTACTTACGGTTCTCAAATCCTCTTAAGAACGTGTCCTATAATTAAGAAACATGCAATGCTGTAGGTGGAATTCCTACATCTCGGGACACCTTGTTAATTGAATATTTTATATTATAAGTGGTCACTCACCTCAATAATCGAATAAACTAATTATAACCTAGTTACCACTTATAAGCACGCATGTCTTCAATAAGGTTATGGCTAACCTCATATCTTGAGAAGTCCATATATTCCCTTCGATTGCGAATTGAATGTTCACATCTCATCGTGATGTCAAATCATTTTTGTCCTTGATTTCGTCTTCTCGATTTAAACCATCCAAGATTTGAACACCATCATAACAAATTCTGCTATCTCAAACTTTGATCTTAAGCTTGTAAGCATGATCTTTCCTTTGTTACACTGAGGTAACTTGAAATATTCCGAATTTCTAATTGATATTAATTTCCTTTCGCCGTTAAATCAAACTTCGTACCGCTTGCACCATGAGAGATGCAAGAGTTTGCAAGTCAACCTATGACTAAGAACATTCGTATCTCCTAAATGAATCTATTTCATCAAAGCAGGGGAGATTCCCTTACTTTGATAATTCTCTATTTCGATAAATGGTTTCCCATTTGTTAGTTCTATGAAATTTCATCCTCTGGATTGGGGTGACTTCCTTATC
Organism: Flaveria linearis; assembly: GCA_024085815.1. Taxonomy (NCBI): domain Eukaryota; kingdom Viridiplantae; phylum Streptophyta; class Magnoliopsida; order Asterales; family Asteraceae; genus Flaveria; species Flaveria linearis. The sequence continues at coordinate 103,994,929 of CM044001.1, forward strand.
TTGAGGATTGACTTCAATTATTCTCATTGGAAATTACATTTCATAAATGACATGATCTCACCAAAATAGGATTGAAACCCGTATTTTGGTGGCAAATGTCAACCTTAGATTGTTTTCTTGTTATTATCAAGATAGGCATGAATCATTACCTCAAAGCCTTTAAGGAATTTTTAATATCAACTCCGATTGTGATTGATAACCACCTTCCTTAAAACTACGCTCGTGAAATCTTTCAACATCTTCAACCGTTAGACACCTAATGACAATCTTCACACGAAACTTAGGTTGAACTATTTTGACCCTGCTTTTAACTAACCGTGCTGTAAATAAAGTTCTGAGCGCCAGAATATATAGGAAATGAAACATTTATAACATTTACCCTTATATAAGTTCTAATCTACCTAGAGTCTATATGGGAATCACATGGTGACACTAGTCTTATCTCTAGTGAGACGTCACTCCTTTTACATTTCAGAAATTATGCAAATTGAATGGTTGCTTAGAATATACATGGCCTTGGAAGAATGATGCTTGTCCACTAGTGGGTACCACACTGAAATGGTAGAATGCCTAAACTCAAGTATAAGGTAGTGAGGCTGCAATAGTCATGACTTGAGATAAGTTTAAAATCTTTGGTGAGTGAGTACTATTACCCAAGGAATGAAATGCAAAAGTTAAACTTGTAATACTGGAATCATGCTCTTTATACTGATAGAATCCATAAGTTGACAAAGCTAATGTCATACCTTGTAACATTTAGATCAAATAGAATTAAGTAGGACATTGGGAAGATCTGTGAATAGTAGGACAAAGTTGGAGATTAGAGCAAGCAAACTAGTGGTGAAATAGACAAGAAGACTTAGATGTTATTATAGGCACATATCTTATCATTAATCAATACATATCTGTTGGATACTGGTAGAGGATAGCATTGATTCCTTCAAATTCACTCCTTCATTTGTCATGAACCCCAGTTGCTTAGAAATTAGTTAGTCGGTGGAGATAGGAAAACTCTCGACATGCGTAAGTTAAGATGTATAGAACTACTCGAAGACTGAGATTATTGTATACAGTATTGTTCTTAGAATAGGAAGGTTGGAAAGGAAATGACTGTTGTGTGTGACCTATCTTCTTCATTCCTACCGGTCATGGAAACTTTTTAGTTTTAACTTGGCCAGAATAAGTGCCTCTTATCTTAACTGTATGATGACAATTGGTGCATTATAAAAATTCAATTCGACACATTATCTCACAACGTCGAGAAATTAACCTGCATTTGTTTCAAATATTCGTATACCGTGGTATGACGTTAAAACATCAATCGTTATTCTGAATAATTGATTCACTTCCTGCTCTTAACCATCATTGTGAACCCATAGCGTATTATTCTTAGACCGATGGTTGGTCAAAGGAGAAATACATATTCACAAGATATGCGTTAAGGTCGTTTCATATGGTGACGTTTGGGATTCTTAAATTCCGACGATTAACCTTTCTCATCATTGTTGGTCTTATCCTGATTTCTAGGCATTATATTCTGGAAATTATGGATAGAAAAATCAAACAACCCAAGCAGCCAGATACCCATTGTCAAAGTCCTCTAGGAATCTAAACGTGACCTAGAGTTCACATGGGAACGTGAGGACCAAGTGAAATCCAAGTACCCATATCTTTTCGTTTCAGTCTCCTCGTGATTAAAATTTCGGGACGAAATTTCCTAAAGCAGGGGAGACTGTAACATCCCGTAATCTTCGTTAAATAAAAGTTAATTTAATACGTTTATGTAAATTTCAACCATAATAATAATAATAATAATAATAATAATAATAATAATAATAATAATAATAATGCTAATAATAAATAAAAAAAATAATAATAATAACAAAGATTTAAAATAATAATAATAATAATAATAATAATAATAATAATAATAATATATTTATTAGATTTAAAAAGTGCAGGGGGTGCTTATGTAATTTTTAAAACTCATTTTAAAAGTTGTTAACATAAAATAACAAACTAGAAACCGCAGGGACCAAAGTGGTAAATTTTAAAACCCATCTCCCTTCCCCCCCCCCCCCGTTTTCCCGATTCCATCTCCGGCCACTATTCCGGCCGACGGCCGGCGAGCCCAAACGCACAAATCCACTCGGTTTTGACCAAATTAAACATGCTCGACAGCCTCGCGTGGATGACTCGAACACCTGACCCACAATAATTTGAATAAATCGAGTACCTAACCCACTAAACCGACCCACTTCCACTCGGCCGAACAATTCCACAAACGATCGCACTAAACACTCTAATAATCTAATTAAATCGATCTGCATAGACTTTATCTACCTATAAATATGATACAAACTTCGATTGCAAATCACAAGCACGCATTCATTGAATTCAATCCCCATTTCACCCGCGACCTGCAAGTTGGTCGAACACACCCTTATGGTCAATATAATCCGAAATTGATAGAGGGCTATCCATCTTTAACACCAACAGAAGCTTCCTGTGTAGTTAATTCGATTATCATCAGTGTTTGATTCCCTTTTCGAATTCGAGATAGCCGCGGCTGTTCATCGAAGTATTCATCTACAATTTCGAAAGCAAACAGGTAATCAAACATATCAATCTACTCGTTTGATCATGGGGAACAAAAGCCCCATGAATTTGGCCATTAACAGTATCGAATTTGTGTTCAATTTGGGGTAAACCGAACTAGGGTTCTTCGCGAATTTGGGGGTTCTGGAAAACAGTGTTTCAATTCAATTAAAACTATCTTTAATCGCGGTTTAGAGCCTTGGCTCAGTGGTTAGTCGCGCGCGTGTGTGAGCTTGGGGTCCTGGGTTCGACCCGGGCCAACCCCTTTTTCTTGTTTTATTTTTTTTAAAAAGCTTATTAAATACAATAAAATATGGGAAAAATTTCTAAAATTTATAAAAAAATAAATCTATTAAATTTCCCTCATTTTAAATCTTACAAAATAAATTTCTGTAAATTTATTTTATTTAAAAAAATAATAGATTTTTATAAAATATTATTTAAAAATATTAAAAATACTTATTTTTATAAAATAAATTCTAAATCAAGTTAATTATGAAATAATCACAAAAATCATATAAATATTATTTATAAATATTATAAATAATTATTTTATAAAAATGGACACTTTATTATCTTTAAATACAAATTAATATATTTTATAAATCCACAAATTAATTATGAAATTGTGGGTTATTTCTTATAAAATATATTTGAACCAAAGGTATAAATTAATACCTTATTATTAATCAAAATACAATAAGTGTGAATATTCTAATTTATAAATATTATTAAATAATTATAAATTATATATTTAGACCATATTATTTTTATATTTAATCCTAAAAATATATAAATACACCTATGAAATCTTTCTAATGAAATCAAAATGTAAATAATTATTTGGTAAAACTTAATACTTATTGATAATTACTTATTGAAACATATACGAATATATAAAAAGATTGTAACATATATATATTGCGTGTGTGACACGTGTTAAATCAAATCAACTCAAACCTTACCAAATATATTCATTCATATTAAAGACTCAGTTACAATCAATAATAGGTGGTGAACGTGTTTGATCGTGCTTTGCCTAATTCTTTGAAGTTCTTATTCATATATATTACATCAATCCAAGGTGAGTTCCGTGGCCCCTTTTTATGCTTTTATAATTGTTTCAATGTTTTCAAACTTGGGGGAAAAGTATGCTCACCCGTTTTCGATGCTGTACAATCTTACATACAATTTTCATACTTGGAATCAATGTGATACTATTCTTATATTCTAATACATACATGGTGTTATTCTATGATTCTTACAACCATTAATTCCTGGGTTTGGGAACCAACGGATAGGTATTGGTAGTACTACTGGGTTGACACCCCCACCCTTCGACGATTGGTTAACTTGTGAGTTACCAACACAGCTGCCAGCAATCAGGCCAAGGGTGAATATATTCCGACGAATTTATATGCATAACGTCATTAGGTTTGGTTGTCTTTAAACACATGTTATGTGGTTTGTGCTTACAGTATGATTCCATATCAAATTCTATACAGCATCAAATGTTTTAAACTTAAACCTGCGGAACTCACCAACATTATGTGTTGACATTTTTGAGCATATCTTTTCAGGTGAACATAATCAAAGAGGATAGCTAGAGTTGATGCCTTAGCCGAGACCCTCAGGATTTCAATAAGCTTTGCATTAGTCATGTATATCATTTGTGAACTGTGTGTAATTTAGATTTGGAATTAATAAGACTATGATAGTCGTGGAACTGACTAACCACGACACAAGTCACCATTGTGTCGGGGGACGTCATGACACGAGGATTTTGCATATAATATGTCTCTGTAATTATACCAAGTGTTATGACGATCCCGTCCGTCGCATCCTCGTGTTTCCGCTCTAAGCGAGGGTGTGACAGCTGATCGTATTTTTATAAACAATTAAATTTTAATGCATTATTAATTCCAATAATAAAAAAAAATAATAATAATAATAATAATCATAATAAAAATATAATAATAACAAAAAAAAATAAACATAAAGTCCAGGGGGTGTTTTAGCAATTCTGAAACTTTAAAAGAATTTATATAACATAAAATGATAAATACTAAACCTCAGGGACTAAATCTGTAATTTAATTCTAATTAAGTTGGGAACAAAATAAACAAACCAAAACCACAGGGACCAAATGTGTAATTTTTCAAACCCAAACCGCCCGTTCCCCCCGTCGATCTCCCTCCGGCCGAAATTCCGGCCAATCTCCGGTGACCCACAAACGACCAAACGGCACGATTCCACTCGAATTAAATGTTTTCGACAGCTTCTAGTAGATGAATCGAACCTAACCCACGAACGAATTTAACAAAATAAAGTTGAGTAATGGGATTCCCACTCGACCGAAAGTTCGGCCGACCCACTCACCAAAATCGAGCACTAAACGCTTTGATAATCAAAAGAAATCGCATATTCATGATCCATTTGTCGTTCCTAAACTTCCACTACACTCAATTTGGTATAAATCAAGCTCCAACACCACATTCGAATCAAACCCGTGGTCGCAACCTGCAACTAATCAAATACCCCTATACGAACTTCAAAACCCAAAATTGATAGAGGTCTTTAGATCCTTACCTTCGTTAGAAGCTGCCTGCGCGATTAATTTGATTAACATCTTCATTTGGGTATCTAATCAGTGCTACGATAGCCGCGACTTGTTCATCAATCATTCATCATCGAATTAACCGCATAACAGGTAATTGAACATACCCATATACTCGGTTTTACATGGGGATCAAAAGCCCCATCGATCTGGTCATAAACAACACTGAATTGTTGTTCAATTTAGCTTCGATCGAAGCTAGGGTTTATAGTGATTTGGGGAAATTGGGAAACTGTGGTTAAAAGAATTACAAACCAATTCTTACCGCGGCTGCGGCCTTTGGTTCACTGGTTTGGGCTGTGTGTTTGTGGGTGTGAGGTCCCGGGTTCGAACCCGGCAACCTCCTTTTTATTGTTTTATTTTTTTTAAAGCTTTATAAATACTTTAAAAATATGGAAAAATTTCTAAAAATTATAAAAATAAATTTTATTAATTTTCCTTATTTTAAATCTTACAAAATAATTTTCTGTAAATTTATTTTATTTAAAAACTTTAATAGATTTTTATAAAATATTATTTAAAAATATTAAAAATACTTATTTTTATAAAATAAATTCTAAATCAAGTTTAACTATGAAATAATCATGAAAATCATGAAATTATATAAATATTATTTATAAATATTATAAATAATTATTTCTATAAGATAAACGCTATATTATCTTTAAATATATTTTATAAATTCACAAATTATTTACAAATAAAATTGTGGGTTATTTCTTGTAAAATATATTTTAACTAAAGGTATAGATTAATACCTTATTATTAATCAAAATACTATAATTGTGATTATCCTTATTTGTAATTATCTTTGGATAATTATAAATTATATAATTAAACCACATCATTTTTATACTTAATTCCAAAAATATATAAATACACTTATGAAATCCTCCTAATGGAATCAAAATGCAAATAAATACTTTGTAAACTTAATACCTATTAAAAACCCCATAATTCTAATCCTTGATTTAACGTTAATTTCAAACTTAATCTTGTAAACATATATACATCCATTTGTGTACGTGTCACGTGTTAAACCAAACCAACCCGAATCTTACCAATATATTTATTCGCAATAAACACATTTTAAAGACTTAGTTACAATTAATAATAGGTATTGATCGTGCATTGCTTAATTCTTTGAAGTTCTTGTTCATATACATTACATCAATTCAAGGTGAGTTTCGTGGCCCCTTTTATGCTTTTATAATTGTTTCAATGTTTTTCAAACTTGGGGGAAAAGTATGCTCACCCGTTTTCGATGCTGTACAATCTTACATACAATTTTCATACTTGGAATCAATGTGATACTATTCTTATATTCTAATACATACATGGTGTTATTCTATGATTCTTACAACCATTAATTCCCGGGTTTGGGAACCAACGGATAGGTATTGGTAGTACTACTGGGTTGACACCCCCACCCTTCGACGATTGGTTAACTTGTGAGTTACCAACACAGCTGCCAGCAATCAGGCCAAGGGTGAATATATTCCGACGAACTTATATGCATAAACGTCATTAGGTTTGGTTGTCTTTAAACACATGTTATGTGGTTTGTGCTTGCAGTATGATTCCATATCAAATTCTATACAGCATCAAATGTTTTAAATTTAAACCTGCGGAACTCACCGACATTATGTGTTGACATTTTTGAGCATATCTTTTCAGGTGAACATAATCAAAGAGGATAGCTAGAGTTGATGCCTTAGCCGAGACCCTCAGGATTTCAATAAGCTTTGCATTAGTCATGTATATCATTTGTTTCATTTGTGAACTGTGTGTAATTTAGATTTGGAATTAATAAGACTATGATAGTCGTGGAACTGACTAACCACGACACAAGTCACCATTGTGTCGGGCGACGTCATGACACGAGGATTTTGCATATAATATGTGTCTGTAATTATACCAAGTGTTATGACGATCCCGTCCGTCGCATCCTCGTGTTTCCGCTATAAGCGAGGGTGTGACAGATGGAGTTATAGCTTGCTTTATACCAAATTGAGTGTAGTGGAAGTTTAGGAACGACAAATGGATCATGAATATGCGATTTCTTTTGATTATCAAAGCGTTTAGTGCTCGATTTTGGTGAGTGGGTCGGCCGAACTTTCGGTCGAGTGGGAATCCCGTTACTCAACTTTATTTTGTTAAATTCGTTCGTGGGTTAGGTTCGATTCATCTACTAGAAGCTGTCGAAAACATTTAATTCGAGTGGAATCGTGCCGTTTGGTCGTTTGTGGGTCACCGGAGATTGGCCGGAATTTCGGCCGGAGGGAGATCGACGGGGGGAACGGGCGGTTTGGGTTTGAAAAATTACACATTTGGTCCCTGTGGTTTTGGTTTGTTTATTTTGTTCCCAACTTAATTAGAATTAAATTACAGATTTAGTCCCTGAGGTTTAGTATTTATCATTTTATGTTATATAAATTCTTTTAAAGTTTCAGAATTGCTAAAACACCCCCTGGACTTTATGTTTATTTTTTTTGTTATTATTATTATTATTATTATTATTATTATTATTATTATTACTATTTTTATTATGATTATTATTATTATTATTATTATTTTTTTATTATTGGAATTAATAATGCATTAAAATTTAATTGTTTATAAAAATACGGGATGTTACAGTCTCCCCTGCTTTAGGAAATTTCGTCCCGAAATTTTAATCACGAGGAGGCTGAAACGAAAAGATGAGGATACCGGGGTTTTATTTGGTCCTCACGTTCACAGGTGAACTCTGGGCCACGTTTAGATTCCCAGTGGACTTTGACAATAGGTACCCGGCTTTGTTTCATTTGTATATAATCTTTTACAAGATTCTTGACATAATGTATGCCAATTTGAACTCTTCTAGAGAATCACGAGACTCTCTTTGAGATTTGGCATATGGAACGTTAGGACACGATGACGAGTTACCATGGTATGTTAGACTTATAATCACAACTTCCACAATATAATTTCGTGGTAAGGTGAAGTCTAGAAATCATTAAAAGACCAGCAATGATAAGAAAGGTTAACCGTTGGAATTTAAGAATCCCAAACGTCCTCATATGAAACGACCTTAACGCATATCTTGTGAATATGTATTTCTCCTTTGACCAACCATCGGTCTAAGAATAATACGCTATGCGAAGATCTTGGAATGGGTTCACAAGGATGGTTAAGAATATTATTAAAACAGAAAATGAATCAATCATTTAGAATAACGATTGATGTAACATCATACCACGGTATACGAATATTTGAAACAGATGCAGGTTAATTTCTCGACGTTGTGAGATAATGTGTCGAATTGAATTTTTATAATGCACCAATTGTCATCATACAGTTAAGATAAGAGGCACTTATTCTGGCCAAGTTAAAACTAAAAAGTTTCCATGACCGGTAGGAATGAAGAAGATAGGTCACACACAACAGTCATTTCCTTTCCAACCTTCCTATTCTAAGAACAATACTGTATACAATAATCTCAGTCTTCGGGTAGTTCTATACATCTTAACTTACGCATGTCGAGAGTTTTCCTATCTCCACCGACTAACTAATTTCTAAGCAACTGGGGTTCATGACAAATGAAGGAGTGAATTTGAAGGAATCAATGCTATCCTCTACCAGTATCCAACAGATATGTATTGATTGATGATAAGATATGTGCCTATAATAACATCTGAGTCTTCTTGTCTATTTCACCACTAGTTTGCTTGCTCTAATCTCCAACTTTGTCCTACTATTCACAGATCTTCCCAATGTCCTACTTAATTCTATTTGATCTAAATGTTACAAGGTATGACATTAGCTTTGTCAACTTATGGATTCTATCAGTATAAAGAGCATGATTCCAGTATTACAATTTTAACTTTTGCATTTCATTCCTTGGGTAATAGTACTCACTCACCAAAGATTTTAAACTTATCTCAAGTCATGACTATTGCAGCCTCACTACCTTATACTTGAGTTTAGGCATTCTACCATTTCAGTGTGGTACCCACTAGTGGACAAGCATCATTCTTCAAAGGCCATGTATATTCTAAGCAACCATTCAATTTGCATAATTTCTGAAATGTAAAAGGAGTGACGTCTCACTAGAGATAAGACTAGTGTCACCATGTGATTCCCATATAGACTCTAGGTAGATTAGAACTTATATAAGGGTAAATGTTATAAATGTTTCATTTCCTATATATTCTGGTGCTCATAACTTTATTTACAGCACGGTTAGTTAAAAGCAGGGTCAAAATAGTTCAACCTAAGTTTCGTGTGAAGATTGTCATTAGGTGTCTAACGGTTGAAGATGTTGAAAGATTTCACGAGCGTAGTTTTAAGGAAGGTGGTTATTAATCACAATCGGAGTTGATATTAAAAATATTCCTTAAAGGCTTTGAGGTAATGATTCATGCCTATCTTGATAATAACAAGAAAACAATCTAAGGTTGACATTTGCCACCAAAATACGGGTTTCAATCCTATTTTGGTGAGATCATGTCATTTATGAAATGTAATTTCCAATGAGAATAATTGAAGTCAATCCTCAAGATAAGGAAGTCACCTCAATCCAGAGGATGAAATTTCATAGAACTAACAAATGGGAAACCATTTATTGAAATAGAGAATCATCAAAGTAAGGGAATCTCCCCTGCTTTGATGAAATAGAATCATTTAGGAGATACGAATGTTCTTAGTCATAGGTTGACTTGCAAACTCTTGCATCTCTCATGGTGCAAGCGGTACGAAGTTTGATTTAACGGCGAAAGGAAATTAATATCAATTAGAAATTCGGAATATTTCAAGTTACCTCAGTGTAACAAAGGAAAGATCATGCTTACAAGCTTAAGATCAAAGTTCGAGATAGCAGAATTTGTTATGATGGTGTTCAAATCTTGGATGGTTTAAATCGGGAAGACGAAATCAAGGACAAAAATGATTTGACATCACGATGAGATGTGAACATTCAATTCGCAATCGAAGGGAATATATGGACTTCTCAAGATATGAGGTTAGCCATAACCTTATTGAAGACATGCGTGCTTATAAGTGGTAACTAGGTTATAATTAGTTTATTCGATTATTGAGGTGAGTGACCACTTATAATATAAAATATTCAATTAACAAGGTGTCCCGAGATGTAGGAATTCCACCTACAGCATTGCATGTTTCTTAATTATAGGACACGTTCTTAAGAGGATTTGAGAACCGTAAGTAATGGTTTAAAGTTTTGAAGTCCATTCGGTGTTTAGGAAAGTGTTCTCGATACTTTCGAACCACTGTAGTAATCCGGTAGCTCCTTCGGTTCCACTGAGCTTAGTGGGTTTACAAGAACTGAAATGCTTGTAGGTACAAGCACGTGGAGGGTTAGGACAAACAGAGATTTGAGCAGGGTTCGCGCCTTGATGCAGATAAGTTAGGAGAGTTGGTATGACCGTAGCAACCTCACGTGCCACAATAGCAGTAACCTTACGGCCAGAGTTTCCAGAACGGGATCGTTTTTTTGACGAGTAGTCATTTTGAAATATCATTAAGATATTTTATGAGAATTGGGCAATACGAGCTATACAACATGAAAACAACTATCGGGAATTTGGCATAATAATAATGAGATGTTCCGTGTGTAATCGTTTGATTCGTAATTCAAAGCGAGTATGTTGACTAACCAAAGTTTTAAGTTAACCACCTCTTTGTTGAAGACATGCGTTTCGATAAGCAGATACTCATCCCACTCTTCCAACATTGCATGTATTGGGTGGTGAGGCATAGACTTTGTCGAGATTTTGAAGACCACGAATAACGAGTCAAAGCTCATTTTGAAAATTATTTGATTTAGGCACGCAATGCCTTGACTATGATTTAAGATTTGTGTGTGCTTTGATAGGAATCAAAGTATAAAAAGAATCATATATGGTTCTACTTATCAAGTTCCAATAACCCATGCTTCGGTCCATCAAGATCATTATGTAGCCTAGTTTAAGCACATTCTTAGTATACCGGTGATGTTTATATATAGGGTTCCCCGCAGCGTTCCCACCACATCCACGATATACTTCGAAATATACTTAAACTAGTTACATAACATCTTAATTTTCCTTAGCATCATTCTAAAGAATAACGTAATATAAGTTTGATGTGAGCTACCGCAACTTATGTATAGGCGGTTTTATCAGTATATAAATGGCTACAGACAAACCTATACACCGGTTCCACACGGGAATTGATGACTGTAGAGAAAACATTTCCAAAGTGTAAATAGTTTAATGTGACGTAGCAAGATCCACAAAGCGCATAAGTATAAGTTTATATGACGTAGCAAGATCCACAAAGCGCATACGTATAGATTACAACCAAACCAATCCTTAGGTCCCATTACTGGAACTAATGGTTGTAATGGATGCTCGGCAAAGAAGAACCACACCGCCAAAAGCATCCAAGATCAATAGCATTCACAAGTAATCATCATACAACACTTAGCATCAAGTATTAGCACATAATAGAGTATAGCCACCAAGTAACATATAAGGTAGCAACATAGCATAGAGTTAAGAGTCATAATAGCATCATGCCTCAGACAATCAGGATCATCACGTAGCCCAGTTTAAACACATTCTTGGTATACCAAGGATGCTTATATATAGGGTTCCCCGCAGCGTTCCCACCACATCCGTGGTATACCTGGAACGATGCCTAAACCAGTTACGTGACATCCGTTTATCCTTAGCATCACTTAACATGAAGGCTCTTAGTAGGACAGGACTTAGATGTTGATAATGTTTGATTGCCTTTAACAAGGACTTATAATGTTTGATTGCCTTCAACAAGGACTTATATTGTTTGATTGCCTTCAACAAGGACTTATAATGTTTGATTGCCTTCAACAAGGACTTACTAGAATTATGACCCTAGCACCCTAGGGTATAGAATAGAAACGTGTGATACCCATGATTGTTACCTCATGGTAAGATTAACCAGACTTCTCATGCATGGTGAATTGCAATTACGTGTGCACCCGTAATGGTAATTTACCTTGCATGGTCACCCTAGCTCCACTTACCCCAAGTTAACATCATAGTATTATCTAGATTCATCAAGCACAAATCATGTAATGTCCTTATGTCCATGAGCCAATAGTATTCCAATAATAGCATGTAATAGCAAGTAAGCATATAAGCACATTATGTCTAATGATAACTGTATATCCGTCATACTTTCAGGATTTCAGTCATAACCATGATAGGGTCGGATTCAATATCCGAGATCGACGCTACGCGTGATCACCGAAGTTCCCTAATAATATAATGCTGTGCGCATACAAGCGTAAAGTTCTTAGTATAAAAGTATCCCATGGAGAAAGACTAAGAGTAATAATGTCTTCCTCGGGATGTTCAGATAACACGTGTACATGTATAAAATCAAGTATGTAGGAACATACTTGTAGATTATTAGGTATATAGGAATATACCTGTATATTAAGTTCATAGATTTAATATATTTGACCCATTTGCCTTGTAGACCTGTGTATTGACCATAGTTTATCACTCATCCCAGAAATCCCCAGGTAAGCATACCAGGTCTCGCAATGAGATATATGCGATATGCTTGCCTTAGCCCGAGGGCCTTTTGCCAGGAAATCCAGAATACAGGTGTCTATGTGTCACACAAATCATGAAAGACATTTAGGTAAAATCAAATGCACACAATCCCTAGCATGCATTCTATATGAAGGTTCTTAGGTTATAGTCTAGGTCGAATTCTCCACCTAAATCTCTATAACCAAGGCTCTAGTAGATGAATCGAACCTAACCCACGAACGAATTTAACAAAATAAAGTTGAGTAATGGGATTCCCACTCGACCGAAAGTTCGGCCGACCCACTCACCAAAATCGAGCACTAAACGCTTTGATAATCAAAAGAAATCGCATATTCATGATCCATTTGTCGTTCCTAAACTTCCACTACACTCAATTTGGTATAAATCAAGCTCCAACTCCATCTGTCACACCCTCGCTTATAGCGGAAACACGAGGATGCGACGGACGGGATCGTCATAACACTTGGTATAATTACAGAGACATATTATATGCAAAATCCTCGTGTCATGACGTCGCCCGACACAATGGTGACTTGTGTCGTGGTTATTCAGTTCCACGACTATCATAGTCTTATTAATTCCAAATCTAAATTACACACAATTCACAAATGAAACAAATGATATACATGACTAATGCAAAGCTTATTGAAATCCTGAGGGTCTCGGCTAAGGCATCAACTCTAGCTATCCTCTTTGATTATGTTCACCTGAAAAGATATGCTCAAAAATGTCAACACATAATGTTGGTGAGTTCCGCAGGTTTAAATTTAAAACATTTGATGCTGTATAGAATTTGATATGGAATCATACTGCAAGCACAAACCACATAACATGTGTTTAAAGACAACCAAACCTAATGACGTTTATGCATATAAGTTCGTCGGAATATATTCACCCTTGGCCTGATTGCTGGCAGCTGTGTTGGTAACTCACAAGTTAACCAATCGTCGAAGGGTGGGGGTGTCAACCCAGTAGTACTACCAATACCTATCCGTTGGTTCCCAAACCCGGGAATTAATGGTTGTAAGAATCATAGAATAACACCATGTATGTATTAGAATATAAGAATAGTATCACATTGATTCCAAGTATGAAAATTGTATGTAAGATTGTACAGCATCGAAAACGGGTGAGCATACTTTTCCCCCAAGTTTGAAAAACATTGAAACAATTATAAAAGCATAAAAAGGGGCCACAAACTCACCTTGAATTGATGTAATGTATATGAACAAGAACTTCAAAGAATTAAGCAATGCACGATCAAGCACGATCAATACCTATTATTAATTGTAACTAAGTCTTTAAAATGTGTTTATTGCGAATAAATATATTTGGTAAGATTCGGGTTGGTTTGGTTTAACACGTGACACGTACACAAATGGATGTATATATGTTTACAAGATTAAGTTTGAAATTAACGTTAAATCAAGGATTAGAATTATGGGTTTTTTAATAGGTATTAAGTTTACAAAGTATTTATTTGCATTTTGATTCCATTAGGAGGATTTCATAAGTGTATTTATATATTTTTGGAATTAAGTATAAAAATGATGTGGTTTAATTATATAATTTATAATTATCCAAAGATAATTACAAATAAGGATAATCACAATTATAGTATTTTGATTAATAATAAGGTATTAATCTATACCTTTAGTTAAAATATATTTTACAAGAAATAACCCACAATTTTATTTGTAAATAATTTGTGAATTTATAAATATATTTAAAGATAATATAGCGTTTATCTTATAGAAATAATTATTTATAATATTTATAAATAATATTTATATAATTTTCATGATTTTCATGATTATTTCATAGTTAAACTTGATTTAGAATTTATTTTATAAAAATAAGTATTTTTAATATTTTTAAATAATATTTTATAAAAATCTATTAAAGTTTTTAAATAAAATAAATTTACAGAAAATTATTTTGTAAGATTTAAAATAAGGAAAATTAATAAAATTTATAATTTGTGAACTTCAAATACCCCTACACTCAATGATCCACGTGTCATGACGTTACCCGACACAATGGTGACTTGTGTCGTGGTTAGTCAGTTCCACGACTATCATAGTCTTATTGATTCTAAATCCAAAACACACTTAGTTCACAAGTGAATACAAATGATATACATTACAAATGTAAATCTAATGATGACAATTGGTGCATTATAAAAATTCAATTCGACACATTATCTCACAACGTCGAGAAATTAACCTGCATTTGTTTCAAATATTCGTATACCGTGATATGACGTTAAAACATCAATCGTTATTCTGAATAATTGATTCACTTCCTGCTCTTAACCATCATTGTGAACCCATAGCGTATTATTCTTAGACCGATGGTTGGTCAAAGGAGAAATACATATTCACAAGATATGCGTTAAGGTCGTTTCATATGGTGACGTTTGGGATTCTTAAATTCCGACGATTAACCTTTCTCATCATTGTTGGTCTTATCCTGATTTCTAGGCATTATATTCTGGAAATTATGGATAGAAAAATCAAACAACCCAAGCAGCCAGATACCCATTGTCAAAGTCCGCTAGGAATCTAAACGTGACCTAGAGTTCACCTGGGAACGTGAGAACCAAGTGAAATCCAAGTACCCATATCTTTTCGTTTCAGTCTCCTCGTGATTAAAATTTCGGGACGAAATTTCCTAAAGCAGGGGAGACTGTAACATCCCGTAATCTTCGTTAAATAAAAGTTAATTTAATACGTTTATGTAAATTTCAACCATAATAATAATAATAATAATAATAATAATAATAATGCTAATAATAAATAAAAAATAATAATAATAATAACAAAGATTTAAAATAATAATAATAATAATAATAATAATATATTTATTAGATTTAAAAAGTGCAGGGGGTGCTTATGTAATTTTAAAACTCATTTTAAAAGTTGTTAACATAAAATAACAAACTAGAAACCGCAGGGACCAAAGTGGTAAATTTTAAAACCCATTTCCCTTCCCCCCCGTTTTCCCGATTCCATCTCCGGCCACTATTCCGGCCCACGGCCGGCGAGCCCAAACGCACAAATCCACTCGGTTTTGACCAAATTAAACATGCTCGACAGCCTCGCGTGGATGACTCGAACACCTGACCTACAATAATTTGAATAAATCGAGTACCTAACCCACTAAACCGACCCACTTCCACTCGGCCGAACAATTCCACAAACGATCGCACTAAAACACTCTAATAATCTAATTAAATCGATCTGCATAGACTTTATCTACCTATAAATATGATACAAACTTCGATTGCAAATCACAAGCACGCATTCATTGAATTCAATCCCCATTTCACCCGCGACCTGCAAGTTGGTCGAACACACCCTTATGGTCAATATAATCCGAAATTGATAGAGGGCTATCCATCTTTAACACCAACAGAAGCTTCCTGTGTAGTTAATTCGATTATCATCAGAGTTTGATTCCCTTTTCGAATTCGAGATAGCCGCGGCTGTTCATCGAAGTATTCATCTACAATTTCGAAAGCAAACAGGTAATCAAACATATCAATCTACTCGTTTGATCATGGGGAACAAAAGCCCCATGAATTTGGCCATTAACAGTATCGAATTTGTGTTCAATTTGGGGTAAACCGAACTAGGGTTCTTCGCGAATTTGGGGGTTCTGGAAAACAGTGTTTAAATTCAATTAAAACTATCTTTAATCGCGGTTTAGAGCCTTGGCTCAGTGGTTAGTCGCGCGCGTGTGTGAGCTTGGGGTCCTGGATTCGACCCGGGCCAACCCCTTTTTCTTGTTTTATTTTTTTTAAAAAGCTTATTAAATACAATAAAAATATGGGAAAAATTTCTAAAATTTATAAAAAAATAAATCTATTAAATTTCCCTCATTTTAAATCTTACAAAATAAATTTCTGTAAATTTATTTTATTTAAAAACAATAATAGATTTTTATAAAATATTATTTAAAAATATTAAAAATACTTATTTTTATAAAATAAATTCTAAATCAATTTAATTATGAAATAATCACAAAATCATATAAATATTATTTATAAATATTATAAATAATTATTTTTATAAAAATGGACACTTTATTATCTTTAAATACAAATTAATATATTTTATAAATCCACAAATTAATTATGAAATTGTGGGTTATTTCTTATAAAATATATTTGAACCAAAGGTATAAATTAATACCTTATTATTAATCAAAATACTATAAGTGTGAATATTCTAATTTATAAATATTATTGGATAATTATAAATTATATAATTAGACCACATTATTTTTATATTTAATCCTAAAAATATATAAATACACCTATGAAATCTTTCTAATGAAATCAAAATGTAAATAACTATTTGGTAAAACTTAATACTTATTGATAATTACTTATTGAAACATATACGAATATATAAAAAGATTGTAACATATATATATTGCGTGTGTGACACGTGTTAAATCAAATCAACTCAAACCTTACCAAATATATTCATTCATATTAAAGACTCAGTTACAATCAATAATAGGTGGTGAACGTGTTTGATCGTGCTTTGCCTAATTCTTTGAAGTTCTTATTCATATACATTACATCAATCCAAGGTGAGTTCCGTGGCCCCTTTTTATGCTTTTATAATTGTTTCAATGTTTTTCAAACTTGGGGGAAAATTATGCTCACCCGTTTTCGATGCTGTAAAATCTTACATACAATTTTCATACTTGGAATCGACGTGATACTATTCTCATATTCTAATACATACATGGTGTTATTCTATGATTCTTACAACCATTAATTCCTGGGTTTGGGAACCAACGGATAGGTATTGGTAGTACTACTGGGTTGACACCCCCACCCTTCGACGATTGGTTAACTTGTGAGTTACCAACACAGCTGCCAGCAATCAGGCCAAGGGTGAATATATTACGACAGATTTATATGCATAACATCATTAGGTTTGGTTGTCTTTAAATACATGTTATGTGGTTTGTGCTTACAGTATGATTCCATATCAAATTCTATACAGCATCAAATGTTTTAAACTTAAACCTGCGGAACTCACCAACAATTATGTTGACCATTTTTGAGCATATCTTTTCAGGTGAACATAATCAAAGAAGATAGCTAGTGCAGATGCCTTAGCAGAGACCTCAGGAATTCCGTATGTATTAGTCTTTAATTCGAATGAATATATTTGGTAAGGTTTGAGTTGATTTGGTTTAACACGTGTCACACACGCAATATGTTACAATATTTTTATAGATTTCTATTTGTATTAATAAATAATTATCAATAAGTATTAAACTTATTAAACAATTATTTATATATTTCGATTCCATTAAAAGGGTTTTCATATTTGTATTTAAATATTTTTAGAATTAATTATAATAATGACGTGGTTTAACTATATAATTTATAATTATCCAATAATATTTACAAATAAGGATAATCACGTTTATAGTATTTTGATTAATAATAAGGTATTAATTTATACCTTTGGTTTAAATATATTTTACAAGAAATAACCCACAATTTCATAAATAATTTGTGAATTTATAAAATATATTAATTTGTATTTAAAGATAATAAAGTGTCCATTTTTATAAAAATAATTATTTATAATATTTATAAATAATATTTATATGATTTTTGTGATTATTTCATAATTAACTTGATTTAAGAATTTATTTTATAAAAATAAGTATTTTTAATATTTTTAAATAATATAAAAATCTATTATTGTTTTTAAATAAAATAAATTTACAGAAAATTATTTTGTAAGATTTAAAATGAGGGAAATTTAATAGATTTATTTTTTTATAAATTTTAGAAATTTTTCCATATTTTTATTGTATTTAATAAGCTTTTTTAAAAAAAATAAAACAAGAAAAAGGGGTTGGCCCGGGTCGAACCCAGGACCCCAAGCTCACACACACGCGCGACTAACCACTGAGCCAAGGCTCTAAACCGCGATTAAACATAGTTTTAATTGAATTTAAACACTGTTTTCCAGAACCCCCAAATTCGCGGAGAACCCTAGTTCGGTTTAACCCAAATTGAACACAAATTCGATACTGTTAATGGCCAAATTCATGGGGCTTTTGTTCCCCATGATCAAACGAGTAGATTGATATGTTTGATTACCTGTTTGCTTTCGAAATTGTAGATGAATACTTCGATGAACAGCCGCGGCTATCTCGAATTCGAAAAGGGAATCAAAAACTGTTGATAATCGAATTAACTACACAGGAAGCTTCTGTTGGTGTTAAAGATGGATAGCCCTCTATCAATTTCGGATTATATTGACCAGAAGGGTGTGTTCGACCAACTTGCAGGTCGCGGGTGAAATGGGGATTGAATTCAATGAATGCGTGCTTGTGATTTGCAATCGAAGTTTGTATCATATTTATAGGTAGATAAAGTCTATGCAGATCGATTTAATTAGATTATTAGAGTGTTTTAGTGCGATCGTTTGTGGAATTGTTCGGCCGAGTGGAAGTGGGTCGGTTTAGTGGGTTAGGTCATTCAATTATTCAAATTAAGGTGGTCCACGAGTTCGAATCCTCCACGCGATGCTGTCGGGAGCAATTGATTGAGCCAAAACCGCGTAAATTTGGTGGTTTGGTCTCGCCGGTCGTCGGCCGGAATAGTGGCCGGCGATGGAATCGGGAAAACGGGGGGGGGGGGGGGAAGGGAGATGGGTTTTAAAATTTACCACTTTGGTCCCTGCGGTTTCTTGTTTGTTATTTTATGTTAACAACTTTTAAAATGAGTTTTAAAAATTACATAAGCACCCCTGAACTTATAAATTAAATTTTTATACATTTTTTTTTTATAATTCATTGTTGTTATTATTATTATTATTATTATTATTATTATTATTACTATTATTATTGTTATTATTATTATTGTTATTATTATTATTTGTTATTATTATTATTTGTTATTATTATTATTATTATAATTTTTGTAATTATTGGAATTAGTAACGTATTAAACTTAATCGTTTTATAAAAATACGGGATGTTACAGTCTCCCCTGCTTTAGGAAATTTCGTCCCGAAATTTTAATCACGAGGAGACTGAAATGAAAAGATGAGGTTACTGAGATTTTATTTGGTCCTCGCGTCCCCAGGTGAACTCTGGGTCACGTTTAGATTCCCAGCGGACTTAGACAATGGGTATCCGGCTGTTTGAGTTGTTTGATTTTCCGATCCATAATTTCCAGAATATAATGTCTAGAAATCAGGATAAAACCAACAATGATGAGAAAGGTTATCCGTTGAAATTTAAGAATCCCAAACGTCACCATATGAAGCGACCTTAACGCATATTTTGTGAATATGTATTTCTCCTTTGACCAACCATTGGTCTAAGAATAATATGCTATGCGAAGATCTTGGAATGAGTTCACAACAAAATGAATCAATCATTCAAAATAACGATTGATGTTTTAACGTCATACCATGGTATATGACAGGTACAGGTTAATTTCTCGACGTTGTGAGATAATGGGTTTGCTATTACGTAAAGATTACTCTGAACCTTTCCTTGGTAGGTAAACTTGATAGCATTGCTGATCAAGTGGGTGAGAATTCGTCTAATCCGTAAAACATCACCAATAACCTCCACTGGGACATCACCTCTTCTTGGCCTAAATTTTGTGGCCTCCAACCTCATAACTCCTGACTCAACTTTGGAAAAGTCGAGGATGTCACTAATAAGTTGAAGGACTAGATCGCCAGAAGACAACATGACACTCAAAAGTTGTTTCTGATTTTTATCAAGTTTTGTTGTTGATAGCATTTCTGCTATGCTAACGACCCCTGATAATGGAGATCTTATCTCATGTGACATGGTTGCTAGCATTTGTTTTGCTCTCATCGTTTCCTCTGTAATATGAACAGTTTTATTAAGTTCTGTCTCTTTGGCCTTCTGTACAGCTATTTCTTCCCTTAGTTTTGCCATCTTTTCTCTCTTTTTCACCTGATCAGTGATTTCCATGCACATGTAATTAACACAAATTTTCTCCCCATCTTTGCTGAACACGGTTTCAACATATATTAAGAATGTTTTTGGCTCCGAATAACTCAGTCTTCAAAAGTAATTCCTCTCTTTGCTGACAACTCTCTTTAGAACTTCTCTTTTAGAGTCTTGTTGTTCAAATTCAAGATAGAATTTTAATGATCTTCAAGGTTAAGGATTCAAAAGCGGTTCAAGGAGTGACGCGAATACTAGGAAAGGTATTTGTAAACATGTTTTGCAAGGTAGCAATATCTAAGTAAGTTTACATACGCAGTTCAACAAACCATGAGTTCAGCTGAGAACATTTATATGACTAGAAGTCATGTTCATGAGTTGATAATATCTTCAGCGGAGGAATTGTTTAGGAAGGCTACTATCGCACAATCACGTTTTGATGATAACTCAAAATGAAAAGAATAAACGTTTCCATATAGCTAGGTCAAAATATGAGGACAAAGGGAGAGAAATCGATTTAAGGGTTTTAAGTGCTCCAAGCTTGGAATCAAATCAACTTAATACGATCGGGTCTCCTTTCAGGTTCAGAAATCATGCTTTGACTTGGTAGGTCGAATTACCAACATCGGTTCATCCTTCAAGTTACTTCATCCTTCTCGTTACTTGATTACAACCATGGTAAGTTGAAGATCAAGAGTTGAGATTTAGTCATCAAGGACAAGAAATGATTCGACATCACAATGAGATGTGAACATTCGATTCACAATCGAAGGGAATACATGGACTTCTCAAGATATGAGGTCAGCCATAACCTTAATGGAGACACACGTACTTATAAGTAGTAACAAGGTTATAATTAGTTTATTCGATTATTGAGGTGAGTGATCACTTATAAAATATTCAATTAACAAAGCATCCCGAGATGTAGGAATTCCACCTACAGCATTGCATGTTCTTAGTTATAGGACATATTCTTAAGAGGATTTGAGAACCGTAAGTAACGGTTTAAAGTTTTTGAAGGCCAAACATAGTGATAAATCATCAATTATCATCAAATAGGATTTACTGAAAAAGTGTGAGTTTAATTTTACTCACCGGTATATGAATAGCCTGTCGGAACCCTTTTTAATAAGGTGAACCCGCTATCCTACATACCTACTAAGTACAAGCCCAACAAATCCTTCACATTGAATTTGTCCATGTCACTTAGTTTATTATTTCTATGTACAAGTCCAACAAATCCTTCACATAGGGTTTGTCCATGTATCATAGTTTAATTTTTTTTTCTTTTTCCTTTTTATGTGTGTATTATGCCAGTTTTAATAATTCAAATCAGAGGGCGCGAATCCTCTCTTTACATTTATCCTCATATGGGTGGTAAGTGGAACTATAATGGCAAAACTTATATAGCGCAACAATCTGCCTTCCCACAGAATAGTCATCCCGAATGACAGCGAGATCTTTGTGCATCTGATAAGGACCACATGTCCAAACCTTTGTGGGGGTTAGTCACTCCCCGATAGTACTATCCAAAAGATCCCTGCCTTGTTTATAGCCCAGTTTACACAGCAGGATTTCATAATAACCATATGTAATCATAAATGTGATCCAATTATTATTTAACATAATACACAAAAATAATTTGTAAATTTAATTACAACATGTATTCCAGCCCCTAAAATATTTAAATGATTAAAAGGGGAATAGTTATGAACTCACCTCAGTCCTTGTGTGGTGTTGACAACCTAGTAAATTCCTGCTAAGGAATTATATTTCACGTCAGCAAATAGATACAAATCCAAAACCTAAATAAGTTAGATCTTGAACCTGGTGTTCAATTGATCTAGGATTTGGTTTTCGGGGATTTGTTATAAACATATAATTAATCATTTAATTCTTTAATAATTAAAGATTTGTATTTCATGATATTTGATCAAATTAATAATGATTTTCAATATGTCATTATGTCTTAAATAATTTTTAGACATTACTTACATATGTAAATTGATATTTTAATTTAATAAGATTTTATAATTTAATTTATAAAATCTAATTTTTTTGTTTATCATGTTTAAAATACAAATAGGATACTTTAGTATTTTATATTTTATAAAATCTAATAGTAAGATTTATAAATAGACACAAATTATCTAATCTTTATATTTATATAATAAAGTTATTATAATTGAACATATAATAGATAATAACATATTGTTAAATTTATAACATATTTACATGGTAAAACATATTATAAATTATCTAATTATTATGTTATTCATAATTACAGATGATATAATGTTCCATTAATAATTTGATGATTTAAATCATTATTTAGAATCCATATATAAAAAAAATAACAATTTATAACATTTGTAATAATTTTTATAAATAAATAATTAATAAGATTTTAAAGAAATAATTTTCCAGAAAATAATTATATACTTCTAAAATAAACAAAGTTTATAAAAATTATTTTTATAATTTTTAGTAATTTTTCTGGATTTTTAAAATGTGAAAAAGGCTTTTAAAAAAAATAGAGGTTGGGGGCCGGGTTCGAACCCGTGACCCCTAGGAGTGCAATTGGACCGGGAACCAGTGAACCAAGGCATCAAGCCGCGGTAACAATTGGTTTCCATTTCATTTAAACTCAGTTAACCAAATTCCCCAATTCCACCAAGAACCCTAATTCGATCCAATCCCAAATTGAAGCTTAAACTCGAATGATCACTGCAATAGACATGGGGCTTTTGTTCCCCATGTCAAATCGAGTGTGTTCATGTATTAAATTACCTATTTGGAAGACGAATTGATGTTAGGCCATCGAAGAACAGTCGCGACAGTCATGAGATCGGTTCAGGTGTAAATGTTGATCATAATCAAATTGCTCTTACAGGAAGCTTCTAATGGCCTTAATAATGAAAAGCCCTCTGTTGGTTTTGTGAAATAGAACTCAGAAGTCGGAAATCGAATTAGTTACAGGCCGAGAGAGAAATGGCGATTGAACTGTATGATTTTTAGTATTTCAGGTACAATTCGAAGTTCCATTAGCTTAGGAATCTTATAGCCGTTCGTTTGGATTAATTTATTTGAATTATTGTAGTGTGTAGTGCTCGATTTAGTGAGTGGGTCGGCCGACAATCGGGTTTAGTGGGTTAGGTAATAGATCGATCGCATTATTCAAATTGGTGTGTGGGTTAGGTTCGAATCACCCACGAAAACATGTCAGGAATGATTGATTGGGTCAAAACCGTGTCATTTTGGTGTTTTGGTCTCGCCGGAGACTTCGCCGGAGACCGGCCGGAGGGAAGTCGACGGGGAAAGGGGCGGCGGGTTGGGTGTTTTAAAATAATTACAAGAATGGTCCCTGTGGTTTAATATGTTTATTATTTCATGCCCAAAGTTTCTAAAACAAGTTTCAACAATTACAAACCACCCCCTTGGACTTAAATTAAGTTTAATAAATTTTATAATTTATTATTATTAATAATAATAATATTTTCATTATTATTATTATTATCATTATTAACATTATTATTTTTAATAAATATTATTATTGTTATTATTATCATTATTTTTATTATTATCAATAATAATAATAAAAACAATTTGTAAATTCACTTAAATATTATATTAAATTAAAAAAAATTTCGGGTTGTCACATCATCCCCCTGTTAGAGGAATTTTCGTCCCGAAAATTAAGATGTACGGGCAACATCTTTGAACAGGTTAGGATACCTGCGTATCATTTCGTCCTCTCGTTCCTAAGTGAACTCAGGACAATGTCGGGAGTTCCACCGAACTCTGACAACTGTAATCTCGCTATGCTTTAATTGTTTAACTTCCTTATCCATGATTTCAACTGGTGCCTTAACAAGTCTGAGTTTCTCACATACTTGCAGTTCCTTGAAAGGCACAACCAGTAATTCATCGGATAAACACTTCCTTAGATTTGATACGTGAAAAACATTATGCACACCACCAAGTTCAGCAGGTAGATTTAATTCATAGGTTACTGGGTCAATCCTTCTGACAAATTCAAAAGGTCCCACGTAGCGAGGGTTCAATTTCCCTCATTTCCCAAAGCGTATAACTCCCTTCCAGGGAGATACCTTTAGCGAAACTTTATCTCCTTTCTGAAATTCAAGTGGCTTGCGGTGTTTATTAGCGTAGCTTTTCTTATCTGGACAATTTTCTCATGAGTTTCAAAGATCAATTCTAACTTGTCTTGGGATCCTAATCAACCTAGGGCACACTTATGGTATTGGTCAGAACTCCAACCTTCTTAATTTCCCCGTTTAACACATGTTAGCTTAATCGTATCAACCAACTTAGCTAGGTTCACAATATTGACATTAAAGCAAATCATTTAAACCATCAGAGAGGCTTATTCTACTACTCACTAGATTTTTCCCAGTGTCCTTCTTAATTCTATTTGGTCTAAGGTATGATATCAGTTTTATCAATTCATGGGGTTTGTTAATATAAAGAGCACGACTTAACCCTACCATTGCATGATTTTAGAATTACAATTCTAGCTTTTGCATTTCATTCCTTAGGTATAGTAACCCTTTTATAAGCATTACCGGTATACTAAGAATATGCTTAAACCGGTTACACAACATCCTAATTTATTATCATCCCAAAGAATAACTTAATGTATGTAGGTATCATCACCCTTCTATATCTCCTGTAGTCCACTTTCATTCTAAGTATTCAATCAGTCCCTCAATTACTGAAATGCTAAGTGGAGGAATGCCTCTTAAAGGATAAAATTAATATTATGATTGGAAATACCATGAAGGCTCTAAGTAGGACAGGACTTAAGTAACAGCAGGTAAACTACAAGCACATAAGTACAATATGTCTAATGATAGCTGCCTATCCTTCATACCTTCAGGATTTCAGGTATAACCATGTCAGGTCAAGTACTAGGGAAACAAGTCTCACTTTAGGTTAGGACAAGTGTAGCACAGATTACCAAATGGAATACATCAAGGTAATTTTGATTCATATGTCTTAAAGGCTTGTATATTGACCACAGTAACTTCACGTGCTACAATAGCAGCAATCTTACGACTAGAGTTTCTAGACCGTGAACGGATTTGTCGAGAAGCCATTCTGAGATATCATTAAGAATTTTCATGGAAATATGTTCTATGAGAACCGAGGCTTTCTTGCTCAACGTGTAGGAATGATGACTTATACGGACTACAATGTTACCACCCGACCAGATTCACCGGACTTAGCATGCACGACAAATTACAATTACGTGTGCACCCGTAATGGTAAGTTGTTTTGCATGATCACCCCGGTTCCTCCTATTGGGTTAACATATCTTGTCAAGTATAGTGGTCATTAATGATAGAAGTACCAAATATGTATGTATTATATCGGGAAAACGAAATCAAGGACAAGAATTATTCAACACGACAATGAGATGTTCCGAGTGTATTCGTTTGATTTGTGAATCAAAGCGAGTACGTTGACTAATCAAATTATTGGGTCAATCACAACTTTGTTGAAGACATGCGTACCTATAAGCAGATACTCATCCCAAGGGTTCCCAGGTAAGGTAAACAGGTCCATCGGTTGATTTGGATATATGCGAATACCTTGCCTAGACAGAACACCCCGAGATACAGGCATCACGCTCTTCCAGCATTACATGTTTCAAGTTGTAAGACACAGACTTTGACGAATTTGAAAACCATGAATAACAATCGAGTTTTGGAGTTTGAAATCACTTGAATTAGGCACACAATGCCTTAGAATATGATTTAAGATTCGTGTGTGTATTGATAGGAATCAAGGTATAAGGGGAATCACATAAGGCATATAACTTCTTAATCTTAGTCAATCTCTAACTAAGGCAATTTACTTTGTGCAACTATTGTGTGTGGCTATAGGCTAGATGCAATTCCTAACTCACTATAACCAAATTAAGGTCGAAGGGCTTGATTTAGGTCATACTGTTTCTGGCGATCTAGTCCTTCAACTTATTAGTGACATCCTCGACTTTTCCTAAATGTTCACATCAGCTCTTATAGGTGTCTAGTCCTCCTTTTTATTGTGTAATTGAACTTTGATGCAGGGATAAACTAAATTTACCCGTCCGACATCAATAAACTCGTTTTTATGCAGGGATTAAAAACCCTATGGTTAATTTCATTATCATAACCGATTGGTGGATCAATTTGATACCAATCGAATTAGGGTTCTTATTGATTTGGGAGTTTATAATTAAATGAAACCAAGTCTTTCTGCGGCTGAGAGCCTTGGTTCACTGGTTGGTACGCGGGTGTGTGGGAAGGAGGTCCCGGGTTCGAACCCGGGCACCAACATATATTTTTTAGAGCCCTTTTTAGCCCTTTAAAAATACAGAAAATTATTAAAAATTATAAAAATAATTATTATAAACTTTGTTCATTTTAGAGGTTATATAATTATTTCTGGAAAATTTATTTCTTTAAAAACCTTATTTATTTATTTAGTTAATTATTACAAATGTTATAAAATATTAATTATAAATGTTATAAATAGCCATTTTTATAAAAATAGACTCTAAATAATAATTTAAATTATTAATTTATTATTAGACGTTATATTATTTGTAATTATGGATAAAATGATTTTATAAATTAAATCATAAAAATCATACTAAATAATACATGATTTACTGAAAATCATAAATAGATTTTCAAATAAAATAATAACATAGATTATCACACATAAATAATGCTTATACATAATATAAATATGGATAACACAATTAATAATTAGGTGATTTATATTAATTATTGAACATAATCTATTATGTTATGATTATTATTATTTTTTTTATTTATTATTAGCATTATTATTATTATTATTATTATTATTATTATTATTATTATTATTATTATGGTTGAAATTTACATAAACGTATTAAATTAACTTTTATTTAACGAAGATTACGGGATGTTACAGTCTCCCCTGCTTTAGGAAATTTCGTCCCGAAATTTATTCACTAGGAGGCTGAAACGAAAAGATGAGGGTACTTGAACTTCATTTGGTACTCACGTTCCCAGGTGAACTCTGGACCTCGCCTTGAGTTCCACCTCACTCGGACAATTGGGATTTTGCTGCGTTTTAATTGTTTGACCTCCCGATCCATTATTTCTATTGGTTCTTCCACAAAATGGAGTTTCTCATCAATCTTGATTTCTTCAATTGGCACATGTAAGGACTCGTCCGCCAAACACTTCTTGAGGTTTGACACGTGAAAAGTATCGTGTACACCGCTGAGTTCTTGTGGCAACCTCAATCGGTAAGCCACCGGACCGATTCTTTCTGTAATCTCGAATGGTCCTACGTATCGAGGGGCTAACTTCCCTTTCTTTCCAAATCGTACAATCCCTTTCCAGGGAGAGACTTTGAGTAAGACGTGATCTCCAACATTGAATTCTAGGGGCTTCCGACGGTTGTCGGCATAGCTCTTTTGGCGATCTCTTGCAGCTTTTAGTCTGTCTTTAATTTGGAAAATCTTGTCAGTCGTTTCTTGGATGATTTCTGGGCCTGTTAGCTGGCTTTCACCAATCTCAGCCCAACAAACTGGGGATCTACATTTCCTCCCGTATAATGCTTCAAATGGAGCGCATCCAATGCTTGTGTGGTAACTGTTGTTGTAAGAGAACTCAATCAATGGTAAATGAGTATCCCAGCTACCACCAAAATCGATTACACAAGCTCTAAGCATGTCTTCCAACGTTTGTATCGTTCGTTCACTTTGGCCATCCGTTTGTGGGTGATAGGCGGTACTCATATCTAGTCGAGTGCCCATCGCTTTTGGCAGACGTTGCAGAATAATAAAAATAATAATAATAATAATAATAATAATAATAATAATAATGATGATGCTAATAATAATAATAATAATAATAATAATAATAATAATAATAATAATCCAGGGGGCTGTTGGCAATTTTTAAAACTTCAAAAATAAATTCATAACATAAAATGATAATAATAGAAGTCAAGGGGTTCATTCTGTAATTCCCGAATTTACAAAACCAACCCCGCCCACCCCACGTAATTCCGGCCGCCGTCCGGCCAAAAATCCGGCGACCTCCGGCGAAGCCGAAACCCACGAAATACTCGGTTTTAAACACCGAAAATTATACCAAAACGCTCGTGGACAAAATTCGAACCTAACACACGCATTTAATCATTCAAATTACAGCTTCTAGAACCAATAATCGACCACTTTAACTTTCGGTCGAAGTGCGGCACTAAATCGAGCACTAAACACAAAAATAAACAAAAGAAATCGCATAATTAGGAACATTTTGTCGTTTCCAATCGTCCACTGAATTCCAATTGCTATAAAAGGACACAATCGTAGAGTTTAATCTTCACACTCATACTCGACCTGCAACTCGATCAACAGTCACCTTCCGAGCCTTATAACTAACAAATAACATAGGGCTTTTGATCATTGATATCATTAGAAGCTTTCTGTGCAAACAATTTGAATTTCATCAACGTTTGATCACCATTCGAATCCGAGTTAGCCGCGGTTGTTCTACGAAGAGTTCATCCATAATCCGAAACATAAACAGGTAATTGAACATACCCATATACTCGATTTTACGTAGGAAATAAAAGCCCTAACATTAATTTGATTATTAACATCGATTTGATCTTCAATTTGGATCAAATCGGATTAGGGTTCTTCGGAATTGGGGAAACTGGAAGACTAAGTTTAAAAATAATTCGGGCGGAGTTCTATCGCGGCTGTATGCCTTGGTTCACTGGTTTGGGCTGTGTGTGTGCATGTGAGAGGTCCCGGGTTCGACCCCGGGCAACCTCTTTTATTTTTTTAAAGCTTTTTAATCATTTTAAAAATATACAAAAATTCCTAAAAATTATAAAAACAAATATTATAAATCTTCCATATTTTAAATCCTACAAAATTATTTTCTGTAAATTTATTTTATTTAAAAACCTTAATAAATTTTTATAAAATATTATTTATAAACATTAAAAATACTTATTTTTATGAAATGGATTCTAAACCGTGTATAACTATAAAATAATCACGAAAATCATGAAAATTATATAAATATTATTTATAATATTATAAATAATTATTTCTATAAAAATGGACACTTTATTATCTTTAAATACAAATTAATATATTTTATAAATTCACAAATTATTTATGAAATTGTGGGTTATTTCTTGTAAAATATATTTAAACCAAAGGTATAAATTAATACCTTATTATTAATCAAAATACTATAAATGTGATTATCCTTATTTGTAAATATTATTGGATAATTATAAATTATATAGTTAAACCACGTCATTATTATAATTAATTCTAAAAATATTTAAATACAAATATGAAAACCCTTTTAATGGAATCAAAATATAAATAATTGTTTAATAAGTTTAATACTTATTGATAATTATTTATTAATACAAATAGAAATCTATAAAACATTGTAACATATTGCGTGTGTGACACGTGTTAAACCAAATCAACTCAAACCTTACCAAATATATTCATTCGTATTAAAGACTAAATTACAATCAATAATAGGTATTGAACGTGTTTGATCGTGCTTTGCCTAATTCTTTGAAGTTCTTATTCATATACATTACATCAATCCAAGGTGAGTTTCCGTGGCCCCTTTTTATGCTTTTACAATTGTTTCAATGTTTTTCAAACTTGGGGGAAAAGTATGCTCACCCATTTTCGATGCTGTAAAATCTTACATACAATTTTCATACTTGGAATCGACGTGATACTATTCTCATATTCTAATACATACATGGTGTTATTCTATGATTCTTACAACCATTAATTCCCGGGTTTGGGAACCAACGGATAGGTATTGGTAGTACTACTGGGTTGACACCCCCACCCTTTGACGATTGATTAACTTGTGAGTTACCAACACAGCTGCCAGCAATCAGGCCAAGGGTGAATATATTCCGGCAAATTTATATGCATAACGTCATTAGGTTTGGTTGTCTTAAACACATGTTATGTGGTTTGTGCTTACAGTATGATTCCATATCAAATTCTATACAGCATCAAATGTTTTAAATTTAAACCTGCGGAACTCACCAACATTATGTGTTGATATTTTTGAGCATATCTTTTCAGGTGAACATAATCAAAGAGGATAGCTAGTGCAGATGCCTTAGAAGAGACCTCAGGATTTCAATAGTTTTGCATATGTAATATTTGTCATTTGTTTTCATATTTGAACATTGTGTGATTTGGATTGGAATCAATAAGACTATGATAGTCGTGGAACTGACTAACCACGACACAAGTCACCATTGTGTCGGGGGACGTCATGACACGAGAAGTTTGCATGTATTATATCTCTGTATTTATACCAAGTGTTATGACGATCCCGTCCGTCGCATCCTCGTGTTTCCGACCTTGTTGAAGATACGCGTACTTATAAGTAATCTCTCATCTCAAGGGTTTCGAGTCAAGTAAACGGATTCAATGATCGAATCAAATTTTTATGTACACTTTGCTTAGACAAAGTATCCAACGATGTAGGAATTTCATCTACAGCATTGCATGTTCTTAGTTATGGGTCACCTCCGTAAAAGGATTTAAGGATCATAAGTAACGGTTTAAAGTTTTTAAAGACCATACGGTTTAAATTCCCACTATCTTTGAGTATATTAAGATCCATGTGCTCGTTGGTCAAGGTATGGAAATAGTTACATGAAAGGCTGGGTTCTATACCGTTGCACATTACACGTTGAGTGTTTAAAAATAAGAGTTGAATTGTAGAATGGGTTTAATATTAAAAGGAATATTATTTAGGTTAAGGATGAGAAAGTGTTTAAACTTTGATGATAAACCAGTTCAAGGATTTAAGGATTTTTAAGATACAAAAGGATGGTTCCATTTAGTAACGCATTACCATTTGGAATCGTTGACACGTCAAGGTTGGGGTGTGACAGATTGGTATCAGAGCCCATAACTATAGGGATTTAGGTTATTAGAAATGGTGACCTAGACTATAGTTGCATGAACCTCATAGAAAGATCTTTATACTTTTGTGCTCACATATTGTTTGAATGCTACATAATGCTATGCCTTTTGTGCAATTTGATGCCTTAGCATAGGATTGCCTAAACATTTCTACATGTCCCCTAAAACTTACATTTGACTCTTAGACTCCCCGAACATGAAACCTCTTAATCTTATTCTCGACGACACGTGGAATCGTATACCTATGCTTATGACTTGGATCTTTAGACGTTATGTCTAATCTATATAAATCTCATCAAGGTTTTGATTTCATGAACCTAAGAAATATTATGTGACACATAGACACCTGTATTCTGGATTTCCTGGCAAAAAGCCCTCGGGCTAAGGCAAGCGTATTCGTATAAATCTCATTGAGGGAACCGTTACGCTACCTGGGGATTTCTGGGATGAGTGATAAACTATGGTCAACATACACAAGTTTCTAAGGTAAATGGGTCAATTTACCTTGACGTGTCAACGATTCCAAATGGTAATGCGTTACTAAATGGAACCATCCTTTTGTATCTTAAAAATCCTTAAATCCTTGAACTGGTTTATCATCAAAGTTTAAACACTTTCTCATCCTTATCCTAAATAATATTCCTTTTAATATTAAACCCATTCTACAATTCAACTCTTACGTTTAAACACTCAACGTGTAATGTGCAACGGTATAGAACCCAGCCTTTCATGTAACTATTTCCATACCTTGACCAACGAGCACATGGATCTTAATATACTCAAAGATAGTGGGAATTTAAACCGTATGGTCTTTAAAAACTTTAAACCGTTACTTATGATCCTTAAATCCTTTTACGGAGGTGACCCATAACTAAGAACATGCAATGCTGTAGATGAAATTCCTACATCGTTGGATACTTTGTCTAAGCAAAGTGTACATAAAAATTTGATTCGATCATTGAATCCGTTTACTTGACTCGAAACCCTTGAGATGAGAGATTACTTATAAGTACGCGTATCTTCAACAAGGTTATGGTTGATATCATATCCTGAGAAGTCCATGTATTTCCTTTTGATCGAATATTCACATCTCATTGTGATGTTGAATAATTCCTGTCCTTGAGTTCGTCTTCCCGATTCAAATCATCCAAGATTTGAACACCACAACAAATTCTGTTATCCCAAACTTTGACCTTAAATTTTATAAGCATGATTTTCCTTTTGGTTTCATTGATGTAACTTGAAATTTCCTGAATTTCTAATTAATATTATTTTCCTTTCATCGTTAAGTCAAACTTCGTACCGCTTGCACCGTGGGAAATGCGAGGGTTTGCAAGTCAATCTATGACTAAGAACACTCGTATCACCTAAATGATTCTATCTCATCAAAACAGGGGTGATTCCCTTACTTTGATGAATCTCTATTTATTTCGATAAATGGTTTCTAATTTTGTGTTTTATGATATTTCATCCTCTGGATTAGGGTGATTTCCTTATCTTGAGGATTGACTTCAATTATTCTTATTGAAACTTACACTTCACAAATGACAAGATCTCACCAAAATAGGATTGAAACCCGTACTTTGGTGACAAATGTCAATCTTCGATTATTTTCTTGTTATTATGAAATTCAATCATCAATATAGGCGTGAATTCCATACCTTGATGATAATTTCATTTTTATGGATTGTATTCTCTCAAATGAAACGATCTCATCAAAGTAGGAGTGAATTCTGGATTTTGATGAAGAAGTTCATCCTGTTATATTTTGTTTTTTTTGCAAAACTTCATCGTTAAGATAGGAGTGATTTCCCTTACCTTAATGGTGAGTTATCTCGTCTTATTTCTGTAGATCCTCAACCATGAGTTGGGATCGAACTTTTTGATTGGTAAGTTAATGGTCATATCTTGGGAATACACCATCAAGTTAGGAGTGAAAACCACACCTTGATGACTATTCTCATTTCTTGATCTTTAACTTACCATGGTTGTAATCAAGTGACGAGAAGCGTGTAGTAACTTGAAGGGTGAATCAATGTTGGTGATTCGACCTATCAAACCAAAGCATGATCTCTGAACTTGAAAGGAGGCCCGATCGTTTTAATTTGATCTTGATTCCAAGCTTGAAGCATGTAAATTCTTAAATCAAATTCTTTCCCTTTATCTTCATATATTGACTCGATCTAGCTACATCGAACAATTTATTCCTTACTTATCAACTTTCATCTTGAGATATCATCAAACCCATAAGTATAGTCTTCCTAAACAATTCTTTGTCAAATAAAGATATTATCGAATACCTCTCTTATTGTTTGATGAATTACATATGTGATCTGCATTTGGAAATTTTTTACCTTGAAAAACATGGTTACAAATACCTTTCTTATTGTGTGCGTCATTTCTTGAATCGCTTTTGAATCTTTAAACTTCAAAATCTGTCACACCCTCGCTTAGAGCGGAAACACGAGGATGCGACGGACGGGATCGTCATAACACTTGGTATAATTACAGAGACATATTATATGCAAAATCCTCGTGTCATGACGTCCCCCGACACAATGGTGACTTATGTCGTGGTTAGTCAGTTCCACGACTATCATAGTCTTATTAATTCCAAATCTAAATTACACACAGTTCACAAATGATATACATGACTAATGCAAAGCTTATTGAAATCCTGAGGGTCTCGGCTAAGGCATCAACTCTAGCTATCCTCTTTGATTATGTTCACCTGAAAAGATATGCTCAAAAATGTCAACACATAATGTTGGTGAGTTCCGCAGGTTTAAGTTTAAAACATTTGATGCTGTATAGAATTTGATATGGAATCATACTGTAAGCACAAACCACATAACATGTGTTTAAAGACAACCAAACCTAATGACGTTATGCATATAAATCTGTCGGAATATATTCACCCTTGGCCTGATTGCTGGCAGCTGTGTTGGTAACTCACAAGTTAACCAATCGTCGAAGGGTGGGGGTGTCAACCCAGTAGTACTACCAATACCTATCCGTTGGTTCCCAAACCCGGGAATTAATGGTTGTAAGAATCATAGAATAACACCATGTATGTATTAGAATATGAGAATAGTATCACGTCGATTCCAAGTATGAAAATTGTATGTAAGATTTTACAGCATCGAAAACGGGTGAGCATACTTTTCCCCCAAGTTTGAAAAACATTGAAACAATTATAAAAGCATAAAAAGGGGCCACGGAACTCACCTTGGATTGACGTAATGTATATGAATAAGAACTTCAAAGAATTAGGCAAAGCACGATCAAACACGTTCACCACCTATTATTGATTGTAACTGAGTCTTTAATATGAATGAATATATTTGGTAAGGTTTGAGTTGATTTGATTTAACACGTGTCACACACGCAATATATATATGTTACAATCTTTTTATATATTCGTATATGTTTCAATAAGTAATTATCAATAAGTATTAAGTTTTACCAAATAATTATTTACATTTTGATTTCATTAGAAAGATTTCATAGGTGTATTTTTATATTTTTAGGATCAAATATAGAAATCAACAGTGAATCGTTTCAACATGCGTTTTAACCATAAGAATCAATAGCGTTTCACAAATTAAACCAGTTGTGTTGTGATGTATGCCATGCATGCATCCTAGCTGAGTTCTTAATCTTGTGCGTTTCTGTGACCTGAGAAAACATGCTAAAATATGTCAACATAAAGTTGGTGAGTTCACAGGTTTAACAAAAAAATGTGTTTGTAAGCGTATCCATAGTTTGCGTTTCAATGGTTTAGTATATATTGCATATCGTTAGGTAGCTAAAAAAAATGATAATAAGAATAATGAAAACAATAATAATAATAATCTTAAGGTTAATAATGATAATAATAATAATAAATGAAAATATTATTATTAATAATAATTTATAAGAATTTATTTATAAGTCCAGGGGGAAGTTTTGTAATTTCCAAAACTTGTTTTATAAACTTAATACATGAAATAATAAGCTCTGGAAAGTTCAGGGACCAAAGTAGTAAATTTTAAAACCCATCACCCTTCCCCCCCCCCCCCCCCGTTTTCCCGATTCCATCTCCGGCCACTATTCCGGCCGACGGCCGGCGAGACCAAACCACCAAATTTACGCGGTTTTGGCTCAATCAATTGCTCCCGACAGCATCGCGTGGAGGATTCGAACTCGTGGACCACCTTAATTTGAATAATTGAATGACCTAACCCACTAAACCGACCCACTTCCACTCGGCCGAACAATTCCACAAACGATCGCACTAAAACACTCTAATAATCTAATTAAATCGATCTGCATAGACTTTATCTACCTATAAATATGATACAAACTTCGATTGCAAATCACAAGCACGCATTCATTGAATTCAATCCCCATTTCACCCGCGACCTGCAAGTTGGTCGAACACACCCTTCTGGTCAATATAATCCAAAATTGATAGAGGGCTATCCATCTTTAACACCAACAGAAGCTTCCTGTGTAGTTAATTCGATTATCAACAGTTTTTGATTCCCTTTTCGAATTCGAGATAGCCGCGGCTGTTCATCGAAGTATTCATCTACAATTTCGAAAGCAAACAGGTAATCAAACATATCAATCTACTCGTTTGATCATGGGGAACAAAAGCCCCATGAATTTGGCCATTAACAGTATCGAATTTGTGTTCAATTTGGGGTAAACCGAACTAGGGTTCTCCGCGAATTTGGGGGTTCTGGAAAACAGTGTTTAAATTCAATTAAAACTATGTTTAATCGCGGTTTAGAGCCTTGGCTCAGTGGTTAGTCGTGCGTGTGTGTGAGCTTGGGGTCCTGGGTTCGACCCGGGCCAACCCCTTTTTCTTTTTTTTTTAAAAAAAGCTTATTAAATACAATAAAAATATGGAAAAATTTATAAAATTTATAAAAAAATAAATCTATTAAATTTCCCTCATTGTAAATCTTACAAAATAATTTTCTGTAAATTTATTTTATTTAAAAATAATAATAGATTTTTATATTATTTAAAAATATTAAAAATACTTATTTTTATAAAATAAATTCTTAAATCAAGTTAATTATGAAATAATCACAAAAATCATATAAATATTATTTATAAATATTATAAATAATTATTTTTATAAAAATGGACACTTTATTATCTTTAAATACAAATTAATATATTTTATAAATTCACAAATTATTTATGAAATTGTGGGTTATTTCTTGTAAAATATATTTAAACCAAAGGTATAAATTAATACCTTATTATTAATCAAAATACTATAAACGTGATTATCCTTATTTGTAAATATTATTGGATAATTATAAATTATATAGTTAAACCACGTCATTATTATAATTAATTCTAAAAATATTTAAATACAAATATGAAAACCCTTTTAATGGAATCGAAATATATAAATAATTGTTTAATAAGTTTAATACTTATTGATAATTATTTATTAATAGAAATAGAAATCTATAAAAATATTGTAACATATTGCGTGTGTGACACGTGTTAAACCAAATCAACTCAAACCTTACCATATATATTCATTCGAATTAAATACTAAATTACAATCAATAATAGGTATTGAACGTGTTTGATCGTGCTTTGCCTAATTCTTTGAAGTTCTTATTTATATACATTACATCAATCCAAGGTGAGTTCCGTGGCCCCTTTTTATGCTTTTATAATTGTTTCAATGTTTTTCAAACTTGGGGGAAAAGTATGCTCACCCGTTTTCGATGCTGTAAAATCTTACATACAATTTTCATACTTGGAATCGACGTGATACTATTCTCATATTCTAATACATACATGGTGTTATTCTATGATTCTTACAACCATTAATTCCCGGGTTTGGGAACCACCGGATAGGTATTGGTAGTACTACTGGGTTGACACCCCCACCCTTCGACGATTGGTTAACTTGTGAGTTACCAACACAGCTGCCAGCAATCAGGCCAAGGGTGAATATATTCCGACAGATTTATATGCATAACGTCATTAGGTTTGGTTGTCTTTAAACACATGTTATGTGGTTTGTGCTTACAGTATGATTCCATATCAAATTCTATACAGCATCAAATGTTTTAAATTTAAACCTGCGGAACTCACCAACAATTATGTTGACCATTTTTGAGCATATCTTTTCAGGTGAACATAATCAAAGAGGATAGCTAGTGCAGATGCCTTAGCAGAGACCTCAGGAATTCATTAGATTTACATTTGTAATGTATATCAGTTGTATTCACTTGTGAACTAAGTGTGTTTTGGATTTAGAATCAATAAGACTATGATAGTCGTGGAACTGACTAACCACGACACAAGTCACCATTGTGTCGGGTAACGTCATGACACGTGGATCATTGCATTTATTATGTCTCTGTAAACAAACCAAGTGTTATGACGATCCCGTCCGTCGCATCCTCGTGTTTCCGCTATAAGCGGGGGTGTGACAGATATCTGTCACACCCTCGCTTAGAGCGGAAACACGAGGATACGACGGACGGGATCGTCATAACACTTGGTATAATTACAGAGACATATTATATGCAAAATCCTCGTGTCATGACGTCCCCCGACACAATGGTGACTTGTGTCGTGGTTAGTCAGTTCCACGACTATCATAGTCTTATTAATTCCAAATCTAAATTACACACAGTTCACAAATGATATACATGACTAATGCAAAGCTTATTGAAATCCTGAGGGTCTCGGCTAAGGCATCAACTCTAGCTATCCTCTTTGATTATGTTCACCTGAAAAGATATGCTCAAAAATGTCAACACATAATGTTGGTGAGTTCCGCAGGTTTAAGTTTAAAACATTTGATGCTGTATAGAATTTGATATGGAATCATACTGTAAGCACAAACCACATAACATGTGTTTAAAGACAACCAAACCTAATGACGTTATGCATATAAATCTGTCGGAATATATTCACCCTTGG
The DNA here is from genome assembly GCA_024085815.1 of Flaveria linearis. Classification (NCBI taxonomy): domain Eukaryota; kingdom Viridiplantae; phylum Streptophyta; class Magnoliopsida; order Asterales; family Asteraceae; genus Flaveria; species Flaveria linearis. Next base: position 104,033,666 of record CM044001.1, read on the forward strand.
CCTGATTGCTGGCAGCTGTGTTGGTAACTCACAAGTTAACCAATCATCGAAGGGTGGGGGTGTCAACCCAGTAGTACTACCAATACCTATCCGTTGGTTCCCAAACCCGGGAATTAATGGTTGTAAGAATCATAGAATAACACCATGTATGTATTAGAATATGAGAATAGTATCACGTCGATTCCAAGTATGAAAATTGTATGTAAGATTTTATAGCATCGAAAACGGGTGAGCATAATTTTCCCCCAAGTTTGAAAAACATTGAAACAATTATAAAAGCATAAAAAGGGGCCTGATTTATAATATTTGTTTTTATAATTTTTAGGAATTTTTGTATATTTTTAAAATGATTAAAAAGCTTTAAAAAAATAAAAGAGGTTGCCCGGGGTCGAACCCGGGACCTCTCACATGCACACACACAGCCCAAACCAGTGAACCAAGGCATACAGCCGCGATAGAACTCCGCCCGAATTATTTTTAAACTTAGTCTTCCAGTTTCCCCAATTCCGAAGAACCCTAATCCGATTTGATCCAAATTGAAGATCAAATCGATGTTAATAATCAAATTAATGTTAGGGCTTTTATTTCCTACGTAAAATCGAGTATATGGGTATGTTCAATTACCTGTTTATGTTTCGGATTATGGATGAACTCTTCGTAGAACAACCGCGGCTAACTCGGATTCGAATGGTGATCAAACGTTGTTGAAATTCAAATTGTTTGCACAGAAAGCTTCTAATGATATCAATGATCAAAAGCCCTATGTTATTTGTTAGTTATAAGGCTCGGAAGGTGACTGTTGATCGAGTTGCAGGTCGAGTATGAGTGTGAAGATTAAACTCTACGATTGTGTCCTTTTATAGCAATTGGAATTCAGTGGACGATTGGAAAAGACAAAATATTCCTAATTATGCGATTTCTTTTGTTTATTTTTGTGTTTAGTGCTCGATTTAGTGCCGCACTTCGACCGAAAGTTAAAGTGGTCGATTATTGGTTCTAGAAGCTGTAATTTGAATGATTAAATGCGTGTGTTAGGTTCGAATTTTGTCCACGAGCGATTTGGTATATATTTCGGTGTTTAAAACCGAGTATTTCGTGGGTTTGGCTTCGCCGGAGGTCGCCTGATTTTTGGCCGGACGGCGGCCGGAATTACGGGGGGTGGGCGGGGTTGGTTTTGTAAATTCGGGAATTATAGAATGAACCCCTTGACTTCTATAATTATCATTTTATGTTATGAATTTATTTTTGAAGTTTTAAAAATTGCCAACAGCCCCCTGGATTATTATTATTATTATTATTATTATTATTATTATTATTATTATTATTATTATTATTATTATTATTATTAGCATCATTATTATTATTATTATTATTATTATTATTATTATTTTTATTATTATCATTATTAGTATTTTTATAATTATTTAACATCAACATATCAAACTTACTTATTTATAAAATTAACTTTTAATAGTAAAAAAAATACGAGATGTTACAGTCTCCCCTACTTCAGGAAATTTCGTCCCGAAATTTATTCACTAGGAGGCTGAAACGAAAAGATGAGGGTACTTGAACTTCATTTGGTCCTCACGTTCCCAGGTGAACTCTGGACCTCGCCTTGAGTTCCACCTCACTCGGACAATTGGGATTTTGCTGCGTTTTAATTGTTTGACCTCCCGATCCATTATTTCTATTGGTTCTTCCACAAAATGGAGTTTCTCATCAATCTTGATTTCTTCAATTGGCACATGTAAGGACTCGTCCGCCAAACACTTCTTGAGGTTTGACACGTGAAAAGTATCGTGTACACCGCTGAGTTCTTGTGGCAACCTCAATCGGTAAGCCACCGGACCGATTCTTTCTGTAATCTCGAATGGTCCTACGTATCGAGGGGCTAACTTCCCTTTCTTTCCAAATCGTACAATCCCTTTCCAGGGAGAGACTTTGAGTAAGACGTGATCTCCAACATTGAATTCTAGGGGCTTCCGACGGTTGTCGGCATAGCTCTTTTGGCGATCTCTTGCAGCTTTTAGTCTGTCTTTAATTTGGAAAATCTTGTCAGTCGTTTCTTGGATGATTTCTGGGCCTGTTAGCTGGCTTTCACCAATCTCAGCCCAACAAACTGGGGATCTACATTTCCTCCCGTATAATGCTTCAAATGGAGCGCATCCAATGCTTGTGTGGTAACTGTTGTTGTAAGAGAACTCAATCAATGGTAAATGAGTATCCCAGCTACCACCAAAATCGATTACACAAGCTCTAAGCATGTCTTCCAACGTTTGTATCGTTCGTTCACTTTGGCCATCCGTTTGTGGGTGATAGGCGGTACTCATATCTAGTCGAGTGCCCATCGCTTTCTGCAACGTCTGCCAAAAGCGTGAAGTAAATCGACTGTCTCGGTCGGATATGATTGACACCGGCACCCCATGTAAGATTATCAAGATAAGCATGAATTCCATACCTTGATGACTAAATCTTAACTCTTGATCTTCAACTTACCATGGTTGTAATCAAGTAACGAGAAGGATGAAGTAACTTGAAGGATGAACCGATGTTGGTAATTCGACCTACCAAGTCAAAGCATGATTTCTGAACCTGAAAGGAGACCCGATCGTATTAAGTTGATTTTTATTCCAAGCTTGGAGCACTTAAAACCCTTAAATCGATTTCTCTCCCTTTGTCCTCATATTTTGACCTAGCTATATGGAAACGTTTATTCTTTTCATTTTGAGTTATCATCAAAATGTGATTGTGCGATAGTAGCCTTCCTAAACAATTCCTCCGCTGAAGATATTATCAACTCATGAACATGACTTCTAGTCATATAAATGTTCTCAGCTAAACTCATGGTTTGTTGAACTGCGTATGTAAACTTACTTAGATATTGCTACCTTGCAAAACATGTTTACAAATACCTTTCCTAGTATTCGCGTCACTCCTTGAACCGCTTTTGAATCCTTAACCTTGAAGATCATTAAAATTCTATCTTGAATTTGAACAACAAGACTCTAAAAGAGAAGTTCTGAAGAGAGTTGTCAGCAAAGAGAGGAATTACTTTTGAAGACTGAGTTATTTGGAGCCAAAAACATTCTTAATATATGTTGAACCCGTGTTCAGCAAAGATGGGGAGAAAATTTGTGTTAATTACATATGCATGGAAATCACTGATCAGGTGAAAAAGAGAGAAAAGATGGCAAAACTAAGGGAAGAAATAGCTGTACAGAAGGCCAAAGAGACAGAACTTAATAAAACTGTTCATATTACAGAGGAAACGATGAGAGCAAAACAAATGCTAGCAACCATGTCACACGAGATAAGATCTCAATTATCAGGGGTCGTTAGCATAGTAGAAATGCTATCAACAACAAAACTTGATAAAAATCAGAAACAACTTTTGAGTGTCATGTTGTCTTCTGGCGATCTAGTCCTTCAACTTATTAGTGACATCCTTGACTTTTCCAAAGTTGAGTCAGGAGTTATGAGGTTGGAGGCCACAAAATTTAGGCCAAGAAGAGGTGATGTCCCAGTGGAGGTTATTGGTGATGTTTTACGGATTAGATGAATTCTCACCCACTTGATCAGCAATGCTATCAAGTTTACCTACCAAGAAAAGGTTCAAAGTAATCTTTACGTAATAGCAAACCCATTATCTCACAACGTCGAGAAATTAACCTGTACCTGTCATATACCATGGTATGACGTTAAAACATCAATCATTATTTTGAATGATTGATTCATTTTGTTGTGAACTCATTCCAAGATCTTCGCATAGCATATTATTCTTAGACCAATGGTTGGTCAAAGGAGAAATACATATTCACAAAATATGCGTTAAGGTCGCTTCATATGGTGACGTTTGGGATTCTTAAATTTCAACGGATAACCTTTCTCATCATTGTTGGTCTTATCCTGATTTCTAGACATTATATTCTGGAAATTATGGATCGGAAAATCAAACAACTCAAACAGCCGGATACCCATTGTCTAAGTCCGCTGGGAATCTAAACGTGACCCAGAGTTCACCTGGGACGCGAGGACCAAATAAAATCTCAGTAACCTCATCTTTTCGTTTCAGTCTCCTAGTGATTAAAATTTCGGGACGAAATTTCCTAAAGCAGGGGAGATTGTAACATCCCGTATTTTTATAAAACGATTAAGTTTAATACGTTACTAATTCCAATAATTACAAAAATTATAATAATAATAATAATAGCAAATAATAATAATAACAAATAATAATAATAACAATAATAATAATAACAATAACAATAATAATAATAATAATAATAATAATAATAATAATAATAACAACAACAATGAATTATAAAAAAAAAATGTATAAAAATTTAATTTATAAGTTCAGGGGTGCTTATGTAATTTTTAAAACTCGTTTTAAAAGTTGTTAACATAAAATAACAAACAAGAAACCGCAGGGACCAAAGTGGTAAATTTTAAAACCCATCTCCCTTCCCCCCCGTTTTCCCGATTCCATCTCCGGCCACTATTCCGGCCGACGGCCGGCGAGACCAAACCACCAAATTTACGCGGTTTTGGCTCAATCAATTGCTCCCGACAGCATCGCGTGGAGGATTCGAACTCGTGGACCACCTTAATTTGAATAATTGAATGACCTAACCCACTAAACCGACCCACTTCCACTCGGCCGAACAATTCCACAAACGATCGCACTAAAACACTCTAATAATGTAATTAAATCGATCTGCATAGACTTTATCTACCTATAAATATGATACAAACTTCGATTGCAAATCACAAGCACGCATTCATTGAATTCAATCCCCATTTCACCCGTGACCTGCAAGTTGGTCGAACACACCCTTCTGGTCAATATAATCCGAAATTGATAGAGGGCTATCCATCTTTAACACCAACAGAAGCTTCCTGTGTAGTTAATTCGATTATCAACAGTTTTTGATTCCCTTTTCGAATTCGAGATAGCCGCGGCTGTTCATCGAAGTATTCATCTACAATTTCGAAAGCAAACAGGTAATCAAAGATATCAATCTACTCGTTTAATCATGGGGAACAAAAGCCCCATGAATTTGGCCATTTGTTCAATTTGGGGGAACATCCGCGAATTTGGGGGTTCTAACAGTGTTTAATTCAATTAAAACTATGTTTAATCGCGGTTTAGAGCCTTGGCTCAGTGGTTAGTCGCGCGTGTGTGTGAGCTTGGGGTCCTGGGTTCGACCCGGGCCAACCCCTTTTTCTTGTTTTATTTTTTTTAAAAAGCTTATTAAATACAATAAAAATATGGAAAAATTTCTAAAATTTATAAAAAAATAAATCTATTAAATTTCCTCATTTTAAATCTTACAAAATAATTTTCTGTAAATTTTTTTTATTTAAAAACAATAATAGATTTTTATAAAATATTATTTAAAATATTAAATATACTTATTTTTATAAAATAAATTCTGAATCAAGTTAATTATGAAATAATCACAAAAATCATATAAATATTTATATTATAAATATTATAATAATTATTTTTATTGGACACTTTATTATCTTTAATACAATTAATATATTTTATAAATCCACAAATTATTTATGAAATTGTGGTTATTTCTTATAAAATATATTTGAACCAAAGGTATAAATTAATACCTTATTATTAATCAAAATACTATAAGTGTGAATATTCTTATTTGTAAATATTGATTTATTAAAATAAATTAGACCACATTATTTTTATATTTAATCCTAAAAATATAAAAATACACCTATGAAATCTTTCTAATGAAATCAAAATGTAAATAATTATTTGGTAAAACTTAATACTTATTGATAATTACTTATTGAAACATATACGAATATATAAAAAGATTGTAACATATATATATTGCGTGTGTGACACGTGTTAAATCAAATCAACTCAAACCTTACCAAATATATTCATTCATATTAAAGACTCAGTTACAATCAATAATAGGTGGTGAACGTGTTTGATCGTGCTTTGCCTAATTCTTTGAAGTTCTTATTCATATACATTACATCAATCCAAGGTGAGTTCCGTGGCCCTTTTTTATGCTTTTATAATTGTTTCAATGTTTTCAAACTTGGGGGAAAAGTATGCTCACCCGTTTTCGATGCTGTACAATCTTACATACAATTTTCATACTTGGAATCAATATGATACTATTCTTATATTCTAATACATACATGGTGTTATTCTATGATTCTTACAACCATTAATTCCCGGGTTTGGGAACCAACGGATAGGTATTGGTAGTACTACTGGGTTGACACCCCCACCCTTCGACGATTGGTTAACTTGTGAGTTACCAACACAGCTGCCAGCAATCCGGCCAAGGGTGAATATATTCCGACAGATTTATATGCATAACGTCATTAGGTTTGGTTGTCTTAAACACATGTTATGTGGTTTGTGCTTGCAGTATGATTCCATATCAAATTCTATACAGCATCAAATGTTTTAAATTTAAACCTGCGGAACTCACCAACATTATGTGTTGACATTTTTGAGCATATCTTTTCAGGTGAACATAATCAAAGAGGATAGCTAGAGTTGATGCCTTAGCCGAGACCCTCAGGATTTCAATAAGCTTTGCATTAGTCATGTATATCATTTGTTTCATTTGTGAACTGTGTGTAATTTAGATTTGGAATTAATAAGACTATGATAGTCGTGGAACTGACTAACCACGACACAAGTCACCATTGTGTCGGGCGACGTCATGACACGGGGATTTTGCATATAATATGTCTCTGTAATTATACCAAGTGTTATGACGATCCCGTCCGTCGCATCCTCGTGTTTCCGCTATAAGCGAGGGTGTACCGGTCATGGAAACTTTTTAGTTTTAACTTGGCCAGAATAAGTGCCTCTTATCTTAACTGTATGATGACAATTGGTGCATTATAAAAATTCAATTCGACACATTATCTCACAACGTCGAGAAATTAACCTGCATTTGTTTCAAATATTCGTATACCGTGGTATGACGTTAAAACATCAATCGTTATTCTGAATAATTGATTCACTTCCTGCTCTTAACCATCATTGTGAACCCATAGCGTATTATTCTTAGACCGATGGTTGGTCAAAGGAGAAATACATATTCACAAGATATGCGTTAAGGTCGTTTCATATGGTGACGTTTGGGATTCTTAAATTCCGACGATTAACCTTTCTCATCATTGTTGGTCTTATCCTGATTTCTAGGCATTATATTCTGGAAATTATGGATAGAAAAATCAAACAACCCAAGCAGCCAGATACCCATTGTCAAAGTCCGCTAGGAATCTAAACGTGACCTAGAGTTCACCTGGAACGTGAGGACCAAGTGAAATCCAAGTACCCATATCTTTTCGTTTCAGTCTCCTCGTGATTAAAATTTCGGGACGAAATTTCCTAAAGCAGGGGAGACTGTAACATCCCGTAATCTTCGTTAAATAAAGTTAATTTAATACGTTTATGTAAATTTCAACCATAATAATAATAATAATAATAATAATAATAATATAATAATAATAATAATAATAATGCTAATAATAAATAAAAAAATAATAATAATAACAAAGATTTAAAATAATAATAATAATAATAATAATAATAATATATTTATTAGATTTAAAAAGTGCAGGGGGTGCTTATGTAATTTTTAAAACTCATTTTAAAAGTTGTTAACATAAAATAACAAACTAGAAACCGCAGGGACCAAAGTGGTAAATTTTAAAACCCATCTCCCTTCCCCCCGTTTTCCCGATTCCATCTCCGGCCACTATTCCGGCCGACGGCCGGCGAGCCCAAACGCACAAATCCACTCGGTTTTGACCAAATTAAACATGCTCGACAGCCTCGCGTGGATGACTCGAACACCTGACCCACAATAATTTGAATAAATCGAGTACCTAACCCACTAAACCGACCCACTTCCACTCGGCCGAACAATTCCACAAACGATCGCACTAAAACACTCTAATAATCTAATTAAATCGATCTGCATAGACTTTATCTACCTATAAATATGATACAAACTTCGATTGCAAATCACAAGCACGCATTCATTGAATTCAATCCCCATTTCACCCCCGTCGATCTCCCACCGGCCGAAATTCTGGCCAATCTCCGGTGACCCACAAACGACCAAACGGCACGATTCCACTCGAATTAAATGTTTTCGACAGCTTCTAGTAGATGAATCGAACCTACTTTTTTATAAAATAAATTCTAAATAAAGTTAATTATGAAATAATCACAAAAATCATATAAATATTATTTATAAATATTATAAATAATTATTTTTATAAAAATGGACACTTTATTATCTTTAAATACAAATTAATATATTTTATAAATCCACAAATTATTTATGAAATTGTGGGTTATTTCTTATAAAATATATTTGAACCAAAGGTATAAATTAATACCTTATTATTAATCAAAATACTATAAGTGTGAATATTCTTATTTATAAATATTATTGGATAATTATAAATTATATAATTAGACCACATTATTTTTATATTTAATCCTAAAAATATATAAATACACCTATGAAATCTTTCTAATGAAATCAAAATGTAAATAATTATTTGGTAAAACTTAATACTTATTGATAATTACTTATTAAAACATATACGAATATATAAAAAGATTGTAACATATATATATTGCGTGTGTGACACGTGTTAAATCAAATCAACTCAAACCTTACCAAATATATTCATTCATATTAAAGACTCAGTTACAATCAATAATAGGTGGTGAACGTGTTTGATCGTGCTTTGCCTAATTCTTTGAAGTTCTTATTCATATACATTACATCAATCCAAGGTGAGTTTCGTGGCCCCCTTTTATGCTTTTATAATTGTTTCAATGTTTTTCAAACTTGGGGGAAAAGTATGCTCACCCGTTTTCGATGCTGTACAATCTTACATACAATTTTCATACTTGGAATCAATGTGATACTATTCTTATATTCTAATACATACATGGTGTTATTCTATGATTCTTACAACCATTAATTCCCGGGTTTGGGAACCAACGGATAGGTATTGGTAGTACTACTGGGTTGACACCCCCACCCTTCGACGATTGGTTAACTTGTGAGTTACCAACACAGCTGCCAGCATTCCGGCCAAGGGTGAATATATTCCGACAGATTTATATGCATAACGTCATTAGGTTTGGTTGTCTTAAACACATGTTATGTGGTTTGTGCTTGCAGTATGATTCCATATCAAATTCTATATAGCATCAAATGTTTTAAATTTAAACCTGCGGAACTCACCAACATTATGTGTTGACATTTTTGAGCATATCTTTTCAGGTGAACATAATCAAAGAGGATAGCTAGAGTTGATGCCTTAGCCGAGACCCTCAGGATTTCAATAAGCTTTGCATTAGTCATGTATATCATTTGATTCATTTGTGAACTGTGTGTAATTTAGATTTGGAATTAATAAGACTATGATAGTCGTGGAACTGACTAACCACGACACAAGTCACCATTGTGTCGGGCGACGTCATGACACGAGGATTTTGCATATAATATGTCTCTGTAATTATACCAAGTGTTATGACGATCCCGTCCGTCGCATCCTCGTGTTTCTGCTATAAGCGAGGGTGTGACAGATTGTCCCCCTTTGATTTTACCTAAATGACTTTCATGATTTGTGTGACACATAGACACCTGTATTCTGGATTTCCACGACTATCATCGTCATTCATATACTTAATTACCATGTGAGTATTTCTATACCCCTTTTTCTTATTTTCACACTTTGGGGTGAAACATGTTAACTTATATCATTGCACTTATAAACTTATTCGAGACTTGTAAACTTATGGCAATTTACTTGTGAGTTGTGGTTAGTTGAACTTTTGTGGTTACCATGTTATAGCATTATATGTACAATCATTAACTATTGCTAGCCCAGCGAAGTCATAGATCTATGGGTAATTGCTCCCAGGTAAGCATAACAATCTTAAAAATAAAGGGCCACGGAACTCACCTTGGATTGATGTAATGTATATGAATAAGAACTTCAAAGAATTAGGCAAAGCACGATCAAACACGTTCACCACCTATTATTGATTGTAACTGAGTCTTTAATATGAATGAATATATTTGGTAAGGTTTGAGTTGATTTGATTTAACACGTGTCACACACGCAATATATATGTTACAATCTTTTTATATATTCGTATATGTTTCAATAAGTAATTATCAATAAGTATTAAGTTTTACCAAATAATTATTTACATTTTGATTTCATTAGAAAGATTTCATAGGTGTATTTATATATTTTTAGGATTAAATATAAAATAATGTGGTCTAATTATATAATTTATAATTATCCAATAATATTTATAAATTAGAATATTCACACTTATAGTATTTTGATTAATAATAAGGTATTAATTTATACCTTTGGTTCAAATATATTTTATAAGAAATAACCCACAATTTCATAATTAATTTGTGGATTTATAAAATATATTAATTTGTATTTAAAGATAATAAAGTGTCCATTTTTATAAAAATAATTATTTATAATATTTATAAATAATATTTATATCATTTTTGTGATTATTTCATAATTAACTTGATTTAGAATTTATTTTATAAAAATAAGTATTTTTAATATTTTTAAATAATATTTTATAAAAATCTATTATTGTTTTTAAATAAAATAAATTTACAGAAATTTATTTTGTAAGATTTAAAATGAGGGAAATTTAATAGATTTATTTTTTTATAAATTTTAGAAATTTTTCCCATATTTTTATTGTATTTAATAAGCTTTTTAAAAAAAATAAAACAAGAAAAAGGGGTTGGCCCGGGTCGAACCCAGGACCCCAAGCTCACACACGCGCGCGACTAACCACTGAGCCAAGGCTCTAAACCGCGATTAAAGATAGTTTTAATTGAATTTAAACACTGTTTTCCAGAACCCCCAAATTCGCGAAGAACCCTAGTTCGGTTTACCCCAAATTGAACACAAATTCGATACTGTTAATGGCCAAATTCATGGGGCTTTTGTTCCCCATGATCAAACGAGTAGATTGATATGTTTGATTACCTGTTTGCTTTCGAAATTGTAGATGAATACTTCGATGAACAGCCGCGGCTATCTCGAATTCGAAAAGGGAATAAAAAACTGTTGATAATCGAATTAACTACACAGGAAGCTTCTGTTGGTGTTAAAGATGGATAGCCCTCTATCAATTTCGGATTATATTGACCAGAAGGGTGTGTTCGACCAACTTGCAGGTCACGGGTGAAATGGGGATTGAATTCAATGAATGCGTGCTTGTGATTTGCAATCGAAGTTTGTATCATATTTATAGGTAGATAAAGTCTATGCAGATCGATTTAATTAGATTATTAGAGTGTTTTAGTGCGATCGTTTGTGGAATTGTTCGGCCGAGTGGAAGTGGGTCGGTTTAGTGGGTTAGGTCATTCAATTATTCAAATTAAGGTGGTCCACGAGTTCGAATCCTCCACGTGATGCTGTCGGGAGCAATTGATTGAGCCAAAACCGCGTAAATTTGGTGGTTTGGTCTCGCCGGCCGTCGGCCGGAATAGTGGCCGGATATGGAATCGGGAAAACGGGGGGGAAGGGAGATGCGTTTTAAAATTTACCACTTTGGTCCCTGCGGTTTCTAGTTTGTTATTTTATGTTAACAACTTTTAAAATGAGTTTTAAAAATTACATAAGCACCCCCTGCACTTTTTAAATCTAATAAATATATTATTATTATTATTATTATTATTATTATTTTAAATCTTTGTTATTATTATTATTTTTTTTTATTATTAGCATTATTATTATTATTATTATTATTATTATTATTATTATTATTATTATTATTATTATTATTATTATTATTATTATTATTATGGTTGAAATTTACATAAACGTATTAAATTAACTTTTATTTAACGAAGATTACGGGATGTTACAGTCTCCCTGCTTTAGGAAATTTCGTCCCGAAATTTTAATCACGAGGAGACTGAAACGAAAAGATATGGGTACTTGGATTTCACTTGGTCCTCACGTTCCCAGGTGAACTCTAGATCACGTTTAGATTCCTAGCGGACTTTGACAATGGGTATCTGGCTGCTTGGGTTGTTTGATTTTTCTATCCATAATTTCCAGAATATAATGCCTAGAAATCAGGATAAGACCAACAATGATGAGAAAGGTTAATCGTCGGAATTTAAGAATCCCAAACGTCACCATATGAAACGACCTTAACGCATATCTTGTGAATATGTATTTCTCCTTTGACCAACCATCGGTCTAAGAATAATACGCTATGGGTTCACAATGATGGTTAAGAGCAGGAAGTGAATCAATTATTCAGAATAACGATTGATGTTTTAACGTCATACCACGGTATACGAATATTTGAAACAAATGCAGGTTAATTTCTCGACGTTGTGAGATAATGTGTCGAATTGAATTTTTATAATGCACCAATTGTCATCATACAGTTAAGATAAGAGGCACTTATTCTGGCCAAGTTAAAACTAAAAAGTTTCCATGACCGGTAGGAATGAAGAAGATAGGTCACACACAATAGTCATTTCCTTTCCAACCTTCCTATTCTAAGAACAATACTGTATACAATAATCTCAGTCTTCGAGTAGTTCTATACATCTTAACTTACGCATGTCGAGAGTTTTCCTATCTCCACCGACTAACTAATTTCTAAGCAACTGGGGTTCATGACAAATGAAGGAGTGAATTTGAAGGAATCAATGCTATCCTCTACCAGTATCCAACAGATATGTATTGATTGATGATAAGATATGTGCCTATAATAACATCTGAGTCTTCTTGTCTATTTCACCACTAGTTTGCTTGCTCTAATCTCCAACTTTGTCCTACTATTCACAGATCTTCCCAATGTTCTACTTAATTCTATTTGATCTAAATGTTACAAGGTATGACATTAGCTTTGTCAACTTATGGATTCTATCAGTATAAAGAGCATGATTCCAGTATTACAAGTTTAACTTTTGCATTTCATTCCTTGGGTAATAGTACTCACTCACCAAAGATTTTAAACTTATCTCAAGTCATGACTATTGCAGCCTCACTACCTTATACTTGAGTTTAGGCATTCTACCATTTCAGTGTGGTACCCACTAGTGGACAAGCATCATTCTTCCAAGGCCATGTATATTCTAAGCAACCATTCAATTTTCATACTTGGAATCAATGTGATACTATTCTTATATTCTAATACATACATGGTGTTATTCTATGATTCTTACAACCATTAATTCCCGGGTTTGGGAACCAACGGATAGGTATTGGTAGTACTACTGGGTTGACACCCCCACCCTTCCACGATTGGTTAACTTGTGAGTTACCAACACAGCTGCCAGCAATCCGGCCAAGGGTGAATATATTCCGACAGATTTATATGCATAACGTCATTAGGTTTGGTTGTCTTAAACACATGTTATGTGGTTTGTGCTTGCAGTATGATTCCATATCAAATTCTATACAGCATCAAATGTTTTAAATTTAAACCTGCGGAACTCACCAACATTATGTGTTGACATTTTTGAGCATATCTTTTCAGGTGAACATAATCAAAGAGGATAGCTAGAGTTGATGCCTTAGCCGAGACCCTCAGGATTTCAATAAGCTTTGCATTAGTCATGTATATCATTTGTTTCATTTGTGAACTGTGTGTAATTTAGATTTGGAATTAATAAGACTATGATAGTCGTGGAACTGACTAACCACGACACAAGTCACCATTGTGTCGGGCGACGTCATGACACGAGGATTTTGCATATAATATGTCTCTGTAATTATACCAAGTGTTATGACGATCCCGTCCGTTGCATCCTCGTGTTTCCGCCGCTTATAGCGGAAACACGAGGATGTGACGGACGGGATCGTCATAACACTTGGTTTGTTTATAGAGACATAATAAATGCAATGATCCACGTGTCATGACGTTACCCGACACAATGGTGACTTGTGTCGTGGTTAGTCAGTTCCACGACTATCATAGTCTTATTGACTCTAAATCCAAAACACACTTAGTTCACAAGTGAATACAAATGATATACATTACAAATGTAAATCTAATGAATTCCTGAGGTCTCTGCTAAGGCATCTACACTAGCTATCCTCTTTGATTATGTTCACCTGAAAAGATATGCTCAAAAATGGTCAACATAATTGTTGGTGAGTTCCACAGGTTTAAATTTAAAACATTTGATGCTGTATAGAATTTGATATGGAATCATACTGTAAGCACAAACCACATAACATGTGTTTAAAGACAACCAAACCTAATGACGTTATGCATATAAATCTGTCGGAATATATTCACCCTTGGCCTGATTGCTGGCAGCTGTGTTGGTAACTCACAAGTTAACCAATCGTCGAAGGGTGGGGGTGTCAACCCAGTAGTACTACCAATACCTATCCGTTGGTTCCCAAACCCGGGAATTAATGGTTGTAAGAATCATAGAATAACACCATGTATGTATTAGAATATGAGAATAGTATCACGTCGATTCCAAGTATGAAAATTGTATGTAAGATTTTACAGCATCGAAAACGGGTGAGCATACTTTTCCCCCAAGTTTGAAAAACATTGAAACAATTATAAAAGCATAAAAAGGGGCCACGGAAACTCACATTATAAAAGCAAGTTTGATTAACCATAGGGCTTTTAATCCCTGCATAAAAACGAGTTTATTGATGTATTCAATTACCTGTTTCGTTATTCAGATTGTCAAGAATAATCGAAGAACAGGTCGGCCCAATGTGGAATTCAAACGATGATCGAACGTTGATGATAATGAAATTAACTTCACAGGAAGTCTCCAATAAGTCTAATGATCAAAAGCCCTCTATTGTTGTCGTGCAATAGAACTCAGAAGGTGAAATCGAATAAGTTGCAGGTCCGCGGATGAGAGTGTTTTGAATGTGATATTTTGTTGTGTTTGAAACGAATTTGATCTCGATGATAGTTTATAAATAATCATACGACTGTTAGTGCGCAATCAATTCGATAATTTTTATTGTTTAGTGCATTTTGGTAGTGGTGGTCGGCCGAAATAATTCGGTTTAGTGGTAATCGCACCTAATCGACCCGATTAATCAATTTCAAGTGGGGTACGAGTTCGATTATCGTTCTAGAAACGTTTGGTACTGATTTTTGGGGTCAAAATCGAGTTTATAATGGCTTTTGGGCTCGCCGGAGAGCCGCCGGTGGTCGGCCGGATCCGGTGGCCGGAAATACGGGGGTGGGTTGGGATTTAAACAAAATTACAGAAGTGGTCCCTGTGGTTTAACATGTTATCATTTCATGTTATAAGTTTTTAAAACAAGTTTCCAAATTAGCAATTTAACCCCCTGAACTTTATTACTCAAATTATTATTTCAAAATTTAATAAACTTTTTATAAATTTTTATTATTAATAACAATATTATTATTATCATTATCATTGTTATTATTATTTTATTTTTAACAATATTATTATTGTTATTGTTATTATTATTGTTATTTATATTCTTATTAATAATATTATTATTAAATAAGAAATGGAAACCAAACCAAAGTCATATGCAACGATTTCGGGTCAATACCTTATAATGTGTTATTCTATATATGAAACACATATGGAATCGACGATCCCGTCCGTCGCATTGAATTAGATATGAAACACATTAATTATACCAAGTGTTATGATGATCCCGTCCGTCGCATCCTCGTGTTTCTGCTATAAGCGAGGGTGTGACAGATTGGTATCAGAGCCTTGGTTATAGAGATTTAGGTGGAGAATTCATAAATAATTTGTGGATTTATAAAATATATTAATTTGTATTTAAAGATAATAAAGTGTCCATTTTTATAAAAATAATTGTTTTATTTTTTTTAAAAAAGCTTATTAAATACAATAAAAATATGGAAAAATTTCTAAAATTTATAAAAAAATAAATCTATTAAATTTCCCTCATTTTAAATCTTACAAAATAATTTTCTGTAAATTTATTTTATTTAAAAACAATAATAGATTTTTATATTATTTAAAAATATTAAAAATACTTATTTTTATAAAATAAATTCTAAATCAAGTTAATTATGAAATAATCACAAAAATCATATAAATATTATTTATAAATATTATAAATAATTATTTTTATAAAAATGGACACTTTATTATCTTTAAATACAAATTAATATATTTTATAAATCCACAAATTATTTATGAAATTGTGGGTTATTTCTTATAAAATATATTTGAACCAAAGGTATAAATTAATACCTTATTATTAATCAAAATACTATAAGTGTGAATATTCTTATTTATAAATATTATTGGATAATTATAAATTATATAATTAGACCACATTATTTTATATTTAATCCTAAAATATATAAATGCACCTATGAAATCTTTCTAATGAAATCAAAATGTAAATAATTATTTGGTAAAACTTAATACTTATTGATAATTACTTATTAAAACATATACGAATATATAAAAAGATTGTAACATATATATATTGCGTGTGTGACACGTGTTAAATCAAATCAACTCAAACCTTACCAAATATATTCATTCATATTAAAGACTCAGTTACAATCAATAATAGGTGGTGAACGTGTTTGATCGTGCTTTGCCTAATTCTTTGAAGTTCTTATTCATATACATTACATCAATCCAAGGTGAGTTCCGTGGCCCTTTTTTATGCTTTTATAATTGTTTCAATGTTTTCAAACTTGGGGGAAAAGTATGCTCACCCGTTTTCGATGTTGTACAATCTTACATACAATTTTCATACTTGGAATCAATGTGATACTATTCTTATATTCTAATACATACATGGTGTTATTCTATGATTCTTACAACCATTAATTCCTGGGTTTGGGAACCAACGGATAGGTATTGGTAGTACTACTGGGTTGACACCCCCACCCTTCGACGATTGGTTAACTTGTGAGTTACCAACACAGCTGCCAGCAATCCGGCCAAGGGTGAATATATTCCGACAGATTTATATGCATAACGTCATTAGGTTTGGTTGTCTTTAAACACATGTTATGTGGTTTGTGCTTACAGTATGATTCCATATCAAATTCTATACAGCATCAAATGTTTTAAATTTAAACCTGCGGAACTCACCAACAATTATGTTGACCATTTTTGAGCATATCTTTTCAGGTGAACATAATCATAGAGGATAGCTAGTGCAGATGCCTTAGCAGAGACCTCAGGAATTCATTAGATTTACATTTGTAATGTATATCATTTGTATTCACTTGTGAACTAAGTGTGTTTTGGATTTAGAATCAATAAGACTATGATAGTCGTGGAACTGACTAACCACGACACAAGTCACCATTGTGTCGGGTAACGTCATGACACGTGGATCATTGCATTTATTATGTCTATGTAAACAAAACAAGTGTTATGACGATCCCGTCCGTCGCATCCTCGTGTTTCCGCTATAAGCGGGGGTGTGACAGATTGGTATCAGAGCCTTGGTTATAGAGATTTAGGTGGAGAATTCGACCTAGACTATAACCTAAGAACCTTCATATAGAATGCATGCTAGGGATTGTGTGCATTTGATTTTACCTAAATGACTTTCATGATTTGTGTGACACATAGACACCTGTATTCTGGATTTCCTGGCAAAAGGCCCTCGGGCTAAGGCAAGCATATCGTATATATCTCATTGCGAGACCTGGTATGCTTACCTGGGGATTTCTGGGATGAGTGATAAACTATGGTCAATACACAAATCTACAAGGCAAATGGGTCAAGTATATTAAGTCTATGGACTTAATATACAGGTATATTCCTATATACCTAATAATATACAAGTATGTTCCTACATACTTGACTTTATACATATACACGTATTATCTGAACATCCTGAGAAAGACATTAATACTCTTAGTTTTTCTACGTGGGATACTTTTATACTTTACGCTTGTATACGCACAACATCACATTATTAGGGAACTTCGGTGATCACACGTAGCGTTGATCTCGGATATTGAATCCGACCCTATCATGGTTATGACTGAAATCCTGAAAGTATGACGGATATGCAGTTATCATTAGACATAATGTGCTTATATGCTTACTTGCTATTACATGCTATTATTGGAATACTATTGGCTCATGGACATAAGGACATTACATGATTTGTGCTTGATGAATCTAGATAATACTATGATGTTAACTTGGGGTAAGTGGAGCTAGGGTGACCATGCAAGGTAAATTACCATTACGGGTGCACACGTAATTGCAATTGACCATGCATGAAAAGTCTGGTTAATCTTACCATGAGATAACGATCATGAGTATCACACGTTTCTATTCTATACCCTAGGGTGCTAGGGTCATAATTCTAGTAAGTCCTTGTTGAAGGCAATCAAACATTATAAGTCCTTGTTAAAGGCAATCAAACATTATAAGTCCTTGTTGAAGGCAATCAAACATTATCAATATTTACTCAAGTCCTGTCCTACTTAAAGCCTTCATGGTATTTCCAATCATATTGACCTTATGCTAAGGATAAACGGATGTCACGTAACTGGTTTAGGCATCGTTCTAGGTATACCACGGATGTGGTGGGAACGCTGCGGGGAACCCTATATATAAGCATCCTTGGTATACCAAGAATGTGTTTAAACTGGGCTACGTGATGATCCTGATTGTCTGAGGCATGATGCTATTATGACTCTTAACTCTATGCTATGTTGCTACTTATATGTTACTTGGTGGCTATACTCTATTATGTGCTAATACTTGAGGCTAAGTGTCGTATGATGATTACTTGTGAATGCTATTGATCTTGGATGCTTCCGGCGGTGTGGTTCTTCTTTATGGGTCTACTTTGTGGTTCTTCTTTGCCGAGCATCCATTACAACCATTAGTTCCAGTAATGGGACCTAAGGATTGGTTTGGTTGTAATCTATACGTATGCGCTTTGTGGATCTTGCTACGTCATATAAACTATACGTATGCGCTTTGTGGATCTTGCTACGTCACATTAAACTATTTACACTTTGGGAATGTTTTCTTTACAGCCATCAATTCCCGTGTGGAACCGATGTATAGGTTTGACTGTAGCCATTTATAACTGGTAAAACCGCCTATACATAAGTGTAGTTGCGGTGGCTCTTATTAAACTTACATTACGTTATTCTTTAGGATGATGCTAAGGAAAATTAAGATGTTATGTAACTAGTTTAAGTATATTTCAAAGTATATCGTGGATGTGGTGGGAACGCTTGTAACGCCCCGAAATTTCCCGAAACAAGCCATTTAATAATAACGGGCTTTTAAGGGTTAACTTAAGAAATAAAGGGGTAAATTAGTGGGCTATGGATCAAATTAGCCTTAATGGGCTAGACTTGGTGGGTTTAAGGGCCCTAATCAGCCCTTAAACATGCATAATCAGTCCCATTCATTCACATTACAACCCTAGCCACCAAATTCGTAGAGAGAGAAAGTAGAGAGAGAAAGTGAAGAAATTCAAGATTTGGAGCTTGAAGGTTGGAAGGATTGAAGTTCTGGTGGATTGGAGCATCAAAACACAAGGAAAGAGCAACAAAACAAGGTAAGAATCAACCTCTAAGGCCCTCTGTAGATCAAACCCGGATTCTAGGGTTTTGGGGTTTTGAAAAGTTTAAAGAAACACATAAAGGTCGAATTTTTACGTATGAAAACATGTAAAAAGCTTAGATTTGGTTTCATAGAAGGTAAACTAAGGATTTGGACGTAAAAAGTTAAAATTTTGGGTTAAAAATGGGCTGGATCTGAGTTTCTGTTCATCCAGCGAAACTGGGCCCCGATCCAACGAATTTAAGCATTTAACCAGCGAAACTGCACATTAGTTTAGCGAGACTAGGAGAAGTTCCAGCGAAACTACAGTTTCGCTGCGGCGAAACTATAGTTTCGCCGGTAATCTCGCTAAGACCCAGACTGACCTATAGACCTTGCGAGAATAGGGAATTCCAACGAAAGTTGGGCGCTCAAGGTAGCGAATCTGTCTAGCGAAACTAGTAGAAGTGCTGCCCAGCGAAACTGCAGGCGAAACTGGAGTTTCGCTGTAGCGAAACTATGGGCGAAACTATGAAGAAAATGACGTTTTTGCATGTTAACTTTCGTGCAGCTAGAGTATTCAGGCTATAGCCTAAGTGACTTAGAATTTAAGCTACTTGGACGAGTTCAGGTGAGTTCTAGACCCCTCCTTTACCCGTTTTCAATGTTTTGGGGTGATATGCATACTGAATTACATACTTTTATGATGACGGTTTTTAAGACCTTTTATCAAGAAAATAAAATTTCCTAAAGTAAAATGTGCCATTTAAATTGTTCAAAATAATTTTCGGGCGCGCTGACCTGGCAGCCCGGCCCCAGCCAGGGGCGTTGCCCCTTGGACCCCACTAGGGGCTGCCGCCCCTAGAACCCCGCTATCAGGGGCTGCCGCCCCCGAACCCCCGCTGTCCCGCGGAGGGTCTGTTATCTAGTTTATCTCTTATGATTGATGAAATGTGAATGCTTAGACTAAGAGTTTGCTTCTTATTATGTGTTAAGTGTATATGAAAACTAAAGATATAAGTGAAACTTAAAGAATTGTTATTGGGCCCATAACGTGTACCTGGATAAAGTAAAGTCTTGCAAGTAAAGTCCTGCAGGCAAGGGATAAAGTAAAGACTTGCAAGCAATGGCTAAAGGAGGGTTGCATTTGTTGTGCCCTCACCCGGATAAAGTAATGCTCGAACAGGCAGGTCTGTAAGCCCTGAATTGGCATGACAATAATGGCCCGATCGAGTACGACTGTAAGCCTTTAATTGGCGTGTCGGTAAAGTCCTAGGCGAGCCTAGGCACCGATAGTGACAGAGAATTGACGGATAAAGAAGAGTAATAAATAACAAGAAATGAAAAGTAATGATAAAGTATCGATAAAGTGATAGCCTGTATGTATTGATGTGTGATAGATGAGAATTATTTTCAACTGATAAAGCTAATGTCTCTTACAAAAGTTATTTAGCAAAGTAAACCTAGAATTCACTCAGCGAAGCTGACTTTTGTATGCATATCAGTTGACAGGTAAGAGTTAGAGCTACGGAATAGAGGCATGGGACTGAAGCTTCTTGGCACTAGAAGACTGGCATCCCTGATGAAGAAAAGATTAAGAGGACTCTAAATAGATTTTTAGAATTAAAGACAATGTTTATATTTCATTTGTAGTGGATTGAAATTTACATTATTATCCGCTGCAATATATATTTATACACATATGAGTAAATGACTGTTTTAAATCGATGTTTTGCTGTGAATGACCAACTGTGAGGCTTCCCTGAGAAAGGTGGGCCTTACAACGCTGCGGGGAACCCTATATATAAACATCACCGGTATACTAAGAATGTGCTTAAACTAGGCTACATAATGATCTTGATGGATCGAAGCATGGGTTATTGGAACTTGATAAGTAGAACCACATGTGATTCTTTTTATACTTTGATTCCTATCAAAGCACACCCAAATCTTAAATCAAAGTCAAGGCATTGCGTGCCTAAATTAAATAATTTTCAAAATGAGCTTTGACTCGTTATTCGTGGTTTTCAAAATCTCGACAAAGTCTATGCCTCACCACCCAATACATGCAATGTTGGAAGAGTGGGATGAGTATCTGCTTATCGGAACGCATGTCTTCAACAAAGATGTGGGTGACTTAAAACTTTGGTTAGTTAACGTACTCGTTTTGAATTACGAATCAAACGATTACACACGGAACATCTCATTATTATTATGCCAAATTCCCGATAGTTGTTTTCATGTTGTATAGCTCGTATTGCCCAATTCTCATAGAATATCTTAATGATATTTCAAAATGTCTATTCGTAAAAAACGATACCGATCTAGAAACTCTGGTCGTAAGGTTACTACTATTGTGGCACGTGAGGTTGCTACGGTCATACCAACCCTCCTAACTCATCTGAATCAAGGCGCGAACCCTGCTCAAATCTCTGTTTGTCCTAACCCTCCACGTGCTTGTAACTATAAGCATTTCAGTTCTTGCAACCCCACTAAGTTCAATGGAACCGAAGGAGCTACCGGATTACTACAGTGGTTCGAAAGCATCGAGAACACTTTCCTAAACACCGAATGGCCTTCAAAAACTTTAAACCGTTACTTACGGTTCTCAAATCCTCTTAAGAATATGTCCTATAACTAAGAACATGCAATGCTGTAGGTGGAATTCCTACATCTCGGGATGCTTTGTTAATTGAATATTTTATAAGTGATCACTCACCTCAATAATCGAATAAACTAATTATAACCTTGTTACTACTTATAAGTACGTGTGTCTCCATTAAGGTTATGGCTGACCTCATATCTTGAGAAGTCCATGTATTCCCTTCGATTGTGAATCGAATGTTCACATCTCATTGTGATGTCGAATCATTTCTTGTCCTTGATGACTAAATCTCAACTCTTGATCTTCAACTTACCATGGTTGTAATCAAGTAATGAGAAGGATGAAGTAACTTGAAGGATGAACCGATGTTGGTAATTCGACCTACCAAGTCAAAGCAGGATTTCTGAACCTGAAAGGAGACCCGATCGTATTAAGTTGATTTTGATTCCAAGCTTGGAGCACTTAAAACCCTTAAATCGATTTCTCTCCCTTTGTCCTCATATTTTGACCTAGCTATATGGAAACGTTTATTCTTTTCATTTTGAGTTATCATCAAAACGTGATTGTGCGATAGTAGCCTTCCTAAACAATTCCTCCGCTGAAGATATTATCAACTCATGAACATGACTTCTAGTCATATAAATGTTCTCAGCTGAACTCATGGTTTGTTGAACTGCGTATGTAAACTTACTTAGATATTGCTACCTTGCAAAACATGTTTACAAATACCTTTCCTAGTATTCGCGTCACTCCTTGAACCGCTTTTGAATCCTTAACCTTGAAGATCATTAAAATTCTATCTTGAATTTGAACAACAAGACTCTAAAAGAGAAGTTCTGAAGAGAGTTGTCAGCAAAGAGAGGAATTACTTTTGAAGACTGAGTTATTCGGAGCCAAAAACATTCTTAATATATGTTGAACCCGTGTTCAGCAAAGATAGGGAGAAAATTTGTGTTAATTACATGTGCATGGAAATCACTGATCAGGTGAAAAAGAGAGAAAAGATGGCAAAACTAAGGGAAGAAATAGCTGTACAGAAGGCCAAAGAGACAGAACTTAATAAAACTGTTCATATTACAGAGGAAACGATGAGAGCAAAACAAATGCTAGCAACCATGTCACACGAGATAAGATCTCCATTATCAGGGGTCGTTAGCATAGCAGAAATGCTATCAACAACAAAACTTGATAAAAATCAGAAACAACTTTTGAGTGTCATGTTGTCTTCTGGCGATCTAGTCCTTCAACTTATTAGTGACATCCTCGACTTTTCCAAAGTTGAGTCAGGAGTTATGAGGTTGGAGGCCATAAAATTTAGGCCAAGAAGAGGTGATGTCCCAGTGGAGGTTATTGGTGATGTTTTACGGATTAGACGAATTCTCACCCACTTGATTAGCAATGCTATCAAGTTTACCTATCAAGGAAAGGTTCAGAGTAATCTTTACGTAATAGCAAACCCATTATCTCACAATGTCGAGAAATTAACCTGTACCTGTCATATACCATGGTATGACGTTAAAACATCAATCGTTATTTTGAATGATTGATTCATTTTGTTGTGAACTCATTCCAAGATCTTCGCATAGCATATTATTCTTAGACCAATGGTTGGTCAAAGGAGAAGTACATATTCACAAAATATGCGTTAAGGTCGCTTCATATGGTGACGTTTGGGATTCTTAAATTTCAACGGATAACCTTTCTCATCATTGTTGGTCTTATCCTGATTTCTAGACATTATATTCTGGAAATTATGGATCGGAAAATCAAACAACTCAAACAGCCGGATACCCATTGTCTAAGTCCGCTGGGAATCTAAACGTGACCCAGAGTTCACCTGGGGACGCGAGGACCAAATAAAATCTCAGTAACCTCATCTTTTCGTTTCAGTCTCCTCGTGATTAAAATTTCGTGACGAAATTTCCTAAAGCAGGGGAGATTGTAACATCCCGTATTTTTATAAAACGATTAAGTTTAATACGTTACTAATTCCAATAATTACAAAAATTATAATAATAATAATAATAAATAATAATAATAACAAATAATAATAATAACAATAATAATAATAACAATAATAATAATAATAATAATAATAATAATAATAACAACAATGAATTATAAAAAAAAATGTATAAAAATTTAATTTATAAGTTCAGGGGTGCTTATGTAATTTTTAAAACTCATTTTAAAAGTTGTTAACATAAAATAACAAACAAGAAACCGCAGGGACCAAAGTGGTAAATTTTAAAACCCATCTCCCTTCCCCCCCGTTTTCCCGATTCCATCTCCGGCCACTATTCTGGCCGACGGCCGGCGAGACCAAACCACCAAATTTACGCGGTTTTGGCTCAATCAATTGCTCCCGACAGCATCGCGTGGAGGATTCGAACTCGTGGACCACCTTAATTTGAATAATTGAATGACCTAACCCACTAAACCGACCCACTTCCACTCGACCGAACAATTCCACAAACGATCGCACTAAAACACTCTAATAATCTAATTAAATCGATCTGCATAGACTTTATCTACCTATAAATATGATACAAACTTCGATTGCAAATCACAAGCACGCATTCATTGAATTCAATCCCCATTTCACCCGCGACCTGCAAGTTGGTCGAACACACCCTTCTGGTCAATATAATCCGAAATTGATAGAGGGCTATCCATCTTTAACACCAACAGAAGCTTCCTGTGTAGTTAATTCGATTATCAACAGTTTTTGATTCCCTTTTCGAATTCGAGATAGCCGCGGCTGTTCATCGAAGTATTCATCTACAATTTCGAAAGCAAACAGGTAATCAAACATATCAATCTACTCGTTTGATCATGGGGAACAAAAGCCCCATGAATTTGGCCATTAACAGTATCGAATTTGTGTTCAATTTGGGGTAAACCGAACTAGGGTTCTCCGCGAATTTGGGGGTTCTGGAAAACAGTGTTTAAATTCAATTAAAACTATGTTTAATCGCGGTTTAGAGCCTTGGCTCAGTGGTTAGTCGCGCGTGTGTGTGAGCTTGGGGTCCTGGGTTCGACCCGGGCCAACCCCTTTTTCTTGTTTTATTTTTTTTAAAAAAGCTTATTAAATACAATAAAAATATGGAAAAATTTCTAAAATTTATAAAAAAATAAATCTATTAAATTTCCCTCATTTTAAATCTTACAAAATAATTTTCTGTAAATTTATTTTATTTAAAAACAATAATAGATTTTTATATTATTAAAAAATATTAAAAATACTTATTTTTATAAAATAAATTCTAAATCAAGTTAATTATGAAATAATCACAAAAATCATATAAATATTATTTATAAATATTATAAATAATTATTTTTATAAAAATGGACACTTTATTATCTTTAAATACAAATTAATATATTTTATAAATCCACAAATTATTTATGAAATTGTGGGTTATTTCTTATAAAATATATTTGAACCAAAGGTATAAATTAATACCTTATTATTAATCAAAATACTATAAGTGTGAATATTCTTATTTATAAATATTATTGGATAATTATAAATTATATAATTAGACCACATTATTTTTATATTTAATCCTAAAAATATATAAATACACCTATGAAATCTTTCTAATGAAATCAAAATGTAAATAATTATTTGGTAAAACTTAATACTTATTGATAATTACTTATTAAAACATATACGAATATATAAAAAGATTGTAACATATATATATTGCGTGTGTGACACGTGTTAAATCAAATCAACTCAAACCTTACCAAATATATTCATTCATATTAAAGACTCAGTTACAATCAATAATAGGTGGTGAACGTGTTTGATCGTGCTTTGCCTAATTCTTTGAAGTTCTTATTCATATACATTACATCAATCCAAGGTGAGTTCCGTGGCCCTTTTTTATGCTTTTATAATTGTTTCAATGTTTTCAAACTTGGGGGAAAAGTATGCTCACCCGTTTTCGATGCTGTACAATCTTACATACAATTTTCATACTTGGAATCAATGTGATACTATTCTTATATTCTAATACATACATGGTGTTATTCTATGATTCTTACAACCATTAATTCCCGGGTTTGGGAACCAACGGATAGGTATTGGTAGTACTACTGGGTTGACACCCCCACCCTTCGACGATTGGTTAACTTATGTGTTACCAACACAGCTGCCAGCAATCCGGCCAAGGGTGAATATATTCCGACAGATTTATATGCATAACGTCATTAGGTTTGGTTGTCTTTAAACACATGTTATGTGGTTTGTGCTTACAGTATGATTCCATATCAAATTCTATACAGCATCAAATGTTTTAAATTTAAACCTGCGGAACTCACCAACAATTATGTTGACCATTTTTGAGCATATCTTTTCAGGTGAACATAATCAAAGAGGATAGCTAGTGCAGATGCCTTAGCAGAGACCTCAGGAATTCATTAGATTTACATTTGTAATGTATATCATTTGTATTCACTTGTGAACTAAGTGTGTTTTGGATTTAGAATCAATAAGACTATGATAGTCGTGGAACTGACTAACCACGACACAAGTCACCATTGTGTCGGGTAACGTCATGACACGTGGATCATTGCATTTATTATGTCTCTGTAAACAAACCAAGTGTTATGACGATCCCGTCCGTCGCATCCTCGTGTTTCCGCTATAAGCGGGGGTATGACATTAGTACAGTGTAAAAGGTCTCTGAAACTTTGTTGTTTATTTCTTATCTTCTCCTGTACGTTTTCATTCCACCACCAGGCTTCCTTATGACCTACTGTCCTATTTGTTGCAAGTCCAAGAGTTTGTTTAGCTGCTTGCATAACTGCAGTTGCCATATCCTCCCACATTTTGTTTGCATCTTCCTGTGGCCCAGTTTGGATCATAGGTATGACCTTATCTCTAAAGGTGGTAATCTTTTCGTCTTTGAGCTGGCCCCATCTGATCGTAGGTTTGATTTTCTTAGTTGGTTGGAGGAGTGCTCTCTTCACGCGTAGATCAGCCACCAACATATGATGCTGAGTCACTACCGTCTCTCCCGGGATTGCTTTACAGTCTTTCCACGAGTTACGATCTTCTCCCCTCATCAGCATATAGTCTATCTGAGTGTGTCTTCCGCCGCTGGTAAAGGTGATCAGATGCGAATCTCTTTTCTTAAAGAACGAATTTATGATGCCCAGATCATGCGCTAAAGCAAAGTCAAGGAGCTCCCTCCCGCCGTCATTCCTCAGACCATACCCAAACCCTCCATGCACCGACGTGAATTGATCATTACCCTTACCGATATGCCCATTAAAATCTCCTCCTATGCATATTTTTTCTTGTCTAGGTATGTCTCTCATAACCTGATCTAAAGTTTCCCAGAACTTATTTCTTTCCGTTTCCCCTAATCCAACCTGTGGTGCATACGCACTAACTACTGCCACTACCTCGTCCCCTATTACTATTCTTAACATCATCAGTCTATCATCGTATCTTCTCACTTCCACTATATTATCCTGAATTTCCTTAGCAACTAGAAAACCTACTCCATTCTTTGTACCATCTGACCCTGAGTACCACAGTTTATATCCGTTGCAGTCTTTTGCTATCCCACCCCGCCATCTTGTCTCTTGAAGGCATGCTATCTGAACCCTACGTCTCTTCAGCACATCTATTAACTCTAATAGCTTACTAGTTAGAGTTCCTACATTTCACGATACCACTCGTAAACTATAACCTTTTTTCTCTTTAGTAGCACCTCTCTTCACCGAACATGATCTCCGGGCAGCCAAATGCCTCCCGATATCTATATTACCGTACTAACACACCTTAAACAACCACTAAAGACGGGTCAACAAAACAGAAGGTGAACAAACACAAGCCAAACAATGCTTTAAACGGAACAAACACAGGTAATAGCGAAATAGAATAAACAGAAGCACCCAAAATTAATCCAGAGTGTGAATGCACGCACACAAGAAATATCACTCAAATGATACACCAATAATAGTCAGAGAACAACAGAAATATAGAAAACAGAGAACACAGGTAACAAAAAGAATGTAATATACGAACGGATGAAAACACACCAAGTTAAGAGACAGATACTGGTACTCCTAACCCAGTCAAAACAGGCCTATCAGACTATGAAACAAAAACAAAAGGAAATAAGGGAGAAAGAATATCCTCACAGCGGGGGTTTTCCCAAGTTAGGGTTCTCCTTACAGAACTCAAGTAACTCGCAACCTTCTAGGGTTACAAGTCACACGAGATCTATAAGCTAGATCGGAAGCAGATCAGAAGCAGATCGGAAGCTAGACCAGATCGATAAGCAGATCGGAAGCAGATCGGAAGCTAGACCAGATCGATAAGCAGATCGGAAGCAATTTCAAATCTGCTCGGCAATGAGGGGTGGTGGCTAGTGGTGATGTGGTGGTCGATGAAGGCTTTGGTGGCCGTGGAGGCTTTGGTGGTGACGGGTCGGCGGTGGTGACGGGATAGGCGATGGTGATGGGTAGGCGTTGGGGGGCGGTAACGGTGGGGGGTGGTGACGGTTGGCTTTGGGGGAGGGAGGTGCCGGTTGGCTTTGGCGTAGGGTAGGTTGGCGTTGGTCGCCGGTGGTGGTGGGTGGTGGTGACTTGGTCGTCTGTGTACCTGCGTACCTGCGTAGGTCGGCAAACTTACCTGGGAGATGGGCGGTGGTCGCCGGTGGGCGGTGTTTGCCGGTGGGCGGTGTTTGCCGGTGCGGTGGTCGCCCGTTGGGCGAGAGACCCATTGGGCGAGAGAGAGCAGAGCGAGAGAGAGCAGAGCGAGAGAGAGTAAAAATTTTATTATGAAACGTAGATATAAATTAATAAAAATGTTAGTTTAATTAAACATATTCCTCCAGTAGGACATTCTGATGGTAAGTGATGTATCCTACAAGCAAAATTATGGCTTCTAATCCTACAAAGTATAAGATCTTGATTTTATCCTAAGAAGTTCTACGTGTTGTTAAAAAGAAGCTAAACAATCGTCGTTTATAATAAGAGTAAGGTTATAGTAAAGATATTATATATTTAAAAAAGCTAAATTATTTTGGGTTTGACATGTGTTCTTGAAAAAGATAACATTTAAATCATTGTGTTAAATACGTCGAGTCATTATTTCTAACATGTCATGTCATTGTGTCAAATATTATGTTATTGTGTCAAATATTTTCATCGTCTATTATATGTATTTATCATTGTATTTTATGTTTTTAAATCTTTTGTGTTATTTTTATCATTGTCTTTATATATTATATAAATTATTTGTTATTTTATTATTGTATTTTATAAATAAAAATACAATCATAATGTTGTTTTATTAATATGATTTCAAAACTATTGTCTTCTGAAAATACAATAGGACATTAACCTATTATGAAAAATGGTCTGCGATGAACAGTAACCAGCGGCGCTGGTTGGTTCTTTTTTTTTGGTTTTTCCTGTTCTTTATTTCGTTATTAATCAATTTCTTTGGCCTTTGGTTGTATGTTTGTTGATTGGTTCAGTTGGTTTGGGCTTTATATTTTTATGTCCTTGGTTGGTGTTTCGAGTCCGGAGGGTGGTTGGTTTCCTCTTTTTGGGTTTTTATTGACTTAGTGGGCCACGTGTTTCTTTCCTGCCTATCTGTTAACTGAGGTGTGTTGTACCCTCTCTCCACATTACCGCCTTGCTTTCTTCTTCTTTCTCATTCCATATCTACTTTCTTTGTACCTTCTCTCCACATTACCGCCTTGCTTTCTTCTTCTTTCTCATTCCATATCCGCTTTCTTCTATCTTTTGGCTCACATGTCGCCTGCGTGATGTTGCCGATTTTACTGTCCAGTGGTTCCGGTTTCGTCGGCCTTCTTTTCCGTCTTTGAAGATTGTGGATTTCGTGTATTCTCCGCAGTGATTTGTAGGTGAGTTCGCTTGCCTTTGTCAAGGTTTTTCCCGTTGGATTTATTTTTTGAGTTGTTGACATGTTCTGTTGTGTATTATTGCCTATGTTTAGTGGTACTTCGTTTTTTTTCTACTGCTCGAATCTCTGGTTCCTTCCCTCTTCGATTTGTAGGTTCATCGTATTGTTGGGTTGTTATGGTGTTGATGGCTCTGTGTCTCCTCTGTTTAGGTTTTGTGGAATGTGGCAATTCTTCTTTCGATCTGAATGTCATTTTGGTCCCGTTTATTTGTCGAATTTGCTGTTGTGGTTTCATGCATTTGATGTGTTCTTACTTCGTTTTAGTTAGGGCTTTTATTATTGCTGCTCCTTAATCTTTTATCTGATGATTTCATTGTGTTGTTGGCTTTCTTTCTGTTATGCCTCTCTTCATATGACCATAGCTCTATTTGTAGGGGATGTTGAGTTTATGAGGTTAGGTTGAGAGTTTTTAGAGGAATGGAATGAAGTCATTGCTCATGAAACTATTGATTGGTTCTGTTAACATAAGAAAATCAATGAGGCAGGAGGATTTTTTGTCGAATGTATCTTAAAGGCATTTCAACAAATGTGGTTACTTACAAGACTTTTGAAGGATTAAAACTCGATAGACAGGGATTGTCTTTAGGCATTTATCAAACATGTGTTGTGTATGGTTGAACCAGACAAATATGTAAACATTTTTCATTTGAATGCATACTGAGGTACATAATCTCTTAGCATGAGGATGTAATTTACCTCTACAACAAAATTCAAGGGAAAAAACCATATTTGTATACTGTTTTAGGCTGGTTGATAGTGTCTGTTGATGCTGATTTGGTGCTATAGAGAGTCAACACATATGTTTTTGATATTTTCTACAGCCTAGAATAGTGTTAGGCTAATGTCATATGTCTTGCTTCATCTCTTTGTATGTTCTTTTACTATTTTTATTATCATTCTGTTTATGGCGTTTACTATCATATGTTGGTTTCATTCATTTGATTCATTTGACGAATGCTTATTCAAGGGGTTTGCCTGACCTAAGGTGTATGATTTTGTTGCGTTGATATCCTTTTTTTTGGCTACTGGGGTAAGGTTCTACCTGTTTAATTTTTGTTTAATTATTGAATGATTGTTGTTAGTTCGTTTATTCATTAACCTGATTGTTGTTTATTTTATTGAGTTTATTTTATTTGATCATTCTCATCTTGGAATGCCCTTGCATGTATCTGTCTTGCTATGATAGTATATTATACATTCTGGTATATTTGCACATTTCGATGTATTTGTGTCTGCTATTAATTAACTCTATTTTCTGTTGTTCAAACTGATGTGTATATGTTCCTGATGTCCATATTGTGATTACTATTTGTTGGTTAATTGTATATGTTGCTTTGTCTGACAATGTGGATTTCATTAAACAAATTAAGATTTAAGGTTTCAAAATATGGGTAGAATTTCTTACGTTTTCTTCTAATGAGGCTGATTCTTTATGTTTTGTTTATATTGCTTTTCTATTCTGTTGTCTGTGCTGCATTACATTAACATATACATACTAAATATTTAAGCTTAATAAATTCCAGCAACAAAACAGTCACTGTCAGGCTACGGGAAGAAATTGCAACATCATCAATCCAATTCCCGCGAGCTTTGGTACAATCATCCGCTGAGCCTACAATACTTGCAATAACTGCGCTTAGACTAACCGACTTCATGGGTAAGAAATAACAACTGATTGTGAATACATAAAAAAAATTGCTTACATATCCGTTTCACACAGGAAAATTGCAGCTACAATCGACAAATGCAACACATGTTTACGTGAACCCATCAACACCAGAAACACGTATCCTCCTGAATATGTAAGACAAGAAAATTAATTTATATATATACACATGATAAAGAGTAAAACCTACTGTTTGTTCCAGCTATGAAAGGTTGACAACAGAAACAGGAAGCTCAGAAACACAAGGAAGTACAGATTCTGAGATACAAGCGCTCCAGATGGCGAACAACAAAATATCAGAAATTCAGGCAAAAGATGCGAGAGAACTGAAGGTATTACAAATATCAAAAAAATATCAATTTCATACACTTATCAAAATGCATATGGTATACGAACATTTTAAATGGCATGCCAAGAAATTTTTATGTGAAAATCAGTCCTTACTAATCAAATCATGAAACCACTATCTAAAAAACGATAACAAACCTTCAATAACATGTTGAAAATAATTCATACAATTATCTAACATAAATCTGTACATATATCTTTAATATCTAATAGTCTTAGTTTACTAAACTAATAGTATTAATTTAGTATGTTGAGAGTTTTTAGAGGAATGGAATGAAGTCATTGCTCATGAAACTATTGATTGGTTCTGTTAACATAAGAAAATCAATGAGGCAGGAGGATTTTTTGTCGAATGTATCTTAAAGGCATTTCAACAAATGTGGTTACTTACAAGACTTTTGAAGGATTAAAACTCGATAGACAGGGATTGTCTTTAGGCATTTATCAAACATGTGTTGTGTATGGTTGAACCAGACAAATATGTAAACATTTTTCATTTGAATGCATACTGAGGTTCATAATCTCTTAGCATGAGGATGTAATTTACCTCTACAACAAAATTCAAAGGAAAAAACCATATTTGTATACTGTTTTAGGCTGGTTGATAGTGTCTGTTGATGCTGATTTGGTACTATAGAGAGTCAACACATATGTTTTTGATATTTTCTACTGCCTAGAATAGTGTTAGGCTAATGTCATATGTCTTGCTTCATCTCTTTGTATGTTCTTTTACTATTTTTATTATCATTCTGTTTATGGCGTTTACTATCATATGTTGGTTTCATTCATTTGATTCATTTGACGAATGCTTATTCAAGGGGTTTGCCTGACCTAAGGTGTATGATTTTGTTGCGTTGATATCCTTTTTTTTGCTACTGGGGTAAGGTTCTACCTGTTTAATTTTTGTTTAATTATTGAATGATTGTTGTTAGTTTGTTTATTCATTAACCTGATTGTTGTTTATTTTATTGAGTTTATTTTATTTGATCATTCTCATCTTGGAATGCCCTTGCATCTATCTGTCTTGCTATGATAGTATATTATACATTCTGGTATATTTGCACATTTCGATGTATTTGTGTCTGCTATTAATTAACTCTATTTTCTGTTGTTCAAACTGATGTGTATATGTTCCTGATGTCCATATTGTGATTACTATTTGTTGGTTAATTGTATATGTTGCTTTGTCTGACAATGTGGATTTCATTAAACAAATTAAGATTTAAGGTTTCAAAATATGGGTAGAATTTCTTACGTTTTCTTCTAATGAGGCTGATTCTTTATGTTTTGTTTATATTGCTTTTCTATTCTGTTGTCTGTGCTGCATTACATTAACATATACATACTAAATATTTAAGCTTAATAAATTCCAGCAACAAAACAGTCACTGTCAGGCTATGGGAAGAAATTGCAACATCATCAATCCAATTCCCGCGAGCTTTGGTACAATCATCCGCTGAGCCTACAATACTTGCAATAACTGCGCTTAGACTAACCGACTTCATGGGTAAGAAATAACAACTGATTGTGAATACATAAAAAAAATTGCTTACATATCCGTTTCACATAGGAAAATTGCAGCTACAATCGACAAATGCAACACATGTTTACGTGAACCCATCAACACCAGAAACACGTATCCTCCTGAATATGTAAGACAAGAAAATTAATTTATATATATACACATGATAAAGAGTAAAACCTACTGTTTGTTCCAGCTATGAAAGGTTGACAACAGAAACAGGAAGCTCAGAAACACAAGGAAGTACAGATTCTGAGATACAAGCGCTCCAGATGGCGAACAACAAAATATCAGAAATTCAGGCAAAAGATGCGAGAGAACTGAAGGTATTACAAATATCAAAAAAATATCAATTTCATACACTTATCAAAATGCATATGGTATACGAACATTTTAAATGGCATGCCAAGAAATTTTTATGTGAAAATCAGTCCTTACTAATCAAATCATGAAACCACTATCTAAAAAACGATAACAAACCTTCAATAACATGTTGAAAATAATTCATACAATTATCTAACATAAATCTGTACATATATCTTTAATATCTAATAGTCTTAGTTTACTAAACTAATAGTATTAATTTAGTATGCAGTTCATTGATGGGCTGTTGTTTAGTATACAGGGTGAATATATACTAAACTAATAGTGTTAGTTTAGTATGCAGTACAATTTAGTTACATACTGTTATTACATATGTTCATTGATGGGCTGTTGTTGTTATACAAAAAAGAAAACAATTATGGCATGATATAATAGTGTTAGTTTAGTATGCAGTAAGATATAGTTACATACTGTTATTACATGACAATGCTGATTTATTCGGCAATAAACATTGGTTCATTACTGTAATATCTAACTTTGCAAAACACGACACAATTACAGGGAAGCATATTTACCATCAAAGGTGCAGTGTCTGAAATACATACAGATAAAGAATGGCATAACATAGGGTGCACAAACGGTGATCAGACTCCCATGAAAACAGGAGACACATGGTTCTGTTCAACGCATGGCACCGTTATCAACCCACCACAAATGTACAATTTCGTTCTTTTAACTTCAGATTTTCAACAAATTATTTGTAACATAACACTCAAATATACAAAAAAAACAAATGCCTTTTGCAGATACCGGATCAACGCTACAATTTCTGATGATACGGGCAGCATTTCGGTGCTAATTTTCAACGAACCATCTACAAAACTTATCGGAATGACATGTGAGGATATGCTTCAAAGTGAGGATCCTGAAAAGGCGTTACATAGCATCATGAACAAAGACGCTGTTTTTCACATCCAGGCCAACAAAATCAACCGCACAGCATCACTACACTGCACTGTAGTCAAAGTTAACCCACAATCAGAAGGCATAACTACCGTGGCTACTCCCGCACCGACAACACCATCAGCAGCCTACTCAGTGCAAAGGTTTGCAGCAAGCACCTCAGCAAAACGCCCTTTATTTCAGGGAAAAGGTGAGAAATAATGTCACATAACATAGCACTATCACATTGTCGTTATAGAAACTTATATAAATTTCTACTAACAGGTTCACCGGCCGTTAAAAAAACAAAAGAAGACTAGGAACTTATGACCAAAATCTTTTGAAGACAGGGGAGCTGCACAAAAAGACTTTTGCAATCACAACCATTTTGATTGGCACATCCAACAGGCAGTTGCAGCCAGGACAATGACAAGGGCCCCAAGTTCTTTTGCTCAAACGGGTCATTTAACTTAGAAAGCCCCTGATTTTGTAGCACCGCTAATGAAAACTAACCAGTAGTGCAACATATAAATAACAGTTGCAACATAATGTATTTGGCTCTCCCTAGCAGTAACTAATGTACAAAAACGTTAAAGAAAAATCAATATCGCGCAACGCGCGATCCGGGTTTAACCTAGTTTTATGAAAATAATGACCTTGCCACAACATATTAAATTAAAATATACTATATATTATTTATATATGTCGGTGTCTCCAGTTTTGTTTGAAGACTTTACAAGTTAGCCACAATAATTTAATGGTTTTATAAATGAAGCACTAATAAAAGCTACAAACAGGGCACCCCAAAACTCCAAAAACCACCCCCAAAAGTTTCAAGAAACCCCCTTCCAAAAACTTTGGGTTTTCCTTTATATAATTTAAAATTTTTAAA
Organism: Flaveria linearis; assembly: GCA_024085815.1. Classification (NCBI taxonomy): domain Eukaryota; kingdom Viridiplantae; phylum Streptophyta; class Magnoliopsida; order Asterales; family Asteraceae; genus Flaveria; species Flaveria linearis. Next base: position 104,069,523 of record CM044001.1, read on the forward strand.
ACTGTTTTTGGATGGCATGGTTAATGTGTCGGGGGATTATACTCTATATTTTATCATATAATTTTATTTATAGTCGGGTCAAATAATTTAATTTCTTATTCGACGGTGTAAATTTGAATTACACTACGTTTCGATATAAATTTAATTCAGAAAAAAGTCAGGTCGAATGTAGTTTATATTTTCTTAAGTCACGTAAGACGCCGCTGCAACGCGCGACATGTATAAACCCTAGTTATTCTATAAAGTTTTAAGGAAATTAAGTTTTATTGATGAATAAATACAATTTATAATTTAAATTTCTACCATAAATCAATACACCACCATATATATATTGCTTGGTGGGTATCAAATGGACTGTCAGTTCAACAAAAATGTAATTTTAAAGTAACATTTTAATTGATTGATTAGAAACAAGAACACAGTGTATACCATGATTAAGTCGTATACGACCATTATGTATACATATAAACTTTTAATTGCATGAACAAAAAACACTTATGAGTAAATTACATTCTCGAATTAGCGTGCACTCGCTCTTGGATGACACGATCTATATTGTCTTGCGTCAATATATTCTCTAGCTCTTTGACAAATCTTTTCATAGCAGCACTCGGTAACCACATGGGTACCATGATTTCAGACTCGCCCTTAGGATTTATATAACGCGTAAAGAAACCAGCAATATGGTGATCTGGCCCTGCATAAGCCGCCTTTCCCCATCCAAAATCAAGTTCAAGTAATCCCATTCGTGTCACATCCGATACGACATAGCTTCCAACAGTTGTGAAGCCGGGTCGTCCATTGATTACCATTAAATCAGCGACGGATCTCATGTACTCTTCTGTGACTTCTGATTTGGCTTTCATCACAAGCTCCAATGCGTGTCCTAATGGTTTGTTACATAGGTCTCGAGCTTTGGAAATGGCAGCCGGGTAGCTGAACACATTTCCATAATATCCTACAGGGATAGGAGGATTGAACTTTCTACGCGCATTAACAATGCTCATCATACGCATTTCGTCTTCGGGGTTTGGTTGGAGAGCGATCGTCCGACAACGCCAAACACAAGCTGTTAGAACCTCGAATGTGGTACAGTTTTTTAAGTGTGTCGGAACCAACCTACGGATAGCGGAAATCTGAGCAGGTCCGAAGAAAAATGACCTATGTTCCATGTCATCTAATTGGATGCCTGTGCCATCAGTGTCTGCCACTTGGTCATACTCGCGATGCGTGCATGTCACACGTGGCGGGTCCCTAGCACAAAGCAACTCTCTCTGCCAAACTGGCAACGTCGATGGCGTCGACGCGCCATTTGCCATTTCACACAATGCTGTCATAAATTGTGTGTATCCCGTTGCATCACACATGGTGTGATTCGTTCGTACGGCAACAATAAAACCTCCACATAAAAGGCGCGTCACCTATCAATCAAAACCAATAAAAACATGTTATATTAACTATGTGATCATACTCAACATTTTCATTTTCAGTAGCAGAGCGGTCGTAAACTCTGCGACCGCTTTGCGACGTGACGGTCGCTAATTTCACGACCACTTTGATTTCAATTCAGTCGCAAACCAGTTGCAAATTTAAAACTAAAACTACAAAATCTTATTATATATAGTAATTAACTTTCACCTGAATAAGCAACAATGGTGAATCAAGAACACCACTAGAGCCAGGAACATCATACAGAAGCTCTTCCCGGCAGGGGAACGGCGGGCGAAGCTCCGCCCCAAACCGCTGCAGCGTAACATCAGCCTCCGCCTCGATAAACAACACGCCCTGGCCGGAGCAATCCACCAAAAGCTTCCTAGCCGGACCTTCCTTCAACCGTCCGGCAAACGGATAATAAAACACCAGAACCTTCGCCAACGCCTCTCGGATCACACTCGCCGGATTCTTATCTCCCATTTTCAGGTTCCTTTGATATATATGAATCACTGGAAGTTGAAACCTTAGGCCCTCTTGATCATCAATGTCCGAGAGCGGCTTGAGCTCTCGAGGTGTCGGTTTCGCCGGAGCGATGAGCTCCGGCGGACACCGCCTGACACTGAAGGTTAAGGGAGTGTGGGTTTGAGCCATGTGTGGTTTAGAGTTGTGGTGGTGTTAAGTGTTAAGTTTGAGGTTAAAATGTTGAATGACGATGGTGAGTGGTGAGTTAATTTATAGTGGTGTGACCAAGGGTCACATATATTATTATCAAGTGATCGAGTCATATACGGAATCATGTGGTCTCTTTGTTCACATAACCATGTTAATACATTCATAGTGGTCCTAGCATTGGTACTTGATCACCACGTTTATTAGAACTATTTTTGGTATGGTGTTAATATGGAAAATATATGGTTTTTGGTATGGTGTTAATATGGAAAATATATGGTTTTTGGTATGGTGTTAATATGGAAAACATATGGTTTTTGGTGTTATTACGAGAAGAATATGACCTTTGGGTGTTTCGTTAGTCTGGATAGCTAAATTTGCCTACGTGGTAGGGGTTTAGCAAGCGTCAGGCGAGGTAGCTGAGGTGACATGTTGAGTGTTGACCGTTGTGTTTTGCTAGTTTTACTAGCAGATGTTAACACTGCACGATTTGGCAAACTCTAATTTATCACTTTTCGTATTTGTATCCGTTTTTTGAAGATTTTTTTTGTACTCCAAAAAGCTGAGTTTTCAAATCAGGTGTTGTTGGGATCCGTTAGTCAGATTAACGGAACACAACAGTCAATACTTAACATGTCACCTCAGCAACCTCGCCTAGCACCTGCCACGTAGGCAAATTCCTCTATTCACACTAGTGGAACACTCGAAGAGCAAAAACTTCAAAAAAAACACACCAAAAAATATATTTTTTTCTCAAATTAACATTAAAAACAAAAAAATAACGTTTATATGATTTAATGTTATATTGTTATACGCCTTTATACATATGTTGTATGTTAGTATACCATAACTTACACATACGTATAATAAAGGGTGCATTTAGTGAAATAAAAATAAAGTTGTATTCGAGTTGTGATTTATGTGGGTACAAACAAAACACTTCTTTATTATATAGTTCTATTTCGAGGTTTTATTTTTAGATTTTAAAGATCTTTTATTTCATTTTACATATATAAAATAATCCTAAAAGAAAAAGATGCATAATCTTCAAACTTCTTCCTAATTATACCTTATATTTAACGACGAATTCTAGATTTTTCTTAAGAGGGGCATAAAAAAACAAGACGATGAAAACAACTATGCCATAACGGAGCTAAACACATAATTAAAATGAACATCAAATTGTATGAAACATAAAGTACAATACTACTTATAACAATTACTATGTCACATTCAAAATTAATATAGATAAAGCACAAACTAGAACATAACATTACTATTTCACATCAAGTTCTCCATCTTCTTCATTAATTTCTCATACAATATTTTTTGATGATTTTTTTCATATTATTTGTATATCATAAGACTTAAACCCTTAACGTTATAAAAAACATCTATTATGTGCATATTATTTTAAATGAAAAAACCATAGAAGCTTAAGATTTAATACCATTAGAACAATAACAAGTGTCGAGTACTTGTGTGGCAATAATTAATTCCCTAGTCACTTCAAGTTTCGTGATTCACGTGAATAATACTTTAAAGCACCAATTTGCATATCATGCACGAGCCATTTTGTGATGTCATATTCAACCTTCAATTATTATATATATATATATATAGAGGGAGTTTCCCTTTAAAATAATTTTTCCCTAAGTAGGCTAAGAATAATCTTAGTATTCTAATTATCTAATTAAGGGCTAAGATCAAAGTGTAGAAAAAATAAGTAATCAAGGGTAATTTGGGTATTTTATTATATTACCCACAATTGTTGACTTTTTAAAATTTCCCTCTATTTTTTTAAATGCTAATAACTTTTTCATACGATATTATTTTTTTAAATAAATTACACCATAAAATCAAGCATTTTTTTCTCTTTAATTTGAGTATAGTATTACTATAGTTTTTTACAAAAAAAAATCAAATTATGTGAAATTGTGCTACATTTTTAACGTTTTTGTGCTGCATTTTATAAAACAGCACAAAGTTGTGCTGTATTTCATAAAACAGCACAAAGCTGTGCTGTATTTCATAAAACAGCACAAAGCTGTGCTGTATTTCATAAAACAGCACAAAGCTGTGCTGTATTTCATAAAACAGCACAAAACTGTGCTGTATTTCATAAAACAGCACAAAGCTGTGCTGTATTTCATAAAACAGCACAAAGCTGTGCTGTATTTCATAAAACAGCACAAAGCTGTGCTGTATTTCATAAAACAGCACAAAGCTGTGCTGTATTTCATAAAACAGCATAAAGCTGTGCTGTATTTCATAAAACAGCACAAAGTTGTGCTGTACTGTTAGATTGACATTAGATCGAACAGTTGGTGTGCACTAACCGTGAGCTTGCGAACAGTAACGAAATCAATCCGAATCTTCTTCCTGTACTCCAAATCTGACTTGTTACATCATTGAATCGAGAACATAATAATCAGAACATAATAATCGAGACTCAAATTCATAATCAGAACATAATAATCGATCAATCGATGAACTAGAGCCTCTGATTTGTTACATCATTGAATCGATGCAATGGTGGAGCTGTGGTTACCTGGTGGTGTCGAAGAGAGTGCCGCCGGAGAGGACGACGGAGAAGGAGCCGTGGGCGGCGATGGATGTGGCAGAGAGATCAGAGATGTATATAGCAAGAGCAGCGGCGGTGGCTTCTTCCGATTGGAATCGGAGGATTTTAGGCGCCATTGTTGTTTATCAGATATTAGTTGTGAGTTTGTGATGAACACACATATTAACAGTCCAAAAATGAAGAAGAAAGGGGGTAGGTAGTATGATGATATGATGTATTTAATAAAACAACACATTACATTCGAATTTATGCAACATTTTGATAAAATACAAAAGGGACTAATGAGTGTGTTTTATGACCATAATGCCCTTTAACCCTAATTTGAAGAGTGCCACATGTAATCTCCTTATTCTTTCTTAGCCTACTTAGGCAACTAATTATTCTTAGTTGAACCTCTACCTATATATATATATATATATATATATATATGTATATATATATATATATACACACACATACACACCAGACTAAAGACCTGTGTAATACACGGGTTCAGTCATTAAAAATTGATTTTGATTAAAAATATTCGTAAGTCATAATATTATATTAATATTTTGTATATCGATTTTTATGTTTAACTTTTTAAACTCATCTATATCTAATATTATTAGCTTTTATTTATTAATGCTTATAAGTTTAAATAGTGTATAATATGAACTAAAATAAAATTATAAATAAGAACTTTAGGTAATAAACAAATTATATTAAACATGAGAACATTCATAAACATCCGAAAACTTATTTGTATACAAAATTTGATGTTCTGTTTGTAACTTTACCATAATTGTCTAATATTAATAATTATAATTCATGTCTAGTTGTAACTCGAGATAATGTAACTCGAGATAATGTAACATAAAGCTTGAATCAGTGTCAGGGACCAAACATAGAATAATTACAAAAAAGTTTGGACTATCTTTATATTTTTTAAAGCTTGGGGACCAAAAATGTAATTTAATTAAACCAAAGAGACCATTTATGCAATTTTCTCTATTTGTTAACCAAAAACATAAATTTGTTTCATGCTTACATCAATTAAAACTAAATCAAAGTTTTTTCATAAACAAAAACACAAATCTACAAACTGATGTAAAAAAATCAAAGTACTAAAATTTATCTTGAAATAAAAATCCAAATCCTTGAATCATACGGACCACTGCTACTGTTGCAATCGAGATTTGTATATATGAGCATTGAATTGAAACTTTATAGAAGAATTGTTGTGATTTAGAAATTGGGGTGTGAATGATATAATGTAGATCAATGAAGGCGTAAAAGGATCGGTGAGTTGAATTTGAAACATAACGTGATTTGGGATAAATCGAAACCATGTAATGCTTATAATTTGAAAATGATATGAAATGATTCATCTTTCCATTTGAAAATCAATATCATGATTTAGGAAAATCAAAACCTTGAATTGATTATTTAAGACTATTGATTTGATGAAATATCTAAAATTATTTCAGAATAGAAGAAGCGTATTGGGTTTCTTCTCATTTGCATACGAAGAGTGAATTAGGAACCTTTAGTCGATTGTTTCAATAGGAAACCTTTAATTGATTATCTCAATAAACAAGAATCCAAAACTTTTCAATTCACAAGTTTAGCGTGATTCAACCTGTAAAAACTCATTATATTACATGTTTGGTAGGGATAAAGTCAACTTATTCTTAGATGGAAAACAGTCAACCAATGTTTTCAGAACCGGATCGGACGTCGAACCGGATGCCTTACTGGTTTGGTGGTCGGACCGGTCGAACCGGTTGGACCGGATTTAACTATATTTTAATTATATTTATATATGTAATTAAATATAAGTAATTTATATATGATTTATATATGTATTTTATAGTTATATATAAAATTTAAGTATATTTGGGTGTGTGTGAATGTATGTTTAACATTATAGTGAACACTTTGTCCCGTATTGGTGTGGGGACAAAGTGATGTTTGGTTTATAAGTAATTTTTTTATCACTCTAGTGTATCTTTATGACATATTTTGTGCAGGGGGTGCAAAAATGGGGAAAAAGGTTGGATTTACAGCGAACTCGTGTGAGCCCGCACGTGTCGCGGACACGAATGCAGCTTCAAAACCCAGGCCCGTGCGAGCCCGTTTTTTGAATTCGGTTTTACTTTTTGATCTAGCACACTAATTTATAGTTCAACACCCCGTTTTTACTCAAAAAAGTAAAAAAAATAAAAAATTTTCAAAAAACCGGTCCGAACCGGTCCGGTTCCCCGGTCCGACCACCGACTCGGGTACAACCGGCCGGTTCGACCCCCACAAAACGATTCATACATGACCGGACCGGCCACCAAGCCGATCCCCGGTTCGACCGGTCGGACCGACCGGTCCGATCCGGCCGTGAAACCACTGCAGTCAACTACAACTTGCAATTTATTTCAGGGTTTTATTTTGAAACCATCACAAATGCCCTTTGTAATGAGTTTTTATCAATGTAGTGTTGGAAGAAAAATAATTTAATAAAATGAGTGTTTTTAAAATTATGAGTAAATTACCATTTGCATCCCTGACATTTGCCTATTTTAACCACTTGCATCCCTGCAGTTTCAATATTGCCATCCACCCCCTAACGTTTCATTTTTATTTCCATTTGAGTCCAACACACTAACGTCGTTAGATTTTTCCGTTAGTTTTTATAAAATGACAAAAATACCCTTGTATTTTCAGGGATGCAAACGGTAATTTACTCTTAAATAAAAACCCCTATTATCTTCTCTCCCTCTCTCTCTCTCTATCTCTTCTTTCTTCACTATATATCCATCAAATTAACCCAAATCCCCCACTAATTCAATAAAATCAAACCACAACGTCGTTAGATTTCAGGGCTGCGGTGGTGGTGGTGATGGGGGTTGCGGTTGTGGTGGTGATTAGAGGTCGCGATGGTGGTGATGGGGTTCGCGATGGTGGTGATGGGGGGCTGTGGTGGTGGTGGTGATGGGGGTTGCGGTGGTGGTGGTGATGGGGGGTTGCGGTTGTGGTGGTGATTGGAGGTCGTTGTGGTGGTGTTGGGGTTCGCGATGGTGGTGATGGGGGGCTGCGGTGGTGGTGGTGATGGGGGGCTGCGGTGGTGGTGGTGATGGGGGGCTGCGGTGGTGGTGGTGATGGGGGGCTGCGGTGGTGGTGGTGATGGGGGGTTGCGGTTATGGTGGTGATTGGAGGTCGCTGTAGTGGTGTTGGGGTTCGCGATGGTGGCGATGGGGGGCTGCGGTGGTGGTGGTGATGGGGGCTGCGGTGGTGGTGGTGATGGGGGGTTGCGGTTGTGGTGGTGATTGGAGGTCGCTGTGGTGGTGTTGATGGGGGGTTGCGGTGGTGGTGAAGGGGGGTCGCGGTGGTCGTCGGATCCACAACGTCGATTTGCATCACCATTTAAAGAATCGAAGATCTCACCCTATTCCGACGAGCCACCGCCGGTGAATCACACGCTAACAGACCCAAATCGCGCATCGGATCCACCAATTCGAAGCCCAAAATCGCATTCCTCTTCCTCACGAACACCGATTTGCACTTTTCCCCTTTGTGGGAATGATTCTTGAACACCGATTTGCACCGATTTGCACTTTTCCCCTGCTGCGGTAGTGGTGAGGGGCAGTGGTGGTGTGGGTTGATCTGATGGTTTGCTATGGTGGTGGTGAGGAGGAGGTTGTGGTGGTGATAGGTGGTGGTGGTGTTTATGGTGGTGGTGTTTATGATGGTGGGTGATGAAGAGATGAGAGAGAGAGAGAGAGTGTGTGTGTGTGTGTGTGTGTGTGTGTTTTGTGGAGTCAGAGAAGAAGAAGATGATGTGGGTATTCTTAAGGGCAATTCAGTTTTTTTAATAATAATTTTAACTAGAAAACTAACAGTGTTAAGTCATCTGGACTCAAATGGAAATAAAAATAAAACGAAAAGATTCAAATGGGAACAAAAATAAAACGTTAGGGGGTATATGAGGATTTTTAAACTGTAGGGATGCAAATGGTCAAAATCACCAAACCTCAGGTATGCAAATGGTAATTTACTCTAAAATTATTTACCAAAATGGGTTTTTAGTGGAAAGTTAATTTTCTTATTTATAATATGATTGGTAAAATTATTTTCTGTTTTTCATAGTGTTATTTAAGTAAGGTTAAAACCATAAAGTTTCAATAAAATAAATATTTTCTTAATACCTTTTCAATAACGTTTAACATCTGTCATCAGTATTTTTTAACGTCTCTTTTTAGAATACGTGTTCTTATATAGAAAATATCATTTTTAGGAATTAAATGGTTTATGTAACTTTTTTAAAATAACGATATATATTATATAACTGTTTTAAACATAAATTTATATATAGTAATAATCATTTATATAAGTATAGACATAAAAGATGAAATAAAAATCATATACATACAACGCTAATTTTATCTTGTGAGCCAGCTCGCTCTCTACATATGAAGCTTGGGCTTAAAACCATTTATTAAATGAGTCATAAAATGAGTTCAAGCTTGTTTAAGCTCAGCTTATTTAGAGTTTTTAGCGAGTCGGTCCCGAGGGTGCCACGATACGATGTGACTTGTTTCTCCATTAATTGTTGTTGGGAGTCTATTAGCAACATACATGTCCTCGGTAATTAAAGATTATATTTATAGCTCAATAAAATAAAAAATAAAATCATTAACTTTTTTGTTTCATCATGATATTTATATTAAATATTTTTAAAGAATGCATTTTTATTAAAAGTAGTTTTTCTTGTTATATATTTTAAGCTACTTAAAAATATTTTCAAAAAATTATACATTTTTAAAAAGATAAAAAAGAAATGTGCCTACTTTTATGTAAATTTAAAAAATATATATTAAAAAAATTCAACTTTTCTACATGAAAAGACGATTTAAAATTAAGTCTTAGTTAATTAAAAAAATAAAAATAAATTTTAGAAAAAAGTTTTATTTTTTAATTACGACTATGAACCAAATGGTTTTATAATTTTATTAATCTTTGTACTTGACCCTTTTTAAATAATATTATTTTAGAACAAAATAAATTTTACCAATAGCATTATAGTGAGAAAACGGAACATTCACTTAAACATCTATTTTGATAAATAAATTTTCTATATACACTATTTAAGGAAAAAAAACTCTCTTTGTAATTATAGCAATAGTTGATTTTATTCAAATGAACTATGACTAAGAATAAGGATGATATGTTTTTAGGCGGGGAATCAAATAAATAGAGGTCTAAGAAAATGACACGTACCACTAAAGATATTGTTTTATTAATAAGTATAGATATATGAATGGACACCATTCCTGAATAGTATCTTTTGTTTTTTTTTAAATTAACCCCAAACTTTTAAAGTAAACTTTTGGTTTTTTCAAATTAACCTCAAAGCCTCAAGTGTTTATGCTTGGGTTAGTAAATTTTTGGTTTTTTTCAATTTAACCCTAAAGCTTTAGGTGTTTTCGTTTGGGTTAGGAATTTTTCTTTCAACTTTTGTTTGAAGTACGGTTTTTATAACGAAATACACTTTTGGGTTTTACGATCGAGTGACGTTCGATTTTACGATTGGGTACACATTAAGGTTTTACGGCGTAGGGACGTTGTCGCGACGTGCTTTTTATTTGTGTTTTGATACTCAGGATCATGTCCCTGTCGATGGCTCGGGTTTGAGGTTGTACCCAACCCAGAATTTTGTGCTTCTTTTGTTTTGGTTTCTTCCCGTTGTTTGGAGTTTTGTAAGTGTGTAGATATTATTATGATTTAGGTTTGTAATAAGATTTCCTGGTGTCTTAGAGTTTACGGAAATGAATGTTTGTCGTTGCTACATGTTTTGGTGTCCGCTTTATGATATTTGAGATCGTAACGGAATTTCAGTCGCAACGCAACGATATAAATATCTAGTTGTGAATATATGAAGTTAGAAAGAAGTCAAGAAGTTAGGGGTGTTTGTTTGGGTCTTAATGACCCTGGTTAAATGCAATGGTCTGACTCGGTCAGACCCATATCGTTTGGTTGATACCACTTATTGAAAAAAGCCTCTTACTCCACCTCTTATCAGGTCAGAGATTGTGCTCAGTCTAACCCAAAAAGCTTCCAAGCAATCGCCTCCTCCTTCCCTTCCCTTGAGGTCGCCAGCCATCACCAAGGCAACACCTCGACGCCATCTCCGACCATCACCAGGGCAACACCTCGACGACCATCGTCGTCCATCACTAGGGCAACACCTCGATGACCATCGCCGGCCATCACCAAGGCAACACCTCAACGACCATCACCGGCCATCGCCAGGGCAATACCTCGCACCACCACAACACTATCGCCGCCACCGTTGCACCCCCACAGCAGCGTCGCCACCACTGTTGCACCCCCACAGCACCGTCGCCACTACCGTTGCACCCCCACAACATCGTCGCCACCACCGTTGCACCCCCATAAGCGGGCGGAGCAACCACCGGCGCCACCACAACCACCGAAACACCTTGTGACGGAGGATGAGGAAGAGGAATACATGGATGAGGATGTGTTCGCTGAAGAAAACCTCGTCGAAGAAGACGAAGATGAACTCATCCTCCGTGACATGGAAGACCACGAAGCCCTCGCTAATCGCCTTCAGAAATGGAAGCGCCCTTCCTTAATCCCTGCCTACCACTCTCACTCACAAACCCTAGGTAATTTCAATTTCAATGTTCCTTTTTGCTTAACGAGGGTTTTACGATCTACTAGGGCTCAGGAAAATATCTCCTAATTGCTAAAGAGTTCATGTATAGCGGCATTTCATCTTTTCACCATTATTTCCTGCTAGTTTTTCAACAACTGGAGATTGATTACATGATTGGAGAGATCCACAAAGGATTGATTCCAAATTCTTCTGGCTCCGACGCTATTATCAGAATATTTTGGTGTTTTAGTCAAGCGGTTGGTTGTAGGGCGTGTGAATCGGATGTGTTGATACAGTCATTCAGATATCCAACTAAATAGTCTTAAACTGGTTTAACACTTATTGGTTCAGACCCCTTACTGGTTCAGGCGTCTTACTGATTCTGCACTTACCCATTCATAAGTTTCCAAACAACACCTTAATGTGAATAGCCCATAGATTACGACGTGTAAACACTTATTAAAAGTTTGTCACATGATGTTGTGTAAAGTGTAAATAACATAGGTAAAAATTTTTATTATTCAAGTCATATTAGTTGAGGCAGACATTGAAACAATTGGTTATATTGTTGTTTTGCGACCTTAAGGTTATAAGTACAAACCATAAAAATAGCCTGCTACATAAAGTGTAAGGTAAGGTTGCGTATATCATATTGCGAAGTGGCCTGGCTTCTCCTTAGTCCCTGTGGAAAACGGAGCTATATCAAACACGGGATACATCCTTTATTCAGGGCATATCGGTTAGTGCATCGTACTAGCTTGCGAATGAGATATTGGTGTAAATCGAATCAAATCCTACATGTTAAAGAAATCCACCTAAGAACAATTACAAAAGACAAAGTATAAAATGGGAGTGCCAAAGATAAATGCATTTTGTGCCAAAACCTTGGCTTGAAAGCAGGTAATGGGTGATTGCATACAATAGTTTAATATTCTGGGAGAGAAAATATCATAGAAAACTAAATGAATTGAGATATTTCAATTAGAGGTGCACACTAGAACCGGTTACCCGACCCGACCCGGTAGCCCGACCCGAACCCGAACCGGTTTGGAACCGGTAATAGGCCAAACCGGTTTCAACCCGGAAAAAACCGACGGTTTGGGACCGGTTTAGATTAGTTTTGGGTGAAACTGGTTTGGAACTTGTTTTGGGCCAACCTGGTTTTGGAACCGGTTCAAAAAAACCGGTTTGAAACCGGTTTTTACCGTTAATTTTTTTTCAAACGGTCATATAGCCGTTGAACCCAGTTTTTGACCTTTTTTTCACTTTTTTGACCATTTTGCCCTTATATGATAGTATAAATAGGTAGTGGGTGTAATGGTTTAGTCACAACACTCAAAAGCTCAAAAACGTGCTTTAAAACGTAAAAACGCTCCCTCACTCTCAACTTTCTATTCTCTCAATCTCTTGAATTTTATATAATGGCTTCTGAATCACCCGTTCCAACCGGTGGATCCTCAAGTGCCGCTACCGTTGTTAGAATTATACCAACAACGAGAAACCAAGAGATTTGGTGCAATTTCGACTTATGCGAAATGTCGAATGGTCAAAATAAAGCTCGATGCAAGGCTTATGGTTCGTTTTTCAAGTCGGATTCAAACTCGACTTTGAGAAACCATATGACCAAATGGTGCATGTCTTTGAAAAGTACACCGAGTCAAGGCCAAACATCAATCAGAAACGATGGTGGTTTATAGAACTTCAGCATCGATATGGTTCGAGATAGAATGACAAAGTTTGTAATTCAAGAAGGATTACCGTTCGATCACTTCGACAACCCTCGGTTAACAAAATTGATTCAAGAAACTCTTCAACCACGCTACACTCACGTAAGTCGCACCACTCTTAGACGTGATTGTTTAAATCTTTGGAAACAAGCAAAAAATGATTTAAAGGTTTTGTTTGAAAATTTACAGACCGGTGTGAACTTAACTACCAACATTTTGTCCGCCCCACACGGTTTACCGGAATCATACCTTTGCGTCACTGTAAGGCCCTGTTCCCGGGCACCTCACAGCCGGTCATCATCGCACTTAAAAACACACCATTATATAATCTTTACTAAAATCATGCAGCGGAAACTGTGAAATAACTTTTCATTTTACTATAAATGCTTTTGCAAAGTAATACAACACTCATTACAAAATATCGTTTGTTTGCATTACAATACAAAAGCGTTAACCATAGAATGTCATCCCAAAAGAGCTGAGTAGCCGCCTCGTGCCATCCTCAGCAATCTTACCTGCCAACTGGAAACACATAAAAAGTTAGCGTTGCTGAGTGAGTTCTAGTTTTATATTAAAACATACTTTACTTTCTGTAAAACCTTTTCTTTACTTTCATGCTATTACACATCGTACGTACACGTACATAATATCATTGTTATCTTCTCTATTCGTTCGTTCATCATTACATCTTTTCTTGTGCACCGGATACCTTCCGTACCAATACCCTGTACTACACCCTGAACTATTTAGCTAGTGGGCCGAAGTCTATGAAGAGACAACTAAACGTGGTGCCGCAGTACTAGGGGTAAGCGGTAGAGGTTCTATAATAATAGTCGATCACAAAGAAAGACCCCGATGTGCATCCTTCCGGGGTAGCGAACCCGCACACCGTTGGGCTAACACCTTAATTGGCGTGTCCCGATATCCAATGCTCGCAAGACTTTCATTACTTTCATCATTCATTAATGCATGCATTCATTCATCATGTTCCACTTTCATTATATTTCTCTTTACGTTACATAATACTTTCGTTTCATTCATTAACATAACACGTAAAGCCACGGGAAAGATAAACATACATCATAATAAGGAACATCAACATACACTATAGCATTACTATATAAGGCCTCATCATACATACATAACATACATCACGCATAAACATACAACATCATCATTATCATGCCCTACATAACTTCTAAGATCCCCACAGTCATCTTACGTGTACCTACGGGAACTTCCACGTCAAAACTTACACCTGAACTTTCCCCGAAGGTCAGTACTTTAACTATGTTCCTCCTCGGTACAACAGCCCTATTTGGGCGTATGGACACCCTTCAGTCGCATGACCTTCATGCGACTGAACATCATGAGATTGGATCTATACGAATGAACACCTATACGAATGAACACCTATACGAATGAACACCCAATCATGTGAATGGACTCTCAATCGTACGAATGAACACCATGCGAATGGACCTTATGCGAATGGACCTCATGCGATTGAGCACCTATGCGACTGAGCTCTTAGTCGCATGACTCCTCATGCGACTGAACCCCTAGTCGTGCGACTGAACCTCAATCGTGCGACTGAACCCCAATCGCCCTCCAGTCGGCCGTATGGCCTCCAGTCGGTCGCCTAGCCCTAACTGGTGTAGGATGCAGTCATCTCGAACCCAATCTGCCATTTTCGACCTCCAAGCTTAACCAAACCCATTCTAAGCCCAAATCAACCATCCTAGACCTTAGGAATACATACCATGACACCATTCAAGCACACACAAGTCCAAGAACATACTCCAAACCCACCGCACGCAATCACACCCAAATGGGTCAAACACACACACACACACACACAAAAACAGGTTTATTATGTGTTCCAGCCCCAAATCAGTTGAAAACCATTAAAAGAAAGGTCCTAAAACTCACACAAACGACCACAACGAGAAGAGCTTCGATTTGACTCGCTTCTCAACCATTTTGCTCACTCGAACCTGATCGATATCGTGTGGTTGGTCAAAAAATATATATTAAAGAGTACCTAATCACCCTTAATAGCAAAGGGTAAGCAGGGTGTCGAATCCACAGGGAATCATAGGAAAGTGCTAGTAACGATTAAACTAAAAGAATTAAACATTGAAAAAGGAAATTGCTTGATTAATTGGATTGTGAAATAATTAATTTAACGAAATAAAGTTTAAGTTTTTAACAATCTTGATTGAAAAGCAACCCACTTCAGGATTCAGGTTTGGCAAAGTTACAATCTTTCTTAAATGAAACCTAATGAGAAGCCATTAATGGTGACTTATACATGATATGATTTACGTGATAATTATGGATTAAATTTTAAAGGACCTTATTCACACAATTACCAATTTGAATCATGAAACCCTAAGTCTAATAGTTACTCACACAATGATTAAAGACAACCAAAGTTAAAGAATATCAAAATTAGGTTAAATCATAATTAAACCGTTTAACGAATCAAATCATAAATTGAATCCAAAAGAACTTAAAAGGTTCAAGACTCAATCCCAATCTACGTTACAAACTAAGAAAAACTAGAACTTGCACAAACCCGTCCCCCGAAGAGAATCACAATGGATTTAGCCTTGCATCTTCATCGATTCTTCAACACAAGTGTATTTGATCATGTAATTCGGATGAAATTGATGTTCTTAATGTTGGAAGAGCTTGAGAATGATCCAAGATTGCTAATTTTCATCCAAGATTTCTGTGTGTAAAGTTGTAACTCGAATTAGGGTTTTTCCTCCTTTTAATCCCTTCGAAATAGGTCCAATCTCAACAAAAACCCGCATCCCGGCGTCGGTGGCGCCTATGGGGGCATCAGTGGCGCCACCTTCCTGTGGAACCTTTATTCTCATGTGTAGTTTTTCGAGACCTTTCCGTTGATGGGTCATGGGTCCCGTAACTCCTTTCCTAGCTCAAGTTATGCCCGTTTTAAGATATCATTGCCGTACAACTTCGATTTATCATATCTTGACTTCTCGAGCTCCAATTATCATCCCATTTCTTCCCATTTCTCCGTATTCTTCACATTTAACCTACAAACACCAAATAATCCCAAAGTAACTCTATTTCTCATACATTTATACATAAAACCCGGAATAAAGTCGTTAAAGGTTAAACTTTCATCACCCGATCACAATCCCCACACTTACCTTTTGCTTGTCCTCAAGCAAAGCTCAATTGTTATTTACAAAACCATCATTGATAATTTACCTCACTAGTCACCTATTAAAGATTAACTAAGGTCAAAGGTCATGCCCCGTTCGCACAACTTACATCGTCTAGTAGATTCATGTTCTAACAAGTCAATCATAAGCAAAATAAGATGTCACCCAACTAATGCTATCATGATGTTGATTTTTAATCTCATGTACACACCCCTCATAATAATTCACTCCTCTCGGTTTATTTCTGAACTAGTAAAAGATGTACTAGTGTAATCACTCACTAACCCAATATACTATGTTGTCCACATAAGCTTGTATAGTGATCACACCTCCACCATTTGCATTGATTTTACGCACGTCTAAAGGACTTATGGGTTTTGGGTTTAGGCACGGGTAGGAAGTTTTGGCTTTTAATAGTGGCTAACACACATCTACTTATAACCCAAATCATTAAACTATCCTTATCAACATGACTCAAAGAGCTAACTCACTTCAATCCTTTTTGGCCCAATAGTCTCTCTTTTTTTTCTTTTCTTTTTCCTCTCTTTTTTTTTTGTTTTTTTTAATTTTTTTTATAATATAAGCTTGACTTTGGATGCTCTTTCACTTTGAATGGCTTAACGATTGGTTATCAACTAATAACTTGGGCTTCATGTCTTGGGTTTAACCAAAGAATGGTTTAAGGCTCAACGTGGCTACTAAGGGAAATGATGGATGAAACTGACAAACGTTTAACAAGTAGATGGGTTCCTAGATTGCCTTTATCATTCATGTGCAAACACCTTGCTTATGGTATTGGTATGCATCAACAACACAAGTTCTGTAACAACATTAATATATGGCCTACCCTTAACAATTGAATATGTGTATGATGTGTATGAAGTCATAGGCTCAAAATCTCACCAAGAAGGAATTTAGGTTGCCGATGTGCACATGAGTTTATTATATCAAGTACTTGTTAACACTGACTGGGTATCCATCATATTTCCATAAATGACCCGCTAGAACACTTTTTCTGAACTTGAGGAGCATGGCCATGACCTAAGATCTATATCAATCTCTAATAAACAACAAGTGAAGGTTCTAGTTTCATAAACACACTGAGCTTTACTTGAAAACTTTTGCAAAAATTCATATTTGGCAAAATGGTTTTTTTTTTCAAAATTTTTCTAATTTTTACCTTAATTTGCATAACCCCCCTCATCCCCACACTTAAGGGGTGCATTGTCCCCAATGCACCATTCAATCTGTTGGAGCAATTATGGATTTAAGGGGAGTTTTCATGATCATATCCATGCTCTCCCAATCATCAAAACAAGTCATCACTCGGGTTGTACCACAACACCCCTACCATAGATTCACTCATTCCCACATACATAGTTATTGTTTTACACCCCCAATCACAGGTTAAACACACCAAAAGAGTGTTGACGAGAATAATAGCAAATAACATGTTTGAACATAAAACAGATAGAGTGGAGAAACACGTGGACCTGATCAAGTGATCAGAGAGTGTTCTGATCTCATCCAACGGAGGTCTGGGCAGTGGTGGTCCAAAGAAAGATTCCATCAGACTTTGGTGCATGGCGTGCATGTCAAAGCTTTCGGTCTCCCTCGTCGCGTGTGAGCTTCCATCGGGGGTTGTCGCCGTTGGTACCCACTGTGATGGTTGAGCTTGTGGGTACCTCTCATATTGCTTCCCGGGCATGTATTGTGGTAGTGCACTCCAATCCACGGGTTATGGTCGAGCTTGATACGGCAGCCCTGCATGGTAGTCATTATACTGGCGAACCTGTTCCTGATACATAAAATAATCGTTAATAGCTTGCTCGCGTGCATATGCGGAGTCACGCGCATACATCCTCATGTCATCACGTAGCTCTCTGTCACGCCGTTCTGGTACTGCCCATGCATCCCTCGATTGTTGCTCATACTCCTCTGTCCTCCTATCATAGCTCTCTCTCCACCTTCTTTGTCGCTCCCTTTCGCGTGACTGTTCATCATACATGTGCCTCTGATCCAAGGTCCATCCTGAAAAACTAAAAGGTCTGGCTCTGACAACTGCTTCCTGGATTTTTTCTTCCTCGGTTGGCTCCCTTGTACCAGCATCCACATCCTCAATTGCTCTCACACCACCTTGACCCATAGCAACATCATCCGTATCCACCTGTCGAGGACCATCATCTCGTTGTACCATTAATACTCGACCACTATCCTTGTCTCGTAGCTGATAGTGAGTGGCCGTCTTCTTGTATTCCCATGATTGTCCTCCCAACCGATTAATTTTAAACTTTAAAACAGTGATTGGAATGGCCAAAGCCTCGTTGGACACAACCTTTTGCTTGCGCAACAACATGGTGATCAAGCGGCAGTGTGGAATTATTAATCGCGCCCTACTTTCTCGGCTTTCCCAAATGTTCATCATTACTAATTGTCGGTAAGACAATATGTGTCTACCAGTGAGGAGGGCATGAAACACTCTAAGTTCATAGTGTCGCACTCTTCCTCTGTCAGAGATTCTAGGGATCACATTCTTGCTCAGGATCACTGTCAGTAGCTTTGGTAAGATCTTCATGTTACTTCTGTTCATGTTGTCAGAAGTTAAGGCAGTGATAGGAACAGCAAAGATATCATTTAAGACCTCCCGCAGGTAATCCCCAGTTGGGATTTCCAGAATTGAGCTTTCGTGTAGATATTCATAGGGCCCGGGTGCAGTATCAAACTTTGCCACTTGAGAAATTGTCTGAAAAGACATAAGCATTGTTTTCCCACCGACCTTGCCGGTTAGTGTAGTGGTGTGTGGTGGGTTTGATCCATCCTTTCTTACTAGCGTAGACATCCATTCCATGATTTGATTCACATACACATGTGGCTTATCCATCTTGACAAATGTCAATACCTCCCTCCATCCCAACCTTTTAAAGCATTCAGTCACTCCAAACATTCGAAATTCCGGGAGTTCCATGGGTCTTTCACAACCATGAGTGTAGTGAGGTCATTCTTGCCCTTGAATTTGTCCATGTACAGTTGTGGTTGCAGATCTAACAATGGCGTGTTTCTTCTTCCTATTAGATTGAGCTTGCCTTTTTGAGTTCACCGCCATTTTCTCTAAGAATTCCCAATCCACCTCCACATGATTGGAATGAAATATTCCACCCGTAGTAGAGTTCACATCCCGGATGTCATCAGTGGATAATCCATCATAAAATGCATTGATCAACTCCCATTGTGGAATACCATGATGGGGCAATTCCTTAGCAATTGTTTAAACCGCTTCCAAGCTTCATAGAAAAGTTCACCTGGTTGTTGTTGGAAGTTCCGAATGTTAGCCCTTGCATCACTTGTTTGTTGAGGTGTGTAATACTCTTCTAGGAATTGTTGTTGCATATCCTCCTATGTAAAAATGCTTGCCGATGGCAATGATAGAAACCATTGTTTCGCAGCGTCCTTCAAGGTGAATTGAAATAACACGAGCTTAACTTGATCCGGTGTAAACCCTTTTCCTCCAATTGTGCCACACACCGCTTCAAATTCAGAAATGTGAAGGTACGGTTCCTCGGTTCCTTTACCATAGAAAGATGGCAACATATTCAATCCTTGTGGCCTCACTTCGAAAGATCGACCATGTGCAATAGGGCTTACTATTGGAGATGAGTTGACTGCAATTTGAGGTCTAAAATGGCTCTCAACTCCATGAATTGGGGCACGATGATGGACTTGCGGGAGACCATCATGATGTTGAGGAAAACCCGGTTAAGGATGTTTGATTCATTGGTTGCCTCATGGCTCTTGGTGGACCTTGATTAGCCATTTGGAAGACTGGATTAAAATGATGATTGTAGCCTCCTGGATGCTGATAACCATAGTTGAAACCAAATCCATCTTCATCTCCCACTCCGTATCCAGCATTTGAATTCCCATGCTCCATTCCATCATCCCAATTTGATACCCGATCCCTTATACATTCATCACCATTAACACCATCATTCCGGCTCGAGTTGGATTGATTAAACTGAACTGAGGGATTTCGTGGAGCCTCATAGTTAACACTTCTAACCGATTCTTGTTGAATAGGTGGATTAGGTTGTGGGTATACACGAGTAGTGTCACACGTTTGGAATTGTGGTGGTGGAGGTATAGGTTTCCTTGAACTGGGTTAAATGGTGGAATTTGTTGCTAAGGTGGTGGAGCATTATGTGGTGGGAACAATGGAGGTGGAATATCACCTAGAGGTTGCTCCCTTTGTGGAGGAGGTTGAGTAGACGGACCACTTTGATTTCCCGTGTTATTCATGCTGTTGAATGGATTACTTTCCGGTGTTTTGGAAAGCCTTCGTAAGATTTCACTAGCCTTAGCTGTTGAGGTTCCTTCTTCAGACCACACACTTCGTGGAATAGGAGCTGATGAGGGATTTGCCTTGTGAAAAACTCGGTTGTCTCTTGCTGTTTTCTCAATCTCAGGATCAAAGAGTAATGGGGAAGTCCTTCCGGAATGTCTCGTATGCATAAGAATCTCAACTATCTGCACACAAGAAATAAATACCCGTGTAATTCCGAACGACAAAAATAACAATTAAACTAAAAACAAGAAAAGAAAATATATATATATTTTTTTAAGAAACAAATAATTATTACTAACACTAAGCGCAACGATTCCCCGGCAACGGCGCCATTTTGATCGATGTCGTGTGGTCGGTCAAAAAATATATATTAAAGAGTACCTAATCACCCTTAATAGCAAAGGGTAAGCAGGGTGTCGAATCCACAGGGAATCACAGGAAAGTGCTAGTAACGATTAAACTAAAAGAATTAAACATTGAAAAAGGAAATTGCTTGATTAATTGGATTGTGAAATAATTAATTTAACGAAATAAAGTTTAAGTTTTTAACAATCTTGATTGAAAAGCAACCCACTTCAGGATTCAGGTTTGGCAAAGTTACAATCTTTCTTAAATGAAACCTAATGAGAAGCCATTAATGGTGACCTATACATGATATGATTTACGTGATAATTATGGATTAAAGTTTAAAGGACCTTATTCACACAATTACCAATTTGAATCATGAAACCCTAAGTCTAATAATTACTCACACAATGATTAAAGACAACCAAAGTTAAAGAATATCAAAATTAGGTTAAATCATAATTAAACCGTTTAACGAATCAAATCATAAATTGAATCCAAAAGAACTTAAAAGGTTCAAGACTCAATCCCAATCTAGGTTACAAACTAAGAAAAACTAGAACTTGCACAAACCCGTCCCCCGAAGTGAATCACAATGGATTTAGCCTTGCATCTTCATCGATTCTTCAACACGAGTGTATTTGATCATGTAATTCGGATGAAATTGATGTTCTTGATGTTGGAAGAGCTTGAGAATGATCCAAGATTGCTAATTTTCATCCAAGATTGTTGTGTGTAAAGTTGTAACTCGAATTAGGGTTTTTCCTCCTTTTAATCCCTTCGAAATAGGTCCAATCTCAACAAAAACCCGCACCCCGGCGTCGGTGGCGCCTATGGGGGCGTCAGTGGCGCCACCGTCCAAGATTCCTGTGCAACCTTTATTCTCATGTGTAGTTTTTCGAGACCTTTCCGTTGATGGTTCATGGGTCCCGTAACTCCTTTCCTAGCTCAAGTTATGCCCGTTTTAAGATATCATTGCCGTACAACTTCGATTTATCATATCTTGACTTCTCGAGCTCCAATTATCATCCCATTTCTTCCTATTTCTCCGTATTCTTCACGTTTAACCTACAAACACCAAATAATCCCAAAGTAACTCTATTTCTCATACATTTATACATAAAACCCGGAAATAAAGTCGTTAAAGGTTAAACTTTCACCACCCGATCAGAACCAACCCGAACCAACTTTTCTTCCTCTTTTCTTCCTTTCTCTCTTCTCTTCTCTTTTTTGGCTGAACTTTTGGAGATGTGGGGAGGGTGTGGGCTGCCCTCCCCTCTTATTCTCCTTCTCTCCCAAGTTTTCTCCTGTTTTCGCAAGTTTGGTCCCACGACTTTAGACTTTATTTCTTTTTCTTCTTTCGTCGGCTTCAAATAAAATATCCGGGTGTTACAGTCACCGCCCATTGGATAGATCCAAGTTCGTGGCAAATAATGAAACGTACGATTGCGTTTGAATTATTTGGATATCCGCATACCGGTGATAATTTATTTCAAATTTTAGACTTTGTAATCAAAACATATAAATTAAAAAACAAAATTTTTTCAATGTCATTTGATAACGTCTCGAACAACACATCCGCCGTTGAAAAACTAAAAATATAATATAAACCGGTTTGTGACGGCGTATTTTTTCATTCAAGATGTGTTGCACATATTATCAATTTAGCTGTACAAGATGGTCTTGGCATTCCTGAAGTTGAAGATTTTAAAACGTATTTCAAAAATATGTTACATGACGTTTTTAAAACTAGTAGAAAAAGATATGTTAATTATAGAAAAATGTGTCACGATACGAATTCCATTTGTTTAGGACCAAATTGGGATGTCCTGACTAGATGGAATTCTACTTGAAAAATGTTTAATAGTGGTTTGCGGCAAAATGAAACGCTTCATGTTTTTCACGATGGTCTTGCGATGCGGGGTCGGGTTGTTCCGTTTCCGTTAGAGGGTTGGGAATATATTCAAGAAATAACTCAATTTTTAGAACTTTTTAAAAATGCAACTACAAAATTATCGGGGGTTTATTATCCGACAAGTTCTCTAACACTTAATCAATTGTATTTAATGACACATAAATTGAGTGAATATGAAGAAAGAAATGAAATATTTTCAGCAATGGTGGCGCCGATGAAAGAAAAATTTATAAAATATTTCATCGACCTACTCCCCGTTTTTACTTGTTCCGCCGCACTAGACCCGTGCTTAAATGTTTCGGGGGTAGAAACTTTAATTGATGAGATAACTTATGATTTAGATTTACATGAAAAAGATCCATTTTTTAATGTTAATGCAAAACAAACATTTAATGAAATTTTTAAAAAAATGTTTAATGTTTATGTTGAAAAATATGGTATAACATCAAATATCCACCGGTCATCGAACGTGGAATCAAGTTCGTCGAGCTTAAGTAGAGATCCGATGATTAGTTTGTATAATACTTTGAGAAATGAAAACAGTAAACGTCAGAGGGGTAAAGCCCAAGTAGCGAACTTGGGACGTATATGGGAACCGATTTTTTATCTATTATGACTCCCGAAGAATTTTTGTCGTTTGATATTCTAACATGGTGGAAAGGAAAGGAATCATAATTTCCGGTCCTAGCCGCCTTGGCACATGATTTACTAGCCGTCCAAGCTTCCACGGTAGCTTCGGAGTCTGCATTTTCTGTTAGTGGCAGGGTTTTATCAATAAGAAGAACAAGGCTAACTCCAACATCGCTAGAGATGTGTATTTGTTTAAAAGACCACTTAGATGCGGCCGAACGAAGACAAGATAAATGAAACATTGAATAAGAAATACCAACTGAAGAAGAAATACACGAACAAGAGGTACAAACCGGACAATCCTCACCGCTTTCCGACGAAGAACTCGCTTATGATTTGTCTCAATGCATTGGCACACAAACCGACGAAGACGATTAAATTAGGAAAACTGTATTCGTAATATGTAATTTTTAGTTTAATTTTAATGTAACTAGTTGTAACCCATACGCGCGTTGCGCGTTAGGGGTTCGGTTGTGGATGTCAGCCATGAACGACAGCCACGACCAGGAAACCAACGCAATTCTTGTCACATAATCGCGACCCATCAAACAACAAATCCAATAAAACAACCTTAATCACAAATAAGCAGCTACTTATCACTTAAAAAATGATACAGCCAGTCTCGGATGTAGCAGTTCATCATCATCGACACACGTATACGTCAAAACAAACCTAAACGACTAAGAAAAGACATAACCTGTAACATTGAGTGGTCTCAGATGTGTGTACAATCATCGTCTTCGACCATAATCGCATTGACAAAAAATTTCAGATCAAACAAACATCATCACCACGCGAAAGCAAACGTAAGCAAACATGAAGCAGCTAGAACAATGAAATCAGATAAATAGCAACATCGAGTAGGCTCAGATGTGCGTACAAACATCATCATCGCCCAAGGAAATCGTCGACATATCTCGTCTCAGATCGAGACTTTCCGATCATCATAGACATAAAATTTCACATCCAAACATAACATCATTGACCAAAGGAAAAACCAAAACAGATCAAGGTGTAGATATGCTTTTTGAGTATCATCAACTCAACAAACCCAATATTTACCGACAAAAACATCACGGCAACAACATGCCTAAAGTAAACATCATCCCCACAACGTCATACCAGTCTTAGATGAAGCATTGCTCATCATCAACTCAAACTAACAACATGGTCTAAACAAACATCATCAAGGAAAGAATAGACCAAAACAGAAAACAAAACCAAACCATGTTTAAAGTCTGAGATAAGTATTAAGCCAATAACATGGTCTAGGTAAATGTAGCTGGCCAAATAAAAAACCAAAACACCAACAAAGTCTCAGATGAGTTATTCCTCATCATCATCGACACAACGAATCTGCCATACATCATTTAACAACATCCACCATATGAAAACCCAAAAGAGGTCACGGTTTACTCTCCTGTATACCAAGATCTTACATTAAGCCGTAATCAAGACAGCGATTCCCAAAATAGATGATTCAAAGAACCAGTATTATTAACGTAGTCAGTCGCCGCCATCAGAATGCCGGTGAAGGCAACTCCGGGCAGCAATGTGACACCCTACACATATCCCACATCGGCCGTGGACAGGAGAGATTCCTGATTCATTAGGAATGTCTGGCCTGTAATATCAACAACGCGTTTTGGGCGTATTGGCTGTGGATGAGAGGAGAACTCCACAGTTAAGCATGCTCAGGTGGGAGCATTCCAGGGATGGGTGACCTCACTGGGAAGTTTTCACCAGGGCAACCAAAAGCAAATCCGTGAGCTCCTCGTGGGCAAAGCGGACAATATTGTTGGTGTGAGAGGCCGGGTGTTACAGAATGGTATCAGAGCCACTCCTGTGTCGTTCGGGGTGTGGGGCATACCTCACCAAGGATGGTGACTTCTCGGGCTCATCGAGGACGATGAGTCCAAACAGGGGGTGCTTGTGACACCCTACACATATCACACATCGGCCGTGGACAGGAGAGATTCCTGATTCATTAGGAATGTCTGGCCTCTAATATCAACAACGCGTTTTGGGCGTATTGGCTGTGGATGAGAGGAGAACTCCACAGTTAAGCGTGCTCAGGTGGGAGCAATCCAGGGATGGGTGACCTCACTGGGAAGTTTTCACCAGGGCAACCAAAAGCAAATCCGTGAGCTCCTCGTGGGCAAAGCGGACAATATTGTTGGTGTGAGAGGCCGGGTGTTACAAGCAACGACCATCACAACATAGCACAGCATTTGGCCGGGGTTCCGAGACAATGAGAACGACCCAACACCCCTACCACCATAACAGAGCTCGTAAAAGAGGAGAGGCACAACGACACACATGCAGCGGCGGCCGGATCTGGGGTTAGAGACACCAACGAGCATCAGACATCGGCTATCACAACATACATCCCCAGATCTATGCGATGATAGCAATTTTTGCCTCGAAAGCCTCATCTCCGCCACACACACATCGCCGTTTGCCACCAAACTACCACTAGTGATGGCGGTGGGCGACAACACACCCGCACACACAGACGAAGGCCGGCCGACAGGCGTTGCAGGCGATGGCGTGCAGGTGGTGGCGGTGCAGCCGGCGCAGGCGGCAGTACAACCGACGACACAAGGCGAAAGAGAGAGCACTTTCTCTCTCTAGAATGAGCGAATCTGAAATGGGGATCTGACTCATCTGAGCTCTTTCTCCTGTTTAAAGGCAAAGGGTGAGATTGTCAATATACAAAACAACTGTGGCAAACCTTAAAACCCAAATACCTAACTGTTTCTTCCCTTCCTTTATTAACATAAAGGTTAATTTTTCATGTTTATTTTTTCTAATATGAAGTGATTTAAGATTAAGAATTTTAAAGTAATAATCAAAATAATATTGATAATAAAATAATAATAATAATAATAATAATAATAATATAATAATAATAATAATAATAATAATAAATAATAATAATAATAATAACACTACTAATAGTAATAACAATAATAAGAGTAAATTACCATTTGCATCCCTGACGTTTGTCCATTTTAGCCGTTTGCATCCCTATAGTTTCAAAATCTCGATTTGCATACCTGACGTTTATAGTTTTAACCGTTTGCATCACTAATGTTTTTATTTTGTAACCATTTGAATTAAAATGACTAACGGTGTTAGTCAATTCTGTTAACAAACCCCACATGATTTGTCTTTTGTAAGGGTATTTTTGTCATTTTCTTTTAATCCTATTTTTTATTATTTTCATAACTCCATCCATTTTCAACCCACGAACAAAACCCTCCAGTCAACCATCGCACCACCGCCTACCCCTCCACCGTCGACCCACTAGCCACCACCGCCATCTCCGCCTTCTCCTCCGCCCACTGCTACTCCACCGTCTCCGAAGACTCCTTCGCCTGTAAGTCAATCGACAAATGCCTCCTCAACGACCACACCGACCGCAAATGCCTGCAAAAAGAGCCCAAAATCCTACACATCCTCGACGGAAACCCTAACATCGTCCAGATCTATCGCCTCTACGAAGACGACAACCACGTACATATCGGTTAGGTATCGCGCATCATGATATCAAGCCTGATAACGTGCTGTTCGATTCGCGAGGGAGTTTGAAGCTTGCGGATCTCGGATCTGCGGAGTGGTTTGCGATGAATGAGCGGAGGACGACGAGTGGAATCGTCGGAACGCCGTACTACGAGCGAAGTGATTCTGTACGCCACCCGATGCAGCAGCTACACCGCCTTCGCCACCACCCAAAACTCCTCGTAAAACCGACTTTGTGGGTGGTTTCCGGCCAACACCTGCCGCCGCTGCTCCAAATTGCCATGTAGGTGCGATGGTGGAGACTCCTCCATTGGATCCATTGATTTCATGTCGGAGCATTTGGCGTGATATGGTGTGATGGTGGAGTTTGTTATGGTGGTGGTGGTGGTGGAGTTTGACTGCTGAGGAGGGGAAGGTTGGGGTGGGGTGGTTTTAATAAAAAGGGGTTAAGGGTATTTTTGTCAATCTATCAAAAACTAACTGTTAAATCAAACGACGTCAGGGTGAGGACTCAAATGGATACAAAAATTAAACGTCAGGTATGCAAATCGAGATTTTGAAACTATAGGGATGCAAACGGTTAAAATGGACAAACGTCAGGGATGCAAATGGTAATTTACTCCAATAATAAAAATGTTAATAATACTAGTAATAATAATAATAATAATAATAATGAATTATAATAATAATAACAATAATAACAACTAATGATAATAGTAATAATAATAACAATAACATTAATTATAATAAATAGCAATAATAATAACAATGTTAACAAATGGTAACAACAACAACAATAACAATAATAATAATAATAATAATAATAATAATAATAATAATAATAATAATAATAATAATAATAATAATAATAATAATAATACTTATAACAATTTATAAAGTTATTAAACATAAAATTGTTTAAAACTTAATGTAATTAAGTTTAGAGAGTTTTATTTCAAAATTTGTAATTAAATTGTATATAATTTAACCGGTTTAATTAATCTACTAATATTAAAATAAAAAAAATGAATAACCGGTTTTTCCAAACGGTTCATCAACCCGACCCGGTTCGGTTCTGTCACACCCTCAAAATCCGCTAACGGGGTATTACCGTTAGGCGTGTGACATACCAGGATCTCAGCCACTAGTTACACCAAACGACACGTTATTAATAAAACATAATCTGTTTTTAAAGTTTGATATTACCAAAGACTGAGTTATTAACGTAAACATAACAAAAGTTGCGGAAGCATAGCAAATCTTAATTTTTAGATGGCGCAACACGCGCAAACCGAATAAATAAAATTTACTGGAAAATGTTAAATAAGTCACGTGAGATAATAAATGCATGAATGGATGCTCCTAATCGTGCGCGTCTTGTGAACCTGAAAGAAACATGCTAAAGTGTCAACACAAGGTTGGTGAGTTCACAGGTTTTGATAAACAGAACATAACATAAACCGATACAGTAAACAAAGTAATATCAGTAGATAGCTAGTCTACTAAACCAGTTACTAAGTGTATGAAGTTCGCAACCGACGCTGACAATGAACACAGTGCCTCGGCTGTGGCTACCAACCCACAGCAACAGAAAATTAGGTCAATTAAACACCCGTTTGACGAACGTTGTGCTAGCGCGACTAGCCCGGGTGGGGTTTGTCAAACCCAGTAGATCTACTCAGAATTACCCCGCTGAAGAACATACATTAACGGTTCGAAACGTGAGGACTTAAGTGGTATCACACTAGTAAACAAGAGATATTACAGTAATACTGATCAATGAAAATGAATTTGTTTCCCATGTTCTTTCACCCCAAGAAAATAGTTAAAAAGCGGGGCTGAGAACTCACCTTAAATGCACAGCAACAGTAAATGAAAGCACAAAGATTAGAGTTTCCGGTTAACCTGAACGTCATTTAATATATGTATGTAATTAATATTAAATGTTAATCATTAACAATGAATCGTACGGTTTCGCGTTCGTGACTCGGTTACGGTGCGAGTTATCGATTGACTCTGTCTTCAAAGGCAAACACAAACTCACACAAGTATAAAACCCAATCACCATCGTTTATACTACATCACGTATAAAGGAACTCGTCAACTCGTTTCAAATTTTAAGACTTTATATACTAAAAACTTATATGTTAATAATACTTAGTCCATTTATCATATTGCATAACGATCATATCTAACTCACTTATGATAATCCACATGTACTGATTTACACACACACCATACCCAACATCTAACACCCACATATAAATACACACACATAAGATACTTTGCCCTCACACATGACCATAATAATATTTAATTCAAACTACCTCCCCCTTACCACGTGAACACTCACTGCCAAATCCAACTTCATGCATACATACATATATATTTTACATGCTTGAACCCACATAATCACTCATACCACCCAAATGTAAATACCTACGCATGCATACATATTTACAGGATATGTATATATATATACATATACATCGAAGCACTCAACATGGATAAACGTTATTTTACGGTCGCAGGACACACAAACAGGGAGATATACATATATACATATACATCCATCATTAAGAAACACACACACCACAATGGCATACATACTTACGGATCACATACATACACCACCAATACACTGCCAAACACAAACACATCATGTGCACGACAACTTACAGCTGAAATACATACACACATGCAACGGCATACGCACGGGAACAATCCATGAAATAACCCATCGCACAATACACACTCACGGCAGGAAAGTATTTAAACTCACGGCCGAGAGTACCCACCCTTAAACGCATAAGAGCACATATAATTTTGAACACACATACATACGCATTGCATACACACCTATACGACAGACAAACTGGAACACTCGGTTCGACCGAGGACAGCCATGAAACCTTCAAACAGAGCACGCACAATACACGACAACACAAGTACGTATACACAAGAAAGCCACATACATATCGCAGAACATACCCATGGTGATCACACGCACCTGAACACATGAAAAACAAGCCGACACACAATACAATCACGAACATCTGCATCGCACCCCACCCATAACCGAACTCAGTGTTATCAACAAAAACCGTAACCGAACAAGATCGCGTAAAAGTGGCGAAAGAACGTACACAGTAAACCTGCACCCACTTCTAACGGAACCGCGACCGAAACCCGAATACCCGAAAACCGTACGTAACAAACACGATTAAGGAGTGAACAGAAGCGTACCGAGAGAGGTTGTTTCGGTTGCTTCCTGCGGTTGTCGGAGGAAGGAAAGGTCGCCCGCTTGTCTTCACGAATGAAAGGGTTGTCGGTGGTGGTTGTTGCGGGAAGGAAAGGCTGCCGTCGAGAGAAGGCTTTAGAGTTGCTAGGGTTGGACTTTTTGGAGAAGATGGAACTGATTTAGAGGTTACGGTAGTTGTTAGAGGAGGTTCTTTTGAATGCTTTCTCATTTTGCACTTGGCATACTTGGTCCCTCCACTTATCTAATTGACACATGAATTTAGTTATTAATAACTAGTTTAGTTTAAGATAAGATTTAATAGTTAATTAGTTTGGTTTAGTTCACTTAAGTCATATAAGATTCAAATTATCATTCAAAGGTTTTAATGTATGAAAGTAACATAATTAAATAACGGAAGGTCAAGTTAACGATGTATAACGTGAAAACTCGAGTTGTCACATCATCCCCTTATTGAAGGAATTTTCGTCCCGAAAATTAGGACACGAACGTCAGGTTCACAACGAACATCAGATTTAATAGCGACAACAAAAGGGTGTTCAAAATCTTACACAGGATAGGGTTTCCGGAGTTTCTGAGATAATCCAAAACACAGAACGTAAGGGTTCGCGAGAGTTGTGACATCATCCCCTTGTTGAAGGGAATTTCTTCTCGAACTTTAGAATATACACGTCAACGAACTACTAGTACGCATGCTGGTCAGTGAGTAAGCTGACTAGTTATCTGGAACATAGGCAAGATAGGATCTCTAAGGGTTTCTGAACAAACCGTAAACAAAAGAACGTAAGGTTTCGTGAGAGCTATTTCTATGGCATGCTCAAGGTTCCAGTCAGTAGGTACTATTCCTAGCACTTTACTAAACTTGTTGGACACATAACTCTTATCGGCACCAAAATCAAATAAAATGAAGGCATGATGACCATTAACAAGAAATCTACCAGACAATACAGTAGGATCATTAAGAGTCTCACCTGAGCCTATGACGAACACTCTGCCCTTGGCACCACCACTTCCACTTCCTGAGCCATTTCCGTTGTTGCGGTTGTCAGAGTTGTTTCCACCACCATTATTCCTCCTCAGCTTTGGGCAGTTTCGCTTGATATGTCCCACTTCACCACATTCGTAGCAACCCCTTTGCTCTCCTTGATGTGTCGTCGGCCTAGCAGTCAGATTCACCCGACAGTTCTTGGCAACATGACCGAATTTGCCACACCTTTCACATGTGTTTCTGCCGCAAGACCCGTTGTGGTGATAGTTGCATTTATTGCATTTGGGCAACATCCCAGTGTAGCCACTACCGGGTTGGGAAGATGCAGAAGCCTCGTTGGACTGGCAGAAGTTGTCGAACTTCCGATGCTGCTGGGAAGAGTTCTGCTTGTTATGTGAGCCAGACTCCCACTTTCTTTTGTTATGTCCGTCAGTAGTGGTAGAGGAAGAACCACGTGGAGGTAGTTTACATTGTGTTACCGCCTGGTCAGTTAGTCTATGCGCCAGTCTAATTGTCTCCTGTATAGTAGTTGGTCGAGAAGCAGTGACCATTCCCTGAATTTCCGGAGACAATCCATGCAGATATCTTTCGATCCTTAGAGAAGGAGGGTTGACCATATTAGGGCACAGAGTAGCGAGCTCGTGAGAACGAGTAGTGTACGTCTCGATCTCAGACCCCGTCATCTTGAGATTCCAAAATTCCATTTCTAGTTTATGTACCTCGTCGCGAGGGCAGTATTCCTCCTTCATCAAAGTTTTGAAGTCTTCCCAGGTAGTCTGGTTGGCAATCTCGACACCCAACATTTGTACTTGGGTGTTCCACCAAGATAGGGCAGCTCCGCCCAGAGTGCCAGTAGCGTACTTGACCCGATTTGTCACCGGGCAGTTGCACATTTCAAATGCGGATTCGAGCTTTTCGAACCACCGCAGGAGTCCCACAGCTCCTTCCACTCCCGTGAATGGATTTGGTTTGCAGTCCATAAAATTCTTAAAGGTACAGATCGCTTGACTTGCAACAGATTTAGATCAGGACTTTAGAATTTAGTTGGAAGTTATGGCTTGATAAGATTGACAGAACGTTAATGTCAGGAATAAATTTGATATAGCTTACCAATAGGAGCGGGTTGAGGATTAGGGTTGTGGTTCGCCAGTGCATCAGCCACATGTTGCTTTATGAGTGCGTCCAATTCTGCTGGAGTCATATTGATGGAACCATTACCACGTCCACGTCCAGACATTCTTAACAATCACAACATACAAAAATAAGTAAATATGTAACATATCAACTTCATTTAAGCATAAGTAATTAAAGAATTTAACACACACGACTAAATGTTCAAATAATAATTTCTGGCAAAATAAATTGTACGTACGTCTACAATTAATCAAACCAAATATCAAAATTCAGAAACATAAGTCGGATAGGGACAACCCTTCCCATCCTGGTGTGAAACGAATGAAAGTCTGATAAATGAATAGAACGAATAAAGAAGGTAATCAATGTCAATCGACTGATCCGGTGCTATCCTCAGGCTCGTCCTCTGGCTGCTCTTCCTCGTCAGGCTCCGATGTTGCGTTCAGTGCATTGACCTGACCCAATGAACAAAGAATACATGCACATAGAGTATCACTACTCTGAGGTAACTTTCATGAAGATTATGCACATATCAAATAATTAGTATTTCATGATAGCTAAGATGCTAGAACGAACAATGTCTCTTAAGGACTGGGACTATTGTCACAGTAAATCCCATTAAGGCTCTAGATAAATGAAAACTTCCATACGAGTAAAGATGAAAGGATTTCTTTCCATATCAATGGTGAAGTTTTATGAGAATCGAGACTCTCATGTCCCAAAGTATAAGAATTAAAATTTGTACTAACTATGATCATTATCACTCGACTGAATTCACCAGACTTCTCATGCACGACAAATTACAATTACGTGTGCACCCGTAATGATAATTTGCTTTGCATGGTCACCCCTGGTTCCTCCTATCCGAGCTAACATACCTTGTCAAGTACAAAGTTTTATTAATTATAGAGGTATCAAGATATTGTTATTAAATCAAGGGTCGATTAACCAAGGTTATACGAAAGAACCGGTGGAGGAAAGCATTCACTTGAGCGAGAGGTCGTCGATGTATTCAGGTCAGACGGGTAAGTTGGAATTATCGTATGTAAACCATGATAAGTTGTCTCCCAATGTCTATAGTAGTCACCAATACAGCTATTGCATGCTCCACAGGGTAGGGGAGAAGTTATAACGTGGGTAAAGAAAGTATGACATAAGTATCTCTCGTCTGAGAAAGCATTTAACAAGGGGCAGGACATGCTCCCGATGAACCATCCATGTCCAATACCAGTGGTTTTGTATCCGACTTTGGAATGTATGATGTAAAAAGTATGGTAAAATATCAATTGTGATTAACCCCCTCGTGACTCACAGTAACTCGGAGTCACCCGTACTAAGGAATAGGCAGTAACAACGGGGGATCAGGACGAACTGGCCCTTCCCCTTAAACATAGCATAAGAAGACACCATCCCTGTAGACGAACGCTCACAGGAATACGTCAAAGCAAACAGTTCTCAAGCAAGCAAAAATGAGCAAGGCACGCAAACAAAGCCAGTTAACAAAACTAAACGTGTCTATATGCGTGTAACTAAGGCAACGGCTATAGTCTAAATGCAATGCAAATGAGATGCAATGTCAATTTAGTTCGCTATAACCAATGGCTCTGATACCAATCTGTCACACCCTTAAAATCCGCTAACGGGGTATTACCGTTAGGCGTGTGACATACCAGGATCTCAGCCACTAGTTACACCAAACGACTCGTTATTAATAAAACATAATCTGTTTTTAAAGTTTGATATTACCAAAGACTGAGTTATTAACGTAAACATAACAAAAGTTACGGAAGCATAGCAAATCTTAATTGTTTTAGATGGCGCAACACGCGCAAACCGAATAAATAAAATTACTGGAAAATGTTAAATAAGTCACGTGAGATAATAAATGCATGAATGGATGCTCCTAATCGTGCGCGTCTTGTGAACCTGAAAGAAACATGCTAAAGTGTCAATACAAGGTTGGTGAGTTCACAGGTTTTGATAAACAGAACATAACATAAACGATACAGTAAACAAAGTAATATCAGTAGATAGCTAGTCTACTAAACCAGTTACTAAGTGTATGAAGTTCGCAACCGACACTGACAATGAACACAGTGCCTCGGCTGTGGCTACCAACCCACAGCAACAGAAAATTAGGTCAATTAAACACCCGTTTGACGAACGTTGTGCTAGCGCGACTAGCCCGGGTGGGGTTTGTCAAACCCTGTAAAACCTCTGAAAACTCCCAAAGATCAGTAACACACGATCTCAATCTTGTAAACGCGGAATATAAACAAGATTGGAGTAGAAGAAGATTGAATTGAATCACAAAAGAAGATATTCGATTGATAAACAGAAACCTATAAAAGGTCTTGTGCGATTTCGCACAGATACAATGATAATGAATGAAAAACTTAATTACAAAACGAAAACTAGCTATTTATACTAAACATAGAGTTCTCGCGCGAGATCCCTTTCGCGTGGATCAAGCTTTCGCGCGGCTGCAGTCTTTCGCGTGGTCTGCGACTCGCATGAATCTGGTCTTTCGCTCTGGTAGCTTCTCGCGTGACTTCTTGTTGTCGCGTGGATCTGGTTATCGCACAGTATGTTTTGCCAAGCCTTGATTTATCTTCTACAATCTCCCCCTAGGCTCGGTGAAACATAATCAATCAAAGTCAACATTAGCCTTCTGGTAAGAGCCAGCATAAGCATACCATTTATTCCTCAGGATCCGGTCAATCATCCATACATACTGGCAAGATAGAAAGTAAACAGACTCATCAGCTGAGATAGGGCAGTGTAACAGCTTGGATAAGTCGTCTTTGCCAAACTTCATTAAGTCTGCTGGATCAATGATTCGATAAGACCTGTCTATACATTTGATCACAGCATGACCGGAATCCTTTTCACATCTCCAGGATAGAAGTTGCTTCAAAGAGTTTGGAGGAACTGGAGCATGCACAGGGACTTTTCTGATAAATTTAGGATGTTGATAGACTCGTATCTTCATTGGAGCTTTAGTATTTTCATCAATCGTGTTGAGTCATCTATCAACTTCGATTTAGCAGTCTTAAAGTCTTTGAAGTTTGTGCGCATCTCCCTTCTTATCATGGATCTCATGAGCTCAGCTTCACTGTGATTACTCTCATTGAAGAATGGAGCTTTGCCCATAGAGTATAAATCAGCAGCACGTAAAGTATGAAAGTCTTGTGTGCTCTTTAGATAATCAATCTCTCCATTTCTTCTCTTTATAACATACAACCTTTTCTCACCATCATAAGCCCAGCTAATAACGTGAGACATTTCACCATACTTTTGTTTTGGCTTAGATATAAACAGAAAGTGAGCTTCAGTAGGTGGTGGTGGTGCTTTGAACTGTAAACCTCCTCTAGTGTATAGGGTAATCTGACCAGTATTATCTGTCTTTGTAGTATCAGTAGGAGTTTCACCACTCACAGTCTCTGTAGGAATTTCTCCTTCTTCAAGATTAATGTCCTTGAATAATTCCTGAAGATTGTTGCCAAAAATATCTGTGTATTCAGTTTGTTCCTCCAGATCTTCAAAAATATCAAGTTCTTCTTCAACAGTTTCAGATGAAGTTTGTTGAAAATAAATAATTCCTTTTCATACACACTTTCTGTGGCAGGGTCTATTGGATCATATCCTTCTGGATTACTAACACTTGGTCTATCGACATTGTCAGTGTTAGTCTCTCCAGTAGGACTTGAAGAAGAACCTGTAACATTTCCACCATCTCCACCATCATCTCCACCATCATCTCCACCATCATTTCCATCATCATCTCCACCATCATTATCATCTTCATCGTCATTTTCATCATCTTCATCCTCATCATCATCAGAATCACCATAATCAACTAACTCTTCATCCTCCTGTTCATGAATAATAGGCATAGACATCATGTGTTCCGGCTCAACGAAAGCAGTAGATGTGTAAGCCTCGGTGATAGGTACTTCAGATGAAACTGGAACATCTTCAGTAGTGCTACCACTTTGCTGTACAGTGAATGCTTGTGCTTCGTTGACCGTTTCCTTCTCAGGAACTGTCTCAGTGGGAGGTGGGCTTGGAGATCGTCTGCTAGATTCACCAACCACAGTAGTAGATCTTATGTTCTGTGGCTGATGAAAGTAGGTCTGAGAGATAAATTCTCTAAGCTCGTTTAGTTGTCTCTCCAACCCAGATGAGTAGTCAAATATGTTTTTCATTTGTTGCTCAAGAGATGCTAATCTGGTATCTTTGATAGCTGAGTCAAGATGAATCATGGTTATCTGATTAGACTTTTCTTCATTACTTTTCTTCAACTCAGCAATCAATTTCATATTTTCAAAATTTTCCTTCTCCAGGTTCTTTATTCTTTCTTCCAACGTGATAGAACCTGGAGTGCTTGTTGATTCTTCTCTCCTCTGAAACTCAGGAGGAGTATTCAACAGAGTATCTACATCAAACTCCAAATTCTCCTGATGAGGAGGTGTAGAGAAACCAGAAACAGGAACATTAGATGCTCCAGAAACAGGAACTGTTTCTGTTTCAGGACTAACAGTAGTCGAATCAACATGAGATTCTTCCCTCGTGATCACATTTGCAGGTGATCTCTGAACTTCAGAAGAAGTGGTCTGATCAGCCTCTGTAATAACCACTTGTGTTCGTGGTTTCCTGGGAATAATACCACCACGAACTCTCTTTCTCGATGGGAAGTCTTTTCTTTTTGCCATTCGTTTGCGTCGTGATGATGTACTAGGAGACTCTTCCGGAACATAATCAGTGTCCCTGTCTTCCTCACTTGGTCGAGATGATGTTGGAGTAGAAGGGTTGGATCAGTCTGAATCACATAAGGAACATTCCCTATCTGATCACTAACAGTATCGGAACTAGAAGCAGAATGAACAGCTTCTTCCATTCCTCCTTCATGTGTAGGTTCATCTTCAAAAAGTTTTTCAATCTCTTCATCCACAGTATCTCTTGTAGTAGAAGTAGAAGCCCCAGCTTGTGCCTCATCAGTATGAGCACCACCTTCACCAAGCTCATCGACATTTTCTTCAATCTCAGAAAATCTTCCAATCTTGGCAAACCTTTCACCAGAGCATTTGTTGCCTCTGGCTCCAGTTAGATGTGAGAAAATCTCCTTCTTCACAGTCTGTACAACATACTTAGGAGATCTCTGAGTAGCAAGCTCAGGATAAGCATCATTTATCACCAACTGGATAAATCTCGGGTACATAATGAACTTCTTTCCAGGATTTGCTGTAGCATTCTTTGCCATCTCCTGAAATATAACCCC
Organism: Flaveria linearis; assembly: GCA_024085815.1. NCBI lineage: Eukaryota > Viridiplantae > Streptophyta > Magnoliopsida > Asterales > Asteraceae > Flaveria > Flaveria linearis. The sequence goes on from CM044001.1 coordinate 104,107,205, forward strand.
AGATATGCTAAAGGGAATGTCATCAACCAATGAAACTAGTAATGAGCCAAACACTGCACTCAAGCTATCCATCCCAGCCTTGAGGTTGCTCAGACAATGAATCACCACATGAAATAAGTATTTCCAGTACGGTGGTAACCATTTCTTCTCAAGACTTGGATATCTGTACTCGTATCCCATACGAGTCAAGCAATCAATCACAGTGTCATCATCAAGTCTAGTTGGTGCTCCTTCTTGATCATCGAATAGAAGAACTCGGTTCAGGATGGACTGAGAAACTGTCACTCGTTTGTCCTTCACAGTAGCCGTGATAATCTGGTTTCCTGCTTGGTCCTTTTCCAGAGCAGCAGTGCTCCAGAAAGAATCTATGAGCTCAGAATAAATAGCAGGATCAGCTGATATAGCATAGACAATACGAGAGTTCTTCAAGCCTTCGATCATAGAATGAAATAGTTCCTTTCCTTCCGGAACCTCGTCCAGATAAGCAACACAATTATGATTCTTGTTGAAGATCATTTGTGCCATCTGCATTGTCAAATAAGATCAAAATTAGAACACTCTTGAAAATAACTTAATTATATCAAAATAGTTTCAACTCTTAGAACATGTGAACCACAAACTTTTACTTAGAAAAATTTATCACTTGAAAACACTTAATCATTTCAAAATTTATTACATTTAAGGTTTATCACAAAAGTTATTGTGTACAGGTACAATTGAGACATAAGTGCTTCAACACTTAGAAAATATTCAACTTTCTGTTATGCGAAAAGTTCAGACAAGCGAAATTGAACTGCTTGCGACAACATAGTCTCATGCGAAATTGACAATTTTGCGAAAAAGGATTTCACGCGAAAATCCTTTATCACGCAAAACTAGGTTTCACGCGATAAGTTTCTCATGCGAAATCGTGTCGCGACTGTTCAGATCACTGGTGCGATTCGCACAATCTCAACTTCAAATTAACCGTCCAAACCCCGATTTTACTCCACGAAATCCAGTTCATATCTGTCGCCTAAGTCTAAAAGGTTGATTTTATCTTTCAATTTCATCATTTAAGTCCGTTTATTAAGATTTTAAATTCAAGTTGTTAAGTTCCCCTTAACAGTACATATCTAAAGTAACAAATCGAACCGTTTATACCTTCAAACTCACACTATGCACGTACTAAAGTGAGTGGTGAATCAAAATAACAGAATATGAGTGAAATGATGCAAGGTTTTGTGTATGCGAAAGGAGATTTCGGATTGTGCGCGACAATGGTTTTCGGGTAAGATTTGAGCGAAAAGTGAAAATGTCTTGAACAGTGTGCCTTTTATACCAAAAGCTAGTCACGCGAAAACACATTTTCGCGAAACATCCCTTTTCGCGTGAGGTTCCCTGTCGCGTGAATCAGTTAGTTTTCAAAAGTTTTCAAAATTTTTCAAATTTTCAAAACTTTCAATCCTTTATTTTATTATTTTTATTTTATTTTTTTATTTTTATTATTTTTTTTTTATTTTTTATTTATTTTTTTTAATGAATTTTGTCAACATAAAATGTTATTTACCAAGTGACTAATTAATTTAATGAATCTTCAATTTTCAAAAATTTTCTTGTTATTTATTGTTTTAAAATAAAACACTATAAAAGTGAAATAAAAACAAACACTTACAAACAAAATAACAAAGAAATAAAAACAATTAAAGAATCAAGATCGGATTTGCTTGTTTTGTATAAATTTTCATAATGAGATCATATAGTTCTTTTGTCAAGTTAAGACTCTGTCCGGCTTTATTTAAAATAACTGGTTAAGTTGATTGTCAATATCTGTTGTCCGTTTTAAACTTATACTTCATGTTTTACTCAGAAACATAATGAGTGATATATATCATGTTTTGTGTTGATTTAATATAAGTCAGTGGATCCCACAATCAGAACTTCTGTAGAATTATTATTATCCTTCAAGACACTATTGAGATTTTCAAGTCACCCCAATTTGATTTAAACCATGCATTGATGATCAGTGATACCATTTATTGTAATCCTAAATATAACTATTTGAGCATAACTAGCCTGAGAAATATTTCTTAACCCGGAATATTAACAAGTTTAAGGACTTACTAACAGCCATTCGGACTTACGTCTGCCCTCTCAAGATGTTTAGGACTTACAAGCCATTCGGACTTACATGCCCCATCTTTCGATTTTGCCTTCCAAAGTTAAAAACTATTCTCAAAATCAGAAAATATATACCATATAGTATGTATGTCATATAGACATATCTTTTGATTTGTTGTGCTTCTTGGCATCTTTTATCCTATATGGCCTTTTCCTTTTTGGCATCTTTTTGCTCAATTATTTTCTTTTTGTATTTTTCTCTTTTTGTTTCTTTTTGTATTTTTATCTTTTATATATATATATATAGAGTTATGATAATCACTGAATCAATCATATACAGGCTTGAGTATGACAAGATTATATCTCTCATTCTGTGTTAGAACATTTTTGACACATAATCCTGATATGTTCCCCACTGAATCATATTTCTTTAATTCAAGTGTAATCACTCAATTATGATCTTTTCATTTCTGAAAGCAAAGCCTATCAACATATCAACATAATCCAAGTGTATTCGTATTTAAGCCTTTGAAAGTACTTATACTCTTTTTGAACTTTGTAATATCATTTCTCATTTAAGCATGAAAATTTTTTCTTTTTGATTTTGGCAATCCTTTGATCTTAACTCCCCCTAAGACCAAAAAATATTTTTCAGAACTTGCTTTTCTAATTTTCTCCCCCTAAAATTGTGATTGTCCTTTTAAGAAAAAGAAACAATTGCAATTTTATTCATTATTAAAAACTGAAAAATCTTTTGTGAAGATTCATTAAACCAATTTATCCAAAATTAATCATTCCCAATGATTGCACAAGGAAATCGAATCGAGAATGATCAAATGCCTTGGTAAATAAATCAGCTATATTTTCAGTTGACGGCACTTGTTTTAGGTGAATAAGTTTACGATCAAAACAATCGCGGATAAAATGTATGCGGATGTCTATGTATTTAGTTTTTGAGTGTTGGATGGGATTTTCACGATGTTTAAAACTGCCGTGTTATCACACCAAATTGGTGTGTCATAAATGTTGAGACCATAATCGAGAAGTTGTTGCTGAATCCAGACAAGCTGGGAACAACAACTCGAAGCAGCCACATATTCAGCTTCGGCAGTGGATGTAGAGACAGTGTTCTGTTTTTTACACTGCCAAGAAATAAGTCGGTTGCCCAGGAATTGACATCCTCCTGTGGTCGATTTCCTGTCTAAGTTACAACCACCATAATCACTGTCAGTATAAGCAAATAAATTGAAATCGGAATTTTGAGGATACCAAAGACCAAGTTTGGGTTGACCCTTGAGATACTTGAAAATCCTCTTGACAGCTTTCATGTGTGATTCCTTTGGATCACTTTGATAGCGGGCACACTGACAAACAGGGAACATAACATCCGGCCTGCTTGCAGTGAGATACATAAGGGAACCAATCATCGATCTGTAAAGATGCTGATCAACTGATTCTCCTAATGGATCTGGAGTAAGAGTAGGACGAGAAGCCATTGGAGTTGGAGCTACTTTGGAGTCTTGAAACTTGTATTTCTCAAGAATTGTCTGAACATACTTTTCTTGATGAATGAGAATACCAGTCTCAGATTGAGTGACCTGAATACCCAGAAAAATGAAATTTCTCCAAGTGAACTCATCTCAAACTTCTTCTTCATCACTTTTTCGAACTCCGTGCACATACTATCATTTGTGGAGCCAAAAATAATATCATCGACGTAGATTTGAACCAAAATGATATCATCGCCTGATTTTCGGATGAATAAGGTTTGATCAATTGCACCTCTTGAATAACCATTTGCAAGCAAATGTTCAGTCAGAGTTGCATACCAAGCACGAGGTGCTTGATGTAAACCATATAAAGCCTTATCCAACTTGTAGACATAATCAGGATGATCTGGGTCTTCAAATCCAGGAGGCTGACAAACATAAGTTTCCTCCTTCATTTCTCCGTATAAAAACGCAGTCTTAACATCCATCTGGTACACCTTGATGTTCATGAATGAGGCAAAAGCTAAGAAAATGCGTATTGCTTCTAGTCTTGCAACTGGAGCATACACTTCTTCATAATCTAAGCCTTCAACTTGATAAAATCCCTGCACCACAAGGCGTGCTTTATTTCTAACTATAACACCCTTTTCATCCGTCTTATTTCGAAAAATCCACTTTGTTCCGATCGGAAGCTTATCTTTTGGTAGTTCAACAAGATGCCAAACATTGAGCTTCTTGAATTGTATCAACTCATCCTGCATTGCTTCTATCCAGCTGTTTTCTTTAAGTGCCATTTCCACATTCTTGGGCACTGTTTGTGATAGAAAGCAAGCATACAGACATGTGTTGATTGCTCCTGATCGACTTCTGGTAACTACACCTTCATGCAACGGGCCAATGATTGCTTCAGTTGGATGAGTTTTATGTATTCTCAATTGAGGAATCTCATCTGCAACCATTCCATCTTCCAAATTAGTAAGATGTTCAACATTATCAAGAACTTCTTCAGTATGTTGAGATAGAGGCACATAAGTTTCATCAATTGTGTCATCTGAAGTAGGAGTTTCAGAAGCAGTTGACACATTTGGAGACTCGTCAAATGGAACCTGAATGATCTCTATCGGTGTGTGCATAGTGTCTGAAGAAGATGAAGATAACGGAGAACTCAACGATTCTTCCAGCTCCTGAGTAGGAATTTGTTCTGAAGAAATATCTAAAGACTCAGAACAAGCAGATACTGGTACAGAAGCTGTCGGAATATCTTTGGATGATGAAGCAGTAGCAGAATCATCAGATATCAAAGAAGGAAGTTCCTCAATTATTTGGTTATCCAAGGTGATTGATTGAGAATTAGAATCTGCAGATGAAGATTTAGAAATATTAAAATTTATGAACAAAGATTCATAATCATAAACCCATGAAGGAGCTGAACCTGCATCAGTTGTGTTAAGTTCGTGCCAATCAATGTTAAATGACTCGATTATTTGTCTAGTTCTTTTATTATAAACACGATATGCAACCTTATTGGCAGCATATCCCACAAAGTAACATTCATCAGCCTTTTCAGAAAATTTTGAAGATAATTCGGTTGTATGTAACAAAGTGCAACAACAACCAAAGGCTTTAAAATATTTAACTTTGGGTTTGTGATTATAAAAGATTTCATAAGGAGTCTTATTTAATCTTTTGTTGATTAACACACGATTCTGAACATAACATGCAGTATTTACTGCTTCTGCCCAAAAGAATAAAGGTAATTTGGCGGCAGAGATCATTGTTCTAGCAGCTTCAATTAATGTCCTATTTCTTCTTTCTGCAACCCCATTCTGTTATGGAGTGCCAGCAGCACTGAATTGTCTGGCAATTCCCTTGGATTCACAAAACTCGTTCAGAGTTTGATTGCAAAACTCTGTCCCATTGTCACTTCTGATGCATTTTACCTTTTTCTCTGTCTGATTCTCCACCAAAGTAATGAATTTGATCAATAGATGTGGAGTCTCATCCTTAGATGCTAAGAAAAACACCCAAGTAAATCTTGAAAAGTCATCAGTAACAACCAAACAATAAGATCTTCGACCCAAACTTAGAACACTTACTGGACCAAAAAGATCCATGTGTAAGAGTTGTAAGATTGATTCGACTGAGTTGTGTGCAACTGGTTTGTGAGGAAGTTTATGTTGTTTACCTTTTGAACATGACAAACAATGTTCAGTTAAATGATATTCTTTTTCAGGTAAACCAATTACATGATTTCCACGTACAAGTTTATTCATGTTTTTAAGATTGACATGTCCTAATCGACGATGCCATAACATGGAATCATTCTCCGAGGCTTTGGATAATAAGCAAGAGGCTGTTACCAAAGAATTAGAACAATGTATATCAAGAAGATATGTGTCATTGTCTCTCGGAGTCCTCATCAAAACCCATTCTTCTGGAACAACAAAACCTGGTTTTAATATTAAGCATTCGTTATTAGTAAAGTGTGTTGAATATTGTTTGTCACAGATTTGAGACACACTTAGCAGGTTATGTTTTAATTCCTCAACAAAATTAACATTTTCAAAACTCAGATGCCATTTGTAACTATACCCCGTTTAGTAATTCGTCCTCCTCTATCTCCTGCAAATATCACTCTTCCTCCGTTGTATGATTGCACATCTTGTAGTAATGATAAGTTACCAGTCATATGTCTTGAACAACCGCTATCAACATGCCATAGACTGTCAGTAGCCTTTCGCGGTTGTCCCTGCATTAGTAACAAAATTACTTAGATTTTGGTACCCAAGTCAAACATGACTTGAGCACATTCTGAGTTGCAGTAAGACAAAATGATTTGAGATTATTATATTTGTTTGCACATCATTCTTTTCATTTATGCTTTTAGGCTTGACATTTTCTTTTATATCATTGGTCAAATTCTTATCCCGTTTGACATTAAACTCATTAACAACCTTTGATTTCATATTATTTGTTAATTTTCCACGAGTGAAAAATAATTTTCTATTATGAGAAATAGAATTATGAAATCTTTGTTTACTTAATGATTTGTGTCTAAAAGGACAATTATTTGCCAAGTGATTTGTGTTTCCACACTGAAAGCATCTCTTCTGTTGTGTGTGGAAAACAAACTGTGGATGACAGTTATGAAGATTGTCATAAAAACCAAAGTCAGATTGACTAGGTTTAACTTTCTCCACAGTCTCTCGAATCTTTGTCTCGTTTGACAATTGCAAATTCATCTTTTGCAGATTCGAGGAAATCGAAAATTATGACCACTTTGATTCGGAGATTTGGCAATTTTGACTTGTGAAATTGTTGGTGTTGGAATATGAACAGTCTTTGTCTTTGCTGGAGTAGGACCAGACTTTGAATGTGCTGGAGAAGGACCAGGCTTAGATATACGGATTGGTGCTGGAGAAGGACCAGGCTTTTGAATTGTGAGATTGCATGCAGAAGAATTATTCATTTGCAAATCTGGGCTACAAACATCTTGATTCACAAGGTTAGCATTATAATGAAGTTTATTTTTAAAGAATCGAGAATTCGTTTCTTTAAAATATGTTCTTCATTTTCAATTACACCCTTAGAAATGAATCGACTCTTAAAATCATTTTCAATTCTTTCCTTTTGATTAGCCCTTTGATTTGCATTCAAATGATTTTTACTATTAGATTGCAACTCATTCAAATCAACCTTCTTTTCATTTCCAGACAAATTTTGAGTACAAGCAGATTGTGAAACTTTTACATTCTTATTATTTAAACATTCATTCTCATTCTCATCCTCACTCTCACTTTCCCAATCTTCAACCAACCCATCCACCTTCATTTTATCTGCAAAAAGATTTTCAGGTGATTGTTTAGTTTTGGGTGCTATGATAGGATCAACTGATAAGTTTATTTTAACAGAAGGTTTTATGTTTTGAGATGGAGAAAATCCAATCCCATATACCATATCAGAATCACAAATATTCTCAGAGGAAGGTAAACATGAATAATCATGATTAATTGGAGGTGCAATGTTAGAAAACCCAACACCACATTTTCCTCCTTTAATTTTCTGAGTCATTTGTGACTTGATTATGCCCTCAACCATTGTTGATGAAAGTTCAAATTTCTCAACAGTCAATTTAACCGTGGCTAATTCACTGTTGAGTCTGTTAATTTCTAGAGCGAGTTCATTATTTCTGTTTGTCAAGTCATTATTAGTACATTCTTTATCATGAAGATTTAATTTCAAATTATAAATTGTTTTGTTTAAACCTTCAAGTTTGTCTTTAAAAATCCTTTCATTTGACTTGTGTTTACTAGCTTGATACTGAAGTTTTTCAACTTCCATTATCAGGCTTTCATTGTGAACTCTGTATCTTTGAACTTTCTCAACACATGCATTTTGACATAAGTCATCATATACCTTGGGTTCTGAAGTTTCCCTTTCTGTTTCCTCTGCCTTCTTGACCATGAATGCTTTCATGTTATCAGTTGGTTTTTCCACTGGAGCACTAACAACAGTCTTTTGATCAATACATGTGCTTTTGACTGTGAGCTCAACAGTGTCATCTTCAAACACAATCTTTTCTTCATCAACCTTCTCAACCTGCTCTTTCTTCTCAGCTTTCTCTTTCTCCTCTTCAATTCTCTCCTTCTCTTCTTCTTCTGTAGCAAACAATCCCTCCAACAAATCATCAGACACGAATTCAGCAAACAAGTTTTCTTCCTCTTCTGGCTCTGGCACAATCTTTGCAATGAGTGCATGAGACAAAGTCAGATCAAGGGCCTCCATTTGATCAAACCAATCGTATTCAGCATTTGTTTGAGAAACTAATGCTTTATTGCCACTAGAAGTACCAGCTTTGTCTTTCTTCTGTTCTATCTCTACAGTCACCATCTTCTTTGGGGCTTCATTTTGAACTGTTTTTGGTTCAGTACACTCTCTGGCGAAATGACCTGGTTTGTTACAGTTGTAACACCTCAGGTTGGATTTGTCGAAACCGATTTTGCTAGAATTATTAACACCAAACATTTTCCTTCCAGTTCTTCTAGCAAAATTCTTCGCCCTGTAAACTACCATGGCCATCTGATATTTGATGTCGTTTTCTTCAACATCATCCGGATTAACTTGTTGAAGATCATCAACAAGAATATTTGGAGCAGAAAGTCTTCCGGCCATAAAAGCTTCATAACTTGACATAAATGTGGTGAAAAGAGCAAGATGCTCCTCAGCAATCTGAACAGTCTGCTTGGATGGATTAGTAGTAGCAACATAAGCATGTTGACCACTATGAGAATCTTGAGGTTGAGAGACTTGTTGGTGGATGATGGGGGAATAATGTTGAGCTGCTGGAACATGAACTTGATGAGTTACTGCTGGTTGCATATATGAAGATGCTGCACTTCCCGATTGTTGTTGCTGACACATTTGTGTATAGCTGACATAGTAATTTGGATTACTAGCCATCTTTGCGTAGAGAGCAGTTCCTTCAGCACCTAGAGAACTGAGATGATTAGCAGCTCGCTGCTTATCATCCATAGCATAAGACTTGATAGTTGAGATGAGATCTGTCAACTGAAGAGTATACAAGTCTTTGGTTCTCTTTATCAAAGTACAGTTGTTATTCCAACTGTAAGGAAGTGAGTTGAGTAACTTCTTATTCACAGTAATGGGTTCCATAGTAATACCAGCACTCTTCATTTTTGTGACCAGTCTAACAAACCTGGCCATTTGAGCTTCCAACTCCTCACCAACAATATGATTGAACATGTTGAATTCTTGATTCAACATATCCTTCTTGCTCTCTCTCATGTCTTTGTTGCCCATTATCTGAGATTCCAGAGCATCCTATAGCACTTTAGCACCCCTGAACTCTTGAAACTTTTGTGAGATCTCAGTAGTAAGAGCCATTGTAATTGCAGCATACGCCTTATCATCCAATTCCAGTCTCTTGATGTCGTCTTCATCCCACAATGTTCAGGTTTCTGAACCATTTCTCCTTTGTCATTTTTGTACAACGGAATGTAAGGACCATACTGAATGGATCTCCACATTTTAGGTTCCGTGTAAATGACATATCTCTCAAATCGAAACGCCCAATCGGTATAATCATCTTCACATAAAAGCCTCGGTGGCTTGTTACCAGTTCCAATCTCAGTGTCTAGATGAAGTGAAGCAGTAAGATGCTTCAAATTCGGTGTTGTTGAAGCCATAATGATCAGAAAAGTCAAAATCTGGTTTTCGTGCGAGAAGAGAATTCGTGCGAAAATTGATTTCGCGCGTAGAGAGTTTTCGCGCGCGATGGATATTTTCGAGCGAATTTTCAGAATTACCTTTTCACGCGAATCGCACAAAAAGGTGAAATACCTAACTGAGCGAAAACACCCTGTTTTCGCGTGCGAGAACTTGCAGATCAAGCGAAAAGTCAATTTTGTGCAGAAACAGATTACCAACTGTTTGTTCACGCGAATATCACCTCCAGCTCACTGATTAAGTTTGATTAAACCCATTTTAATCCAATTTTAATGAATTTTAAGTCAATTTTAATCAAAATTAAGCTTAAAGTCCACTAATTACGTTCAATTAGGTCCAGATTAGTCCAAATCTTCCACAATCGAGCAGCATAACTTTTCCATCTCAGAATCTAATGTAATCGATGATGAATTCTTCAAAAATCAGGTAGAACTCAATCCAATTCTTCTCCAAATCGTGGTTCAAAAGCCTAATGCTCTGATACCAATTGTAAAACCTCTGAAAACTCCCAAAGATCAGTAACACACGATCTCAATCTTGTAAACGCGGAATATAAACAAGATTGGAGTAGAAGAAGATTGAATTGAATCACAAAAGAAGATATTTGATTGATAAACAGAAACCTATAAAAGATCTTGTGCGATTTCGCACAGATACAATGATAATGATGAAAAACTTAATTACAAAACGAAATTAGCTATTTATACTAAACATAGAGTTCTCGCGCGAGATCCCTTTCGCGTGGATCAAGCTTTCGCGCGGCTGCAGTCTTTCGCGTGGTCTGCGACTCGCATGAATCTGGTCTTTCGCTCTGGTAGCTTCTCGCGTGACTTCTTGTTGTCGCGTGGATCTGGTTATCGCACAGTATGTTTTGCCGAGCCTTGATTTATCTTCTACAAACCCAGTAGATCTACTCAGAATTACCCCGCTGAAGAACATACATTAACGGTTCGAAACGTGAGGACTTAAGTGGTATCACACTAGTAAACAAGAGATATTACAGTAATACTGATCAATGAAAATGAATTTGTTTCCCATGTTTCTTTCACCCTAAGAAAATAGTTAAAAAGCGGGGCTGAGAACTCACCTTAAATGCACAGCAACAGTAAATGAAAGCACAAAGATTAGAGTTTCCGGTTAACCTGAACGTCATTTAATATATGTATGTAATTAATATTAAATGTTAATCATTAACAATGAATCGTACGGTTTCGCGTTCGTGACTCGGTTACGGTGCGAGTTATCGATTGACTCTGTCTTCAAAGGCAAACACAAACTCACACAAGTATAAAACCCAATCACCATCGTTTATACTACATCACGTATAAAGGAACTCGTCAACTCGTTTCAAATTTTAAGACTTTATATACTAAAAACTTATATGTTAATAATACTTAGTCCATTTATCATATTGCATAACGATCATATCTAACTCACTTATGATAATCCACATGTACTGATTTACACACACACCATACCCAACATCTAACACCCACATATAAAATACACACACATAAGATACTTTGCCCTCACACATGACCATAATAATATTTAATTCAAACTACCTCCCCTTACCACGTGAACACTCACTGCCAAATCCAACTTCATGCATACATACATATATATTTTACATGCTTGAACCCACATAATCACTCATACCACCCAAATGTAAATACCTACGCATGCATACATATTTACAGGATATGTATATATATATATATATACATATACATCGAAGCACTCAACATGGATAAACGTTATTTTACGGTCGCAGGACACACAAACAGGGAGATATACATATACATATACATCCATCATTAAGAAACACACACACCACAATGGCATACATACTTACGGATCACATACATACACCACCAATACACTGCCAAACACAAACACATCATGTGCACGACAACTTACAGCTGAAATACATACACACATGCAACGGCATACGCACGGGAACAATCCATGAAATAACCCATCGCACAATACACACTCACGGCAGGAAAGTATTTAAACTCACGGCCGAGAGTACCCACCCTTAAACGCATAAGAGCACATATAATTTTGAACACACATACATACGCATTGCATACACACCTATACGACAGACAAACTGGAACACTCGGTTCGACCGAGGACAGCCATGAAACCTTCAAACAGAGCACGCACAATACACGACAACACAAGTACGTATACACAAGAAAGTCACATACATATCGCAGAACATACCCATGGTGATCACACGCACCTGAACACATGAAAAACAAGCCGACACACAATACAATCACGAACATCTGCATCGCACCCCACCCATAACCGAACTCAGTGTTATCAACAAAAACCGTAACCGAACAAGATCGCGTAAAAGTGGCGAAAGAACGTACACAGTAAACCTGCACCCACTTCTAACGGAACCGCGACCGAAACCCGAATACCCGAAACCGTACGTAACAAACACGATTAAGGAGTGAACAGAAGCGTACCGAGAGAGGTTGTTTCGGTTGCTTCCTGCGGTTGTCGGAGGAAGGAAAGGTCGCCCGCTTGTCTTCACGAATGAAAGGGTTGTCGGTGGTGGTTGTTGCGGGAAGGAAAGGCTGCCGTCGAGAGAAGGCTTTAGAGTTGCTAGGGTTGGACTTTTGGAGAAGATGGAACTGATTTAGAGGTTACGGGAGTTGTTAGAGGAGGTTCTTTTGAATGCTTTCTCATTTTGCACTTGGCATACTTGGTCCCTCCACTTATCTAATTGACACATGAATTTAGTTATTAATAACTAGTTTAGTTTAAGATAAGATTTAATAGTTAATTAGTTTGGTTAGTTCACTTAAGTCATATAAGATTCAAATTATCATTCAAAGGTTTAATGTATGAAAGTAACATAATTAAATAACGGAAGGTCAAGTTAACGATGTATAACGTGAAAACTCGAGTTGTCACAGGTTCCAACCCGGACCGGTTCCAACCGGTTGGATTTTCCACTCTCAAAACCAGTTCCGACCCGAACCGGTTCTTGGTTAAAAACCGGTTTCCTTTGCGTTGACTTGGAACCGGTCCGGTTCGGACCCGAACCGGTTCCAACAAAAACCCGAATTTGCACCTCTAATTCCAATGGAGGAGTATTTCAATGGTTACAACATATACCACAAGCCCACTGGGCCACAAGCCATTTTACAGGTTTATGTTTTAATATGAGATATGAAAGTAGTTTTGTTTACTCCTACTAAAAGTTAACGTGTGTACGTAAGGTATTACAAATCTATTTAACAATCAAGAATGAAGTATCAAAGTCTAGTTTTATATATTGTGTGATTTGCTTATTCGATTGAGATACAATGTATGATAAATGTGCATTCTATTCATATTATGAATCTATCATAAATCTATATGGTCGTTGAAAACGGTGTAATTTTTTTCGAACTACAAGATGAAATTCCATTAAAACACAAGCCAGTGGTTTATATAATACAAACCAAAAATGAACAAAAGAAGAGAAAAACCTTATATTAATGTTGAAAGATCGTCATTTGTTCCATTCCACAGTGATCTTATGAGAACGATTGTTAATCCATATATGAGTCACTGACTTGACCTCTCCAAATAGATTTCTATCGAGGAATGTTTGCCATTAGAAACTCTGTCATTTCTCACTTTTCAAATGCACCAACCAGCTGTCATTATAATTACTTGAATAAGCTTTCTTTTGCTTTGTCTCCCGTTATTAAGTCTTGAACTCTCAATCTTCAAAAGAAAAGACGTATATAGGTTGAATTTGAGTTTTATTATAGAGTTAAGTACACCAATAATATTTGAGTTTTAATAAATAAAATGAGCTAACTTTAAAAAGTAACATTTATGTGATATATGATTCATCAATTTATGATATATTCAAAGTCTAACTCTAACTTTGTTTTAGAGTAAATTATGTGTATGGTCCATGTGGTTATGTTAAAATTTTAAATTTAATCCTTAAAGTTTAAAATTTTTAAATATAGTCTCTAACATTTCTTTCTCTTTCATATATGATCCCTAGGTCTGTTAGTCAACCGTTAGTGTTATTAACTATTGTAAAAATTAGCATTTTACTTGTATTAATCATCTATTTAATTTACCTTTAAACTATAGTATTATTTTATTTAAGAAAATTTTATATTTTGTTTTTTCAAAAACTTTTTATTTTATATTATTTTTATAATTTCATTTTTATTAAAATTATTATTTAATAAAATACATTTTAAATACACAAATAAAAAACTTTTGAAAACATGTTTTTTTTAAATGTTCGGTTTTTAAACCGTTCGGTTTTTATACGTCATTCTAAAACTTTTGATTTTTTAAACTGGTTGGTTTTCTAAAGTTATTTTTTAAACCAGTTATTTTTTAAAACAACTTTTCTTAAACAAATTCTTAATTTTTTAAACATTTTTTATAAATAATTTAGTTTTAAACGTCTTTATAAAAGTAGAAATTTTTATAAAGGTTTAAAAAAACCCCATATTGGTTTTCAAAAAATTTATAAACCAAACATTTAAAAGAAGATATTTTTTAAAAATATTTTTTTATTTGTGTAATAAATAATAAACATATTTATAATAAAAAAAATTATAATAAAATAAAATTACATTGACGATCCCTACAAGTAAAATAATTATTTTGACAAATTTAACATCACTAACTGAACTAACAGAGTAAGGACCATTGAGGAAAGATAACTATAACATTAGAGACTATATTCATAATTTTAAAACTTTAAGAACAAAATCCAAAGTTTTAACTAAATCACAGGGGCCATCACTGTAATTTACTCTTTTGTTTTAAAACCAGTTAGCCCACCTTAAAACCAGTTAGCCCACCTTCCTGCGAGATGATCCCATGACAATAATACTGTTGTAATTTTTTTTAAAAAGAATGACCTTGACCTATAAAATAAGCCTAACGCAGCATATAATATAACTATGCGGTTATACATTTACAAGATGCGACTATCTCATTTTTCACAATGTTGATAAGTGATATTATCATGTACATAAATGGACGCAAATACCCCTGATGCCTTAAATTGTTGTGACCAAACGTTGCCAAGAAAGGATACAAATAGACCGTAGTATATATGGTAAATTATTCGGGTTTAAAGAATCAAGATACAAATGTACCAAAGGAAAGAAAAACTTTAGGTTCCCGTTGCGGAATACATCTGAGGCTCGTTATTAGTGTACAATGCTTGATGCAGAAAACCTAATCTTGATCACTGATATTTCTTACTTTATGGTTCTTGGTGACCATTTGTTTCAGATTTCATATTTGACGTCTCACTGACGGTTTTTCCAGCATCACTTGATGGGTTTCCCTGTAAACATAATGGGAAATCATTGTTTACTTTGGTCAAAGCATATTTGTTGCTTCAAATCCTTTTAGTAACATAGGAGCGAAATACAGGTAAACAAGCAGGTTTGATAACAGGTCAAAATGGTTTATGTCAGATCAGATATTTTAATTTGCAAGTGAAAAAGGTTGGGCAGACTCGTTTATGAATATACTAGCTTTAGTAAACCCGTGCATTACACGGGGTTGAATAAATAAAATATTAATATAATAAAATTTATTAATTATAAAATGATATTCTAAGATATGATATGATTGAAATTGCGTATAAGAAATAACTATAACTAATAAAACAGTATTATCAACTTTTTAAAATTTTGTTTTTAAATTTTTTTCCAAAAAAATAAACATTTTGTTCTAAAATAAACCGTATAAAAATGTTATTTTTAAAATTTTCTTATTTTATCTCCCAAATTAATTATTTTGGTTTAAAAAATTAAATTTTTAAAAATACCACTTTTAAAATATTTTATATTTTTAAAAACGTTTTATGCATTTTAAAATTTTATTATTTTATATTAAAATTATTTATTTAGAAATAATATTAATAAATAGATCTTTTTTTTAATTTATTAAATGTAAAAAAAGTTAAATAATATTATTAGTAATCAAGGTAATTATTTAGGATGAGAGAGAGGGGGGAAAAATTTTATGAGAGTGATTGTGGTACTGCCACATGCCATTTCAAGTTACTCATTTATTAGAGTACTAGTTTAGAGCCCATGTATTACATGGGTGGAATAAATAAAACATATCAAAATCATTAGTTTTATGAATATTTTATTTTTTAGATGTTATTATCAATTGGTGGAATAAAAATATAATGAATATTTTAAAAGTTATAACACATAATGAATTATAAATTATTTCTCTATATTTAAAGAAAATATGTTTGATATCATAAAAATTCATATGTATTAATATATTTTAAAATTAGTACATTTATATTTTAGATGTTTAATAGTTTAGTGTACTTATTTACAATAATTATTATTTAATATGAAAAGACAAAACACAAATATAGACATATTTGTTTTAACATATTTTAGTTAAAAAGAAAAGTCAAATTAATTTGTATTTATTATGAGAGAGAGGCGGGAAAATAATTTTTTGATATGGTAGAATAATGACACGTGTCATTTGATGTGCTAAAATGATGACACGTGTCTAAAGAAAACCTTCTTTTATTATATGTTATAGATTAAGATTAAGATTAAGATTAAGATTAAGATTAGATTATGAGTAGCAAAACACGTCATTTATAATAGATAAAAATAATAAAAGTATAGCAGTTAGTTAAATAAAAAACAAACAAAATCTAATATGTAAACTATACGTAATATTTTTTTTTCCAATTTTGATTCTACTAAAAGGTGTGAGAAAAAAGAATGCATTCTGCATATAAAAATATATATATGATGGAGAGATCGTTGAATATGTGGGTGAGAAAACAGAAGTCAAAGTTTGAATGGAGATGATATTTGTTTGAAGAGACCGGAAGAAACCAAAATAGAAGAGGGACTGGGGTTTGAACCTGGCACTCTTGGGTAGAACTAGGGGTGAGCATGAAGTCAAGATTCCCGAATTATACCGATACCCGTACCTAATAATATCCGATACCTGATCCCGTATTTTATAAAATCATATGTACTCGGTTCCCATAATGTGTAAATTCCGGACTCGGTATTGAAAAGTGATTCAAACTGCCATGCACGTGGGTTTCTTTGCATGCATGCAGCACGTGTTTTATTTAATGTTTGAATAAAGCCTATCGGCTAGTTTGTTATGTTAGTCCGAGTCTGTAGGGTTGTTATTTGTTAGCCTAGTCTTTCGATTATTCAGAGTAGCCGTTTGTTTCTTCCCTATATAATGTAGGGTTCTCTCAATTGTAATGCATGCAAAAACCATTGAATAATAGCAAGTATTCTCTCATTATTCTTGTGTTTATATCAAAAGCTCTCTGATTTCCAACATTTTTGGTATCAGAGCACAGTCTCTGAGTTCCTTTCATGGCTGACAACACTTCCTCTAATTCGTCCACTACTACCCCACTAATTCCAGTGTTCAAGGGTGAAGGTTATGAACATTGGAGCCTTCGAATGAAAACAATCCTACGCTCTCGTGAGTTATGGGATGTGGTGTATCTCGGGGTTACTGCTGTACAAGATGGTCCTGGGGATCTCCGTGAAGTAAAAAGAAAGATGCTCTTGCTATGGCGTTTATTCAGCAAGGAGTACATGATGATCTCTTCTCCCGTATTACTGGAGCAGATTCTGCTAAGACCACATGGGAAACTCTCCGTGTTGAATTTCAAGGAGATTCCCAAGTACAGGCTGTGAAGTTACAAACCCTTCGAAGAGAGTTTGAAAACTTCACTATGAAAGAAGATGAGAAAGTAGGCAACTACTTCTCTCGGGTGATGGCTAATGTTAGTCAACAAAGAGCCTTTGGAGAAGAGATCCTTGATCAAAAGGTAGTGGAGAAAGTTCTGAGGAGTTTAACCCCTCGTTTTGACTATGTAATTCCTTCTATTGAAGTTGCCCTTGATCTAGCTAAGGTGACACCGGTAAAACTCATGGGACTTTTACAGTCCCAAGAGGAAAGAATGCTAGATCGGACTTCAATGGAACATAGGCCAGCAGAAAGACAAGATGAGCAGGCATTGCAAGTTGTTCAGGATGCACCGAGGCCCACTCGTGGTCGGGGTAGGGGACGTGCACCCAGCAGAGGCGGCAGAGGTCGTGGTAGAACCAACTTTGATAGAAGTAAGGTGCCTCAATGCTACATATGCAAAAAGTATGGCCATGTTAAAAGGGACTGTTGGTACAATGAGGAAGCTCAAGTGAATGTAGCAGAGAATGAAGATAATGTTGAAGTGGATGAACCTGAGGATCAACATCTTCTTCTAGCTTTCAGTTCAACTGAATATGTGTTGATGACCAACACCAAACAACCAGGTAAATCCACCCACCTATGGTTTATTGATTCTGGCTGCTCGAATCATATGACAGGTGCTCGTGATCACTTTGTTACCTTTGATGATACATTCAAATTGGATGTACATCTTGGTGATAAAAAGAAGCTGGCTGTAGAGGGGAGAGGCACTGTGAAGATTAGCACAGGTGCAGATCAATTCAAGCTTTTAGATGAAGTGTATTACGCACCCAAGCTTGAGTATAATCTACTCAGTGTTGGGCAACTAATGAAGAGAGGATATGCCTTACACTTTGACAATGGCAAGTGCACCATTAAAGAAAGGGGAAGAGACATCATGCAGATATCAGTTGCTGGAAACAACATGTTCGTTTTAGATGCCACATGCATGACACTGGTTCACAATGGCCCACAACTAAGTAAACAAGATGCAGCAGCTCAAAGGTGGCATCACAGGTATGGACACTTGCACTATGATGGATTGAAACAGCTGTCAGAGAAAGGAATGGTGTCGGGCATGCCCAAGATCACTACTTCACCAACTTGCGAGGCATGTCTAGTAGGCAAGCAAACTAGACTGCCCTTTCAAGGCTCATCATGGAGATCAAAACAGAAACTGGGACTGATCCATACCGATCTATGTGGCCCTATGGAGGTACCAAGTCTTGGTAATAGCTTATATTATCTATTATTTATTGATGATTGTACCAGGATGTGTTGGGTATACTTTCTAGCTAACAAGTCAGATGCTTTCTCAAAGTTTAAAGCTTTCAAGGCAATGGTGGAAAAGGAAGCTAATCAAAACATAAAAGTGCTGAGATCGGATAGGGGAGGTGAGTTTTGCTCACAGGAATTCAACACATTCTGTGAGCATACTGGAATCAAAAGGGAACTAACCACTCCCTACACCCCTCAACTTAATGGTACTGCCGAAAGAAAAAATAGGACCATTATGGGTCTTACCCGAAGCATGCTTAAGTATGCTGGTCTACCAAACTTCTTCTGGGCCGAGGCTGTTGCTACAGCTATCTATCTTATTAATAGATCACCTACAAAGGCCCTCACTGGGCAAACTCCTTACCAGGCTTGGAATGGACATAAACCTTCAGTCAAACACCTTCGTTCATTTGGGTGTGTGGCTTATGGTTTAATCCCCTCACAACTGAGAAGAAAACTGGATAATAAGTCAGAAAGAAACATCTTTATTGGATATTCTACTCATGGTCATGGTTATCGACTGTACAATCCTGACACTCAAAAATTTTCCACCAAGAGGGATGTTGTTTTCTTGGAAGATACAAAATGGAATTGGAAAGCAAACAATGACAGTTACTTTACCTATGATGTCCTTTTCCCCCATGAGTTGTCTAATGGCACTATACCTACAAACCCATCACCTTTACCCAACAACCATTGTCCTATCACATCAACTTTATCCCCACAAAACCATACCCATCACCCATCACCATCACTACCTACTTCTTCACAAAACCAAACCCAAATTCGATCACCACCTTTGTCCTCATCCACTAATCCATCTCGGCCCAGTGAAGCAGAATCATCAAGGAGGGTGGTTAAACCTCCTGCCTGGTTACAAGATTATCACAGTGGTCAGGGGCTGTCTGATGAAGAAAATGACTTGACTGCATGTCAATTTGCCCTTAATATATCTGATCCAGTCACATATGAGGAGGCTGCAAACTCTACTGAATGGTGTGATGCAATGAGAAAGGAACTTGAAGCTATTGAAAGGAACCATACATGGGAACTAGTAAGCCTTCCAGAAGAAAAAAACGTAGTTGGTGTAAAGTGGTTATACAAGACAAAGTTTGATGCTGATGGAAAGTTGTTAAAACATAAAGCTAGGCTGGTGGCTAAGGGTTACTCTCAGCAGGAGGGCATCGATTTTCAAGAAACATTTGCTCCTGTAGCCAGGTTTGAAACTATCCGAATTGTTCTATCTTTGGCTGCTCAAAAGGGATGGTTAGTGCATCAACTGGATGTTAAATCGGCATTTCTTAATGGTACTTTAACTGAAGATATCTATGTTGCACAACCAAAAGGTTTTGAAGTTTCAGGTCATGAAGAAAAGGTATACAAACTCCATAAAGCACTGTATGGTCTGAAGCAGGCACCTAGGGCCTGGTACTCTCGAATTGACTCTTACTTTGAGTCTAATGGTTACTTGCGAAGTGAGAGTGAACCTACACTATATGTTCATCACTCAGGTACGCATGATGTTCTTTATGTGTGCTTGTATGTTGATGATATCATATACACTAGTTCCAGTGATGTACTTGTTCAAGCATTCAAGAAAGGTATGATGGATGAATTTGAAATGACTGATATGGGGCATCTCAACTTCTTTCTCGGGTTGGAAGTAAAACAGACCGTGAAGGGAATCTTCTTATCTCAGAGTAAGTATGCTAAATCTCTCTTGGAAAAGTTTCATCTGAATGGGTGTAAGGTTGAACAAGTACCAATGACCCCTAATGAAAAGTATATGGTAGATGATGAGGAAGATAAAGTTAATGCAACAGTGTATAGAAGTATGGTGGGCGGACTTATGTATTTGACAAACTTAAGGCCTGATATAGCATTTGCAGTAGGTGTGATTGCAAGGTTCATGCAGGCTCCTTCAAAGATTCACTTATGGGCAGCTAAGAAGATACTTAAGTATGTTGCTGCCACCAGTGAGTATGGTATTTGGTACAATCGGGGTGCAAAAGTAATGCTTCAAGGTTATTCAGACAGTGATTGGGCTGCATGTGTTGATGATAGAAAAAGTGTGTCTGCTAATGTTTTCATGATTGGTTCTGGAGCAGTGACTTGGAGCTCCAAGAAGCAGAAGACTGTTGCTCTTTCAAGTACGGAGGCTGAGTATATAGCTGCTACCAATGCTGCTTGTCAAGCTATATGGATAAGAAGGGTGTTAAAGGATCTTGGTGTCATTCAAGATGAGGCAACTACAATCATTTGTGATAGTAGGTCAGCAATTTGCCTGGCAAAGAATCCTACTCTGCATAGCCGCTCAAAGCACATTGAGCTGAAACACCATTTTATTCGTGAGACGGTTAATCAAGGTGAGGTAGCTCTGGAGTATTGCAGTACGAAGGAACAAGTAGCAGACATCTTAACAAAGGCGCTTTCAAGAGAGAAGTTTGTTTACTTTCGACACAGGCTTGGTGTAGGAGAGTTTGAATCAAGGGGAGATATTGAAAAGTGATTCAAACTGCCATGCACGTGGGTTTCTTTGCATGCATGCAACACGTGTTTTATTTAATGTTTTGAATAAAGCCTATCGGCTAGTTTGTTATGTTAGTCCGAGTCTGTAGGGTTGTTATTTGTTAGCCTAGTCTTTCGATTATTCAGAGTAGCCGTTTGTTTCTTCCCTATATAATGTAGGGTTCTCTCAATTGTAATGCATGCAAAAACCATTGAATAATAGCAAGTATTCTCTCATTATCTTGTGTTTATATCAAAAGCTCTCTGATTTCCAACAGTCTCGGTCTCGGTATAAAGATAGGGTACCTGACAATGGAAAGTCCCAACCGAGATTTGAAACTTTAAAAACCAAAAAAAACCGGAATTGCTGCAGTCTATACATACGCTCGGAAGTTGAGTTTCATATCTTGAGACATCTAATCATTCGACGTCTTCAATCCATACGATAGGCTGCAAAGATTCATCAGATAATTGGCTGCAATATTCGACATCTTCATAGTTCCAATCCATTGATTCGTTGGGTGCTAATTGGCTTCATCAATCGTTGCTCTAATCATTCCCTATTATTATCTTCTGAAGTAGGTAATTTTTTTAAGTTTGAATTATCAAACAAACCTATGGCCAATGATCACAACAAACTACCAACACATCAAATTACCTTTTCTTTAGCGCCTGCTACATGGATGATTTTCATTTTTTTTTCGAACGGCTGGTTAGTTGTTAGTTGTTAGTATCACCAAGTTAGTAATATTCACCCATGCCAAGGTTTGAACCTTGGACCTCCAACAGAGGCAAAGCCTCCCACCTTCTCCTTAACCACTAGACTAAGAGATCATTGGCGGATGATTTTCATCTCTGAAGTAGAATCCTTCAAATTCAAAACTATAACAACATATCATAAAATAATGGAAACAATAAGTAAATGATAATGGCTCATTAGTTTTGTAATTTCACAGTAAACCTTATTTCGTTCAAATCTTACTAGAAAGTTGTCAAAATATAAACCAAATACTAAATAATAGCACCTAATAAGATTATGGTTCATCGTGTCTTCATGAAAAATATATTCGTTTCGAAAATATTCTATCATACTTTTCATTGGATTATAATAGTTTGCATGTTTGAAGGATAAATTATATCCGGATCACAATTCGAAACATGCAAATTATATTGTATTATTTATTATTGTAACTTCAAATACAATGATATTATAACCTAAATGCATTTGATAATGAAAAATATATGTAGGTTTACCTTCAAATACAATGAAGATTCTCATTCCTCGGTTATTTCTACAAAACCAGATACCCGATCTACTAAGTTCCCGAATACCGATTGATGTCCCATAGGTGCGGTCTCGGTTATCATTTTTGAATGTTTTCGGCACTCGGGTCGGGTCGGGTCGGGTATTCCCAAAAGATCCTCGGGTAACCGATTTTGCTCACCCCTAGGTAGAACCGAACGCACACCAAACTGATCCAATTCTCCAATTGTTGTGAATCTCAATGAAAAGTATATATATTAAATAGTTTTTTCAGAACCGGGTTGGATCGGCAGCTGGCTGAACCGATTGGACTGAGAACCGGTTATAGAACTGGTCTGGTTATGTATTTGAACCGTTTTCAGTTAAACCGCTCGGTTAGCAGTTGGACTGAATGGTGGTTAGACCGGATTTCAAATTTTTATTTTTATTTATTTCAAAGTCTCATTTTTTTATTAAATTTAATCATTTATGATACATATTTTAGTTAATTAAGTGTTAATTTTGAGTTAGTTAAAAGTATAAACCCACTCTAAAACCTATTGTATTTTCATATTTTATTTTTCTACTAGATATATATATATATAAATATTAATAGTATTTTTATATATGACGTCATTTATTTCTTAAATCAGATTCAATCGATCCAACCGGTCCGACCAATGACCCTCTTATTTAACGTAGTCACCGACATTTTTTTAATATGTATATATATATATCTATATATATCTATATATATATCTATATATATATATATATATATATATATATATATATATATATATATATATATATCATGTATAATTAATACATGCTAATTTTAGATATATGAAAAAAAACTTATAATATATATCATTTTCTTAAAATAGGTGTTATTAAAAAAAAGAAAATTTAAAAAGTTGCTAGAGAATACAAGAGTGCATGTCAAACAGAGAAGAAAAACGATACAATCAACACTTTTCAAATCTATATCATGTAAAATCTCTTAAGCCAAGAATGTGGCCTAATTAGGGCGTTTGAAATGGTGGCTTTGACAGCTCATTAACAAATTTTCTTGCTCGTCGACATATATTCAACATGATTTTATATCCATACATTTTTAGTTGAACACATCTCAAAAATCATGTTAATATGTGTATTTTGGGAGTGTAGTAATAGCTATATATAGAGAGAACTTAAAAGAGAGAGTCATCAATAAAGTTACTAGCGGATTCAATTCGTCACAAAGACTAACGAGTGGTGAACGTGGTCTAGTGTAATCAAGTTAATTAACGACATCGGGAGGTAATGCATCTCCTCAAATATTTTAGAAATTGTGTTATTATGAAGTTAACAAGAAGTTAATGACATTGTGTTATTTCCGGAAAGATACACTAGTTAAATATCCAAGTGAGTTCATATATGAGTTTATGAGTCCCCAAAACATCATTTTTTAATATTAGTAGTTAAATTGTTGCGTATGATAAAACATGCATGAAATGATGCTATTTGCATGGATAACGTAAATAATGGTTTGCAATATTCTGTTGAAATGAGGAAGAATAGTTCTATATACTTATAACATAATTTATGCAAATAATTAAAACAAGCTATTTTAATAATTACGCAAATTATGTTTATAATTACGCAAGTCATACACATAACATATAGATGTTTTTAAAGAAAAATCGATTTAAAAAAGTACAGAAAGGATATATTCAAATATATTGAATAAAAAGCTTGATTTATGGAATAATTTTAAAAAAAAATATATTATCGTATATAAAAGTTACACGTTTTAAAAGATTAGAGCATTTAAAAAAATTCAATAATTGTAAACCATTCCAATTTTATTTATTCTAACATTTTCATGTGTCACATAATTACATAAACCTTTCATGTAAAATACAAAGGGTATTTTTTCATGCAAAAGGTAAGAACTAAGAATGATTGCGATTAATTGATCTAAGAAAATATCGATTCAGACCTGGGACCAATATTAGAAGAAAATCATATCAAAATTTTATAAAACTATGGGTGTTACATATATCTTTTTTTTTTTTTGAAAAAAAATCTTAACATTAAAGTTGAATATAAATTTGGAATTGAAAAGCATTCTGTTTGTTGCCACCAAAAGAGAGATTATACTGCTTTCTAGAACACATGTCAATATATATGTCATTTCTTACAATCACGTAACGTGTTGGTATATCTTTCATAGTTACATGGGACTCTTAATTAAGAGGTGATCTGCCAACATGCCCTACAAGTCAACATTGCTCGCAGTGGGCTAGAAGTCACATGAAGTATTGTTTTTGCACCACGAAGGACTGGATTTCAATAATATTGGGTTAATTAGTATTTTAAGTTGGAGTGTTGAAGAGTAATTAACCTCAAATCATCATGAATTACAAAGAGATCGAAATCTTCAGAAGGGCTTGCTATGGGCCTCGTTTGACATGGATACACGGGTAATTGAAAAATAAAACAAGGCACTATTTTTATTGTTAGTGTCAGCGAAGGTAAAGAGAGATTTTATTAATGCAAATTCTATAAACGATAGACAAAGATCTAAGGACCCCTAATAGGCTAAAACTTAATCCCTAATGATGGCCAACCCCACTCACCCTCTCACATATATACGTAATAATATGTACTAGATAGGTATTCGCGTGATGCGACGACGTAAGATACAAGTAAATATTTTTAAATAAAAAGTATAACAATGACATATTTAAATTATATAATAAAATATTCGTTTATATGGTGTAATTTTTCTAATGATATTAACGTATGGAAAAGTTAAGTTTTTTAAAAAATATTAAGGAAGTCGGTTAAAAGTCAACAAATGTAATAATATAATTGTCATGTGTGTAAACATAATTAAGGTAATTAAATTCATAAAATACACTTTTGCCCCTTAAACTACTATTTACTTAGCTTTCACAACCACAAATATTGAATTTATGTTCTTCACTTTATGTCCCCGGTAGTCACTCTGCTTGCTTGTTTTTCTTTCGTCGGCTTCCATGCATTTGCTGGTGCGATTTTCTATTGATAGCAGCCAAGGTGCCACCCTACTTAATTCACTACCATAATCTCTCACTAATTCGATTAATGGCTGATGTAGGATTGAGATCTGCTATTATCACCCTTTGTTTGATTGAGGTATGTTGTTGTCTTGTTTGTATTGTCATGTTTGTTTGAACGTGACAACAACAAACCTTAATCAAACAAAAATGACAATAGTATATCTCAATCAAACAACAGTGCACGCTCAAACAAAATGTGAAGATCAATTGAAATCACACAGCACATCTCAATCGAACAACATGAGTTAGAGTTAATTGAAACTTTTAAATCGAAGCGTCCGGTCTCACTAGTTGTTGCATATATATTTTAGTTTTAATTGAATATAATTGATTAATTTGTTATAATTGGATAATTAGGATGTTAAAAAAGACTAAAATACCCTCTATTTAGTGGAAATCTAAATGGAGTTAGTGGAGTTGATGAAATGATAATATTTGATAACTACAGTGACTAAAATGATAAAAAAAGGTTTTTGGATTGAAATGACAAATTCAACAAACGTCAGGGATGAAAATGATATTTACTCTATAAATAACTGCTACTTTAACCCGTTTACCCATGATCTGACTTGTTCCGATCAAGATTTATTTCTCTAAAAGTGTCTTTTTAAAGGATGGGGTTACTTTTAGTAATAATCTTAGCGATGTCGATTCCATAACAAAATGAAGGAAATAAAATAACTATAAATCTCTCTCTTCTTATTCTTTATATTTTCCTCCTTTTCTTATTTTCTTCTTTGTTATTTGGCAGAGATCTTTTGAACTTGTTTGGTTGTTTGTTTGGACCATCTACGGTGAGTCTTTCTCCTTTTGAATCTTCACTAAGTTTTCTTACATAAAAGCTATAATATTTCTATGCTCTAAATGAAAGTATGATTTTATAATCTGATTTTGTTAATGTCACAGGAGGTTGTATTAATTAAGAATTATTATCTTGCATGCTAATATAATTGTGTTAACTATGATGAACGTCTGTAATTTAATTAATTTGTTCTCTTACTTTGCAGCTTCCGACACAGTTCTACACATGTAGCAGTGGTTAGCGGCTTCTAACCCATAAATATCTTTCGTTTTTGTTATGTTACTATAAGTTGAAATTAAAAGAGCATAACTCTTATTCAAATTCAAATAAATAAAAATTAAAAGAGCATAACTCTTATTCAAATTCAAATAAATAAAAACTAGTTTTATACCCGTCCGGTGGCCGGGTATTTTAATTTAATAACATAATTACTATGTTTAATAGCATTCTATATAAAATCCACTTTGTTTAAGATCAAAATACAACTTGTTAGTAGTTAACATAAAGGGTGTATCCGGTGCATGAAGCTCCCGCTTTGCGCAGGGTCCGAGGAGGGGCCGGATCGCGAAGCGATCTGATGTACGCAACCTTTCCTTGCACAATACCTAGTTTTATACCGTCCGTTGGTCGGGTTATGTCAATTTAAAAAGACAAAAGAATTCATCCAGGTAATGATCATAAAACAAACACCATACGAATACAACATCTACAAAGTTATGGTCAATAAAAGAGAGCACTAAGTTTGTCACATACAAACTAAAAAGTCCATAACAAATCTAACATAAAAAAACACCCAAACGACATGCTCTCATGATACCTGCACCCTGTAAGAGTAGCAAAAAAATGAACATTAAAAAATCATCAATATATTTGAAGAAATTAATAAAGATATAAGATAAATAACAATATATTTGATGCTATCAGAACATATCATCAATATGATTGAAGAAATTAAATAAAGATTTAACATGAACAACAATATACCTGATGCTATCCAAACATACCGACAATATGTTTAGTACTCAAAACGTCTAGGTTTCTTTATGGTCCTCCGCGGTCTCGAATGTTGTGACTTTTCATACTGTTCAGCAGGATGATCAACCACAGGCGGTGAAGAAGATGTGCTCGTATCAAGGACAGAATTATCCGACACGACCTTCGTAGATACTCCATCAGTGTCATTATCAAGTACAACCTAAACACATAAGAAAATAAAATAAACGAAAAGCAAAGTTCAGGAACTTATTAGGAGAAGAAACAATTATAGCAAAAGATACCGATGATGTTGATGCTGTAGATGTAAGCGAAGAAATGGGTGGTCCCATAACGCCTCAGCAGCCATTTCCCATTCGTCGCTTGTAATCCTAGAAAAGAATTCTGCATCTTCATCCAATTCATCAGTGCAAAGAATGTCAGGTGTTGGAGCATCGGAAGTTGTCCCAGACATTGACCCCATACTTTTTTTATTGAGTAAGTTCACATCTTCGCCGAGGTATTTAGAAACAGTGAAGCGTCGACCATAATCAGGTGCCAAGTTAAATTTATCGATTTTCACTCTAAAATGACCCTTCGAGCTAATAAATTGTCAATGAAAAATCAGGTATCCAGTGTGGGTCATCAATGCCCTAGAAAAACATGATTAAAGGTAAGAACACATATACACACAAATATAGACAACACACACACACACAAATATATATATATATACATATACAATACATATATATATATATATATAATAGAGACATAATTTAAACGTAAATTTTTTTTGTGATGTATGTCAATGTGTGTGTTTGATATGTCATAAACTTATGTCTAGAGAGGTGTATGTAGCACATATTGCATACACCTAAGTATGTATGTACCTCAGTAAAACTCTTCATAAGCAAATCTGATGCTGTAATGCCAAGAAGAGCGTAAGCAGCATCATCGAATAAGACACATGTCATTTCCTCATCGTCGTCAATTACATGAATAACCAGTTTGTACCTATATAAAGAAATTATAAACGAAGAAAACATAAAGCTTTGCCAAAAAAGTTATGTCACTTACGCTTGACATGGATTGACAACATTCTTTTGACAGGCCGAACAAAAGTAGTGATCCTCAACCAACGTTGTCTTCTTACGACAAGTGTTGCACTTTATATACTTCCAGTCATTGAACAAATCAACACCAATTATTAATGAATCGATGTTGTATATGCTCCCTACCAAAAATTGGCGAAAGAATGTTAACAAATGACAAAAAAGAGAAGTTAAATTGTCATATAAGAACATTACCGGCATAACCCCATCCTGCAACAATTTGTATAACTCAGAGATAGTGTAACGCTAAAATCTCAGCATGTTGTTCAGGTGGTTTGAATGTAACAGGTCGGTGTTGTCTAAAAAACAATAATGTTAGTGGCATAAATAAGTAACATCATTATAATATTATTAGCAATCGACTAAATATAGGATGACATACATATTCTTGAAAGTATCAACCAAAGGCAATGAGGGATTTACATACAGATGGGATCCCACAGTTGACACTAAACATGGAGCACCTGGTATTGACAAAAAGATAACTTAAACGTTACATGTCATTGAGGTGGAAAAAAGATAATGAAGTTACAGAAAAAGATGGTACCATTAAACAATCGAACTTTGCATGATGTCACAAGAAAACAATGTTATGGTTTCCGTAACTTCGAATGTGATCATCAACAACCTCTCGCGCCAGTTTTCCCCATAACGACAAACTAAGTTCTAAGCCACTGCACATGGTTATCATAAGTAACAAAAGCAAATTAATAAATATTAAAAATGAAAAAGTTTGCTATATTTATAAGAAAGGCATACCACTCATCAGCCAACAATATTTCGTACATCACGATCTGCTGATTGCACCAGACGAGATTGATTGGAAACACAACCCCACACTCGAAGAATGCCAATAACATCTGCATTTAACTTGATGTTAGATAATTAAATATGAAATGCAAAGTAAAGATAAAAACAAACATAACCTGTTAGGTACTTGTCATTATTAAGACGGCGACGAACCCCATGGAACGGGGTAGGTTCAAAAACATAGCGTGTGAACAAAGATGGCTGCATTTGGGATTCATGAACTATTGTTGCTCGTGTAAAGCGGACATAAGTATCCCGATGAATCGGTCGATAAAGTGTCTCGTACGGAAGAACCACAAACTTATAGATGTTGTATACACGACCCTCCGCGAAAACGTTTTTAAACAGATGAATAAGATAAGGAGGTATGCTTGCATGTATTGAGCAATTCTAAAAAGAAAGAACCATGTTAGGTTAAAACGGTAAAATCGTAAGTAAATACATGCACATAAAGTTTCAATTTTATCTTACATGCTGATCAGATACGACGACATCATACGACAAAACACGATTAGTGTTTGGGTTGTATGATGTCCATGCACGGGAAACCATGACAGTCATCCGCCACTTGTCTGTGACATTAGGACGTAGATCGGAAATACGAGCACATGCCATGGTGGTAGTCAAACCTGATATTTGAAAAGTAGCAAAAAAATTATATATGAAATAATGACAAAACCTAATAGCACACATGTATAACAAAAGTATTATATATAATAAGATGAAATATATGGTAACTAATTCATAGACAACATTTAAAACATAAGGCACATATATTATCTACTTAATGATTTTTAGTGGAATTAAACAATAACACAACATAGACAACATATAAGTGTTATAAAGAGTTAAAAATAACGCACCAGTTGCATAGAATTAGATGTTTGTAATGATTCCACGTTATTAAAAACCTCTCTATAAACAACATTCCTTGTAAGTGTATCATCACACTTACCATGATTGTCGATATAAAATCTAAGTCCAGAACGTGAGGTTACACGAGATGCAGCAACATACAATTGACCATGTGTAAATACAGGCCTTGCCAAGTATGTACACACATTATTAAAAGTTTGCCCTTGACTTTTATTAATAGTCATAGCATAGCAAACCTTCACAGGAAACTGTCTTCTTTTTATTGGAATGGCCAACATGTAGAGGTGGGCGTCATGTCAATCCTTCCGATTAATGCTTTATCTCCGATATTTGTACCAGTAATAATCACAGCTTCAATAACACGACGACTAATCTGAGTTACGACTAATCTGGTCCCATTACATAACCCTCGTTGCAAATTGATATTGCGTAGGAGGATAATCGGTGCACCAACCTTTAATTTCAATACATGATTGGGAATGCCGGAAAATTGCAACGTGTTAAGAAATTCACAACAATAGATCATTCGCATTTCATCTACATTGTTCGTACTGGGACATATGTCATCAGCACTTAACAGCTCGTGCATTTCTCCAGGAATGCTTTGGAGCACATACTCATTAATATCGTCAACATCATCATTTGTTGGACACAAAATGCAACGTTCCTTTAGGTAGTAGATGTCACTAAATCTATTTGCTATATCAGGGAACGTATTGCGAACAACAGCTCTAATAGGGTCATCGGAAACAGGAATTAAAAGGTCTTCTGGTATATTAATCCATGTGGATTCATCCTCACCCTCCAAAGAAATGGTCGGAAGCTGTCCGGAGCCCATGTGTAGAAGCCAATTAGTAAACTCTTCTATATGTGTGCGATCATTCTCACTCGTACTTGGGTCATGCAAGCGCATGTTTGTTGTTAACGTAACACCCTACATGAATCCCAAATGGTTGAGGACTTATTCACAACTGAAGAAACAATCTCACTGCGCGAACCATGAGGAATAACAGGAAGTATCTGCCTAAAATCACCCCCTAGAACCACAACTTTACCACCGAAAACTCGATTTGCGGCATTAGGTATGTTGTGCTTACACACGTCTCAAATGTGCGATCAACGGCCTCAAATGCATACCGATGTTGTAGAGGTGCCTCATCCCATATATTAGTTCAGCAACATTAATCAGCTCCGCAAGATCTGAACCAACATCAATTGAACAACAGGAGTCTCTATCAATATCAATAGGAATACGAAACCGAGAATGAGCTGTACGACCACCGGGCAACAGTAAAGAAGCAATCCCTGATGATGCAACAGACAAAATGATTTTACCAGTAGAACGAATGTAGGAAATCAACGTTTTCCACAAGTATGTTTTTCCAGTCCCACCGCTACCAAAGACAAAGAAAACACCTCCAGATCTAGTAGCAACAGACCTAAGGACTTCATCAAACACCTTTTTTGTTGTGAATTCAACCGACCATGTAACTCAATAAAGCGAGCTCTTTTCTTCGTGACATTGTACACACGCTCTGCGGCTATTAACCTATTCTGGGAATGGTTTGCCAAACACCGGTCTATTTGTGGCATGTTTGGAAAGTCTGCCAATGATCTATTATTGCTTGCTAAAATCTTTTCTAACTCGATCAAAGTATAGTTTAAAATTTCTTCATCCGAGAAATTAACTTGATGATTATCCAACAATCTTCGCTGATTATAAGCAACGTCTTCTGATAGGTACCGAAAAACAATCAGAGAAAAGTTGTGCATAATCGGTAACTGTGCAAAATAATAAAATCGTGACAAATAGTTCACGAAGTTGATTCCCTAATTGCCAATGTGCTGCATCACG
Source organism: Flaveria linearis (assembly GCA_024085815.1). Classification (NCBI taxonomy): domain Eukaryota; kingdom Viridiplantae; phylum Streptophyta; class Magnoliopsida; order Asterales; family Asteraceae; genus Flaveria; species Flaveria linearis. Next base: position 104,139,341 of record CM044001.1, read on the forward strand.
TATGGATTCAATCCATTCAGTGTCATCTCCTAATAGGTTTAATGCTTTGCATGTAGACATATATGATGGGTGTTCGAATCCATCAACTGTTCGAATTTCTTTAAAAGATCGAGGCCCCCTTACAACATTTAGCAACATCCGCAAGTAGTACTTCTCACCCATTGATGGACTCACATAATAAATACGGCCAATACTAAAGCCATTTTTACGTGGAAGCCACATCTTTTCTTGTCATGCCATGTAAATTTGGTAGGGTACTCCACATACGTTAAACAACGACCTTCGGATACATCTGATTCGCTTTAAGCCACTCGGTGAACTTTGACATTGCGGCGGTAGTTCGTTGTGCAACTTCAGCAACGCTATCGTCATCACGAAGTAGATTCTGTTACATCCTTCTTCATGAAATGGCAGTCTTTCAACGGCAAAACCGATCGATATTGCATGTCAAATCCTAAGAGTTTCCAACATGCCTCTGACGCTGAAATGTACCGACAGTTAAGGTATTCCTCAATCTCATTTTCATGGTGTAGTAAAGATGCAAATGATGTTCTACTATTCTGTCCTTCCAAACGTACTGTCGCATGATCTGGACCTTTGTTGATATAACTGAACAGGTACTTAATCAACATCCCTTGATTACACCATTCCACATTAATGTGACAGCCATATTGACAACTAAATCACGATTATGAGGAACAACAAAGCGATTGTCGACTTGTATTTCATGAGAACCCCCCTAACATGTCTTCCATTATTACATCTCCGATAACGGGGCCACCCATCAGCCCTAATGAACGTCTCCTCACAAAATCCTTTGGGTAACCTTTAAGACAATTCCCGTTATACATACAAGGACTACAAGGGTTAAGTTGACCACACGGTCCATGCATCATATGCATACGAACATTTGTATAACCAACAGGGTCATCTACTTCAGAAGAAGCTCAGCTGAAATATACTTATCAATTTTTTCTATGCTGGAGATCTTATCATCAGGATGTAGAAATATCAAAGCATGACAGTGGAAGTCCACGTTTCTGAAACTCCACCGTGTAAATAACTGCATAACAAAAACAGGTTCCATGTGAAACTCAAATAAGAAAGTATGTTATCATGAAATTTTTAGCAAACAAAGGAAGGCAACATACCCGCTTTTGGGCGACCAAAAAAGTTCCTTTTTCGTATATCTTTCATGACTTCATCGAGCTTAATTTTGAACACTCGCGCAATAATGTCAGGACGATCAGATGTTGGTTGTCCAGGTGTGTGTTCTTGAACATGGCGCACGATCTCGGGCCATTTCGGGTTACATGTCATTGTGACAAAAAGATCAGGACTTCCAGCCCAACGACATATAGCCATAGCATCTTGGTATTGTTGTATCATATATCGAGGTCCACCGGTGAATGATGCTGGTAGGATAACCCGACGACAATGCACTCACCACTTGTGTCTCCTTCACAAATACGATCTTGAAGGCCATTATATAGATCAGACCGAATAGTACTTTGATTTCTCCTATACCAGTCTAACTCATGATCTAGAATTGCAGCATAGGCATCTACAACATATGTATGAAACAGACGACCAGCTTTATGTAGTGTTCTTGCCTCGTTTCGCCTTACATGCAAGCGATAGCAATAGTACTCTCTCATGCTATGTTTTTCCTCCGACTTGTCAGAACTCCTCTTAGAGGGATATTTAAATGGAACCCGTCCTCTCCATACGGAATAGTAGAGGATATTGCAAAGCCATGAAACTGGGGTGTAATTCTGATATACGCTTCACAACTCCACTACCACGTTCCTCAATAAGAACATCTCGGAAGTCTGTTTGATTACCATCAGAAGGTATCAAGGCTGCCACTTCAAAAGCTGTCGGTAAAGAATATTGTCGACCATCATGATTGCGCGTGCCATCAAGCGAAGCGTAACTGGTTGCATGGAAGCATCATTAAACCTCTCCCTGCCATTCGAAAAGCTTGTACTAATGCATTACTGCCATCAAGCATTGCGATCAAGTCGCACAAGTGAACGAAGAGCGGCTTCATTGGCATCAGCTGGGACACAATTTCTCAAGGCATAAAACGATTTTCAATCTCATTGTGCTGTGTCGTATATGTATAGTTGGGCAAATCTAGGTCGTCCATCACCATGTGTTTTGGAAGCAAAGAACTATTCGATGATGGTTTGTCCTTCGCAAGCGAAATGTATATGGCCCCACGACCATCATTTAAATTTGTAGATATTCTTCCACCAGTGGACGTGAATGCAAACTTGCATTAATCCTTGATATTGTCTCTAAAAAATTTCGACCGCGTTCACCATTATTATCTAATAGGCGGCGTAGCAACTGGGGTGGTTGTCGAAGA